>JAJQWJ010000002.1:123682458-124882458 GCA_023637945.1 Phaethornis superciliosus | reverse complement strand
ACATCAGTGAAAGTGATGTGACTTGGGCAAACATAATAGCCTGTCAGTCTTCTCTTGATGCTATAATTAAATCAAAAAGATTAGAAAAGATTACTGTAATTATTTTGACAGTGAACTCACAGAAATTTGCCCAGGTAGCATAGACTACAGAATACAAAATGCCAATTGCCTAGAAACAAGTAAAATAAGATACACTGTTGTACCTTTGCTCCCTAGTCTCAGCCTGGAAAATTAAGTGACCTATCTCCAGGACCACGCAGAGCTCCATTCAAAGACTTGTAGGCTCTTTGAACAGTAAAGAGGGGTCCTATAAGTAGAGATTCATTCAATTCCAGGCTCCCTGGTGCAAGAGAGACTTGGATATGCTGGAGTGAGTCCAACAAAGGTCACCTAAGATGGTCTAGGGACCAAATTATCTCTCGTATGAGGAAAAGGCTGAGAGAGATGAGACTGTTTAGCCTGCAGAAGATAAGACTTAGGGGGATCTTATCAAACTGCATAGACAAGAGGCAATGGGCATAAACTGAAATACAGGAAATTACATTTAAACATAGAAAAACCTCTTTTACTGTGAGAGTGACTGTCTACTGGCACAGGTTGCCCAGAGAGATCATGGGGTCTCTGTCCATAGAGATACTCAAAACCCAACTACACACAGTCACCAGCAGTCTGTTTCAGCTGACTCTGTTCTGAATAAGGGGTTGGACTAGACATTCTCTAGATGTGCCTTCCAACCTTGGCAGTTCAGTGTCTCTACCTCTGAAACTTCATACTCATTTTCCTTCCCCTGTCTATGAGGTTATGTGGAAGTCATCTGGGACATGACTGTCTCTAATTCTATAGAGTCTTCATTGGACTGGCTGAACATCAGGTTATCCTTCTTTCCTCCTTGAAAGGAGGGCACTGGATCTCCAAAGTCCCGAATCAAGAAATTGCCTATTTAGAAAACTGCTTACCAATTAACTTGGCTGTGTTGAGTCATTTAAGTCATGGGGAGCTTAGAAAAATTACCTACAATTAAGTCCATGGACTTCTGAGGAAAGAATCCTAAGTATATAAATAAGGTTTTTTCTCAGCTGGGTCTTTAAACTATTCAACCTTCTGACTATGTCTGAGTTCTTCTGGCCTGTGCATTTATTGGTGAGGTTTGGACTGAGACTTACACTTAAGATTTATCTTCAACTCTCTTTATAAGCACTGGTGACTACTATGCCCACCTTCACAGGCTGAGCTGTAGGTATTTTTTCTTGCAGCATCTACACTGGCTTCTAATTCACCTGTGGCTTCATATAGTTTGATCAAATGCCACAGAAATCACCAAGTTACCACGACTCATGTTTCCATTACTCTTCTCCTAGTCTGGAATTTGCTATCTCTGTGTGCTCTGTAAAGCCCACCTCTGATATTTCCAGAACTTCTCTTCAAGTGATCATCTGGTTTGCTTCCTCTCTGGGGAGAAGAGTCCATGATACCAGGATGCCAAGCAAGCTTAGCCCATACCTCTTTCTCTGAGGAACTTCTACTTTTGCATAGTGCTAGATGAGGACCACCCTGGATAGAGACTCTAAAATCTTGCTCCCGAGGCCCAATTGTGGTTCCAGCAGAAAGCAAACTCTGTCTGGAGAAGAGGTGTTTAGCAACAAGAAGCTAAAGTCCTTAGACCAGTGTCTGAGGCACTTTTTGAACTCAGGACTGAGCTACCAAGACTGCATCTGTGTTTTATATTAGCTAATATCAGAGAATATGCAGAAGGAAAAGTGACCAGAATTCCTGAACTTCTCCTTCCCAGCCTAGTTCCCTCAGCATTTGCTAGATAAAAGTGGCTTCACTTTGGTACATCTTTTGCCTCAGGTGGCCTAACAGCAATGCTTAAAGGGGTCTTTGGGTTGTGTGATTTTTGGCTGTGTGCTTCTCAAGTTCTATATTTCATTTTGCAGGGCTAAAAATATTTCCATCTTCCACTCCCCCCCCCCCCAAAAAAAAGAAAAAAAAAAAGAAAAAAAAAAACCCAACACTGTAAGGATGCAAAGAGATATGATGACAAATATATTGATCAAAACAAACTCAACTCAACTCTTCTATAGACTTTAATCTTGTTATCTCTATTCTGCTATCCACATCCGTGGATCATAAATAAGGCATGCAGATGTAAACAGCACTTTAAGGCTATGAAGAAAGATGGCTTTTGAAATTTTGTCCTATACTGTGCCTCTTTCAGGACCTTCTGGCACTATGTGCTGCTATCTCTTCTTTGCTCATGAAAATTAGTGCTGAAAGAAAAGGGTTTAGGAAAGAATCGTTTTCCATTATTTGTTATATTATACGCATGCCCTTAGCAGGAGATGTAATACATGTAGTAGATTGTTTATAGGATATAGTTTTCAAGACTTCTTGCATAATATTAGAGGTATTTGCTACAGCAGTTGTTGGTGTCATAGTTAAACTGTCTCTAGAATTCTGCAAAGACCTTGTCCTTACACATATTTCATTACAGTCTGTAGGGAATGGACAATTAAGCATTTCAGTGAAGCTGAACAGTTGAATGTAAAATCTTTATTTCTCATCAGTTATTGTCCCTCCACTAATTACTGCAGACAGTTCACTGTAACTCATCTTCATGATTTTCTGAGCTGAGCTGAAACCCAAACACAGTTAAACAAACATTTGGATTGCGTTATCACTTCCATGGGAAGATGGTCACACTACAGCAAGATGGAGGTCTTGGTTTGGTTGAGGTTTATTTGGGGTAACTATCTATGTTAAACAGCCCTTTAATATTAGAAGTCCAGTTGAATAAGGCATTTTCTGACAAAAAAAATTAAAAATAGTGATAATGGCAGCCTGGCATTACTTCTTGAAAGGAAGGCTCCATAGCAAAGAGTGCGCAAGCTGAAAACAGAATTCTCACATCTTCCCCTGAATTAGCAATGAAATACAGTTGGGAATTGGTTGTTGCTGAATCTGAATTTTGGCTGCTGGTAGACCAGAACTGTTAAGACATGAATTTGTTTTTCAATGACATTGAGCTAGATTTATAAATGTGGTTAGGTGCCTGGATATGTAGAAAAAGCCAAGCAATGGGATTTGCCAATGCATCTAAATACCTGTGCCTCACCAGTCTGTGGATAGACATCTTTTGTATTTGAGATGCTTTTTAAAATGGAAAACAAAGTGACTAAATATAAATCTGTGCAGAACATTAAGGAGGCTTCAACTCTAGAAAACTATTCAGGCTGCAATTCACCAAAGATTTTAACTTTTAAAATCTCTCGGAATTCCCATCTGCATGAAAACAGCAACCACTAGTTAACAGAATCAAAAGTGTCAGTAGAAACACACCAGACAACTTCTGTTTTGTCATGTCCAATGTAGGTGATGACCTATTTCTAGAGGTTTTCTGGTATTTGATAGGAACATTCTGCTGCCAGCCCCGTATTTTAAGAAAGCAAGTGAACACTCCTCAGCGTAAGAACTGCCTCTTACCTAATGGCATTTCCGACCTGTGTGCCAAGGAAATTTTTCATGTAATGTTATTATTAGAGGCCTTCACCAGACTGAGATGCCTCTGAAAGAAATCTGTTAGAAACCCATTGTAACAAAGCAGTATTTGTCTCAAAACACCTTCAGCTGTAGTTATGGGTAGTGGCAGGCAGTGGCACCATTCTCAGACTCTGAGCATGTATAGAAGCTCTGGTCCAGAAGCTTTTGTGTAATACTGTGCTGAAATTAGTGAGCCCTGTGCATGCAAGCAGACTGCCAGAGCACCACGCTCAATCTGACACCCACCATCTGCTCCAAATTCTGTCCAGACTGCGTATGAGTGGAGGCAGCTGAAGGTCTCTGTGCTGTCCACAGACACATGCCCTAAGGTTCCAGGTCTACAAGTATGGTGCAGACTCATCAGTTTAGGCTTATGAATAATTTAATCAAAAGAATTAAGCATTCTCTGGTATAAATGTTGGATCATGATGACCTAAATAAAAGACAAACCAAGGAAGCGCTTGGTTCTCCAGCATGCAGGCACATGGATATTAAGGATTTGCCCCTGCAGTTTGATAAACAACCAGATCCTAATCAGAGAAAATACACAATTTTTGATACTTAACATGTAAGCAATTGGGTGGAAAGAAAACTTGAATTTGATGTGCTCTTGTTATGAAATTGCTCCTTCTTTCTCCAGGCTTTAATTCTCTCATCCTCAGTCTAACAAACAAAGCAGGATATTCATGAAAGAATGTATTCTTAGGCTTGTACATATGTCTAGTAATTCAAGGATAGTAATTCAGGGGTATCAAATTGATTTGTTGTTGCAACCATGGATAAAGGCAGGCAGGATCTCCCCATATCGCATCCGATAAATATCATGTTTGTCTGCTTTTGCAATACAGCACGCAATTTTGCTGCTTTTCTGAGTCATCACAACACCACAGAACGAATAATATTAGCAAATGCACTTTCTAAAAGGGCTAAAAGACAGATTCCCTTTTGGCAAGGCAGCTTGTGGACTTTCTTCGGAAATTTTTATTCTTGTAGTTACATGGGCTGATCTGCAGTTAGCGAGATGAAAGCAGAAAGCTTTGACCTGCTTGAAATAAAGGCATGAGGCTGGATATTGCCTTTCTTAAGTCTTGGGCAGAGTGCTCCAATTCTGCTGTAATGCTCAGATGTCAGAACAGAGGTTAGATATCATAGTTACCTACCCTCTAAACTCATCTAAGAAAGAGCTGCGTTTCCTGACATACTCTTTTCCTTCTTTTTAAGGACTTAGTACTTTTTCAATAAAAATAAATTCAATTTGTGGCTACATTTCAGCTCCATTGGTTTGATGGTATAAGTGGAGCAATACCAGCTTTGGATTTAGAGCAGTCGTGTGGCTGAGTCTCTCTGTGCAGCTTTTATGTGGTCGGGTGAGACATTCTTAGAATCCCCAAACATTTTTGAAGATCCTAAACTGGAGACATTCACAATTCTTCCCTCCCTTTCTACCATTAATCCTTCATGTTTTAACAAGCACTGAAGTTAATACAGCCTACACTCTTTCCTGTCACACTGGGCCCCCCTCCCTCCTTTCTTTCTCTTGAATAAAGCAATCTGTTCTTTCCAGTCCCTACCCCTGTAAATCAAAGGGATAGATGTCGACACACACCATAACCGAGTATAAACTTCCTTTTTTTAATTAAACAGGATTCTGACATTTGGTTTGAAGAAGTGTTTGTTTGGTTTTATTTATTTTTTTAAATACGTGAAAGATGTCAACTGCTTTTATTTTATTTTTATTAGAAGACCGATTTTTTTTGTAGGACCACAAATAATCTAGCACAAAATATTTCAGATGCTATTTTGTAGTTGAATAGGAACAGAGTTGGGGGAGCAATACAGAAGTCTTGGTATTTAAATATTTTTAACTTAAGAGATAACCTCTTTGGTAAAGGTTTCCATACACATAAATCATGTTTTAGATACCTTTTCAAATTTAATCGGGAAAAACAGATGTAATTCTGTTGCTGTCCTCTCTTCTGTTTCCTTATACTATTAATTGTGCTTATACATTTATGTGAAACACAGAGATATCCAGATTCAATATGGCTGATACTGAAAATAAGCAAAACTCCTGGGGGGTGCATAGTCCCTATTTCAGTGTACAAATCCAGGTATCTCAGTATCCAGAACAAAGTCACCCTAGAACTGCGTCTTTCAAGGCATCTCACACCTCCATTTGTGGTGCAAAAAGGATGTAATAGAGCACTAGACCAGACACACCACTGCTCAGATCTGATACTTCTACTTTCCATACTGATTCTCAGTCCTTGACCTGGCAGGAATAAAGGGCTTTTTGTAACTTGTTGGCTGTATTGTTTCTAGATGATAATTTTAACCCACCTTTGCAGTTGTGTTACATCATCTGTATCTGTTCTGGGGCCACATATAAGTGTGTGTTGCAATGCAACCTTGAGGACATGGTTTCTTGATTGCCTGGCCAGAAGAAAGAAGGGCAGCTCTCAGGGGGACAAGAAGTGCTTAGACATTTGAAATGCATTTCTTGATGAACAGGAGTTCATCAAGTTCAAAAGGTTATAATACCTGTAAAATAATAAGTAAATAATACCTGTACTTTTGGCCTTTGTCTTTATTTATTTATTCCTCAGAAGAGCAGACATAGGTAATCAGAGTCCCAGTCCATATTCTTCAGTTCCTATGGATAAAGGACTATGAGTTTGGCACCTTTTCGATGTTCTAGGTAAGTGAGAGCACCACAGCTTTTTCTCTCTGCTCTCAGTCCATTTAAGCCAATTCCCTCAAGTATGGAAAAGAATCTGGCTTTTATCTCAGTTGCAGTTAATTTTATTGCCCACTGTTGTCTGTGCTACACTGACCTATAATGTTATACCACAGACTGTAGTGCTTTTTCACTTGGGTTTGCTCAGCTAGGAAGTCTACTAAGGAGTTCCCTGAGTGCCTGCTGCAATATAACCTGGTATTTTGGAGTCTAGAAATGCCTGTGAACCCCTCAGATTGCTTCTTCCCACTGACACAGTATTGTTTTGAGATCCATCTGGTGTCAAGTGTAGGCATATGGCACCAGTATGGCAATGCTGCCTTCGGGGGTGGTTTCCTGCAGAAGTCTTGCTGGATGCAGTAGTCATTGCCTATTGAATGTCATTATTGTTTAGCACCCAGGTCTTTGTGAACTTGTTCAACTGGTGGCTGGGCAGAGTGCCATCTGAGGCTATGGACATGAGCATAGGCAGCTGAGTCTCTGGGGCCTTGCACACATCAGATGTGGGTACTGAGGTCAGGCATCTCAGTAAGGGGAACCTAAATGACTGTCTGTCCTGAGCATGTGTATCTGTGGTTGGAGGGATATGCCATCATTAATCCGAATCTGGGCTGGATTAAGCTTCTAAAATAAAAACCAGCTCTGCCAACCACTTGAAGAGGGCTCGGGGACTGTTTGAATTGAGTGCCTCAGTGGGAAGAGAGGGAGGAGGCAGAGGGGGCTGGGGATGAAGCTGCCCTCCTCACTCCTGCATCCCCACTCTCCGCAGGGGCTGAGCCACCTGGCAGCGGCCAGAGCAGGGCTGGCGTGTGCTGCCCTCAGCCCTTCCACTGCAGACCTCCCCAAGGGTGGGCAACACTTCTGTTCTTGAGGCCAGCCCCCTCTGTGCCATTCCACAGGCATCTCATGCTTTGTTTCTTAATGATGTTTTCAGTGTGGTTCTGGTAACATCCAGGAGCAGAAGCGTTAGCATCCAGGGAGTTGGATCGCCCACTTGGTAGACAAAAAAGTCAGGTTTACCAGGATGAGCCTGCCTCTGCATTTTCCCAGAGGCTCCCACCTGGAGCTAATTCAGGGTCTCTGCTCTCACCCTTTGACATCTGCTCAGCAGAGTGTGCACAGTGTACAGGCAGCAACACCAGCATGGTGTCACACACCAGAAGGACATCACCAAGCCACAGAGGCAGAGGAGTGAAAGATCACAACGCCAGAAGTACCAGAAATATTTAGTGGAGCTGCTGAGAAAGCTAAGGAGAGACAGAAAAAAATAAATCCAGTAGACTGTGTTTTCAATTAAATAATTCACTTCACAGAGTAATTCAGAGACATGAAGGTGACCAAACTTGGGGGTCTGCCTGTCTCATGCGGGTCCCAACAACTTGTAGACACAGATAAGTTGTGTCTACAACACAAGAAAGATAACATAGGAGTTATGTTAACCCGTAAGAAAGATAACATTGGGAGCCTCCTATTCTAAATGCCCCTGTTGTACTGTGGACACTAAACACCCAGTGGAATTGCCTTCTGACATGATCTGTCTCACATTTCTTTATGTGCTGTTGCCAGAATCTATGAAACTTGTTGCTTAATGTCCTCTGCAATGGGTAACTAAGCACTTACAGCACATAAAATATGTCTAATTGAAAAAGAGGTAATCTTTACCGTTATTATTGGACAGTGCTGTGAGATTTCCCAAGAAAGGTGTGGTAGAAGTGCAAGAGGGATATGCTGTTATTTTAAAATCTGACTATACACTGGTTCCTCCTCTTTTGAAATGAGTGGCAAAGCTGTTTTAGAGAAGCAGGACTGCTTCAATAGGCAAACACGACAGCCTGGAGGCAGAAGAGGCTTACATGGAATGGTTTCTACTGCTCTTCTTGAGCACAGAGCTGTTCAGACAGACTGGAGACCTGTCTGCCACTTTCTTCTATTAAGGCTAAGAAATGAATGCTTTTAAAATTATTAAATGAATGTGCTAGATCTTACAGCCCTTACTCATCTGATTATGCCATTAACTTGAAGAAAATACACACTTTATTAAGTGCTATGGAGTGGAGTCCTTAAATTGTTAAATTCTAATATTTGACAGAAGGTTTTCCTCAGCAGAAAAATAATATTGACATAATTAAAAGGATCTGAACATTTCATCAGCTGAAGAATGCAAGTTACTTTGGAGAAATACGTAAAACTAGAAGCAGCACAGAGGGGTGAAGTTGGTGTAATGTCTGTAGGTTATTTTTGAACTTTATGAAAAACACACTAGCAGTTTATGTCCTGACCATTCAGCTATATTCTGGGATTCTGAATTCAAAAACATGCTAACCATGAAAACAAAACATTTAAAAATACACTGTCCACTTGGCTTCTTTGCCCTGCTTCAGACTCTCCAAAGTTTGTTTCAGACAAACTGAGAACTTTGTTGTGGAATGGCTGTTTGAATTGGGGTTTCTTAAAATACATGTGGAGCCTTGTAGCTGCTGCAGGGTGTACACAGTGGTGGAGCTGTACTATTTTAAAATCATCTGGCTATTTCACTTCATGTAAGAATATCTGTCAGCTTAGTTATAAGGAATGAGAGGGGTTGATTAAAACAACTCACAAAGTCATTAAACGAAGAGATAAAATGTAGAACATGTGCTGTAGAGTCGTCTTAATTATAACATATAGGGGATCTGTGGAAAACAGATGGCAGCTGTGTTGTAGCTGAGTTTTAAACCCCTCTTAGCAGTATTGAAGTTCTGTTACTCAAAGGTAGGTTTTCTTATCTGTAAAGCTAATAGCTCCTTTGGAAATGGTGTTTGGAAGCTGTCTTTTGTTGCTATGACTGACCATAGTGTAATTACTATGCTCAAGCGCCTAGATAGATATCAACTAAAATAGACAATCATGTATACTAATAATTTAGTCATTAGATACTAGACTATATGACAGCAGAGAAACATGGGTGAAAGCTTTAGTCAGGAAGGGAAAGGGTCAAAAATGTCAAGTGAACAGCCATGACAATCCAGAGAGAATATGGAAGAAAGAAGGTAGTGGCAGCTTATTTCAATTGCCTTGGTGATGGTACTTGGTAAAAATAACAGTATTGAATATACTTCTGTATGCTATGTCTACTAAATTAATTTCGCATATAATCTGGCTTTAAACAACAGATATCAGGCAGCCACATGAACTCAGTAAAAACTATTTGAACTTAAGATTTTGTTTTGTTCTTATTAACCTAGTTATACATATCAAGAACTAGCATAATTTATTCTAGCCCTGTGAGAAGCAGTTTAAAATCTCTAGTGTAAGAGTTCAAACCAGTCTCTAGCCACTAGAAATCTGAATGAGGAGCAGCAAAGACAGAAGACAACACATCTGCCTATGTGAAAGTTTTTACAACTCCATCCACTCCTGCCAGAGTCATCGGCTAGGTAGACATTGGGTCTAGTTCAGCTTGGCAGATCCTGTGTTCCCAATTCAACAAGTTGACTTAAATGTCTGCAAAGCTTTTTATGCAACTGAAATATGGTAGTTAACCCTTTGAGATGCTTTAGAGAATCCACTGAGTAAAATGGATTCACATACAGGAACATCGCCACTCCAAAATATCTAGCCATTAAACTGTAGCAAAGGTTTTTTTACCAAAACTCATTGTAAAAAGACAGAAAATTAACTTTTAAGAATGTGACCACTAACAGTGAATTTAACTTTCTGACTGTAATTGCCACAGCAGTTCCAAGTCCTGCTGTGTAGCTTGTAAGCATTGCTAAAACTGACCATGAAAAAATATTTGCTTTTGTTTGCCAAATGTCTTTATTAGTATGTGAGTTCTAAGGAAATTCTGTGAATGCTGTAACTTTTGCTTTCCAATCTGCATAGAACAAGGATATAACATCTAGGATCATTTATATAAACAGAGGAAATAATTCCTTTGAAAGAGGATGGAGAATCTGAAGGAGTTACAGGAGTTACCTCTGTTGGGTTAAACCTCTGGTTACTAAATTTCTCACTTTTGGAAATGAAATTAAGCACTTTCCCATCACTGTCATGGAGAGACTATTGCAGGTTTCTAGCATCATGCTAAGACTCATCCTGTGGTGCATATTTTCCCTAGCACCAATGAGAATGCATGAGTGTGAAAATTAGCTCTTTGTACTTGTCCTGTCGGCTGTAGCAGGATTACTGGGTTGCAAGGAATATGAATAGAGCCATACAGTGGTTTCAAAAATACAAAATTATAATTACAACGTTTCCTTCAAGAGAGAATTGTAGATGCTTAGGGTAACCTCTCTCTTTTCCTCTGTTTTACTCCAGTCCTCCGTGATGTCTGTGTGTTTTGCCCGCTTTCACCCAAACCTGGTTGTTGGTGGAACATACTCTGGGCAAATTGTCTTGTGGGACAATCGCAGTCACAGGCGCACTCCAGTTCAGCGAACTCCCTTATCTGCTGCGGCACACACGGTAAGGATAAAAATCATCCCCTCCTTTCCTTAGAGCAAAGAGGCAGCAAGTGGTGCTGTCTGGTTGTGTCCACAGTGCTGGTTGCCAAACAGATGAAAATGTAAGTGTGACCCTCAAAGGGAAAGAATTAGCTGAGGGAGATGTACAACCACCTCTTGTAAGTGCTTAACCATCACACTTCATACAGTCAGGCGAGATTACCTTCCTTTTGAGGAAGAGGGCAGCATCAATTACAACACTTGAGTGAGGCATCTTCCTGCCAGCACGGTGGCACTGTGACTCCAGCTCTCTGTTTCCTGTAAAGAGATCCAGGTCACTATATGAACTGTGTGTCTCTCCATCCAGCATGAATTTGAGTAATTTATTGTTGTCTTGTTGTACACAAGTTTCTCTTCTGAACCAGATTAGGCACCTACGGGGGCCCCAGTGGAGTCCTGTAAGTAGACACTGGCATTCTTGAAGACAGTTGGGCAGTTTGCTTCTCTGATCCAATAGAACAATACCTAAATGCCTGTCATGTTCTCCTACTCCAGGCAGGGCCATAGGACAGAGCCTGCAGAGAGAGGGGGAGCTTGTTTCAATAGAATGACATGGAAGAGCATTTTGCTGACACAGAGATACCTGCAGATGTTGGCACAGGGCTCTGGTGATGCCTGGGAGGTATACAGAGAGAGCATTAGCACAAAATGCCTGAGAAAGCAGAGTTTCTCTGTGATACAATGTGTGTAGTAGAAGACTCTTTTACATTACAAAGTACTCATATTGTGCTGGAGAAAGAGACAAGCCTAGATTGCCTCCTGACGTGCCCTCACACTGCCATGGCACTGACCTCCAGTCCATCCTGAACTAAGATGCTGTGTATTCTGGAGCTCCCCTCTTTCAGAGTTTGGGCTCAGGTAGCGTCTTGCTAAGAGCTGGAAAGTGTTATTCTGCATTTGACAAACATACCTCATCTTGGGAATGGGCTTAGGACCATTCCTGAGTGCAAAACAGATAAGAAAATACAGATTGAAAGGAGGAGAAAAATGTAATAGTGTGATATAAGAATGCAGAAAAATGCAAATTTCCTGAAACATAAGAGACTGAACTACACAAAGCACCCTGACAGATAAGATAAGAATCTTGTTCTAATACAGTGAAAGATCAGACAAAGTGATAGATCTTTTGCACCTCCAGCTTTTACAATTCTTCGATTCTTATCTTTGGAATTTGCAGATCAAGGTCCAGCTTTTAGTTGACTGTGACAACATAATCCCCAGAGTTAAAAGACACCTCTAGAAGCCATGCCATGTGAATTAATGCAAAAGATTCAGCGTGGGGCCAGTATTATGATGGCAAGTCTCTTGTATTAAAAAATGACAGGTGTGCATAGACATGCTTAGTGGGCCAGGCAGTACAAATATTGTTCCCTAAATTTCCACTATCATGAATGTTGATGTAATAATCTAATAATCTGTGCCATGGGTTGCAACTTCATCATTGCTTTTCATTTCCCTAATGTTTTTGCTCGTTTTTATGCCAGTAATGTTGTTCAGTATGCGTGAAGAGAAACAGTGTCTCCTGGAAGTGCAATTTAGAGATGTAGCAGACCAGAAAACTAGTGGCAAGAAGTGACTATCACTGTAAATTGAACAACTGGGAATCAGCATCTAGTGGAAAAGAAAAGATTAATGGGAATTAATTTGTTTACACTCAAAAAACTTTTAAGACAAAATTGTACTTCATGCAATTATATATTAAACTAGTTTTATTTTTGCAATAGAACAGTATGTAATGTTTCGTTTGTGACAAATATACATAAATTACTTTCAGTCGTGGATGGGCACTTCATATGCTGTCATGGACTGGTATAAATAAGTCTTTATACAATCTAACCTAAGAAAGCATGATGTTTTTAAGGACTGATCACATTTCACAATAAAAGAGTGCTTACTTTAAATTCATATATAGGAATCACTTACATAAACTGTAAATGAAGTCTTGGATGCAAAAGGCTGGCTTGAATCCTAGATTCCAAGAAAAAAAAAAAAAAGAAGGATTGAATTAAGACAACTCTACTGTAGCAATATTACTTTATGTGCTGCTAGATATGTGAGCTGAATAGTCATTTTTTAATTTGAACTTAACCAAATGTGAAAAGAGGATTTTTCTTTTTCTCACTTTGTTTATTTGAAACAGATAGCGTGTGTTGGTGTCACTGACTTAAACCTTCCTGAAGTTTAGTATCACTGATTGCTGCCTGGATTCACCAGGAAAGAGAATTCTACCCACAGCTTACTCACTAATTTCCTTTCACACCCACCACACATCTGCACTTGGGACAACAGGAAATTTTAATTAAGACAAAACTCTTTTGCATGATGATTTAATTTCCAAAATAAATAAAAGCAAGCTGGCAGCAACCCTTTGAAAGGAAGGAGCCTGTTTAAACTTTCTGTTACATAGTCTTTTTCATCCATTTTCATTCTGTCTTTTCATTTCTGCCATTAGTTTTATTGTGCATGAAATTGATGGCTGGTAGCCCTGATTAAAGCCAGACCTGGCACACTTAGGTGCTGCTGGAAAGACATAGATTGCTCTCTCCCTCCCCCTGCCAAAAATATTCTATACTCTGCTTCATGCTTTACCTTCCTCCCACCCACTCTGTCCCTGTCCATTTAGACTACTAGAGATCAAACCCCCATGTAAAAATAGCTCCATGCTTATTTCATGCACCCGTATGTGCTAATTGTGCTTAGCACTGGGGATATTAGCTCACCACTAAGCAGCAAGAAGGTCCATTGTATGAGGGTAGTAGTGTGATACACATGTGAGGGACAAATTTGGGTCCATTTGATGATCTGAGGGGTAACCAGGTGCCTGATAATCTTGAAAGAGAAAAATCAGCATCAGAATGGACCTTGAAACTCACTGATGTATACAGGTGGCATCCAACCATGAGGTATGATTTCAGAAGCAGCTTCTGAGTCACAGAATCATAGAATCATAGAATCACAGAAAGTTAGGGGTTGGAAGGGACCTCAAGAGCTCATGCAGTCCAAACCCCCCAGAGCAGGGTCATCTACAGCAGGTCACACAGGATGGGCTTTGAATGGCTCCAGGGAAGGAGACTCCACAACCTCCCTGGGCAGCCTGTGCCAGTGCTCTGTCACCCTCACAGTGAAAAAATTCTTCCTACTGCCTAGGTAGGTGACCTCCAGCTGGATCTTGAAGTCTAAAATAAGTAGTAGTTCTGCCATTTCTTGCAGCAGGAGCAAATGTTAGGTTTCTAACAATACATGGACGTACCTTAGAAGCAATTCTTGAAAGTTGGTTCTAATCTTCTTTAAAAAAGGAAAGTATTAGTGAAAAATACTTTTTCTTCCCAGAGACACAGGTCTTCATCAGCAAAAGAGGTGGAGAAGTACAATTTTGCTTTGCTTGACTTGTGTATATGTCTTACCCTCCATTCAGCAATATCGCTTTTACTGGTCACTTGTTCACTCTGACTGACTTTTCACTCTGGAGACTGCTGAACTTGAACCATCTCTCATATGTCACCACATATGATGCTTCAGACTCAGAATGTTACCAGGTTCCTTAGAAAAGGAATAGGCCTGTGGAATTACCAAGTGGAATTCAGCCTTCATGGAGTGATTATGCTGTGGTGAACCAGGTGTAACACCTTACATTTAGTCAGTCCATATTTACAGTGACAAATTTTAAAAGGTAATTGTCCAGTGCTGGAGAATGCTAATGTACTTGTCCATGTGTTTCAACTGGAGTACATTTGCAAATATTTAGTGTGCAAGCCAAATTCTGGAAAAGTTCAAGGTTTATGCAGCTCTTTTCTTGAATAAAGTTTTCATTTTTATTCCATTTGCACAGTTTGCCTCTTTCTGCCAGTTCCTTTCAGTGTCAAAACCATCAGGAGAATGATACATGTCCCTGTGGGTGAAATCTCATCCACATGTTTCAGTATTTTCAAAGCATTACTCATCTGGGTTGGTTTATTATGAGGAAAATGAAACTTGGAAGACATTTTCACCTCCATAATATACCTCTTACAATTTAAATATAAAAAAAAATCAAACCCAAAACCAAAACAACAACAAAAAAACCCCACAAAATAATTCCTGCCAAAAGCTGAATCCTGTATTTTTCAGCCATTGCGTAATTACTTTATCATTCTTTAAAATAACATCTGAGATGTTAGAAGTTTTGTTCATGAAGATGTGAGAATGGCTCCCTGATTTCCAGTGTTATTGTGTTTTCAGCATCCTGTGTATTGTGTGAATGTAGTCGGAACACAGAATGCACACAACCTCATTACCGTCTCCACGGATGGCAAAATGTGCTCCTGGAGCCTGGACATGCTCTCAACTCCACAGGTGGGTTTGTTTTCACCTTTAGAGCAAAAAAAAAAATCACCTTTGGTAGAGCAGGATACCTGCTTAATGGAACATAAACTAAAAGCTAAAACCTGACATCCTATACAAACTATAACCAATGGATGTACTTGAAAGAGTATAGCTTGCTTCCAGCAGTCTCTGCTAAGAGCCAAAACCCATTTCCTTTACCACAAATCATGTAATTATTGTAATACATTAATACATAGGTCAGTTTCAAGTGAAAATGAAATAATCCATTTTAAAGCACAGTAATTACAGAAGTCGCCTGTGGTATAAATTGTACTTACCCTGCAGCATTGTTCAACAAATATGGACTAGATTGCACTGCTGCTGAACACACACAAGCCACTATGGGTTTCCAAGGCACACAGTCAGAAAGCTTACTTTGCTGCCTGTCTTCAGTATCCAAAAAAACAAACAATGCAAACCAAAAGTTTTAGAAATCATTTCCCTCCTCTGGAATGCTTGCTACTATTGTCTTCCTTTCTCCTCCTCTGTATCAGAAATGAAGGGAAACTCAGGAAAATTGTCCATCTCACTAGTCATTATAATAATGGAAATTAAACAAAAAAAATTTGATGCTGGAAAAGATCTATGCTGAATATTTAACACATATTTTAAGTGTTATTTTCTGGAGTAGTAAAATTTCTATCCCAAAGTATCACTCATTTTTTATACATAATTTCTTAGAAAAAAAAATTAATACCATTTTCACCAACTATCATAGGATCTGATCATATTTCAAAATGCTACATAGAAACTCCTCTTAATTATTCTATTTTTCATCTATTAATCATTAATCATAATGTGCAATTATTCTAGAACTATTTGCTTTTCAGTGTCAAAACAAGAGGTGGGACTCCTCTGTCCTAACCTTAGCTATCTAAAAGCCAAGGCCATGCCAAGCCTAAGTTAGTAATCTGAGTTCCCTTTAAACTCAATGTAGAGAAAGACTGGGCACTTGCAGAAGTCTCATCCCATCCCATCCCAGTGTGAAATAGCATTTCAGACTACCACCCTGGGGGACAGAACTGTCAAATCTTAGCATGGAAGGGGCTTCTGGAAGTCATCCCATCTACTGCCCTACTGAAAGTGAGGCCAGCTTCGGAATTAGAACATGCAGCTCCTGTTCATCTATGGCAACAGTATGGGCCTGGTAGTTGTGTCCTAGGGCTTTGAGACATTAATAATCTTTTAGAATAGAAGTGGAGGGATCTAAAATGACTCAGACATCTAGTTAGGCACCTGGATCTCTTCCTCAGTTTCTCACTTAAACATCAAGAAGATAAATCCCACCCTTATATCTTCACTTACTGGAATACTGAATTTTGAAGCAGAGATTTGTGAACGTCTCAGTTCCAGTACTTCATCACACAGATGGAATTTCCCTGCTCCAAAATGGGCTTTTAGTGGGGACAGGAGCACACCCCACATTACACTCAAGTTTGGCGCATGGCTTATGATGACATAGAAAAGAAAGTCACGGGACTTGACATCAAGCTACATGTCATGGCTTTAAATTGGGAGGGCTAGAGTGTTGCTGATGGGTCAGTCTGAAACTATCCAAAGTCACAGATCCAGAGCACTCATGTACAGCCATGGTGTAGGTGCTGGGACAAGAGAGTCCACCACAGTATCTGGCTGTATTTCCACAGAGACATGAAGTGATGGTCTCATCCATGATTTTCACAGAAATATATAATCCACAGGTGCTCTGCCAATGCATTTTCCAGGTTTTGGTTTGCCTTTTTAGTAGAACCAAATGTATTCCAAAGAAAAGTATAAATGAAGCTAAAGTATTCCTTTATGGCTTTGCAGCCATCTCCTCTCACAGGGATGCCCACTTTCTTTAGCTATAGAAAAAAGCCCTTCTGAGAAAAACACTACAGGCTTTGGCCCTAGCAGGATAGCAGCTTAGACATTTTCAACATAGAAAATATACCCACTTAAATAGCTAAAAAATGAAAATTGCTAAATCATTCAGTCCCTTTGTGGATTCTTGGGTTACACCGTTTAGGCTGAACAACCAAAAAGTTGTGCAAAAACTCCTCAAAGTGAATGCCTCTTACAAGGGCCACAAACTGTTCATGATGGTTGTACTTGCAATAGCAAAAATGGGCACGCTGATCCTCTTTGAAATATAGCTACCAAAGGGACAAAGAAAATACACTTCCTGATTTGTAGCTTGATCGTGGAGTCTCAAGTAAGTGTTAATGGTCACCACAGAAAATCCCTGAAAATCAACACTTAGATTGGTCATAGTGACAGGACCCCAACTTTTTAATTTTGTTCTGCAAAGGAACAAATGGCACAATCTGATAAAAGCCTCAGGTGCACACAGTATTACATGTTTCCAGACAAACAATTGATTTCAAAAATGTTTGTAAATAGAAGGGTATTGCATGTTTTATTAGAGCATGGGGATGGCAAGTGTAACCATTAAGGTATTATCTTTAGTTTCTGCACAGTTAGATTTTAAATTTTCACCTGTCTTGTCTGCCTGATTTAAGGTGCTGTAGCAAAGACCAGTGCCTTCCAGCTGCTCTTAAATGTGTGATAGTGATGGGTCTGGTAGGACCAGTGCATCCTAGTTTGTGACATTGCATCTTTTCACAACATCCTATGTAGAAACCAAAGTCCTGTGGCTGGGTCTAATGATCTTCTGTTGCTGCTGCTGCTACCCTGTGTAACATTTAGAAATTAACTAGGAAAAAAAAATCCCAGCCAAACAAAAGAATGATTGCAGAATAATAACAAAGACGTGTTTTGGTAGGAGAGCATGGAGCTGGTGTACAATAAGTCCAAACCAGTGGCTGTTACAGGAATGGCTTTCCCAACTGGAGATGTCAATAACTTTGTCGTTGGCAGTGAAGAGGGAACAGTCTACACTGCCTGTCGTCATGGAAGGTAAAGTTCAGCATTAAATAGTATTAAATGGTATTGTGTATCTGTGTTGGTGTGAGGTAGCCAAATGTGTGTGGAGAGTGTTTCATGTTTTTTCTCTTGGGTGAATGGTGTCTGTACTGTTTTACTTTGCACGACAAGGACAGGAGTCACCTGACTTTGAAGACCTGTGCTACAGCCTGTTATAATGGGGGTAGTTACCCCAGGGCTCCCTGTGTGGTTGGTGGGAAACAATGACTGCTCTTAGGGTTTGATTTCCTTTACCTTTTAAAGACATATGCCTGAAGAAGAGATGACTAGGACCTCAGAAATGTCTCTTTCCCACCAGTGAGGTGAGACGGAGGTCTAGACAGCTAGCTGAGATGTAGGTAACTATGCCTGGGCAGGTCAAATCAGGTGCTTAGGAGACAGTTTTGGTGCAGGGTAATCAGGCCTAAACCACTCTCAGGAGATGGTAATCTGCTTTATTTTTTACCATCCTCAGCTCCAGCTTCAGTCTGCACAGTGTTACATCAGAGAAAAGCCCCCATGGGCACACATGCATGCGAGACACAGATTTCATGCCCACCCAGTGCCGGGTATTTCCATGCAGAAGTTCAGGCTGTGGCTGCGCAGCCAAGCTAGAGACTGAGCCCTGCTGGCCCCACTCTCAGAGGGCAGTTTGGACATGCCCATCCTATCCAGGAAGGCAAGAGGATTTAGTTGTAAAGCCAGAAGCTAAGCATCCTGTTCTGTCTCAGTCTGGACTGCCACAAGGCTGGAGTTTAACACTACATGTTGCTGATTTGCACCCTGTAAATCTGCAGGATGCTAGAACGCTGTGTTAGCTTCTGGTAGTAGTTTCATCCTCTGGGATTCTTGAAAGGCTTTTGTGGAGAGCAAACCTTTTTCACTCAGCTATTTAGAACTCACCCCCACTCTTCAGTAGTTGGCAATATTATCTGAATTAATATTTTATCATATGCTGTGTTTCTGTTGACCAAATATAAATTATTAATTTATATACCATTAAATAAAAAAAAAAAATTAAATATACCAGTTTAAGATTGTAAGACTTCTGTTGCACACTCCTAGTGTTGTATAAATAGTTTTACATGTATTTTGTTCAAAAATATGTTTATTTTTTAGTGTTTTCATTTTAGCCTCTCTGCTGAGAGTATTGCAAAATTGTGTCTATTTAGACATTATACTGATAGGCTGGGGGGGGGGGGGGGGCTGATGGTTTGAATTAGTCTTAGGCTGCTAGTATAAACGAAGCAAGCCCAAGGGCATTTCCTACTTCAGATCTTTCAGACATACCTGGTTTGTTCCTTACAAGAGGAGGAAGGTTCCAGGTCCTCTTTTTAGCCCACCTTTTTAGCAAACCTTCTACTGACCACTGCTTCAGCACATGCTGTGAGGTCTGGCAGGGGAGGGCCACAGTGTCATGGTCAGGAGGAGGGGTGAGGGGACATCACACTGGCAATATGAGGGACTGGTTTCCTCCAATATAGCTCCTCATCTCCTTCGGTATGCTGCATTCACACTGGCACAGGGCTGGCAGACTTGTCAGAGCTGTGGCTATTTTCATTGTATTTTCTTCCAGTGGCAATTTTTCTGTAATGTAACTTAAAGGGCAATTTCATGATTCCCCTTTCTGTATACAGAGTAAGAAAGCACTGACAACTGATATGGTGTCATTTGCTTCCAGGAAAAAGAAAACTGTGCATGTCTTGCTCAGCATTGTATTTTTCCTTCCTTATAGCTATTCTAGCCACAGGATGATGAAATGTACATCTGCCCTTGTTCAAAGTAAAGACTGCATGATACCTGATCACAGGAGCACATCCTTCACTTTTTGTGGAAAAGGATTTGCTTCCTAGTGACTTGATTGACTGCTGTGGAAACTTATTTTAGATATTTAAGAGAAAAATAATTGCTCATTATAACTCATTAAGATATTTGCATTTTTATTTTAATGGTTATTCCTTGTGATAATGGCATAAGCTATAGTGCAAGTATAATTTAGAATTATTTTATCGTTAGACATAAAATGTTATTTCAAGCTACAGTAGCATAAACTGTATGTAAAAGTGAGTAAGTCTTCGGAAGTAAGAGAAACTCTCTCAGTGCAGGATCCTAAGCATTAATTGTGTCCCCAGCACTAAACCTCTGCAGGCAAAGGCCTCACTGAAAGGAGAGAGATTTATAGATTAAAAGGAACTTCAAAAGAAAACAGAACCCTAAGAGTAAATAAAATTTATCTTAAATCACCAGATGTTAAATCACTCTCTGAATTCAAATGTCTCTTCTTCCTGCAGTAAAGCTGGCATCAGTGAAATTTTTGAAGGCCACCAAGGACCTGTCACAGGAATCAACTGTCACATGGCAGTGGGGCCAATTGACTTTTCCCATCTCTTTGTCACATCATCATTTGACTGGACAGTCAAGTTGTGGACCACAAAGGTGAGAAATCCAGTCTGGGTTGGGATGGGTAGTGATACTTGTGAAAATGTCATTGTCGGAAATATTTCATTATTGTCTATATCAGCTCTTAAGAATCAATTAATTGAAAAGCTGTGAGCAGGTGCAGTTATAAGATGTTAAGTCACACAGATGCCTGGTTTAACTGTGTCAACCATATTCCCCCAGAGGAGTACCCCACCCTTCAGAGGAAGTTTCATCTGGCCTGCACTTCAGTATTAAGCCTAATGCTGAGCAATTTCACTGGGCAAGGAGATGAGGATGTCTTGTGCCAAAAGTCATCAAACAATCCATCTGGCACTCCCTGTCAGGGAGCAGGCTAAATTGCAAAGCTAATACTATGCACCATGGTGGTGCAGCAGCAGGAAAACTTTCTTCTGATGAAGCAACAGGGGAAGCACATGTACCACTTAGTGCAATCAATATCACTCATGAAATTGATTGCTGGAGGTGGCTGTGATAGCTAAAAAGTATAAATTGTCCCAATGACATTAGACACTGATGACTGGAAGCAGGGAGGAAACACATGCTGGAACTTACATTCGTGACCACCCTGGATCTGTTACTGACTGCTCAAGGGACATATCCCTGTGACCTCTTATAGGGAGAGCCCTATGAAGAGTAGAAATGAATATGCAGTCCTCTGAAGCTTTGAAACCCCAAAATCCCACAGAAATATGAATATAGGATAATGACAGCAAGAGTGAAACCTGTGAGAGAGACTAGACAGATCAGCCTGTTCCATGGTACAGGCTGACTAAACCAGAAGAATGAGAGAGAAAATCCTTCTTACAGAAATCATCTAAACATTTTTTTGTCATACACCAGAGCAGAGAACTACCTTACAAATGCCAGGCTTTTGTATTCACTCTGGTTTTATGCCTCTCTATGGTTCACAGCCTGGGTTGCACCCAGCAGAGTTCCAGTGATGGAAGCTAACCCTAGTCAGGAAGTATCTCAGCATGTGTTCCTCCAAGACATCGGGGCTTGGAGATGCTAGAACAGATGCACAACAAATGTAAATACAGAAGTGAACAGAAGGGTTCATGTGACAGCCTTGTGCTGGAAACAGAGGCACAGTTACCTAGACAATAACTTGAATCAGGTTCCACAGTAGTTTCACAATGCATTTGTTAATGGCCAGATCCAATGTGCATACTAATGAACAGGTCTCATTACCTAATCAGGAGTGGTCATGGCTGACAGCTTTCTCTTGAGGGTTACATTTTAGGAAACTCATTAAAAGAAAGAAAGGTGCATGATTTACCCAATTGGCATGTAACCATATACATCAATGGACCCAGCTTTAGCCAGTGCAGATGTGGTCTAGAAAAGGGGTCACGGGCAGACTTGGAATGGGCCTCAGAGGGGTCCTAGGTGGTAAACATCAGAGAGGGCTGCAGGATAACCAAGTGATGGAGAACTAAGGTGCTAGCTGGTTGGGGCTGGTGAGGCTGTTTAGTATCTGAGATAGGGAAGTCCCAGACAGTGCTCACTGATGGCAGAAGAATACTGGAGTACTGAGGCTGAAGAGAAGTAGGGGGAAAAGAATTCACGGGGACTGGGGGAGAAAGAAGAAAAGCAGGTACTGAGCTGCAAACATACATGTCTAGAAAAGTCTAGAATGAGTATCCGACCCTCAGCTTGAGGCTGAGTATGGCAATAAAGGTCTCATCTATCCACAGCTTGAAAGAAATTATAGTAATGGATAATAAGGCCTGTTTTATATTTTAAACTCCGGGGATTTTAGAAGTTAGCAGTAACACTAACGCAGCATATTCTGGGCACAAAGACACTGCAGTTAGCAGTTATGCTTGTGGGAAAATCTAGTGCCAAGAGTTTGGTCACATTATGTTGAATACAGTCAGTTTTCAAAGAACAAAACCATTTACATTTCTAATATCTATCAAGCTGTGGCTCATGTGGCAAGAGGAGCTTCCTGAAAAAGTTACTTGCCCTATCTGATAAGGGCTGTGAAGTGCATGTGACATATCACAGCACCACTTGGAGCTGGAAGCCACATTGCTTTATTGGATCACTTGCTCTCTTCTGAAGCAGATTTGGGTACTGCTAGCCACTGCACCACTGTGAGGACATCCTCTGAAACATTAGATAAGGTCTTCAACTGAGACGAATATTTTCTTTTTCTTCCCATTTGACTGTGGCAGAAGTTTCTTTCCATACTGTCTGGATAATCCTCTAGGCTGGAGCTATTTAGGGCTCTCTTTGTTCAGTTCCCATAGTCAGGGCCCAGTCAATAAGTGGGATTTGAACAAGCCCATCAGCATGTTTGATTCTTTGAAAAAAAGGGGGGATTGATGTGAAGTATTGAGTGCTACTGCTGGTTTATGAGAGTTTACTCAGAATTGTTTTATTCCTTTGGTTTCTTATTTGTAAATTTAATCTCTCTAACAGCATCTGACACCCTATTGCTTTCCTGCTTCTGCCAGTGTTGTCTGCTTAATCCTGTGCACATTATCCTCTTTGGTCATGAAATTCAATTCCTTTCTGTTTCACAGGTTCAGAGTCAATGTCCAATTGTAAAGTGAACCATAAAAGCTCTGTGTTTATATTGTCGATTGAGGTTGTGTAGCACCCTGGGGTGCTTACAAGAAAGGCACTTTTATAGCAGGCATTTGACTGATAGATTGAAAGCACCATCTCCCTTAAAAACTCTGGCTTGACATTCTATAATCTGTTTTTGTGGTTAACACATTTTCTATCTAAAGGCAGTTCAACCAGGTGACTGAGAATAAGGTTTTTAGTAACGGAAGAATGAAGGTTTTGTAGATAACACTAATACACGGTTCACATTATCACCCATCACATTAGCCAATAATTAGATCCCTCGGTGAACAATAAGCAACCAGAAGCAGGAAGAAAAGAAAGGGAATTTGTAAAGGTAGTCACTTGATAGCCAGAGCATTACCTGGGTCCTGATGAAGTCAATAGGGCTTTCAACTTGAATTCATGCTACACCATGTGAGTGAGTCTTGGATACAGAGCTGTCAAAAGGATATCCTGATGTGAAGTGTCTGCAGAGCTCTGCCCTTAATTAGGTATTGGCTGTAGGATGCTTTGAAGAGGTAAAGTGCTAAGTGGAAATATTAAGTGTTGGTAATTAATTAAACACTAATCCTCATCAACAAATAGCACAAGGTTAAATAATGAAATGTAAGTATTGTTATTATTACAGCAATTGCTGTTTGAAGTGCAAATTTTTAGACAGTGTATCAAGGGACAGAAGCTACCTTGGAATCGTTAGAGTGTAGCAAAACATAATCTAGTTTCAGCTAAAGCCTAGAAGATGGCTGGTTTGCTGCTGAGGGATTTATTAGGGGTCTAGATAGAAAGCTGGATTTTATTACCTCTTTCATCCTTCACATGTCTCCTTTATCTCTTACCCTTCCAATGAAGGGAAGTACTAAAGACTTTTTCTTCTCTTGCATCTGTGCCTAAGTCATACTTGGATGGGCAGCTGACTAGAAAAGACTGTAAGAGCATTGCTGTATTCCCCTCTATGCTTGTCTCCCTCTTGGCTGAATGTTCAAGTAATTGTGAGTGCCATAATCAGGAGGTGCAGAGGTGAGCACACTGGTAGTAGGACCACAACATAACTTAGCAGGGACTCATTGAGCCAGAGGACATGTGCCCTTCGTGACAGACTAGGTTCTTTTTTTGTGTCTATGCTGTTCTGCCTCACCAGCATGTGCATCAATGGTAGCTCCCTCTCCTTTAGGTTCTCTTTCTTGTGCTCTTCACATGCTGCTTTTGGTGTCCCATGTTATTTCAGTCTGCAATCGGTTGTGCTTTGTGAGAAACCACATTTTAAACAGCAAAAATTTCTCTACCTTCAATATCTTATGCCCATCTGTTTGCTGATTATCTTGGTCTTCCCTATCAGCACAGAACTTCAAACTCCACTGTTTTTTCAATTGATGTGGTGGTTGAACACCATCTTTTCAGATGGTTTCACCATCTTCAGCTGAAGCCTATCACTAGAACAATGCAAAGAAGCTGTTGCCAAAAATGGGTACCTCTACCCCCAAGTCCCCTTCCCCAAAAACCTGGCTGATAGGATCTGATAGATCTAATAGTGGTAGACCAAACTTATTGGGATGGGAAATGATATAGCAGAATGAATCAAAGTATTACATGATTGTCTGGATTAATCACCAAGCAAATGCACACATTGGCAATTTTTAAAGTTTACTAAAATAGCAGGGTACTCCCTTTTATTGTTATTTATTAGGAGGGTAGGTGCTCCAGAAGAGTATCCTGTAAGCCAGTGGTTTGGGCACCAAGCCACCCTGGAAAGCTCTGCCTGGATGAGACTGGAACATGAGTCTTCCCTAAGGGGAGGAAGGGCTGTGGTGATTTTGCTGTTTTGCTCTGACCTGTACCTTGTGCTTACGAACAACTCTGGTTTCACTGAAAGTAGGATCTTCTCAGGGTAAAGCTTTGACTCTAATGTGCTGATGCTTCCTGATGAAAACCAGTTTTGTCCACTTGGGGCCTGCCCTACTTCTCCAGTTTGTAACTGGTCTCTAACAGTGAAATGGACTGGTGAAATGCAGACATTGCTCATGCATCTTATCTCGCATACACTTAAGCGTAGATGAGAGCTGAATTTAGTGAAATTTTAGAAATTCTTAGTACCTTCAGTTTTGAGCGTGTTCATGCTTGATGTTATTTTCCCAAGCTTTCCTAAATCCTTTAGGCCACATTCAGTCTTTTTGCAATAGCACATGGGGCATTTTATATGATTCTTACTACATACGAAGCTGTATCCTCCTGGATTCTTCAGGGCTTCCGTCATTTGAGTTCATATGCAGCCACTGGAAAGAAATAAGTGCAATACATACATTGGACATCTCTTGGAAGTACCACCATTACTTCCTACCACTGACTGTGTAGGAGCCCAAGTCTGGCAGATAATCAGTTGTAGCTTTTGAGGGCTTTCTTGCATCTGGACAGCCTCAGATCCTATCTAAGGCAGATGTGGCAGCACTTCTGAGTTCCTGGGTCTGTCTTCATAATTTGGCTTGTCCCAGAGCATTACCAGGAAAGAATCTGCCTCTTTATCTCACATCACACACGCACACAGAGCTATACCTTGATTCTGCAGCCAGAAAAGCTAAGGTACAAGCAGAAAAAAGCCAGGATGTGCTCTGAGCAGATACTAAGTCAAACTACAGGGGTGGGTGTCAGGACCTCTGGCTTTCTGCACCTCTCACCCCACTGAATATGGATGCAATCTGCACCTGTCTATAGTGCCATGGTGTCTAATCTCAAAAGGACCTGGAGAGTTTAGGGATGCATAAGAAATAACACCATGAAGAAAAGAAACAATGTAGTGTGAGGGAGACCAAGACTTTAGTCTTCTTTGGAAGGAGATGGACTGCAAACAGGCAGTTCTCCCTATTTCCTTCCCTCTGTGGGATTCTTTACTAATACCTCTTTTCCACTGATTTTGTTGGTGTTCAAATGTCTAGCACAGAGGATGATTTAAACACTTGTACTTTAACTACCTGGCTTATTTTATGTCCCCCTCAATCTGCATCACAGCACAGAGCTCCTTCTTGACTCTGCTCATAAGGCAATCACCTTCCTTTGACAACACAGCATTTCCAGTGCAGGCTTTTCTTTTTGATAAAAGCAATTGAAATTATTAATCTGACTAATCACTGACCAATGCTAAATTTATGTGATTATAGGAGAATACAAAGGATGATAAAGTAGCATGCTGTATTTCATGGAAATGTTCTCTCTGTGGTGTGAGTTCAGAATTTTGAGTTTTGTCCAAAAACAAGGCAATGAATGAATTTGTTTCAGAGCTGACTTTCTGTCAAAAGGCCAAACTGACTTGGGGAAGAGGGTGGAGTTGCTTGTTCAGACAGGATTTTTTTAGTTTTTGCCCTTTACCTCTGGAGCCAGAGGTCTGGCTCTCATCCAGCTGCACAAAAAAAAAAAAAAAAAAAAAAAAAAAAAAAAATTATGGTATTTTCTAGGTAATTTTAAAGAGCAAAACCAAAGTGAAGTCAGGTGGCTTGAAATCAGCTCCAAGTTCTTCCCATAAAATGTTTCTCATGATTTTGGTTTTCAGTGTAGCCATATTTGAAAAGTGATATGAAAATATTCTTCATCTGGCTGACATACTTCATTTACTCATGGGAACCATGCTTCTTCTTGGTGAGACACTTCATGAAGAATGGCACACACACCCATAAAAATAAAACAGTCATCTAAAATACTGAGGCTCTTCTGAAAAACTCCGTGAGCTAAACTCTATTTCAGAAAACCCTAACATAAATCCAGCTGCAGCCAGTGAAAGCTTTATTTGCACATGGAAAGCAGAATTGGATTTCAGGAGCTCATATAATCTGTACAAAACAGTCGTGATTCCTTTTTTTCCTGAAATCAAAATGCAAACCTCCCACTGACTGTTCTGTTGCAGAATTACACTGGAGGATCAAGCTCGCATGTATCAGTGATACATTTTGGGAAAATTATCAGTACATGAAGCCCAGGATTTCTTCCTTAATGGAAATTTTCTCCCATACCTGCTTCATGCAGCCATCCTTTCTCTGCTATGTGAGAAACTCTTGTTATCAGTAAGCCCTTCTACAGTGTTTTTGAGCTTCTAAAAAGAAAAAATTGAGCCATCTTTAGAAGTAGGTAGAAATTCAAAGAAAATTATAGCATTTCTAAAGAAACCTCATGACTGAAATGCATAGTTTGTAGGATAGGAAGAAGTGCTGGCTTGCTTAAAGCATGTTTTAAATAAAATGTGGAAAACTTGATTAACATTTAGCAATGAAGTCAGCAGTCTGAGAAAACACTGAACAAATGGCAGATGCCTGTACAGGCTTCTCCATTGTTTCCATCCACACTACATCTAGCTTGGTGTGGGAGAGTAGAGCAATACCTCTAGTAGATATTATACCTCAAGCACTAGAAACCTGTAGGCACAACTTTCAAAAGTGTGGAGTAAAACTGGGAATAAAAGTGGATGGTCTAAAATACAGAAACAAGCATGGACCAGCCTGGCCAGTAAAAACTGGGAATAAAAATGTGCTGGGGAACACTGTCCTCCCTGGTGCCTCCCTATAACTCAGTCTGCATGTTAGCTTCTTCAAAAAAATCTTTCTTAAGCCTGTTTTGCAGAGACTCAGGGCCTACAGATCTTCTGATGTTTGGAAATTCATCTGTGGCAAGCAGATATCATTAATTAATTTAAATTTACAGTAGATATCAAGTAATACACATTTTTATCAAGCTTACAGAAAATTGTTCTTCAGCTAATATACAGTGATGAAGAGGAATGCCATACTTTCTGCTTTTTTTCTTTAGAAAATAGTAAGATCTTTTTCCATTGAGCAAGTGGAGAGACACAGTAGAAGAGAGCTGGAAGACCAAAGTGAACAGCTATGGTCTAGCAGCACAGCCTGAAGGTGTCAAATCTCTGCAGAGGACTTAAAACAGTTAAGAAGGATTAACAAAATAAGCACTTTACCTGTCAGTATAGCTTCCAGTATATCTCCACAGACCCTGAATGCTCTGCTGTCTGACTTTCTGATGCTTCTGAAAGTCAGGTGATACCTGACTTCCCAATTTATTATTTTTTTTTCTCTATGCCACAATATTAGACATTAAGTTTGGTTCTCATGAAAACCTCCAGTGCCAATCATCAAACCTTTTTCCCTTTGCTTCCTTCTTGTACACTGATCCATGACACTCTGACTGAATAAAACCACAAAATTGTAATCACCATGTTATCTCCAGACTTGGTCAGGTCTCATAACCCCTTTCCTTTTGGTCTCACCCTTGTCCCCACCTCCCTCTATAGTAATTCCCACATCTTTGTGCAAAATATTGGACTCTTAATTATTGACAATTAAAAGAGGTTATGCAAAATATTAAACTTTCTTTTAATATTGGCAATGAAGAAAGGGAACAGGTTCAGCTTCACTGCAATAACAATCATCTCTAAAAGTAAGCAGTTTTCTGCCTTGACTGTCTGCAACTTTTAGGATGCCAAAAACCAATCAGTATAGTAATAGTACAGTGTAGGGCTGTGAATTGTGTAGGGATCATTTACACTCTCATTTATTACCTGCTGTGCTACTGAACCTAAAAATGAAGAATGACCCCTTGCAGTTTAGATTTGATTCAGTGACCTAATCAACATCTGACAGTGAGATGACACAGCATGGACATAGGTCCTAGCCCAGTGAAATGTCCATTGAGCACCAGAGGCTGACCTGTGATTCAGCACTGAATCTGTCTGCCAGAAAGAATTAAAAGTAGGTAAAGGAATTGTTGGTAATGTAACTTAATTTAGGGCACCTCAGCTAGCCAGTGACATTGAGTAGCAAAAGTTGAAGAGCATAAACATCCCCTTTTTGCTTTTTTGCTTTCCTATTGGCATCCTTGAAGAGACTTACTTCCATGCTATTCCTAGAAAAAGTGGAGCAGATGCAAGTTGTGAGTTATATAGTATTGGGGTCTGTGATTATCCCCTGTGATGATACCCCTCAGGGAGAATGCAGACAGGCTTTGATGAGCCATCAGGGATGTACCTGTAACTAGCACCTCTGATTTATAGCATCTCATAACAGTTCCTGGGATTGCTGTAGATTTTAAAAGCCAGCATGATCTGAACTAAGTCAAGTCCCACAAATATAATATTAAAGCAGGATCTATGGGGTTAGCCTAAATTATCATAACTATTAGAAAACTATTAGATTTGCTAGCAACATGGCAGTCCAGAAGTGGTGAAATTCCCACTGAGATCAATCAGTCTGAATAAAAAATAGAGCCTTTGTGACTCCATACAGATTGAGAACATGAAGGCTTATAAGAGTAGTAGAGCCTTATACACAGTGGAGTAATTACTCCCTACCACAAAAGGTATGCACAAGTAACCCCAAGCAGCTAAAATTTGGTAGTCTGCAAAGGAGACTGTTGAAGGAGGAAAGGTGAAAAAACATGGTAAAGCTGATTTGAGAAGTATTTGCATCAAAAATCACAACAGCTTTCAGCTTCTACTTATGCTGCCTGCATCTTTTGTGTTGGCCTGGCTAACTGGCAGGGTAAGAAAGGAAAAGGGGAGCCTGGATTCAGCATAGTAAGATATCTTCCTCAAGGTGGAAAAGACTTAGCCTGACATCCAGGGTCTATAAAACAGTGAAAGAGCTCAGATCTTAACCTGAGTGGAAGTCCCACAAGCTGTGCCCTATCTCAGTTTCTTTGGCATCCCTCTGGTCAGTGTGCCACCTTTAAATAAAGACAGCAGAGTTTTGCTTCCTGATGTGTTCTGTGCTGAATATACATCTTTCTTTGACATCACTTTTGCTTGGTTGTTTTTAATGGATAAAGGCTGTTTATACAATATTTGGTCTCATGGGGGACAAATTCATAGAATCACAGAATGGTTTGGGTTGGAACTTAACAATATGTACTTCAAACATCTTATTCCTTGGTTCATTCAAGGTTCAAACAACACAGGTGGGTACTCTGCTCAGGACCACTCTGGCTTTGCTCTTTCCAAGTAACCAAGAGCTGGAGCTTGAGCCTAAACAAACCCATCAGACCATTTGAGCAGTTTGTAAACCAAGGACTAACAAATCTGTCATATTTGCTGCACACCTGGAAAAATCAGATTAGCTCAAATCAACTTACAACCACACAACACTCATGGCTGTTATTAATACAGCATGAGCCAGAAGTACAGGTTTGGATTATTGTCTTTCAAAAAGAAAACAATGGAGTGCAAAGAAAGGAGAGGAGACGACAGAGTATGTGGTGGCACCATACATCTGTACTGCTGAAGGTACCGTCTAAGGAAGTACCTTTAAGTGGAGCTGACACCCACAGAAATGGTGCCAATGTGTAAAACACTCCTTTCATGAAACAGGCAAAGCCAATAGCTTTTTCTATGGCTTTTTAGAAGTCAAATGCTAGTTAAAACCTGTGGATATGTATACATTCCTTTATATGGATAATTAGCTATTTTATGTGTGGCGCCTCCTGGATTAAAGAAAATTCTTCTATGCAAATAAGAAATGGAATAGACCGGTCAAATTCATATGTGAAAAAAAAAAAGAGATCTTTATATAAATAGGTAGTATTTATTCAGGCTAGTTCCTTATTTAATAGACAAGTGCTAATTCCTAGACAGCTCCCATGTATTTAAAATGTTCAGTCTGCATTGTTTTTTTTAACAATGCCCGTATACAAACACTGAGGATGAACAATAGATTTTGACGACATGTTTGAAAAAATGAGACAAAACCACGTGTCTTGGAATTGGCTTTTTCCATGAAATACTCAAATCCTCTCATATTGAAATCAATGGCAAACCCCCATCGATTCAGTAGAGACACATTTTCATTCCAAACTCTTTTAAAATAATAGATGTAGCCCAAGTATATCTGAAGATACTGTTCTAAACTATTTCTTCTGTTCTGTTGAATAACAGAGTGGGTTGATATTTAAGAATGAAAGCTCATCAAGTTTAAATTTCAGTTGTTTTATAATAATAGCCATATGGTAGTTATAGTTTGCGTAAGACTGAAGTTTTGGTAATTTAAAACTGCTTTAAAGTAACCTTTACATGGTTCCACATTTCAACATTTACTGAAAGTGGTTGGTACTGGTCCTTACTTGCAGATCCTTACATTAAAAGAATCTGCAAGCCTGGCCCCTTCGTTAACTGGCTTACGGTAGGAAAGTCCTGCAAGCATTTATATACACACTTAACCTTACAAATCAAGTTCTTCACAATGAAATCAACACAACTGCTCAAAGTGAGCAAAATCAGACAGGATGAAATATCAGCTTTTAAGAAAGGTCACTTGCTCTTATTATTAAAGAGAGGATGCCAAGCAGGAAGGATTTCCAGCCTGACCTCTTATGTTCTTCTCTAGTTAAATGATGCAAGAAAGCACGACATAGTATGGGAAATATGGTTGGTTGGTTGTTTTTTTCCACTGGAGACTATTCATGCTGGGAAGGCATGATAATGTGGCCACTATGAAGGCTGCAGCACAGTTCCTCTACCACTGCCTGGTGGTGCTGTATGATTTCTCCCTGTTTTCCCAGCCACACTGCAGCTGATCCTGCCTTTTGCTTGAGCTCCTCACATGGCTGCAATTTCTTATTTCCTTACAGTGCACCACTCCCTTTCCATTGCCATTCAATTGTGTGTCATTCCTTGCATGACTGAGATCATTCTCAAAATTATTCCTGTTGTCCAGATTTTCCTTCTGACTTCCTATTTGAGTATCTCCACTGTTAATGGTACAGGCAATACATACTGCATATCTACTGTGCTTTTCACCTCAAATTTTTGCAGGGAAACTGAGGCACATCAGCTAAAGCTATTTGCCAGAGATTGTACAGCATTAGACAGCAAGATACAGACTAGAACAACATATCTTGAACTTTCCTTCTAATACTGTGGTCTTTAGGCATGAAGTAGAAAATAAACTGGCAGAAATTAAAAGAACATAAGTGTCACACTCAAAATCAAAACAAGTTTTGATTTGTTGACCAAAAGAAAATGCTGAAATCTGCCCTGGATTGACTTATATTTTAATAGTCCTCTTACTTCTGTGTAATTTCATTACTTCTCCCATGACATTGAATGTTAAAATGCTATATGTGCAGCACATTTCCTGTAAGTAAGAAAAACACCAGCCAGATAGTAGTTGTCCAGATTTCCTTTCCTTTCACTATACAGTTGTGCTCCATGCCCATCTTTTCAGAATGTGAACCTAAATTAGATGTTTTCAGTGAAAATACACAATATGGCAGATAGACATTGTGAATCACTATGGCCCATTCTAAGTACTATTTCCCATCTTACATCTCTAAGGATTCCCTTTGAAATCTCTTATGAAATTGCTTCTTCAAAAGCTCAGTCTTCATTTGGCCCTCAAGCCCTGCAAATGCTTTAGTACAGGCATGTAAGCAATTCCATTAACACGCCTAAGTAACTCCACTGGTCCTGATAATACACTAAGCAGATACATATGTAGTAGTAGAACAAGACCTTGCTTAGGTAAGAAAATATTCTTGTAATTTTTCTCCTTTTCTTTTAGAAAATCCTAGCTTTGGAAAAGAAATAAAAACTTACAAAGTTGGGGTAGTAAAATCAAGCTCTAATTTCATTTTATTGTCAAACAAATCAAAATGTTCGGTATTGGGAAATGCACAAAAAAATTAGGCCAATGTTGTACAAATTTGGGACCTGATCCTGTAATCATTCCAAATGTCTTTCATTAATTCAAGTAGAGGGAAGACTGGCCTGTGGAATCAATCCCTTCGTATTTTCAGTATTTTTTCTAAAGAGGAAGTCATGGAGTTAAATCTCCTGATCCAGAAATATTTCCAAATGATTTGCCATGCAGTCCTGCAGTAACAACACGGCGTTGTGGCCAGGCACAAACACAGGAGGAGAGAGGTACCTGTGTGCACCCACATCCCTCCCTGTGCTGAGGAGCCGCAGGGCTTGTGGCCCAGCAGGCACCGAATCAAAACTGGCAAGGGCCCAGCTGTGAATAGATCTTAAACTGGCTGCTTTATTGCTCTAAGTTTATAAAAGGAAAGCGATATAATAATTGCAATTAGTCGCTCCACTTTATTCAGAAAAATAATCATAGAATCATAGAATTAGCCAGGTTGGAAGGGACCTCAGAGATCATCAAGTCCAACCCTTGACCACTGCTGCTGTGGTTACCAGCCCATGGCACTGAGTGCCACATCCAGTCTCTTTTTAAATATCTCCAGGGACGGAGAATCCACTACTTCCCTGGGCAGCCCATTCCAATGTCTGATCACCCTCTCCGTAAAGAAATTCTTTCTAATATCCAACCTAAACCTCCCCTGGCACAACTTAAGACTGTGTGTCGCCGACGTTGTTTCCTTTGTAAAATGAAGGAGGGTGCACTTTAGAGGGACTTGACCGCGATGTCCTGTCGGATAAACTTTACACATGTACAGAGGCATCCGATTTCTTGCAGAAATCTTGGTGAGGGGCGTTTGGGGGCTGCGGGCGCTCGTCCGGCCCTGCCCGGTTTGCCAGGGAGGCTGCGGGGCCGCCGCGGGCAGCTGGCGGGGAAAGGAGGGGGGGACAGACCTTCAAGAGAAGTCCCATTGTTTAGATTTCTGCCACAAGCCACGAGAATACTTCATTTCTTTCATCTCTGGAGGTTTTTTTTTTTATTATCATTCAAATTTCATTTCCCATTAATTGATCGGGGATTAGCGAAGCCATTATGCAAAAATTAGACGAGCCAGATGCGATGAATAATTCATGACGAACAATTACAACTTCTATTCCCGGTGTAATTCCTAACTTCCCTCCTGCCTGCTGGAGCTGGCACCCTTCGCTCCCGGCGGGGCTGCCGCGGGGTCCCCACAGGGCCGGGGGTGCGGGCTCTGGCTCCTCCTGCCGCTAGGTGGCAGCCGCCGCCCGCAGTGCGCAGCGGGGCGCGGAGGGTGCTGCGCGGCTCCCGCCGCTCTCACCGTGCTTATCGGGAGCGACGGCGGCGGTGCCCCCGGTGCCTCCTGCCTCCTGCCTCCTGCCTCCTGCCTCCTGCCTCCTGCCTCCTGCCTCCTGCCTCCTGCCTCCTGCCTCCTGCCTCCTGCCTGGCGCACCCCATCTCCCACCCCTCACTCCCCCCCCCCGCCGCTGCCGCCGGGGTGCCGGCTCGGAGCGGGTCCCCCCCGCCCCGTCACCCGCGCGTCCCACACCCCTCACGCCGGGCATCTCATTTATCCCACCGGACAGTTGTTGCCCCATTAAAGCGCGGTCCCACCCTTCGCGAGGACCTTTCATCTGGGGAAGTTTTATGACACTTTGTAAATGTGCAAAGTTTTTAATTAGACTCGCCAGACAGCCCCAGGCAGCACTAGCGCCACGAAGTCTTCATGCTTCTCTCTGCTTTACAGCACAACAAGCCGCTCTACTCCTTTGAAGACAATGCCGACTATGTCTACGATGTCATGTGGTCGCCAGTGCATCCCGCGCTCTTCGCCTGCGTGGACGGGATGGGGCGCCTGGATCTGTGGAACCTGAATAACGACACCGAGGTGAGGCGGCGCGGCGGCCCGGCGGCGGCCGGGGGTGGGAAGGAGAAGGCGGGCGGGCGGGCGCTGGGGCGCCGGGCGAGACCTTAACCCTGTGAGGGCCGGCGGCGCGGCGCTGCCGAGCACCCCCTTCCTCCCCCCGCCGCGGGCCTCTGGGGGCGCCGGGATCCCTTGAGGGCGCTGGGAGCTGAGCCTCGGCCGCCGCCCGTACCCCGGGGCGCGGAGGGGAGGGCAGGTCCAGCTGCCGGGGTTCCTGGCCGCCCCTCTCCCTCCCTCTTTCCCTCCCTCCTTCCCCCGCCCGCCGTGCTGTGCCTCCCGCCCTCCCCCGCGGCGGGGCCGCTGCTCTCGGGTACCTGCCAGGGGTGGGGAGGGCTGGCTCCGGCACCCCCGGCAGAGAGCCAGCGCAAATGAATAGCCGCGGTGCTGAATCGGGAAGGAGCCTCCTTCCCTTCTATGTTATCTTAGGGTGCGCTTTTAAACCGAGCGCGTTTTGTAGTTTGTTGTTTTTTTTTTTTTAATTCCCCCACACCCCTCCGGTTCGGGCTCCCCCCCAGCCGAGTGGTCACACCGGGGCAGCCCCCCACGGGCCGAGGGCCGGGCAGCCCTCTTCGTGCTCGGGTGGGAGGCTTCATTTCCCTTGCTATTTATCCTCTGTTGCAAATCCTCTGGAGATTCCAACTTGCGAGCTCCATACCCCTGCCTCCGGTGTGCCCAAAACCCCGTGTGCCCCTTCTCTGCTTGAGTTTTTTTTTTTAAGCACGGGGGGCATCTCTCTCACGTGTTATTTGTGATTTTGTATCCTCATTTTTTGTTTCTCTTTAAAATTTGACGTGAAACTTCAAAGGCCCAAATGCAAATGAAAAATGTTTGGTTTGGTTTTTTTTTCAGTCTCTGCTAACTAAATAGCAAGGACCATTGGGGAGGAAACATCACACCTTGGAATTTTGCTGATGAGCAAGGATTAATCAGAGTTTTTTTCAAAGATTGAGAATGCTAAAGAATGTATTTTTTTTAAAGTTACTTTCTAAATGTCTCAAACACCCCTTTTTTTCCTGCTAATATGTCAGATTTTTAAAACTGATGCACACTTACATAAAGGCTGTTTCTTCTGGATTTGAGTTTTCCCCAAAATAGGTTTTGAAAAAAACTGTCACGTCTCTTCAGGCCAGTCTTAGATGGCCAGCAATATCAGTAGTCACAACAAGAATCGAAATACTTTTTCTGAGATGAAGTCTTAAATATTTACACCTAATGCCATGTAAAATTAAGAACAAACATACAGCAAAAAAAGAAATATATTAATTGACACTTCTCTTTTATTTCCATTAAAGAGAAAACCAAAGAGCAAGCAGCATTTCCCTCCATATGCTCTATTTTTTACTTTTTTTTTTTTTTTTTAAATTAGTTAGATCATTTATATGCCTTTCACAGAAACATGCTATACATTTCAGATAGAGTGAAATACAGGCACAGTTTATGGCTTCCAGTGAGTGGTGCTTGCCATAAATAAGAATGGACAGGTAAGAGGAACCAGCACCGGGCACTGCATTGTCAAGGGGAGCAGTGAGGCCTTTTGAAGTGCTCTGAGCAGGAAGCAGCACAGCCTTTTTAATTAGAGCACATACAGCTGGAGGATATACAAGAGGAGTCTCCTTAGAATTTATTTTGGGAAGGGAGGGACATATCCTTCAGGTGTTCTCATTAATGCAGGCCTACACACAGAGCATAAACCCCAGCATTTTAAGAAGAAAAAAAAAAAAAAACAAAAAACCAAAACCCAAACCCTTTCCCCCAAAATACCAGGGCTGCAGCCTTGCTCTGCTTCAAACCAACTGATGTTTTGACATTTAACTCAATGAGACCATAACTTCTTTCCAAAAAACTAGTGTGGACCTCTTGATCCTATTCCCATCAATACTAAGGCTACACATAGAAAGCTGGTGATACATTTTCAGTGTAGTTACATATAAACGCATAGGAACAAAAGAAAAAAAATAATTTCAAGCTCCATCCTGCTTCTGCACATGAGGCCACCCCTGATTTCACAAATTATTTCCATTCTGAGAGGTCAAAATCAGCCCTTATGATCAGACTGGAATTATTTCCATGGTGTCTGAGCTTTGTATTTTTATGAGAATTGAATGAGAATCTTCGGAGGCAGAAGTATCATTTGGTTTCTTTACTGAGCACTGATGAAATAAAATTTAAAATCTCTATAAATAATAATATTGCAGATTCTGAATAGATGTGTGGTTTTGTTTTGTCATAGAAGCACCAAAAGTAGCACTGAAAAAGAGAGCTGTTAGCAGTTCTTTTAAACATCATAACTGAAAGTGATTGGTGTTTGCTTTTGCCTCTGTCTGGTAGGTCATAATTTGTTTATAATTTTCACTCTTTCTGTAATGGATTATGCTGTTTGAATCTGCACTGCTATTTGCTAAGAAAAAGCAGTTGTTAGCCCTTCTATCTTTGTAACTAAAAACCTTGGAACACCTATTTTTTAGATTATTGTTATTACTTTTAGATGTCAGATACGTGATGTCAAATTATTTGTGGAGACAATATAAAATGACAGGTATATTAATGTGTTTAGCTGCCAGCTATCGATAAAAATCTCTGTAAGAACTAGATATGATTGTTATTAATGAGACCTGGTTTTGTTAGTTTGGCAAATAAGTCACGTTGTTATATAGGTATTAGTTAGTAAGCATATTAAGAAAATACCTCGTTCTAGTTACAATAGGCTACCTTCAAATTTTTTACCAGTAATACAGTTTTCACTAGTGTTACTCCCATTCTTATTAAAAAAATTTCTCCCCAGAGCTAGATGCTTTGTGATAAAAATAACTAAAACCATTTGACCATATCAAAGATTTAATCAATCCAATTATTCTCAAAAGCTCCCTGTAAAGTAGCAAGGGTATTTGTGGGGTTCATGTTGATCTGTGGGTACCAGAGATTTTTTTTGTTAATATCAATGAAGGCCACCACATTTATTTTAAATAAATATAAGATCTTAAAAAGAAAAATTAATATAAAAACTTAAAAAGCAAAAAATACTTATCTAGTCCTTAATTTATTTTAAAATTAGTATTCTTTTCATGGATTTAGTATAGTGAGTTTTGCAGATAGTTTCGAGATACCAAGTGACAATTTCTTACCTATGTGTTTGCAACATTCCTTTTTTGATCAAGATTGGAGAAGGTCTCTAGGTTACTGGTGAGTCTTATCTATGAACTGACACTAAACTGGCTTACAAATTTGCTTATTCCTGCTGTGTTATATCCCACTGAATTATTTGTTGGGGTATTTTTTTTTTTCAGGCTGTGCTTTAGGTTTGAAAGTGTGAAGATAGTGTCTGTTTCTAGAAAAATATAACATGTATTTGCAAGCAAGTTTTTGACACTACTGCATAAGCAATAAAAGTGAAAAAACAAAAGGTATATTCTTGTCATGCAGGTTTTTCTGACTACATGTTTCTTAATCTGTTACCTGTTAAAATCTCATTTCAAAATTGATAAAATCTGCCAAGCACGAACTTCAGAGAATTTATAAAGTATTTCAAATGTGATTTTAAAAACATAATGCTATGATTATAAAATAAACTATTATCTTCAAAATCTAAAATAGGCACGTGTAATTTAACCTATCACTATTGAGAGCAGACAAATTTATTTTAAGATCCTATGGTTTGACTCTATTTCTCTCTGTATCACTGGAGAAAAGCCTTTTTATTTAGATTTTTAAAGGCTGTTTCATTATTGCTTTTCATTTTGTTCGATAGCTTTGTGGAACAGGAACAGGATTTTACAAAACCATCGGGTTTGAAAAAAAGCATGGGTTGTGTCTTGTTACTGTGGCATGCATGCTGCTTGTTTTTATGTGGAACACTGAAAGAATGCTGTATTAACAAAAAACCCAGCTCTAGAGTTATGTATTTCATCCTTTGGAAAGATTTTGTGAAAATTCAGTGCCTTAAATATATGCTGTGTATATTTGTGTATGAAAGAAATATCTTTGATCTACAGTTTTGTGAGAAACATAGTTGGTTAGTGGGTTAGTCCTGTAAAATGTGGCATTTACTTGTTGTTTGAAGAAACCCTTTTCCAAATGTTATGAAATTAATTTTGGCTGGAATGAAAATAGCTTTTTTGTTTAGAAATCGGTGATCACAGGAGTAAAACTTCCTTGTTTTCTACTGTGACTTTATCATGGATCAGTGACCCCATGTCATTGCTTTCAGCCATTGACTCTCACCCACAATGCAGTAACAGACTTGGGGATGAGGAGCTGGTGTGCCAGCTTTTTGGGGTAATATTGCCTTGGACAGGACCTAGGCCTTGCACAATGGGGAGATGAATCCAGTAGCTTATTTGTGTTTGAATGGCTTCTTAAAGGGTGGGAGGGTGGTGTCTGCTTTCTGATTGCTAGCCAGCTTTATTTCTTCATCATTCTGCAAATAAAATCCTCTTGCATTTCCCATGTGGGGCTTGGGATGCTGCAGTGAAGCCCTTTGCTGAGGTGATGCTTTCTCTTGGCAGGCTCCTGGAACTGGAGGTGCCGGCTTAGTTTTGCAATCTTGTGTCAGGGTCAGGGAGAAGCTGGGAGCTCTCCAGAAGGAGAGGGGCAAGGCAAGCAGCCCTCTACTCAGTCCTTGTCCTGCTACGGCACACACACACCGTGGCCGTAACAAGAGTCTTGAGAAGTCTGTAAAGGTTCAGCTTTCTGCCGGCATTCGTCTCGTGTGACACAATGAATGCGTTGGAGCTGAGGAGTAGGAGATTGGCATAGGACCCATACAGTGCTTTGAAATTATTTTTCTCCTGGATCTTTGGACCTGTCTCACAATTACAATATAAAGTTACAGTCAGAGAACTGAAATGAAGTCAGCAAAATACCGTTTTTGTTAATTTTGCCAGTTTGTCAATGTGCAGAGCAGGCTTGCTTTCTGCTTCTGCTGCACTGTGCTGGCAATGAGAACAGAAAGAATACCTGTTGGTCCTCCAGAAGTAGCCTAAACTCTAAATCCTGTCCAGCTATCTCTTCCTCTTGAGTTCCATCTCTGTTCATAGATCCCATGACATCCCCTTGGTCCCGTCTAACCATATGACCGAGGCTTGTTTCTGTAGGTGTATCTGGTAGAGGAGCTGCTTCTGCAGCTACTCTGCCCCATTTTCCCTGACCTAAAAGCATTAAAGCTAAAAAGCCTTGTTGGGAAGACTATCATGCCAAGTTGCAGGCTCCTTGCTCAGGCAGGTTCTCCTATTAAAGGCAGTTGGGTGGAGCATTAGTAAGCTTGAAGGTTACCATCATTTGTCTTACGAGGTGACCTAAATCACCTGAGTGATCTACCTATATGGGACAAACACCCACACAGTTCCTTCCTCCTGCAGCATCTTTTGATGCTCACATTCCAGCATAGATTACAAATACTTCTCCCAAGATGGTGTTCTTTGCTCATTGATTTATTTATCCCACACGTTAGCCAGAATCTTTATATATTCTCACGGATCACCTGTTAAGTTGGTTGACTTGGGACAGGGAGAGGAGTTGGAAATTAGACAGCATCCAGATGTGTTAAAAGCAGAAGAAGTCTCCTGAGGATATAGAAGAGAACTGTGGAAAGGTATTGTAGGAGTTCCTAAATGTCAGCTCAGCTGTTCTTACTTCTGCTGTGTTCTTGCTCTGAAGTGCTTAGCTCAGGACTTTTCTGACATAATACCTAAGCTTTGACCTCCGCATCTAGCTGCAGAGGTGTATATGGATTAAAGAATGTGTCAGCATGAATACAGGGATGTGTCTGCCAGCCTTCAGGTTATCTGGGCCTGAATCAAGAGGCCAGAAGCCAGATCAGGACTGAAGCCAAGTCCTGCCCTAAATTGGTTCTTGGTCATAAGTCAGTGACTTTCTCAAAAGAAGCAGATGTGGTTTTGCATGTCTCCGAGGCTAAGGGGAAAAAAGGTTTCATTTACTGCCCTTTACTGTGGAAAAGTCTTCCCTGCTCATTCCGAGCAATCCCTTACTCTTTCTTAATTTTAGCACATGTGATCAAAGAAACAATGAACCCTTTTTTTTTTTTTTTTCTCCCCCCAGCAAGGGTTGTATGTTACTTTTAGCAATGCCAACTAACTTGTGACTCACCCAGCTAAGCAGGACATTGGAAACTGACCTCCGGGTTCTCAGGCTGTGTGATTTTATTGTCCTTCCTATTCCTATTGTTTCAACAGGTTCCCACAGCCAGTGTTGCCATAGAAGGAGCTTCTGCCCTCAACCGTGTCCGCTGGGCCCAGGCTGGGAAGGAGGTAGCAGTTGGCGATTCGGAAGGCCGCATATGGGTCTATGACGCTGGAGAGGTATTATTGTTGTTTTGTGGTGGTGTTCTTTTAAAGTTTGTCTTCTGAAGAATGCCATATCCAAGTCTGAGACAAGATTATGCATCATAACATACGAGCAGGACATCTCCAAAGAATTAGCCAGGTTCCTTTCAGTGAAGTCCCCATTGATTCTGGGTTATCAACAGAGTGTTAGTTGTAAAGCTACCTTGCAAAGAATTCAAATTAGTTTGCTAACTCAAGACTCACAAGAGAAGTCTTTTCTGAAAGTTTTTGGTGTTTTTAAAACTTTCTTTTAAATCGTTCCGTGGGTATAGTTGGAAAAAGTTACAAAGGAACATAACGTGGAAAATACATAGGAGTGCAAAAATGAGCTGAGCTGTTCTGAAGTTTGTCCTGAAGGGTTCGCTTTTTATACTCCAGTATCTCCTACTTCATGACTGTAGATTTTTCTCAGTGTGATAAGTACAGAAAACCTATATTAATACCAAGTAATGCTGATTATGTGCAAATGCTCTATCAGGAGGAAATGAGAGGTGTCATGTGGAGGATGGTAGGTGCACGTGTGATAAAGACTATGTAGGTGCTGAGTAATAGCAGGATGTGTATTCTGTGTCTAAGGCTGCTCTCAATTCGCCTTGCTACAGCTTACAAACCCCATCTAAACTGCTGTGTGTTTGGCACTGATGGAATCTACCTCTTTGTTGATGAATACGCTATAAAGTGTTCTGTCGGCATTACAATCCCTTGGAGCAGCTAAGGGTGAATCTCTGAGCAATCAGCTTTTATGTAGAGAATTTGTTTTCCATCATTATCTGTGATAGGATACTGAGATATCCATCTCTACACAGTAGGGAAACATTATAGAATACATACAGAATTATCTGTAACTCTCGTAAAGTGATTTTATGGCCCATAGCAAAATTGCTTGTGCATGACTCATTTTTGGATTGCGTTCACTTGTGCAGGAGTTGCCTTTCCCCTCAAATGTTTGCTGAAACTTCTTGCTGTATTGTTAGCATAATTTCTAAATTGTCTAAGGTTACTGTATTCAGATTTCCCCTAGTATACTGGCAGACCAGTCTGTTTTTGTTTATTTTTCAGTTTTGCATGACTGTTCCGAAAAGGTGTTTTTTCTGTCTTCTAAGTGATACGACAGGCTGTGGAAATGTCTTTGATGACAGCACAGTCTGATCTTGTCTGGGAGTCTAGACAGGCTGTAGAAATGTCTCTTTTTGTGTATCATACAGCAAATCATTCATAGGATTGTTTATCTCTGCAAACTTGCCCAGGAGAAAATAGGTTTAGTGTTCTATGTAGAATAAGTAATATTTAAGTTTTTGGCCTTTCCTCTGTGTAATCAGACTTCAACATGCAAAATGAGTCACAGTGATACACTCAGATAAAAAAGAAGACAGGCTTCTATTAATGGAAGAGGAAAAAGAAAAGAGAGTCATTCAGCAGTATTTATTTGTCTGAGTCCAAATCAATGATACATAAATCGTTCTACTTCACAGATGTTGCATACCCTGCCTGTGCAGAGCCCCAGCATCTCCAGCTCAGCTCCATGCACACTTACACAAATGGATGCTGATCCACATGGCCACTGGCAGGTCATGGGGCAGTGCTACCCCTCCTCCTCTTCTCTAATGAATGAAGGAGCTCATTAATTTGTTGCCTGGTTCATTTTGGCAGTATCAGTCACTGCAGTAAGTCCTGCACCAGATAGGAGAGGTGGCCTGGGCTGCAACAGCTTCAGATACTACAAAAGCTGATGTGTTGCTTGTGGCATTTTTTGTTTAATTAAAAAATAAATAGAATACAAAAATAATAAAAAAAAAGTCCTTATATATTGTCTAGCACAATTCTTCTTGCTATAAGCCTTCAGTGAAATGTAGGAATTCTCTGCAGCTCAAGAGTCTGGAGGTATGTAAAGTGAATAACAACCTCTTTTGTCACTGACCCTCTGTGCTAGTCCTTAAGCACTCTCTGATGAGTTACTCTCTGCTTAGCTGTCCTGAGGAATGTCACACATGGCATTCACAGCCTGCACATGCACTTTTGGAAGTGTCTGGCAGAAATAGGGTAGCCTTTAAGGCTCTCTGCTTCAGCACGCAGGCACTGGCCAGTTTCGTGGCTCAGATGGGGTCCTCCTTTGTGTTTTTTTGTATGAGTTTGATTTTGGGATATGGCAGGGCTGGTCTGACAGTTTAAAAAGGGACAAGCCTTCTTCCCCATCCATCCTTAGCTGTGTCCCTCACTGTCCAGTTTTTTGTGCCAGTAGCAGTTCCTGTCACCACCCATGTTGTAAGCACTGATTTTTTTTTGTTAATTTGCTTTGTTTCCCTTGGGAAATTTTTCTCATGATCTGACTCAGTGTGAAAGTAAATGAATGAGCAGGTGGCTGAGGGCAAGGGGCTGGGAGCTGGACCATCCAGCACCTGGCAGCACCTAGCTTTCATATTTGACCCAGCAGTATTGCAAAGCCTGACACTAAGCTGCAACAGTTGACCTTTCAGCAGCATTCTACCTGTCTCCTACTGCATCAACTTCTGAAAAGGCCACATTACTGGAAGAACTCATCTCTTCCTGACTACTAACTCAGTAGCATCCACTTATTTGAAGGTGCATCTCTCTAATCTGGGAAGAGTGGTGTGATTACTCTTATTAGAAAGTGGTGTGATTACTCTTATTAGAAAGTCAGCAAGCCAGTCTCCTCGGAGCCTAAATACACTTACCAGAAATGCTCCACTTTTAATGCACCCTTTTCAAAATCTTTTTGTTTTTCTCACGACTCTTCCAAATGTCAGATCACCTTTAAATTTATAAAACATTGGTTCCATCAGAAAAAGTTGTGATTATATTTGTATTAAAAGAAAGCACAGTGTCTTTGAATTTCACATGACTATGTGAGCAGTTTTTCTTACCTGTTCAAATAGACAGCATTGACTCCATGAATTTTGATCAGAGTGGAAAACATGAAGATATCAAATAATTTGGAAAAAAAAGTAAGTGGTAAGAACTTTTACTTTGGTAAGTTCATCACAATTTTAAAGGACCTATCCTAGACACCAGTAAAGTTTACACTGCTACTGTTAACCCATAGGGTGTTAAGAGCAAACATTATATGGGCTAAATGAAAACATAAGACCTAACCTTGCATCCTTTGTGAAGGAGAGGAGTGTGACATCGAACTTGTGGATTTGGTCATTTTTGATGTTATCCAGTCGTAGTCTTTCTGATGCAAGAAATGGCAGAAACATGAAAAACATGGCAGGATCCATGACCAGCGAGTTAAAAATAATGGTGACATTTTTGCTTAGGCTATATAATGTTATCTCCTTAGAGTATGTACTTCTAGTTGTTTGATTTTGGCATTGGGTCTGAAAATAACCGAACACATTTATTTTCACAGTGAGGGGTCTATTTTCTCCTCAATACACGTGCTTTGTGCCCATTAGCATTAATGGGAGTTATACACACACTTCCAGGGGAGAGAAAACTTAAATAGTCCATATAGATGTGCTCTTGTGGATCAGTAACCACTGATTTTAAAAATGTGAATTATAAAATGAAATTAAAACAACCAAACAATATGCAAGAATCTGATTGTTTTACTGTGTGTTCTTAAACCTATATAACTTAACCAGAGAATATAACCAGTCATTGTAAATGCACTTTGCTCTCTGTAAGATTGAAATATTCAAAACTTTGCTGGTCTAGAAGTTGAGATATTATTATTCTGATAGTATATATGAGATATTTTAGATTCTGAGGTCTTATTTCCTGGGCGGTGAGTTTTCTATATGGTTGAAGTTAATTTTAGCGGAACATTGAACACTATAGATTTATTCACACATCCAAATGATTGATAGTTTGACCTAACTTCATGTCTCTTTTGTAGATATGTTTTCTGGAAAGCTTGGTCCCATTGTGCTTGCTTCAGTGATGTTACGTGGTTGCTGTTCTGCCATAAATATTCTCTAATAACTACGTTTGCTGCTTACCTGCCTTATTAAGAATGGTCTTTGGCCCTTTGGTTGTGAAAGAAGCATCTTCTCATCTACCTTCCATTCTTTCTTTTTTTTTCTTTTTTTTCCCCCATTAATCTCTTCCAGGTCATATTCTGCTTGCACTTTGAATACATAGAAACTGTAAATCAATTAGTTATTTTTTGGCTGTAGTAAAATATAATGTAAGTTTGCACCAGACTGGGGAGATGGGGGAGTTTGAAGCTGTAATCACAAGGAGCTTTAATACTGTGCACTGTTTTGTTAAACTAGTTACAGGACAAACTATTGCATCTGTTTGGTGGTCTTTCAAGACAGCTGATTCTAGAAATGCTTTTAAAGAGTGGCTAGTATGACAGGTGGAACTGTAGAAAAGTAAGAAAAGGTCTTTCCCTAGACCATCCAGGAGAGCTGACTGCCAAAGAGAGCAGTTACCTAAGATTCTTTAAAGAGTTATTACTGCTGTCCTCATTTCTTAGCTGTGAAATCAGAATCATATTGATGTTCATGGACTTTTGTTAGGTTTCAGAGTTAATATCACCTTAAGCCCCTTTGGGGCTGCTGCATTAGGTTGTTTATGTACTTCCCTGTTTGCTCCATGGTGGGTGTTAGTCCTGTATCTATTGTCATATAAGACCAGTGAGGGAGGAGCTGACAACTGCCTGAAATGTGTGGATGGAGTGATACAGTAAGGAATATCCCCGTGGTGCCTATAAAATAATTTCCTTTGAATTTAGTAGCCTTTAACAGCTGCTCTGAGATTCTTAGGGTTCTAGGCAGAGACAAATGTATGTTTGTGACCAACTCTCAGATTTCAGCATGGCTACTGAGTCACTTATTTTTCTGGGTAGAATGGGGAGGGGTTGGTACTTTGTTCTGTCTTGAGATCCCTGTGTTCCATTGTAGTTTTCATACCAAAAACATACCCAGCATCTCTTTCATGCAGCTAAAAACTGCTGTAGCCCAGACAGAGAAATATGAAACTATGTTTTCTGCCCTGTAGTTATCTGGGTAGATTTTACTTTTGCCATCATAAAGCTCCTGTAGACCATATATTGAGTTAGGAAATATTTTTGCCACAAAAATAAGGTTGAGACTCATCATAAAATATTTTATTTTATAGTCTGTGTTGAGTTACGAATAGTCTTGGAACACAGATAAATGGCTCAAACACATATCACGAAGGCAAAATTGAGCAATAATAAGGGGTTGTGCTTACAGCCAAATTTTATTCAGAAACATTAAAAGACCAAGTAAGATGCAGTAGTTACAACAATGAGTGCAATCCACACAATCCAGGCATAGAGGATAGTTAAATGGATTGTGAGGCAGTGCCTGCATTTCACCATTGATATTTCTGCTAAGGAGGTTGAAATGCTGGCCTCAGAGAATTTTAAAAGCATGTTTTAACAAAGAAAAATCTCTTATGAGTTGTTGGGAAATGTAAAGAGCTAAGGTTTTGATTTGTTTTCCCTCCGCCCCCAGTTTTATAATGTTCAGTCTGGAGAGATTTTTAAAACTCAAAGTTCTTAGAGATGGCCCAAAAAAAAAAAAAAGATTGAGAGCATACTAGGAACTCAAGCTTTTTTCTTGAATAAAATCAGAAATATTGAACAGAACAAGCTCTTCATCCTTCGTCATTTGAATTTTGACTGATGTAGCCAGTATTCAAAAAGGGATTTTTGAAGTAGGTTAAATAAGAGCTGCCTAATGAAAAAAAGGCACTAGTTTGAAATCAGTCAATTTAATTACCGTGTTTTATGAAGGCCATTACCCATTGCTGATTACTAGGGTGATAAAATCTTGAAGCTTTGGTAGCCTCCATAGGGGGTGAGCCGATCTAAGTAGAGCAAAGTCCAGTCATTATCACCCTAAATACTTGTGTTTCTCATTACAATATTCATTACTTTAGGTTACAGTGAATGCTTTGAGGTCTTTATGTAAGCACTGGTTTATTTTCCAGTAGAAACACAATGTTGTTATGTTGATAAGTCAAAACCAAGCATTTATATACTTTTACAGTTTCAAAGGAGGCTTGGCTACATGCAGACATAGAAATGCACACATTTATGCCTGTGAGTACCCCTGTACACTCCTATTCAGGGCTGCTGCTTCTCAGTACAGTCATACCAGTCTGATAAGAAATGGAAAAGTATATGTTACCTTCTTTCAGTCTGTTTTGGTACTTAAATAAGCTGGAGCAGAGGCTTGTGTTCCTAATGACAGCCTTTATTAGAGAAGTTCTTTTCAAGAGGGAAAACTGAGCCATGGTGAAACTAATCTGTCTTACCCAAGGTTGTAGCAGGCTGGAGCTCTTTATTTCCAGTGCCAGTCTAGGGCCTTGAACTTTCCTTTTCCTCCCACCTCTTGCACATCATGCAACATAACTGCCTCTCTGCCCTTCACAGTCACCTCTCTCATGACCTGACTTCCAAAGCAGCTTCATTAAACTGATGTTATTTAAAAGATGACATCTTACTCAGATAATTTCCTGTCTTGTTTAAAAATGTATATTTTTTTAAAAAAGACTTGAAACATGTCAGGGAGGGGTGTAGGTCTTGGCTGCTTGGAGAGGGTAGTAGACTGTAAAAAGAGGCTGAGGAATTTGGTGTCACTAGCCAAGGATGTCTGAGGCTGGTGGCAATGTAGATGTCTCATGTTTTTACAGAGATAGGAGTGCTTGGGACCAGAGAGGGAGAACTAGTGAAGCTGAGGATGTGCTACTATTGGAGCATGTGGCTGCAAGCTGGCCGTGTATTCAAGTCAAAAATTAGAAGAATATTTTTAACTAGGATGAAGGATGAAGTTCCAGGACAGGTAGGGACAGTGGGACAAACAGCCTGTCCACATGGAGCTTGTGAACAAGATTTTGTGATAAGCTTGGGTGTGATACAGCAGTGAGTCATGCCTGGTGAAAAGGGGCTTTTCCCTGCCTATGGTGATATTTGCTTGTTCTTGGGAATGACAGACTTTCTTCTGTTTCATTGTACATATAAATAAACATGAAATCCCATTTTCATTTTACTGCTGTAGTATTACTTGTTAAAACTAAAGGGGGAATTACCAGATTTTTTACAAAGGTATGTGTTTTCTCATTTGTTGTATAGACAGTGGAATTGATTGAGCATTAGTGAAAACAGACAAAAAAGTAAACTAGGGGAGGGCGGTTCAATGGTCATCCTAAAAATCTCAATTGATTCTTTATCCATGCCTCCCAGTTGCTTATGATGAACTATTTCAGTAGTTCTCCAGAGGCAGCTTAGTAGCTCCCTGGAAAATTTCATGGACAGGGGTTTAAAATATGATACAAACATCTTTTATAAGAATTCCTCAATTCCTCATCATATGAAATAAAAAGCTTAAGAAAACCAGTCAACCAACCAGCGAAAATCTTGCTCCGGTCCTTTTTTTTTTTTTTTTTTCTTCCCAGTTGCACACTACTTTTAAAGCTGACGTGTGTTTCCTTTTCCCTTGCAAAGGCTCAGATCCTTCCCCTGCAGAGAGGATCAGAGAGAACAAGCCACATGTGACAGGAGTTAATCATGTAGCTTAATGCACTATTAGAAGGCACTCAGATAACGAAGTGATGAGAGCCACAGAAGAGAAGCTGTAAGAGATCATTCCCTTTCTGCTCAGTAAAGCCTGCAGGAGGGGGAGAAGGGAGAGCTGCATGTGACAGTCTTCCTGCTGGTATTTCCCTGCTGAACTGGGAAATGCTATAAAGGATCAGAGAGAAAGGGGAAAGGCAAGTTCCAGATCAGACACACCAGTGTGTCCACTGTATGTTTAGCATGTTGGCACTACCTGTGGCTTCCTGCTGGCTCCTCAGTGACTGCTTCTCCTGAAAACCTCTCAAGAGGCTTAGTGGAAAAGATAGTCTGGGTCTGGGCTTTCCATGGTAGCTGCAGGTATGGCAGAGGAAGCCAAGGAAGTGCTTTAGCTGACCTGCCCTCTCCTCACTCTGCACCCAGAACACCAGCAGAGAACAAAGCTGAAGTCAATGCATGTTAATAGTGTCACAGTGTGTGTATTTTAAGTACTTATTTTACCTAGTTAGTCTGTTGGGTGATATTTTCTCTGATTGTTTCTAGCTCTTTTCCACTGTAAGAAGCATTACTCAAAAATATTCATAGCTTTAATTAACACAGAGTATCGAAGGGCAAAGCAGCAAATGCAAAGCTTAGTTTAAGCTCAGTTTGCGTGCACCAATGTGCAAATTTCATTGAAATGCATGTGTTACCATAGTGGTGTTAAAACACATCTGAAAAAAGTGCTGCTTTGTATAATTAATCTCCTTAATGATGCTTCTGCGAGTCCAACCTGTCACATCCAGCAGCACTTTACATTTTGAGAATCTGTAACTATGTTTCCAGACTTTTTTTATGGTTTGAAAAATGCTTTATATTTTAGACATGAAAAAAATATTTAATTTGGAAATTTAATCTGGAAAATTGTTAAACATACGATACCACTTGAGGATGAGTCTGGGCCTTAATAAATCCTTTTCAGTGGCTAAAATGCCATATTCAGAGTTTAATTTAAATATGAAATGTATCCTCCAGTGCCTAGAGTGATATCTGAAATTAAAAAAAAAAAAAAAAAGCAAAACCCAAAACTGCTATTTCATGGATGAGTAACTACAGCTAATAGAATGTGTGCAGAATCTCAGGGAAGGAAGCAACTCTCCTGCTAACCCAAATCTTTGAGCAGTTCGTAAGCTGCTTTTGGTGAGAATCCACTTGCCAACTGGGAGCCAGAAAGCTGTGGCAAAAGTCCTTTACAGTTCCTGTTCTGCCAGATTTCCTGGCATGAATCATGATATGGACATGACTGACTTGGTTTGGAAAGGCAGCAAGCCGAGCTAAAGACACCATGATTTATTTCTTCCCTGAGGCACTAGTCCTTCTCTCATCTGAACTTCCAGGGAAGCACCTTTGCCAGTGCAGCTACCCCACATGCTGAAGCTCTAGTATTAAAAGGAAAAAAGATGGGACAGTTCTTCCAACCAGAATAGCTGCCAGTGAAAAAAAAAAAAAAAAAAAAAGGTATTGGAAATAAGAAGATGTTGAAGGCTCATAGAATCTGCTGAGTTGGGAAGGACCAATCAGAATCATCAAGTCCAACTCTTGTCCCTGTGTAGGGCACCCCAAGAATCATACCATGTGTCTTAGAGCATCATCCAAATGCTTCTTGAACTCAGGCAGGCTTGGTGCTGTGACCACTTCCCTGTTCCACTGCTCAGCTGCCCCCTGGGTGAAAAACTTTTCCTAATATCTAACCTAAGCTTCCCTCAGCACATTTTCCTACTGTTCCTTCGGGTCCTATCATCAGTCACCAGAGAGCAGAGGTCAGCACCTGCTCCTCTTCCTTCCCTAGTGAGGGAGCAGGTATCTGGGATGAGGTCTCCCTTCAGTTTCCTCTTCTCCAGGCTGAACAGACCAAGTGCCTTTAGCTGCTCCTCATATGGCTTTCCCTCCAAATCCTTCACCAACCTCATAGCCCTTCTCTGGACACTCTCCAGTAGCTCCTTGTCCTTTTTGTACCGTGGCACCCAAAATTGCACACAGCACTCAGGATGGAGCCTCACCAGTGCAGAGCAAAGTGGGACCATCAGCTCCCTCAACCACCCAGCAGTGCAGGGCTTGATGCACCCCAGGACTTGGTTGTCCCTCCTGGCTGCCAGGGCACACTGTTGGCTCCTTAACTTCTAGGTAGGATACATTGGTATTTTTAGGCTTTCTAGTACAATGGTGAGAACTGATAAAATAATTTGATAGGGAAGGGGTTCTGATCCCTTAGCTCCAAGCATTACATTTCCAGAAAGTTTTCACTGACTGTGAGAAATGGCTGTCAAAGCAGGACTGAGATCCCCCTGGGAGATGAGTGGCAGGCAGTAAGCCTCACTGTTTTTCTTAATGAGCCTGTAAAGTGATGGAAAAAGTGGTGGAAAGGTACAAACTGCAAGAACTTAGATTCTTAGGGCACTGTATCTTTTGAAGCAAAATTGTTGGCTCTTCTGAAGCATGGCAGATGCTCTTTCTGCTCCCATAGCTACATCATTATATTAAATCCCTTTTCTTTCCAAGGCCAGTAGGCTCTGCCATTGAAAGTATCCTCAAAGAAATCCACAGGAGAGCATCCCCACAATGTGACTGGTGAGAGCACTCTGACATGCTTAGGAACAGGCTATAAGCTTATAGCTTAACATTTGTATTTTAAAAATAAATTGTGCTCTAAGGAAAAAAAAAAATTAAATTTCAAATTTCAGCCTTCTCTTTCAAAATGACTGTTGAATACTCAATATTTTATGCTTTGTAGTCAATATCAAGTGCAGAATTTTGGGACATTAATTGAAGGAAGCATCATCTCGTAGCCTGGGCATCATTCTATGCTTAATTCAGGAGAGCCTGAGCCAGCTCTGATATTATAGGTGGAACTGTAGTGTTGTCTACAATTACAGGTCCTTTCCACTTCCTTATTTTCTTTTCTGTATTTTCTATCAAGTTGTAATACTTCAGGCTGAAGTTTTCCATAATTGCTGTTTGCTGCCAGCACAGGTTTTGTTGTTTCTTTATTTTTTTTATTTTTTTTTTTAGATTAAAGACAGCATCATAACACAAAATGAATAACATGCTCAAATTGAGGCAGCTAACCTTAACTCTGACATTTCCTATCTTTGAAGTGTTACAGTCTGCAGTCTTAATGTTCTGTTAATATGCATTTGTGTGTCATGTATGTATAATTTATGGACTACATTTTAGTCAGTTCCCCTGTTGGACTGGCATCAAGATGACTGCTGCAGACAAAGAGGAATAAGCTTAGAAGTGAATTAATGGGCATTCAAATGCTCAAGTTCCCATGTAGGCCCTTTATACTATGTATCTTTGTACATATAAATTATTAAAATAACACCATTGTTTGCTTGGTATTCAAAACATAATTTAACATCAACTATGTAACAATTCAGCAGCTACTGTTCTCCTTAGGAGAAAAAGTCAAAGTTTGCTGAGAATTGATTTAGTTTGATTGATTTCTGTTTGAGATTAAGCTAATATTTTGTCTTTTTTGGTTTTTTTTTTTTTTACTGTGGCAGCACTAGTTAAATCAGACCCTGCTGGTGAATTGCAAAGAAATAAATCACAACAGACATTAATCTAGATGAGGGCTAAGTAATTAACTTCATGGAAGGGTGGTGTATACTGTGTCTGTGACACTAGACTGACTGCTGTGCATAGAATAAATGCAGTATTTAGGCTGCCTATGGTATTCCACCCCTTCAATTAAGTAAACAAATATATATAGAGCTACTCTGGAGTGTATCCTTTGTGGTCTAAACACTGTATCTTATTAAAATCATCTGCATGCAGTATGTGGGGTTTGAGTTCCTGCCAGTGGTTTCATCCATTGTTAACAGTGATTCTGGGCTCTCCCAAGAGTTAAATACAGTGGTACTGCACTTATGTAAAAAGGGTGCTCTTGGTTACTTTGGTGGCCATTTCGCTGGATATTACCTCCCACTTTGTTTCCATCCATGTGTGTGGCATAGGGTGTTGCCTGGAAAAATACAGGGTTTTTCAGGAGAAAAAATCCGTATAGGTTGAGAAAAATATCAAAGGCAGCCTGTAATTGATTCTGGGGGGCAAGACCAGGGCCAGAATAGGTGCATACTTGCCTGCTCTGTGTGTGTATTTATCAAGATACTTAATATTTACATTTACGTATCTATTTCAGCCTCACTGATAGTGATAAAACATCTGTTGAGCTCCAGAAGATAGGATCAGTTGCTTAAAATGGAACTGTAATTCTTGTTTTTTATTTGTAAGCATTATGATCCTCATTCTGTAAGTGTTCTCTTTTACCTTGAAAATTCAACTCGTCTGTTCTACTTTTTAGAAAACATCAAGGTAAAGTAGTTCTATTTTATCATCTTTAAAAATACCTTTACCTACAATGTCATAACTGCATTCAGATGTTAATCCATTGCACAAAGTATTTGCAGCAGATTTCTTTTCAATACAGCCCTTGATTTTAGAGGGTGATATGGACAAAAATTCTGCGTAGAGAAAATAGCTAAAATGATATTTCCCTGAAACTACATTTATTTGTTGATGCTATTAAATTGAAAGAATATAAAAATGGTAATAAACCACATACTCAAATAACTTAGTGTGAAGTCTGAGATTTTAGTCATTAAAGTTACTTTACCAGGCTTGCTGTTTTCCAAAAACTCAAATTAATCTGAGTCTTTTCTAAGCCTTAATTAGCTGTCTCTTCAAAGAGTGTTTAACTTGCCCTTCTCAAAAGTTATAATAGCAAAAGAGTATTTTAGAGGTGACAGGAACATTAATTTTCATATATTTTTTTATTTTCCCTGCTGGATATGAGATTTTTCTGCAAATACAGCTGTGTTGAAGCCGAGACAAATAAATGGGGTTGTTTAAAATAAGATCAGCCTTTGCTTCCAAACAGCAACCAACCCAAATGCAGCGAATAAAATATGTGTGTGAATCAGAAAGCTTCTGATTTCTAGAAGCATGGTGCCCAGCTATAGGAACCCATCAGCTTAGATCAGAACAAGGTTTTCTATGTACACAAATGACCAGGCGTTGTACTCCTACAAAAAGTGTTGGAATGGGTTGTGGATTTTTGACTCGAGCATGGCTATCACCCTTAGAGTCTGTCTTGGACCACCGTGCAGCCTCGTCTGCAGATGTGTAATTGGAAACAGTGTGTGGCAGTAGGGTTGTGCAGGTTGGCTGCAGACCACATACTTTGGCAGAACGTTCCCAGTCGTGGTGTAACGCTTCATTTTCAGATTCTCCTTTTACACCTGTGTCCACGAGACGTGTGTGTTAGGAGGGATTGGAGACCACTCTGGTTGGAAAAATTCACCCCTCCAGAGCAACCCCCCAGCCAGAGGCAAAGCTGAGGAAGTTCTTCCTGTGGCTATTCTTGCTTTGAGGTGTATGACCTCCTGGTGAAGACTCCCCCCAAAAAAGTGATGATAACCTGGTGATTGGGAGTGCACAGTATTTTCAGAAATGATTGGGACTGGAGGTATTGAATGACTGTCTCAGAGATGAGTAGATTGACCCATGAGGTATGTTCAAGAAATTCAATAGGTTGAACGTGGATAACTGTGCTCCCTTTGATCCTGTTGGACACTGATTCCTTCAAAGTGGAGACTGCTTTTGTGGAAATTGCGTTTTATCTCCTTCTTGGGAGAGTCCCCAGCCCTCTGAGGAGAGCTGTGCTGGACAACAGTGTGGAGGGATGAAGGCAGGGAGAGTTTTTCTGCTCCCTTCCCAAAGATTTACAGGCTCCAGGGAAGATGACAAGCCAGGAATAAAGTGAAATAGCCTCAATGAATAATTCATTTGCTGGAAAGTGGTTTTTCAGGGAAACTGAAACTGTACAGGGATCTGGACAAATTGAGCTGAAACAGTCATAAAAAAGATGGATAGGAAGGGAATTCCAGAAAATATTGAAATATGTTGTAATATCTTATTTCATCCCTTTGGATAGGTTTGTTTAAAAGGCACATTTAAAGGTGTTGGGTTTTTTGGTCTCAGAATCATTCCTTTTTCTTCTTTTATTTTTAGTAGACCTAACTTCAATGAGCAAATGTTACTGGAAGGTGCTAAATGATCCGAAAATGGAAAGAAATTTCCGTTGATTTGTCTTTTGAGGCACGGGTTGTTTTGTTGCTTTTCTGCTTGCCTGGAGAGCCCACCATGAACTGTCACAAATGGCAGCATCGAGAGTTGTTGAGAACTCCTGTTCCTGAGTTCTTGGAGTTCTAAGAGTAGTAGAGTTCAGTGAAGTTACTAAAAGCCCAGTTCCTGGGAAAACGCAGGAAATACAGTCTGTGTTTTCAAGATCTCTGGTGTGTATGGATTGAGTGCTCTTCACACAGAGGAAATCTTTGCCTTGACCAGAAGACAGAGGAGGCTTTTCCTGGTGAAACTCCCATTGATGCCCCTGCTTGTGGCTATCTGGCCTGGAGAGCCTCAGCAGGAGAGGGCTCTGCCACTCTCTTAGCAGATGCACACCAACCATCTCCTACTCAGTACTGGTGTCGAAGGGGCCATGTGTTTGTGCTTCACGACTGGAAAGCTAACAGGTGAGGGAAATGCAATGCCTGGGGAGAGTGATCACCCAGGAGACACAGGGAAGCTTCAGAAAGTTCAGGTATCCAAGGGCTCCGTGGTGGCACCAGGAGATTTGGTTTTGTTGTGCGCGGGATAAACTTTGCAGAACTGTGACAACGTTGGGAAGGCAAAGCCAGGTGCTCATGGGGCAAAGCTGGGCTGTTCTTTCCTTTGAGTCTGGTCATTTTATCCTTTGTCTCCAGTGAAGAATAGGCAGAAGTTGGAACAATCTTACCTTTAATATTTACAGGCCTTTTAAGACCAAAGTCTACTGTAAACCCACGACTCTGCAAAATGAATGGGGCACATATTGTAGTTGAGAAATCCTTTCTATCCAAATTGAGATGGTCAGATCCTCTCCAGTCCTGAAAGCACAGCTCAACACATTGTCACCCAAAAGAGAAGAGGGTGAGAATGGTAACAGATACAAGGCTTCTAGCTGGCCAGGATTCTTACCAAAATCTGTTCTTCGAAAATCATAGGAATGGAGCTGGTGGAAAAATTAATTCTGAGAGTTTTCATCACATAAATCAGATTTTTAATATTAGCAAGAAAAAGTTTGTGAACTAGTTTAAATGATGAATTCTTAAATGTATCTAGTATGTTCCATGTTACTTGTTTTATATTACTGATCATGTAGGAAGCAGTTACACATACCCATACGTATTGAGTGCTTTTGGAAGAATATTTTATGATAGTGACTTGAAGAAGGACATGTAAAAAGTTTCTAGTGGTGGTAAAAAGAAAACTTTTTTTTTTTTTTTTAGAAATGAGAGGACCCCAATTGTCATGAGTTAAATATCTTCACTGAGTTAAAGATGGGCTACCATCCTAACATCTTGGGAAGATGTTTTCCTCCACTAAATTCTCACTGCTGTAACCAGCTGAGCATGTGTAACTTCACAAGCAGAAGCAGGTTGATTTGGATACATAAACTTGTCACACTTGTGAGTCAGTAGGCTTGCAGGATGAACTCCTGATATTTTAAAAGCCAAACAGAAGACAAAAGTTTGGCTAAAGTCACTACGTTGCTGTAATAATACTGGTTTTCCTCATTAGAATTACTATCTGACACAACCTAAAAGTACCATAGTATTTAAGTTAAAGTAATGTGGGCAATTCAGTCAATTAATTAGGTGTGGGTAGCACTTAACTTCCATTGTGAAGGGATCAAAGGAGAACACTTAATAGCATTTATTTTCTTGTTCTCCTCCATACCTTAGTGTCAGTTTATTCAAATAACCTTCTGACCCAAATGTTAATATAAGTTATTATATTAAGTTATTAAGCTTTGGTGAATATTTCTACCCTCCTTTGACATCATGACTGCTGGAATTCAACAGCTGCTGCTTTGTAGTAATTGGAAGTGGGCAGAAAAAATGTCAAAAATGCCAAGTTTGGGCAAGTGAGGAACCCCCAGGTAGCTCTAAACCTCTGTCCTTCTACAAAGCATCTCCTTGTTTCTTACCCCCTGCCCTTGTTTTTACAGAAAAAAAAACAAAAAACAAAACGACCAAAAAACCCCCAACCTTGTGCAAAGAAGCTGAAAGGGAGATTCCATGGATAGGCTCAGGGCACCAACACTTGTGGGTGCCAGTGTGCTCACTTGAAGGAACTTGAATGGAAAATGACTGGAAGGGGGAGCATTAATCAGACAAGCATTTAATTAGAAGTTTGTGGATATTTTGGTTTTTATTTGTGGTCTTTCGCTGTATAACTATTGTGATTTGATATTAGGGCCTTCACAGAGAGAAGAAGAGGCAATAAAATTTAGTTTTTCCTTTGACTTCATTATTACCAAGCTTTCCCTCCTCATCCCTCAGGAATTTATATTAGAGAGGTTTATTCAACTAACAGTTTATTAGCAGGATTGGCTCCTTGTTGAAAGCATGAGATTAAATAAGGTAAAATAAGACTAAGTTCTGAGTAATTAGATTGTGTGTGGGCACTGAATGTATTCATCTCTGTGCTAAAGGTATTCACTTCAGTCATTAATTGTTTTGTGAACTGAGTCATTAACGCCAGCCTAGGTCTTGCTAACAGTGTCAGCTAACAGTAATCCCTTCAGTGGAAACATTTCTGGTGAGATTCCTCAAATTTGAGATACCAAGTTGTTTTAATATGCAAGGCTTTGATTTTCCTTGTCGGCAGCCATGCTGTGGAGTAAAGGAAATTGAATCTATTTATGACATCGGGATAATTTACATTTTTTCTATAGAATGACATATTCTCTTCTTCAGCCATTTAATACAGTGTAATGCTTTTAGGACTTTAAAAGGCAAGGAGAAACAAGGCTTTATTAAGTTCAGTAAGACTTTTGCCTAAGATACTGTTGCACTTTAGTGATTTAATTGCTCATTTCATGTTTTCCTTCAAGAGTCCGATAAATGATAGTGCTGTACACGTCACAAGAAATAAAATCTTTTAGGACACAAGCAATAGTAAGAGGGAAACTGCTACACATCTGGTTTTGGTTGCATCTGTGACTGAAGGATCACTGTCCCTTAACTTACTGTAGTGTAGGTTGTAGAGGTGTGTGGCTGTGAGCAAACCTGTGCTGAGGGTACCTGTGTGTTGGTGCACTGACCTCCACTCTGCTGTTACATTTCCTTTTGGTTTTGGAAGGATTGGAGCTGTCTTTCAAATGAAGGCTGTAACAGGTCCACATCAGTTTGTGTGAGAGGTGGCTGCCTGAAGTGATTTCCTCCTGTGACTCTGGTGTCTGCTTCTGGGAAAATTAAGGGAGAGGCATGCAGAAAGTGGAAGACAATGAAGGGAAACCCCAGAGAGTGCAGCAACACCTCTTAGTGAGAGCCATGGGTGAGCCACAGTAAATCCTGAACTCTTCTATGTTCAGTGTTTCAACAGTCAAAAAACCAATCTCCTACCCTAGCCCTTTGTATTATTCCCACTATGCCTGGGAAGCTTTAAGCAGTGTTTTTCCCCAGAATATTGGATGTAGAGGCAAAGCTCATTACAAAGTACTTGAAAAGCTCCTCAGCATCAGTGAGCTGTGGAGGAGATACTTAGATCCAGTACTGCACAGTCCTGTCCATACAGTCAGCACTGAACTTGCATCAGTGTACATCAGGGCTTTCATCCATTGCTTAATGCTGGGCACATGCACAAGCTCTTTCCCCAGCTGGGCTTACTAGTTCATGTAACAGATCCTTTTTTTTTCTTTTTTTTTTTTTGTCTCCAGTTATATGCATCAGTGTGGGGATGTAAGGAGAGGGGAATAATTGGACAATTCTGTGATTTTTTGTGAATTCCAGTACAGTGTACACAGCCTTACATGCACTTGTAATCTGCTAGTGCCAATGGATGCAGTTTGCCAGCTAGCTACTGGGCATTTTTGGTGGTGTTATAAAAGAAGTCTGTACAGATGGAATATTGTGAACCACAAACTGGATTAGCTAAGGTCATCCTAATTTTTTAGTCCATTTGCTATGATGGACAGCAGATTATTACATGTATCATAGTTATCAAACAGTTCAAAGCCTTCTGCAGTACTAAGCACAGCATAATACTGTGAGACAGCTGAGGTTTTTTCTTGTTTTATTCAGGCCATGATCACAAGGCTTCAAGAGGGCAGTGAAAAGTTGCATGGTTCATCTGGATTCTTGTTGCTGTTTTCTGGAATTTGAGTTAATTAAAACAAAGTTTGAGAAAAACGCTTGCTTGCTTTTTTTTTTTTTTTTTTTTTTTTTTAGTTTGTTGGTTTTTTTTTCTTAATATAACAGATAAAACTATCTCAATCCTCCAGAAATTGCAATGTTTGATCCAACTGGAAATGACTGCAGTATTATTTTGCCATATCACTAAACCATTTTATCTGGAAGCTTAGCTATTTAGATTACCCATCCTTCTTGAAGCCTCATGTTCAAGAGCTCTTCATTAGAAATGTCAATGGTATTAAGTAGAAATGGATCTTGCATGTTGATGTAAAACCAGTAATGCAGTATCCAGTTGGTATAACACTTCCACTATTAATGCATTTCGTGTCAATGTAAACTCCTAAATGTAGAGGAGGGTAGCTAAAATAACACAGTATATTTATTTTACTACTAAGAGGTTTAATGAACTTCAGGAAAATAGTTGCAGTACAAAGTTATAAGAGCTGGGTTACCTTGCACACACTGACCTCAGCTCTGCAAACAATTACACTTGGGCACAGCCTGGCTGGCTTCAAATGGGCACCTTGTATGTGTAAAGTTAAACATACATGTATAGATTTGTAGAAATCAAGGCCTCATATAGTTTGGAAAACCTGAAAGACTTTAACCAAGAGACATATTTTGCAACAACACTCCAGTCAAAAACTTGGCCTTGAAATCAGGCAGATAAGGCTTTTTTTTTTTTTTTTTTTTTTCTCTGCTACTAACTGTGAAAGCTCCTTCCAGCTGGTGCTGACTTGGAAGCTGCCAGGTTGATCCTGGGAGTGTTTTACAGCTGTAGAAGTGACCGACCCATCAGGTCCCTTGGGTGAGCCCATGCCTGGGGGCTTCACCATTGCCACAGGAACCCTCCTTGAGGAAGGTGCCTTGATTTGGGGCCAGAGATATAACCAGGTCTCCCCAGATGATCTCCTAATTCCCTGTTGGTTTCTCCCCCAGCTGGCTGTTCCACACAACGACGAGTGGACCCGCTTCGCTCGGACCCTGGTGGAAATCCGTGCCAACCGGGCAGACAGCGAAGAGGAAGGGGCTGTGGAGCTGTCAGCCTAGAGGAGGAAGAGGAGGAAGAGGAGGCAGTGCCCACCATCACCCCAGCAGCAGCTTTCCCCCGCCCAGTACGCCGGTGTTCAGTGTCAGAGTCAGTCTTGCTGTGGCTTTTGATGCCAGTGTACATGCCAGTTTTGCTCAGAGCCTTCCATGTTAATCACGCTGCTTTACACGGGGCTGAAAATATCCAGAGCGTTTTCATACTTTATATTTCTGTCTGAGAAGTAAGAAAGAAAAGACAAATCAACCCTTTATGGGTTTAGTTGTTGCCTTTTAACTACTTAGTAGCTGTATTTAATGGCTAGGAACCCCTAGGTTAAACTTGTGCTCACATTGCCCTTCTGGCATAGTCCTATTAAATCCATATGAAGCCAGATATGATTATGTGCAGATGTGGTGTGCTTCACTGTATGGGACTGGGCCAAAGACTTTAGATGTGGTGTTTCACATGGTGACTTACATTATGAATGGATGTACTATACGAAAGTTGCTGCTCCTTATTTATTGCGGTGTGCTGCATGGAACATATTTATTTGAAAGCATTAAAATAAACGATCCTAAAGCATGTGCATAATGAGAGAACTGCATTGTCTGTGTGCTGCTCTAGAGGTTACAATAAAGTCCACATAACAATTACAGTACATCAGTTGTGCTTAAGATGTAAGATCTAGAAAGTTTGGCTTGAGTGGGTGGAATGAGTTTCCCCGTTTTTTTTGTTTTTTTTTTTTTTTAAGCTGCCTATTATTTCTAGGCACTTTAACTATATTTCAGATACAGTTGGTCACTGATACTTGTCAAGCAAGTTAACACTAATAGTCTGACAAAGGGTTGTGGTTCCTGAATATGACACTGGTATTGCCAATAAAATGTATATCAAGCCCAGTCTGTTGCAGAGTGGTTCATCTTGCCTTGCCAGCAGTGCTCAGCGTGTTCATTCCGGGTCACTGGGAAAATGTGACTGCCCTGACTACCAGGAGTCTCATACAGCTGCTATGTAAATGGGTTCCTTCTGCCACAGGGACTGGCCAGTGATGGACTTACATGCATCAGATCCCACTACAAATTCTACATCAGCAGACACTAACCCATGTCAGCATCTAGGCTTCTTTTATTTTTATTTTTATTTTTTTATCCATCCCTCGCTCTGCATGCTTGCTCTCACACACACACACACACACACACGCTGAACAACAACACGGTGCCATATGCATGAAAAGGAATAGGAAAGACAAAGCCTTCTTAAACTCACGAGAGTCAGGCTGGGACAGGGGACATGGGAATATTCTCCCTTACAACAAACACTTGAGGCTTGAGCAAAGAAATAGGGCACAGACTGATGTCAGTCAAGCTGTGGTCCAGAGAGATGTTGGTGAATGCTGACCTTGGTGGTGATGGGTGGCAGCAGGTGGCATTTGCATCAGAGGAACATACTGAGCCAAAACCTGAGTTTAACAGTCTCTGGATCACTTGGGGAACCCCTGCCCTGCTAAAAGCCAAAATTAATCCTTTGGAGAAGCTGGATTTCCCTTGTACTCTTGGTTAGAAAAAGCTCCCAGTGAGAGTGCATGGATGGTTTCTTCATGGTGGGACCTGAAGCTATGTCCTAGTGCCTATGGACACAAGACCTGAAGCTATCTCCTAGTATCCATGGAAGCAATCTGCCAGGTGGCTGGGATAAGCCAGGTCTTACCCCATATGAGCTACTTCCCAAAGCACAGGTACATCTGGCATTGGTCTGGTAGCTCCTTGAGAGATGGAGCCACACATTAGGGAGCCCTATGTGCCTGCTGCTCCCTTGGGTGCTTTCAGGGTGATCATGAAGAAATAGAGAAGCTCTCAAAGCACTTTTGTTTGCTGAAGGTGAATGCTAATCATCAGGTGAGACACTTGTAAAGCAGTGCTTTAGACAACATCTCTGTTGTTTTTTGTTTTGTGTTTTTTCCCAGTTTCTCTCTGTTTTCCTTTCAAAAAGCACCAGTAAGGGTTACTTACATAGGCACAGCAGACATGGTGCAATGTGGAAGGCAGGAGGTGCAGTTTGGCCATGATGGGGGCACAAGAAGAGGAATGCACATGCATGGAGAAATACCACAAAACACTGATGTCACTGGGGAGACCAGAGGGGCAGCTCTCTACCCCGCAGCCCCTAAGGTAAATCCACATCTGGAAGTGTGGGGATAGAGTGTGATTATGCCCTTTGTGTAATGGGAAGGGCATTTCATCTGTGTTGTCTCCCATTCATCACAACCAGTGCAGGGGAAACCACTGAGAAATTTGCTTTCATGTTTTTATATTACTGTTCATTGTTCAGAACCTAAGGAGGGGATGCATATTCACCCTCAAAACTCTTTTTTATGGCATTAATAACTTGTAAAATGGCTTTAAGAACAGCCTCAGAAGACCTTCAGCATTTGCTGCTGTGTGCAAATGAATACAAGCGAAGTTCACTTTTTTTTTTTTTTCCCTTTTTTGTGGTTTTTTGTTTTGTTTTGTTTTGTTTTTGTTTTTGTTTTTTTTGAGTGGAGCTCAGCAGTACACCGAGGAAACAAGGAAAAGATCCAGATTTCCACAGAAATGACCAGGTTTGTATACAGAGATCAACAGCATGAAAGGGCCATTAGATGCAGCTGAAGCAGGTGGGTGAGCACCCAATGAGAATAAGAATCATTTAATCTCTCTCTGCTGGTCCTGCCTGCCTTGTGGTGGTTTCTGACCAGCCCTTGTTGCTGCCCTTAGGAAAGCCAACTGAGGAAGAAGTAGGTGAGTGGCAACGTGAAGATGAGCAGTGTGGGCTAAGGAAGGAAAAGCTGAATTGAGGTTTAGGATGAAGGAGAGGGCCGTGAGGTAGATGTGGAAGAGACAACTCTCCTGTGCTGGATGAAGGGAAGACCAGAGTCTCCCTTGAATTCAGTGTCAAGGATCAAAGCTACACCAACACAAGTGAGAGGCAGAAGGATGGTGTCAACAGGGACTTGGGATTTGTTTTGTAAGGAGCTGTGAAAGGACATGGGGACATCATGGCACTAGGACTGGGAGCTGAAGGCATTAGCCAAAAGGGGAAGCAGGGCTACTTTACCTTTGTGACATCTACTCTGTTCATGCAGACAGAGGGAGAAGATGGCCAGGGCACACTGAAAGAGCACGGACTCAGCGTTGGCCAGGCTGGAATCTGGTCAGGAAACACAAAAACCAAGCATGGGGCTGGAATGCCAGGCTCACCATGTAAGTAATACAACTTGGACTACGTGGATGTTTGAAAGGAGAAAATGAAATGGGCTTCTTCCCAAGTCTGAGCATGGCAGACACATCTCCATGGACTGTCAGAGTATTTGCTGCCTGAGATGAGGCTCAGCAGAATTGCCTCAAGCTTGCTACTTCAAAGAGAGAAGGCATGTGAGATGAATGGTGCTGGGTTGCAATGATCCAGGAGCTGCAGCATTTTCCACAGTGTTCTCAGCTGTGCTCCACAGTGAATATTCCAAGATGAAAGGTACTTCCTCCTGGGTCTCAAAACCAATGTCCCAAGCATTTGCTATTTCTGAAAACATGAACCCCTACCACATCCTGGAACATCATGAGATCTTCTTGCAAATGACAGCTTGTGTGTCTAGTGCAACTAGAAATAGGTTCCTTCACATAAGACATGGGAAAAGGCCTGAAGATGTTTTTCCTCAAGAGAAAAGCAACTTTAGATTTAAAGGAAGCAGCAGAAAACTGGAAACCCTCACAGAGCTGTGGGGTTTCTGACCAGTGACTGACAGAGGAGACTCTGCTGTCACCAGCAGTGCTAATAAAGGACTAATGTGTGTCTCTTCCAGGAGTAACAGCATGAAAGCTTGTAGGACTGGCTCTCCTAGGAAGAAATAAGCAGAGCTACTTCTGTAGCAGCACAGCTGTTTGGAGCAAGCATAGAGAGAGGCCGAGCAGCCCTCTGCAGTGTAACCAGAACAACTGGAATGAATCTTGCAAGCAATGGTACTGCCTCCCAGCGTGATGAGGAACAGCACAAGGAGCAGTAAAAAATTATGAATATGCATCTTAAAATACCATTTCTGTCTGAAGGGCAATAGGCAGCTTGATGACATCCTTAGGCTGTCACAGCCTGAGCTCTCCACTGCCCACCATGCAGAAAGCAGAACTGCTGTATGGCACGTGGCATTAAAGAAACCACTTCATCCCAGGCTGCTTCTGTGGTTTTTGCTGTGTTTGAAGCTTCCTGGAGACACTGTAAATACAAATGTCTTGAGATTTCTGTATTCTCAACCATTAAATAACTTACAAATTATCACCGTCTCTGGAAACTGTGGCAAATATTTGAACTGAAAACAGCCTGAATGTCCCAGCAGTGTTTAAGCTGTCACAGCAAGGCAGGATGGTTCCTGTTTGTCCCTCTGCCACGTGTGCACTGGAGAGCTGGGGAGCTCAGCAGCGAGCCACGCGTGTACATTGTGGGGTGTATGGCAGGGACATTCCCCAGCTCTCCGTCCCCTCCTAAGGAAGGTGCAAGGCGGTTTGTCGGGTTTCATATTTTTAGCAGGCTTAGAAAAACCTGCCCAAGTTATTTTTGAAGCCTGTGGTATGTTTGTTCACAAAAGCGTTCCTGCAAACTGTCAGTATTAAGTCAGCTTAGACCCAACCCGTTCCCCGAGGACGCAGCAGAAAAGGATCCCTCAGCTTCTGCTGGCCTGGAGAAACACAAACACAGGGTAACTGCTTCAGGGACACCCCCACTACACTTCCATGCTGATAGGTAACGTCACCAATACTGGATAATTTCTTTCTTCTGGAAGTGCTATCCCAGGCAGTTAGCTGGACTGCAGGAAGAAAGCGAGGTTACGTTTTATCCCATTCCTCCCACGCTTTGCACAACTCACACAGAAACCCAAAAAGGACAAATACTGTCCTCGGGGCCCTTTGTTTGTTTGTAAGGCAATCTGACAATTTTTTGGCCTGTGAGCTTTTCAGAGCAGGAATGCATCCATCCTTTTGTGTCTGGAGGAAGTTGACTGTGGGCACAGATCTTCCCCAAGATCTCCAGGCAGAGCTGTAGCTTGCTATGAAACATTGAACTGGGTGCATGTTATGAAGCAGTCATTGACTCTTCAGACCTTCTGCCCCTGTCTCCATCCTCTAGTAGCCCTGAAAAGAAGGGCACAAGGTCTGAACAAACCCCCCCAAACCAGCAAAGGGGGATGGCAAGGGCCACCATGGGTGGTAGTGTGGGTGTCAGCCCAGCCTTGCTCATCTGCCCACCAGGGAGGAGGTGAAGGCTGTGGCCCTCTGAGATGAACCTGCCAGAGGAGAGCTGTGTCTGACCTTCATCCCATGGCTGTGAGCCTTGTTCCTTCATATTTGAAATAAAGGATTTCATACATTTACTGCCAGGACTAAGAAAGAGAGGGCAGGAGTAGGCAGGGGAAGCAGTCAAGAGTTTGCTTGTGTTTTATGAAGCGAAACAAATCTTTTTTATCACATGAAAAGTTGTTCAAGAATTAAAATAACCCAGTTCTAAGTCCTCTTCCTTTCCCAGCTGCAAGGCCCTGGCTGTGCTGGGGTTCAGTGTTGGTGGCAGAGGGAAGTGCTGTGACCAGGACAGCCTGGGTGTCCCCCTCCGTGCTGCCCAGCAGAGCAGCTGCTGGCTGAACACACACACGTGGCACTTCTCTCTCAGACCAGGAGGAACGTGCAGCTCAGTATTCAGACATCTTCTTGAGCTGCACGCCTTCCACAGACACCCTTGACATGGTACCTCAGGCACAAGTGAGGTATGAAGTATAAAACCAGCTCCTAAATAGCCTAAAATCTCAAACGTCAAGCACAGGCAGCTCCCAGTGAGAAAGTTTAACTTTTATGACAAACCTTAACCAAAAAACCTGACAGTTAGTTTTGGAGTAATACAAGGGTCAGCATTTTCACCTCTTCCTGGCACCAAGGAGCTGTCATCTGGGGAGACTCAGATATACAGGGTAGAGAGGTAGCAGCCAGCAGCTGTCAGAGCCCAGCACAGAGACTGCTTCAGCCAGACTCCAAGATGCAGCAACAGAGAGATGTCACCTTCTCCCCTTGCTTTCACGTTGCACGAGTACTGTAGATGCTAGTCCTGCCAGGTCTCCATGTCACTGGTAACTTCAAAACGTAAATTAGTCCACAAGAATAATTCTCATGATGACTCAAACACAAAGGCAATGACGGAGTGATTCCCATTTCAGTCATTCCACAACTGATAGCACAGCAACGTGGTTTTGTGTCTCTAACTTGTTCCTCTGCAAAGATACTGATTCCACCTATGCATTCCCTCAGTTTACAGTCGATGTTGAAAGAGTGCCTCCACCCCAAAAAGACAAGCAGGACCAAATTCTTCCTGGTCTTAAGAAGTGTAATAAAAGACACCCAAAAGTACCTTCAACTGAGTAGACAGACTATTCCTGACACATTAACCTCCCCTCAAAAGTAAAGGTCAAAACACCAAAATTCACTCTGATCCTGTTTTTTGACTGAGGAAAAATGTTTTGTTTTTTTTTTTTTTTTTTGTTTTTTTTTTTTTTTTTTTTTTTTTGTGACATCTGCACCAACAGATGTCTTTCTACACAGGGAAATTCAGGTAATTTGCTCTCAAGCTGCAGGTCTTTTTATAATTTGCACATCCAAATATTAACTTTATCTTAACTTATAACTGATGTTGAAAGAGACTGATGTGCTATGCTACTTCTGTAACAGAATACCACGTGTGCATCTGTTTGAAAGGTTTATTTCTATCTCCATAAATACATTGTTTTCTAAACACTGTGCAAGGCACCAAAAAATTAAGTAAAATCTTTTCTTTTAGAGTATTTTAATCTTTTTCAAGTCAATGAAGTAAATAAGAATCTGAAACCACCTATTTGCCAATTACAAGCCAGCAGTTAAGGCAGGTACCATTGATACAGTGCATGAATTTTCTATTGCAGTTATTTAAACAAGCAGCGTTTTACTATAGAAGTGCATATACAAACTGAATTCCAAACACCAGCAACCCAAGATAGGCACCTAGTTATGAAATTTCCTTGTATGTGTAGTAGAATGCCAAAAGTTCTGCCATAAAGTGCAAAGACTATGGACAATAACACTTTCTTTTGAGCGTTTTGATACCAGTAACATAATACAACGGCTAAACATTTATAAATGTGGTTTCCATTACAAAAACATGTTCCACATAAAAGCTTCATAATACAATCCAGAAACAGAACTTGTGCGTGTACATATTTAAAAAGTTGAAGCTGTGCTGGCATACTTAGGTACCAGGTATATATTTGCTGACCTCTACAGACACACACTAGGTTTATATCCAATTTACATGTACAGTCAAGATCATTCCACTTTGAGCACCGTGATATCCACTGAGTTTTTCCATCTGAGTGACAATGTGCAACATCCGCCCTGGTAATCTGCAACCAAGCATTGCCTGTAAGATGATCTGGTTCACAGCTCTCAGCCAGCCCTTCCCCAGTAAACGGAACCTAAAATTAGTGTCTTCCCAACACAAGCACATGTCAGATGTGGACAAATACATTCATGGTCCCAAACTTAAAACAACTGGTAAGAATTTCACAGTGATCTGGTTAAGGAAGCACAAAGACAAATGATTACATTTAAGATGAAAATTGCCTTAAAACTCAAATGAAGCCAAACTGTTACATGATGAGAAGCTAAAGGAACGAAGTATTAACCAATTAGAAAAGTGGCTCTTTCCCAACTAATAACAAAAAAAAAATCTATAGCAATATACTCAGGGTCCTACTGCTGCAGCAGCTTTTGAGGTAGGCGGCGATGGCTTAAACCGAGGTAGGTAAAGTCCAAACTTGTTTTCAATCCCTGCAAAAGTGGCAACTGCCAATTTATAACCACCAACATGGTCAGGGTTAGGAGCAGGGAGTGTAATCCTAGATTTAGGAACTGGCTCCGATCCAGCTGGTTTTCTGAAAAATAATAAAAATAATAAATTAATTTCCATAGAGTAAAGCCAGTATCCATAAAAACCTCCTCCATAAACTAAACTGAAGGAGACATCAGGGCGTACCTCCCAGTGAGTAACTAGGTTAAACGCTACAATGTAATGAGAAATACCCTGTTTTAAAACCTCCTAGAAAAGCTAGGAGCCTTCATGTTCAGCCAGCATGGTCAAACCCAGATAAAATTTCTAATATATTAATCAAAAGGGCAGTGCGGGGCAGCAAAGGTTTGCAAGTCTCTGCCACAGTGCAAAATATATCCAGGAATCTAGCAGAGTAATTTTTGTGGTGGCTTTCCCCAAAGCTTTGTAAATGGCCTGCAGCTGCTCCTGGGACCACATTAACCATCCCCCTGTATCATCAGCAAAGACAGGGGGCAGAGGTGAAGCTCCAACAAAGAGGTGTTGGACTTGGTGACACATAGACTTTTTTGCATGTCAAATGCCCTGCCTAATCAGGGATGCAGCCCCTCGGCCAAACTAATGAGGAGTAATGTGTGGATCCTGACCTGGCAGGCCTCACATTTTCCCTGCAGTTATTTCCCCAGCCCATTATTTAGCTTCTCACTGTCTCTGCTTATACTAACACAGGTCCCCAGCTTGACACAGTGGTATAAAGCATGGCAAAGTCTTGCTGCAGAACAGGTACTGGAATAACATCCTAACTTCCACCAGTGTTATGTGGCTTAAATAAGATTTACAAAGCCTCTGCAACGTGTCCTCTGCAATAGCAAAACCTTAACTCTGACCACGACATGTTGAGCAGCACTAAGATCCACACAGAACCAAGTGCAGTTTCAGGGTCCCAGGCAACACCACATACTTACACTCCCCCGAAGTCCACGTAAAACCACCTCTGCAGTAGCTCGTAAGTCACCAGAGTTACACCAAACTGAGGAGAAGATCGAAACACACGAGCTTGAAGGAAAAGAAAAGAGTTCCTAAGTGACAAAAAACTCCATCAGAAATCACTTCTTAATCAAAGCTCTTTCTACAAACCTCCTGCTCCTTTCCACAGAGCCTTGGGACCTTCCTCTCGAAGGATCTTTGCAAAGCAGTCTACAACACCGCTGTAGGTGGTCTGTCCTGCCCGGGCTGCCACCTGTAGCCTTGTTTTGATGACATCTGCAGGGGTCACCAGAGAGGCTGCAGGCATACCTGCACAACACAAAAATCATCAGGTGGGTACCACCAACTCGTCACATATTCTACACACACCTCGTTTACCCAGGGATAACCATGCCTTTCATCCTTACATCAGGAGAATCCAGCCACATTTGCTTTAAGAAGAAGCTGAGGAGAAAAAGCAACAAGAGGCAGTGGTCCTGGACATGGCTTCACCCAGAGAGAACTTCTAGAGCCACAACCATACCATATGCTTCCTGCCAAGCTGGGAGGGACGGCCTGGATTTTTCAGTGCTAACCAGAAACTTGCATAGATAATAAGCACCAAGTTTTTGAAGGTGAGGTTGATCTTTGCCTTTCCTTTTCACATCTCTCTGTAATTCCTGGCATTCTGGTTGCACTGTGCTAGAACAGCCTGTACACACACACACACACACACACACACCCCACCCTCATTGAGAACCAGGTAATGCCATGCAACTTCAGCAAGGCAGGACAGCTACAGTTTAAAAAAGAGTTATCCTTCCCACCAGGAATGGCAGACTGCTCAGCTGCAAAACCACAGCTGAAATACCCATCAGAACATTCGGAGGAAGATTTAAATTTACCCTGGCAGATAGTCAACTGAAAGCAAAAAATGATAAATTACCAATGGATAGTATTTCTAAAATCATTCCTATCCAAACTGGGACTGCCCATGTTTAGAATAGAGGAAAAAAAAAGAAGCAAAACAAAAAAAAAAGCACTGAGACTGTACCCAAAAGACACTGTCTCTTATGGTTTTATTACTTTTCCATTCTGCATCTCTTCCAAAACAACTTGGTAAGATGTAAATGCACAGATCTCTTTCTTCTTCTTCTTTTTTTTTTTTTTTTTTTTTTTTTTTTTTGAGGCTTAATAATTCAGTAACAACTTTTGTCCAAACCAGCATGGTCTGGCTTCAAGCACCAGAGCACCCTTCCTGCAGACTGTTTTGAGAGATATAAGCATGTGCATATTACCAAAATAAGAACTCCTCCTCCTCTCCCTGACCCTCCAAAACAACACACACACACAAGCAGAACTTGCACAGTGGTCAATCTGGCAGGCAAGTGCTAAAACCCGTTGAGGGTTTCTGAACTCCATAAATGTTGGAATTCCTCTCTGTTTAGCCTCCCTCACACCAGGATACTGGTTGAGTCTTCAATTTAAAGCTCGACTTTTGTCCTTCAAAAGCCAACCAGTGTTTTCAAGAAAAACCAAAGGACATACTTAGAAACAATTCTGCTTACTACATGTTGACTTCCATCTCCTTATTCCTCGTTGCTTATTACTGAGGATAATTTGCAGTTAAAGATGTTCTTAATCCAGCTTTTAGGAGCTATGTGTACAGGACAAAAGCCTTTTACAGAGAAATAAAAATTTACAGGTTGCTGCTGTAAGGAGCTCACAATTGAAATGAGACAAATGGCACAGCAGGAGCTGACAATAAAAAAGAGGAGTGAGGGGAGGAGAAGGAAGTTCATGGAGGCATTAAGCAGATGGAGCAAATTAAAGAGAGATCCTGTAGCTGATATTAGAATCATCTCAGAAAAGTGGCACAACAGGTTGAGACATCTGGTGACCAGTGAAAACCACAAGCAGATCAAGCTAGATGACATGCACGTTGCATGTGTCCCTAACAACAATAAAAAGGAAGAAAATACACCCAGCCCCATCAACACCCACTGGCAAAGGATGCAGGTCTGAGCACGGCCAGTTTGAACATCCCAGCACCACAGGGCTGTGGAAGGGTGGAGTTTCTCACACCCAGATGGAGCTCATGCACACATCTGAAGTCAGATGACCAGGTGAGATCCTGAGCCATACCAGGGGCCTCAGTCCAGAGACTGAGCCAGCATTTCAGAGGTGGTGGGGTTTTTGTTTTGTCTTCCCTATGACTTTCTTGTGGAAAACCAGCAGACACATACGCCCCCACGACGCTTTACTTGTACCCAAAAAAAGAAATTCCTTGTTTTTGTAAACAGTACGCCGAGTGTTGTCTCTGTAACACTGTAATTTGCTCATGAGAGTTAACCTAGGATGGGATTCACAGGAAGCCCTGGATAAAATTCACATTATAGCTGTTTTAGTAAGCCATATCAGCAACAATAAAGACTGCTTCTGTGGCTGAACTTCAAAGGGACGGTTATCTCAGTCTGCAATCACCTGACAATGGCTAGAAAGAGAAAAATAGGAAAATCTAAGAAATGACTTGGCTTAAAAATGCCAGCTTATATTTCAAGTCTGTAAATATGATCCAAAGTTCAAAAATTGTTTTGTTCCATTAAAATGAGTGAGAAATAAGCTGGCTGTAAGCTCCTGTTGGGGGCCTTGGAGGCTGGCTCTGGTTTGGGGTGGAGGAGGGGAGAGGACAAGGGTTTTTTTAAGCACCAGTCATTTGAGCACAGCTGGTTTTCCTAGTCCCAGGTCGATTCCTCTGGTCTATGAGCTGCTGAATACAGAACAAACCTCAAGAGCTAAGATATATGATTCAACAAGACAGACTAACTCATCTCCACCATCAGGCTTTGGCTACATCCTAGGCTCAGACACTGGCCATCAAAGGTCCCTCGCTCTTCAAGAGACACAGCTCCTGTGTCCTGACTGAGAATAATTTCCCCAGGGAGAAGCAAGCTTAAAATCAAATGAGAAAACATTGCTAAACCACCAACTACCCATCTGTACTGGATTTGGGCTACTCCATCTCCTGTCAGGATGCAGCAGCAACTTGGCTGCAGCTCTGAGAGACGAAGCAGCCCGCAATGAGGACGATGGAAATCTCTGCTGATGGGAGCCCTGCTGCTTGCTACACACACCCAGAAAGGTCTCCTTGCACAAATTTTCAAGCCCATTTGTTTCCTGAATGGAAAACTTTGTATATGGCAGGAGCAGGATACTCAAGGTGGCCTTTCCAGCAGGCAGCTACTAAAGGGTGGTCCCCTTTGGGTGTAGCACCTGGGTACAGTGCCAGAGACCAAACACAAAGGCAACATGAGGCTACAAAGAGTTGTCTCTGTCTTTTCCCTTAGGCTATGGTGCTTGAGTTAAATACATCTGTGACAAGTTAAGCATGATTTGGTTCTCCTATCCACCGTGTAGCAGACTAAACCACACAAATAGTCAAGATCACACTCAGCTTCTCTGTCATATCTGGGTACACAAGGAATCAGCAACCTATGACAAACAAATGTCTTCAAGCTCTTCTGTTTCGATTAATATATACAAAAATGAATGGTAGCATCCTTATAAAGCCAGGTAACTGCATGGAATACTGTGGGTAGCAAGTAACTGTCATCATTTTGCAACAGGTTATGTCATTGTGTACTGCCAGCATGGCTGCTGGACTCCCCATACCAAAATTCAACATTCCTTTGATTGTAAAGAATTTCACAAATGCTATGATTTTATAACCCATTTCAACAAAGCTTTACCAGTTAGACAGCCTCAAAAAACCTCAGCACAGTAACTTCCTAAAGAAGGATGATACATGATGATAAAACATCATCACTTAAATATTTCCTTTTGTTTTTCCTCCTTCCTAGTTATACTAGGAATTTAACAGTATCTTTATTTTTAACATCAACTGACTCTACAGCATGGTAGCTTTCTGTTACTTGGGCATAAAGCTGCAAAATGCATACAGTTTTCCTGAGCTTCTCCAAGTTCTCAGTGCCAGAATTACTGTGTTGCAGGTGCAATATAGTGGCATGCAAAAAGAAATCTAGGCACTTACCAGCTATTGATCCAGCCAAGAGCAGGTTTCCAGGGCTAACCCTCCCATCTTCATTTGCAAATGAAGCCTTCAAATGAGCATAGCAGGGGAAATAAATGGCAGAGAAGGGGATGTCACGTAAAAAACATGCCTTAGCACCCTGTGTTGAAAAAGAAAACAAGTTTTGAGAATGTGCAAATTTAACCTGATGAGCATCAGAGAAAACAACACCATAATTTTTTTTGGTTGTGTTCCAGAGGGCTCATAGAAAAAGCAATTCCTTCTCTCAAAATTTTGAGAGGTCCCCATATTTCACCCTGCTGAGGAGTGTCTGTGTACTGTTTCTACATTCAGTTATTTGTGGCATAGTATTTATCTTGTCTACTTGTTCTCCCTCACTACCTATCACTGTAGCTATTGCTAATGGAGAAAATGTCGTGTTGGAGTGAAATCTGACAACACCTTTGCAGAATTTTAAACAGTTCCCATTGTAGCCATGTACATAAGCACCATGTAGTGGGTGCTTATGGATGCGTTGAAGAAGATGGAGCCACAGGACAGGCCTGTCCTCTCTCAATTCCACTCCAAAAAAATACTTCAGGGTAAAGAGTGCTCAGCCCATGCATCTATGCAGAAATTGCAATTGATAATGCAATATAAATCAAGGGAAACAGTCAAAAGAAATGAGTAGAGTCATAACATCAACTCTTCATCGGAACAGTAACCGAGTTATTAACTTGTGATTGTTGAAGTACAGGTGATCTGGGATGAAGGTTGTTTCATGTAAGTTTCAGGTATTACTATTAAATCTGCCTTGCTATCCATTTTGTAAGTGGCACAACAGCCACCAAAGTCACCAGCAACATATCTGACTTCAAACCTAAGAGGGTGGCAAACAGGCAAGGAAAGTTTTGGGGTAGCAGTAAGCAATCAATAGTTTTTCAGGCAGGGAGGAAAGCAAAAAAGCCACTAGGGGTGGCAACCAAAATAAAACACCAAATTATTTCCATGTTCCAACAGCAAAAGGGACTTGCAATCTGCCCTTCCTCAATATGGTATACAGAGGATACCAGGACACCTGAACACACCAGGAATAAGACTAGCAGGAGGTGTCTGTGCAAAATGAGTAAAATCTTCTAACCTCAAGAAAGAAATGGTTTGCAGATAAGCCTAATAAGCCTCTTCTCTTTGAAGAGAGGGTGGAGTTGTGCTGAAAATGCTTGAGGTTTGTCCACACACCCTCCTTGGGTGCCCTTTTTACTGCACTTCTCTTGTGTGCAGGTCTATCAGGGCATGGCTCAGTGCCAGACATTTCACAGGGGACATGCTAATATCCACAGAATTTAATTAAAACTAATTATATGACTGGACAGATCTACAAGTTTAGCATGTACAATGATGGCAGCTAGAATATAATGCTTACCCGGGTTGGATGTTGTTTATCAAGCAAAGATGCAAGAGCTGCAAGGTGTCAGAAAAACTGAAAAGCTGCCTTTCATCAGGGCAAGGCATGGGTGGGCAAGCAGGATGTGTGATGGGATAACCAGGTCCTGCCAGCCAGCTCACAGAAGAAGCCAGCACGTGGAGTTTGCAGTCAAAGAATGCCTCTGAGAAAATAAAGATTTATCTAAACCCATCCATGAGATCTTCCAGTCAGACTTTGTGTGTCACAGACCTAGTTACCATGCACGGCAAACACAACATGCTCTGCTCCAACCCCAGCTGCTTGCAACCACACGTTCTCAGCTTGTTTCTTGACGTTTTTGGACTGAGAACCGACTGCTTTCCCTGACAGTCAGTTCAGAGGTTAATGACTCCTGCTGCTAAGACCCTTTGCCTTGTTGCTTAGCTGGATTTGTCTGATTTATGCTGCCAGTCACTGGTTCTCATTATGCCTTTCTGGATACACCAAGGAATGCTATAAAGGAACTCACAGCACTGCCGCTGCAGCCGCTCCGCTGCTCACCCGTGCTGAATGGGATTATTAGCCATGGAATAAACTGATGCTGGCCTGGATTCTCCTCTCAAAATTACCTGTAAAACCCATACACTTTACCTTGAGGGCACAGAGAAGGTGAACCTTTTGTATTAACTACAGACACAAGAATTCTGGCCTCTGGTGCGCAATGGAGGCCCTTTCTACAATTTACCTTTAATCTTCAGATAAGAATAAAAGACTGGGGTTTTACTAAGTTCTGTATGAAAAAACAGCTTTTTGATGATCAAATGTCTGCACTGTATTTACCTCACAGAAAAATTATGACAATCACTAACAAAACATTCACAGACCAACACGGTTTCTTCAGAGATTTACTTTGAGAGCGTGGTTCTCCTCCGAGCAAATCTCCTCACTGCCTTTGCCCTCAGGTCACATTAGTTTTATTTTCTTTGTAATGTCGTCATTAAACACTGCGCATATTTTTCCTTGGCATTTTGTTCATACACTGAAATATCTCGACATAGTTAAAATAACTTACAGAGATCAATAAACTCCAAATGCAAGCAACTCTTAACTCAAGCTAGTAATATTCCTCCCCTTTCATTAAAAGGCTCTTTTTCATGGGGCAGAAATGAAATATTGTTAATATCACTACTAATATACGTTCAGGTACGCAGAGAGGGAGGGATGTCCATCAACTTAGTTGGCTCAGTGTAAACAAAACTTGGATCAAAACTTGGATCCACTTTAATAATAACCCAGCTTGGCTCCGGTCCAGCATCCCAACAGTCTAAAGTTTCCCCCCATTGCTCTGTTTAAAGTCTGGGAAAGCATGTTTAAAAGCAGGCCTCATTTAACTTCAAGTTAATCATCCGCAACCAGCCCAGGCCAATTAGGAAGGCTTAGGGAGATTGGCCACAGTATCATGAAAAGCAAGAGAAACATTTATTTTACTTCTCGCACCTTTTTGATGTGGACAACGTGCTGAAAGCCAAAAGGAGTCTTAATCAATCCCCAGAAAGCCGTAAGGATCATCCGCCCAAGTTTATTCTGGCAGCCAAGGTGCAGACCTGCCAGGCATGAAATTGTTGGGAGATCCTACACACCATGACATCTGCCTCCCTCACACAACAGCCACTTGGCTCCCACCTTCAATCTCTTTAATAACCTTAAAGCTCTTAATCTGGGGTAGTATCTCACTGAATAAACCAACGGAGGCAAAAAAAAAAAGAAAAAAAAAAAAAAAAAGAAAAAACAAACCCACAAAACAACCCACGATTGTCAAAGATTCAGATAAATAAATCCAAGTCAGTGCTGGGGCAGGTTCTTTAGCATGCTAATTCCTGCTTATACCAGCTCTACCTGCAAATAAGGCTCTAAACAAACTCTTTCGACTACAAGGGGAGGGTAATTATACTGACAAAGGCACCTCTGTGTCGGGTTGGGCAGAAGGAGCCGGCAGGTCTGGGAGACGCAGGCTTAACCGAGTCTCCTGCAGTGAATGCACATTGTCTGGTGCAGGGGGAAAAATGCCAGACTGGGGGGACCCAGCAGCATTCAAGACAACAGTGGTGCACCTTGTCTCCGAGGGTTATTTAATGCTTCTGGCACCTGTACTTACAGCCACCCCCTCTTTTTCTCCTTTACAGGTTTAGAATTTATTTGGCATGTATAATTGTTATTTTGATCCTATAGCTGCAAACAATAGGCAGCATGTCATTTCTTGATCATTTTGCATTCTTCTTGGGTTTTACTACAGACTTAACCCTTTGGAACCGGAGCCCAAATAGTACCTAACAGATCTGGTAACAGTCGGTGAAATATTACCGGCATTTGCTTTCAAAGGTTGTAATTTTTGGTGCTGTAAAATGACAGTGCTTTAACAGGGCATATAGGGTTTTATTCACATATATTTTTAGCAAACAAAATACAAAAATGATTTATCAAAGCCAATTGGAGGAATAAAGTGCTGATTTAAAATGCTGTGCCAGCAATTCAGATTCAGTTTGCAGACAAAGATTACAGTGCTTCTTAGTTGGAAGTTGCTTGTTTGTTTTTTGTTGGTTTTTTTTTTTTTTTTGGTCATTTTCAAAGACATTTGTGAAGAGCAGGTTCTTCTACATAAGAACACAGTCACTAACAGGCACGGTAGATGCAAATTAATGTAACTCAAAACTTTTACTACTCTCTTTCGTATGTTTATCATCCTGCTGTAAACCCTCAACTTCAAGAGGTGAAATACCTCAGCTGTTATCAAAGCAACCAGGCAGGAGCCTGAGATTACAGATTTCCTGTCACCTGAGATTACATTTTCCAGGTCAACACACCAGGAGCCCATTCATGGAGTTGTCACAAAAAAGAAAAAAAAAAATTAAGAGGCTTTGGAAGCTTTTCTGACTAATTTTGAAAATGCAAAATGTGTTAGCAATATTAGCCAAAGAACAAATCTGACCTAGTAACTGGAATTACTAGTACTTTCTAGTAACTGGAATCATAAACATTACCACAATCAACACATCATTATTTACTGTCTTATTGGGATTACAGAATAATTTCGTTGAGCTATGTTGCGCACTATGCAGAATATTTGTAAAAAGAGTAACATTTTATTAGACATTATAGCAGATAGATTGATGAGTATCTATGACGTACAAAGTTAGCAGGTGTGTTAAAATGTGTATTTATGTAAGTACTTTAAAGATGTTCTTTGAAACAAAAAGAATAAAATTCAACTGACTTTAACTGGAGTTTATGCATATTATTGTGTAAGGCAGGCAGAAGACAGAAAAGATATTAGCTAATCTTGTACAATCACTTCAACATTCAACTGTGACCAGAAACTATATACAACCTATTACAAATATTGGAACCTTGAAATGTATCCTTTCCTGTTCCTGACAACACAAATGACATTTTGCAATAGGTTAAATGATATCTGCCCTGACTGGGATATGCTGTATCTGTATTTTGAAGTATAGCTGTCATTTACAGTCATTTGTAGCTAAAGAAGAATTTAATAGTTGTAAGCTTCCATGCTCTGGTGCTTTCACAGCAACTATTACTGGCGGAAAGAAGACAACTAGAGGAAAAAATTCCTTCTACAAAAGCACTGTTACCTGGCTCCCCAGAGAAGCAGCTGGGTTTTGAGAAGTTTTAAGTTATTTTTTTACACAAGTAGTTCAGCATTTTAGGCAAAGGCAAAAAAAAAAATTTGCTCTCTAGCTTTAAAGAAATACAGGGGCTTAACTCAGGAGTTAGCCTAACGAGCTGTATGTGTCAAATCCTTTTATTGTTGGAATTAAGGTATATTTTATTTGTGAGATGCATATCATTACAGAATTGCTTGTATCTGAACACCCAGTGAAGGTGCAATGAGTCTGGAAGAAAGCTTTGACTTTAAATTGTTGTACTTAATATGATGGACTGGAGTTGGAGTGAAAAACCCCAAATGTTTTTCCAGACTTAATAGTCTTTAGTTCTTTGGTGGGGAAGGAAGAGAAGAAGGGATTTAAATTATCTGACCTCGATCTCTGTGCACCATGATGTCAACTTTCCTCCAAATAAAACCTTTTTGATTTACAAAGGTACAGCAAGATAATACTGATCTTCAAGGACAGTTTCCTCAAAGCACCAGGATGCTCCATTCTACTGGAAGAAGGCTGAGCACCATGTCAGCAAGTCAGCATGGATGCACAGGGAACTCATGACTGAGCTAAATGCAGAGAGTAAAAAGGAAGCAGAGATGGGTATGGGCTACCCAGGAGAAATACAGAACCATTGCTTGGAAATGCAGCAACTGAGTTAGAAAAAACATGGGGCGGCTGGAGTTGAATCTGGTAAGGGATGTGAAGGGGGAGTAAAAAGGGCTTCTGGAAGCACAACAGCAGCAAAAGGACAGGAATTTTGAGGCTATTGCTCAGCGGAGGCAGGAAAAGGCAGAGAAATTATTTTTGCCTCACTTTTACTAGTAAAACCTGCCCTCAGGGTTCTCAGCACCATGAGCTTACTGGATAAATCTGCAGAAGCACAGCATTTCCTACAGACAGAGCACTTAAGCCATCTGCACACACACAATCCATGAGACCAGAAGAGAGAGAGCTGATGGTGTTGAGACAGGGGGCTGATGTCCTTCTGAGGCTGTTACTACCTTCAAAAGGTCAAGTCAGTCAAGGGCGTTCTGAGGACTGAAAAAAGGCTAACATCACACCCATCTTGAAGAGCAAAAAGGACAAACTACAAGCTGGAAAAGTCTGGGGAACTACAAGCTGCTGTTCCTGGGAAGCTTATGGAGCAATTGTCCCTGGAAGCCATTTCCAAGCAAGAGGGAGACTGGGAACAATCTGTATGGATTTACCAAATCACAGCTGACTAACCTGATTGCCAGACCTGTGGATCTGAAAGCAATGGATGCTGCACACCTTGAATATGAACAAGGCTTTTGAGATGTTCTGCCATAGTTTCTTCATGGGTATACTGGTGGAACATGAGCTTGCCCTCTCAGCAGGTTAGTGGATGAAACTGAATTATGGGAGAAGGTAGTGTGCTACAGGACAAGGATCTCTGCTATCCAGAGAGACCTTCTAAGGATGGAGAAATAGGCTGCCAAGAACATGCAGTTTGAATCAGCAAATTCAAAGGATTTTTCATCTATCTTGGAATAGCCCTAGGCAGCAGTACAGGTTGAATCTGAGTGGTCAGACAACAGCTTTGGAGAAAAAGCCTGGTGCATACTGGTGGCCAAATGGAGTAGGGATCAGCAATGCCTCTTTGCAGTAAAGACAGGCAGCCATACCCTGGGCCATAGTAACAGGGATGCAAAGGAGGTGATTATTTCCCTCCATTCAGCACTGGTGAGTCCACATCTGGAGTCCTGTGTCTCGTTCTGGTCTCTCCAGCACAAAGAAGATGTTGCCACAAAGGAGTAAATCCAGTGCAGGGCCATCAAACCAGTGGCCCGTGCTACAGGAGGAGAAGCCAAGAGAACTCAGTGTGCTCAACTCAGAAAAGCAGGCTAAGGGAAGGCCTTATTGATCTCTTCAACTATTTAAAAAGGGAGAGTGCAGGGAAGACAACTTTTCTCAGAGGTGCTGAGTGTAAGGATTAGGGGCAATGGACAGAACCTGGAACATGGCCAGTTCTGATTAGGCATTAGAAAAACGGACAGGGTTTTGTTTATTTGTTTGATTTAAACCATGAAGCTCATCAAATACTGGGTTGAGTTGCCGAGATGACCTCCAGACTGGCTTTCAAAACAAATTATTCTAATAGCAAGTCTGAAAGTAGAACAAAGCACAGAGCAGAGATCTCAGAAGAGTACTACTGTGAAGTGTTTTGTGCCAATGAATGACCCAAAAGAATATTAATCTCTCTAATATAGAAATGCATCAAAACCAGGCAACCCAGCTTCTCTGTGATCCTCAAATGGCTTTTCATTTGGACTAGAATGCTGGGATCATTACAATAATAATCAATACAAGATTCACTCAGCTGGATGCCAAAAGAGTTTACATAGCATTTCCTTTGTTAATTTGTTGACAATGAGACATAAGATTTATTTGTCTGTGCCTTGGTTTTCTCTATTAATGCAAGACAGGAACACTGAAATTACCTACATCAGGAGTGTGTGGGTATTTCATTTTAGAATCCACAGAAAGTACTGCATCAATAGAAATTAATACAAAATAAAAGAATTGAAACAACAAGCAGTAGATCTTGTTACAACATGCAGAAATTTGCCTTATGAAGTTAAGACTGACATACATAATTCTTTGCATCTTGTAGCTGAAGTTATAATTAATGAAAGTACATTCTTCCTAAGTGACAACTATATAGGAGTCTTACAGAGTTCCCCTCAAATTTCAGTGTAACATATTCATAGGAACTAAGCAGAGCATGCTGGATTGATCAATGGTGGTATGAACAGCTTTCAAGATGACTTATTTCTGAATTGGGAAAAGAGAACTTTTACTGCAGTAAATTTACTGTGGTAAATGAAACAACACAAAAGCAGAGTGAGAGAAACATAAAGGCAGTGTGCAGCAGACTAGATGACCAGTCCTGACTTAAGAAGTTTGCTACCTATCAACACAGAAGTAAATTCACAATGACAAGCAATGGAAACACTTCTGCTGTTCTATGAGCTTGCAGACTGACTGGTAATGTTCTCATTCATCACAATAAAACAAGCACTTAAAAATATTTGTGCTCCTATTTTGAAAAATTATATTTGTGGTAATATTAGTCTCACATTAACATCACAATATCTAGGCTCCATCTTCCTGTTAAATATGTGACATCCCTGCTTATATTCTATCTCTGTAACAAGCCTGTTTTCTCCAGTGCTGGCAGTACAGACAAATCATTGATCTTTGACCTCTGGATTTCACCAGTCAGCTGTTAGATTGACAGATCTTTTTCTTCCCAACTTAGATCAAGACCTTAAGGAAATTCTGTAAGCAATAGAGGATCCTGTCCTTCTGTACAGCTTCTTGTACCATCCCACCCTACTTGGTCTCATCTAGGCAGTGGCCATCTTTCTCTTTTCCAGGGACATAGCACTACAGACACTTGATATCCATTAATTCAGACAGCAGAAATTAATTATTTGGGTGGTCAAAAAATTCACCTAAAAGCCCCCAGCCCCCAAAAACCATTTGTTATAAACTGTAAAATGAAATATTACATTTAAATTTTTTGATTCTTAAAACAATTTTGAAAGAAAACTTATGAAAAAAATTCCACTTATTTCAAAGTAAAAATTCCTGAAAGGAAAATTCTACAATTTTGTTTTCAATACTTGCAAAAGAAATTTAATCAGTTAGTCCCAAATCATGGGTAAGATAGAACAGCTGGAATACTTACATGGAGGCTTGTTAAGCCTATAAACAAACCCCAAGATTCACAAATAAAACTTGTTTTTTAAAACAAGTGTCTATTCTTGTTCTTCTGCAGCAGTATGTATGGAGTCTTAGACCTGCTCAAATACATTCAGGGCTTGAGATACAAGCCTCTTGTCTTGAGACACAAAAGCCAAAGATAAAACAAAGCCTTCAGATGCAAATGAGAGAGTTGTTCAGATTGAATGAATAGCATGAAAAATAATGAGATAGACACAAAACCCCATTCCTGTTTTATAATTTTAAAACTAATTTGACTCGTCAAGAGTACAAGCATTCCAAATGTACCAAGATATTCCAGTTCTCATTTGTAGAATATTTATTATTATTATTTGATGTTCACTTGATCATTACACTCACTAAATAAGCTTACTAGATGCAACACCAGAGAAGGTGGAACCACCAAATCTAGCCTTGTCTGGAATAAATTTTAGACCACTGATGTTTCTGGGGAGCAACTAACGGGGGTGGTGATTTTGATGCAATGAATTGTTGGTCCCTGAGCGGTCTCACCAGCACTGCCAGTTTCAGCACAAGCATTCAGAAGAGGACTTCTTGTGCCTCTGTCACTGCTGTTTGACAAGCATTTCAAGGGGGTTTGGCTACAGTGCCAAAGTGTTTGTTGGACAGCAACAGAATCCAGCCCAAGGACAGAGGTAGCCATGACTGAGGGTGCACTTGAACACCAGTCTTCTGACCTGACCTGTGCTCAGTTTGGTGGATCACTGTGACTGCCAGGTTAAACTCCCTACTTTTGTCCCATCAGTCAAGTTTTTGTAGGCAATGCATCTAAAGTGGACATACAAACCAAAACAAAACCCTTCTGTGGCTTTTTTTTTTTTTTTTTGTGGAGGTAAGTGGATTTAATTAATGAAGCAGTGAAACTGTGTCACTTGTGATTAAATAACTGCTTGGTTCAGTGCAACATAGTGCTGCAACCACCTCCTGTTCAGGTGTATTCCTTACAAATAGTCATGAGTTCTAGAAAACAGAAATAATTCCTAACATGACCCAAGACATTAACATCATTTAAAAATGTAAAAATGTAGGAAATTCTGCCAAAATCAGGTAGTCGGGGAAACAAAAATTTTTTAAAAGTTAACTTTAGTAAACTAGCTCATCATCCTCATTTTATGTTTAATTTTTACCATTCCAAGTAAAAGTCTGTAGCTGCCCTCTATTCATGGTCAGCCTCAGGAATGCAGACTGTTTACCACATCCAGGTTTTCAATTGTAAATGTTGACCTGATCAACACCATAATGCCATTTACTAGGGCTTGACACAATAGCATGAGCTTCAGTAAAACACCTAAAAAATTAGCAAGTCAATTTAAAGGGAAAAACAACTCCCCACGAAATCCTACTCAGACTGGCAACTTCTCTCCAGGCCAAAACACACATACATCTACTTGCTGGCAGGCTTCCTCTTTGTGATGTTAACAGAACAATTTAAAAGGACTGGATGCTTAAAAATGGAGATGAAATTTAAATATTGTGGAGGAGGGGGATGGGGCTCATTTGGTGAGTTTTGAGGCATTTCAATATATAGCTAAACTGCTGTAAATAAGAAACAAAGAGATACTGCCTGCTGCACTGGAAATACTGGGGCAAATGCGCAGTGTGAAAGTTTTCTCTCAAGAAATCGTCTGCAGAATCTGAAGGAATATCAGATGATGTTCTGCAGCACATGGAATTCATCGCAGGTTTTGTTTCAAAATTGTGAATACCAGCGACCTCAAAGTACTCCAAGACCTTTCATGCTCCTCCATATCTAGTTGACCTGATCTAAAAGTAGCAGGCAGTATGTTAATCCTTTAAATTATTTGCAGTATATATCCTAACAGATTAAACAGAAGATGCTTCTAACCCTGCTGCAGCCTAACATTAAACTTAACTTTATGTCTCTAAGTTTATGTACCTGTGTGAGGACAGTGTCGTACAAAGCAAAATTGTAAATTGAAGTATGCACCCATAAAAGCAGATTTTCTGATATTACTTGTGGCAATCTTCTATAGAAGCAAGGGGAAGCTTGCTTTAGGAATTTATTTTTATGCTAAGCTCCCACTGTCTGTATTTCTTTGCTATTACTGTGCCAAAATTAATTCCCACCGCCAAATTAACAGTGACATCTGGGAAGTTGCTGAATCAAACACAGAAGAGCAGAAGAACAGTTCCAAAACTGAAAGCTCTAAATCACAAAGCAAATAAAACCAAGTTCATTTCTATATCAGGCAGAACACGAGGAATCACAAACTAATCCTCAATGAACAATATTTACACCTGCTGATGTGAGAAAAGCAATCTTAGTAATATCCACAAGTATCACATTCTTAAAAAACGGAGGCAGTTTCTTCCCTTATTTAAAAATATGAATGAAGATACAATACCACACAGTAAGAAAGAATTTTTTAAAAAGTACAATTATGTTCACCTATGGACATTTGTGAAAACAAGAAAATAATATTTTTATTTGAAATAGTAATAATATGCTTTTAATTCATGTATATATATTAAAAAAACATACCTTGTAGAGACCAAAGAAGCCTAAGTCCCGTAATACAGTGAGGGCACTAACTCGTGGACCAGTAGTAATTTCTCCAGCAACCTGTAATCGAATCTTGACAATTTCCAGTGGATTGGTAAAGATCACTTGAGAACCTCCAGCCTGAAATTAAAAGTGGAAGGGAACATGTTGAACTCCTACATTTATTTGCAGCATACATCGTGTTACATACAAGAGAAGACATTTTTAGTCCTGCTGCAGTCAGTTAAGCTATTAGCTTAATAGTTTTAATATCAGTGAATAAACTGCAGCTCATGAGGTAAGAAGCTTACCCAAACCAAGATGAGTGGTCAGGAAGAACAGAGAAGAATCAGGGAAACCACTGCAGGACACTGCAGTACACCAGACAGACACTAGCTCAATTCTTGCTGCAAGAACACATTCCCCAAACACCAATTTATGCAATACTGACTAGTCAAGAACATTGAAAAGCAAGCAATGAAGTGAAAGGAAGAATTAGTACCTAAGTAAAGAAACCGAGATATGCATGCCAGTACACAGAATGTGAAATCATAGTGTTGAAGGGTAGAAGTCTGGCAGAAGCTTTTTCAGTTTTGTCATTATTTCATAAAACAAAGAATACACATACTCCAAAGACCAGAACTGCAGATAGATTGTGCTTTTTTAAAAACCCCACTGAACTGCTCATTTCAGTGCCATTAAATACTGTTTGATTCAAGAGTCTTGACATCCACATCATTATTTGTGCATAAAGAAAAGAAGGTCTACAGACTAAGGGATTCTATTAATCAAGAACACACAAATGCTTTTAACATGTCAGTCTCCATTTGTTGGTTTGGTATCACTCAGCTGGTTTTGAAAGTTGGATTTAAGGGACAACAGTGGCAACCATGTCAGCATTTCAGACTCCCCAGTAGTTCCTGCAAAGTTCATCTCATTCACAACACATAAGGTAAGGCATAACCTTTCAGTTGCACTGACAGATCCTGAGTTAGAAATTTGAAACAAACAAACAAAAAAAGGTAACATGGAGGTTAACTAAGTGTATTCAAATAACACTAATTCAAACTCCATCTGGCCCAAATTCAACAGGCTGCCATTCTAACTTCTGTTGATTTCTTAGTTTTGTGGCCTAATAGTTATTCTCTCTTCTAGGTTCTGAAATAATGCAAATTCTGCAAAGGGCAACCTCCCCCACAACAAAATTACTATTTTTTCCTAGAAGGTAATGACTAAGATGAAGTAAGCTGCATTTAAAAGCACTTGCAACTAGCCATGTCTAACATGTAAACACTATTTGCTCATCTTTTTAAATTACACAAATGTTAAAAGAATTAATCATAGCTCAGATGAACTATCATTCAAAATAAGAAATATGCACAGTAATACAGTTTAAATAACGTGCTGAAAAAATGGCAAATCGTACGAAGAGCTATTCTTGTCTACACAGTGTGGTTACAAATTAAAGTCTTTACATAACCCCCAAAATATCCCAAATGTTTCCTATTTTAACCAGAAATGGCATGCTCTTGTGTAACTCGGATGGTTTTGACTTTCAAATTGGCGTAATTTAATTTAACTGCTTTTACCAAACCAGAATCCTGGTACATATAAAAGTCCTGTTCTTGTTGCTATCAGAAATTGAACTGATAAATTATTTGGTACGTATGCCAACTTCAGTTTTCACTTAAACCGAAACATATTCAGTAAGTAAACATTCAAAACAAAAAAATTGTTTCTTTTACTTGTTTACTCATCGTGCAAAGGCTCAAAAAAAAATCCTCGAAAAGTCCTTATGGCGAATTAAAAATTCCTATACAATATACACTTAGGTGTATGTATTACAAATGTAAGAGTTCCTGATGTACATGTATTTTCCTCTTACAGGTTAAAAACTCAATTGCAGGTGACGATGTTCAATTGCAAGTTTGCTATATCACGGCCCTCTTCTAAAACACACTATTTAAAATCTCATACCTACTCATCTATGTTAGCAAAGAAAACCTGCTTTCTCTCAGCAAGGTACTCTCATAGTTCATTGTGCCATGACTCCATGGGAAGCGTTCCTTTAATTTTCACTATGGGAAAACCACATTAAAATTTAAAAGATGACAACAAAATTAAATTACATTTTTTATTAATATTAATGCACCAAAACACCGAGCAATTTAAAAATCCATAAAAATGTTTTTAAGTGAATGCCATATTTAAAGAATGAAATAAATACTTTTATCTGATTTTAAAGAATGCAGGCAAATAATTTCTGCATTCAAACAAATGGGAAGAACTTCAGGTGCTAGCACATATAGATGTTTATGTTTGAATGTCCAACTTAGCTTCATCGTCAGTGCAGCATTAGACGTTTGTTACTCTGGTTAAATCACACAAGACTTCCCCTGGTTCAGTCTGATATATAAAAAATGGGGATGCAGTTATTTACCCACCTTAAACAACCACTCTTGCTGCCTTCAAATTTTGAAAACACTGAGACCCACACACACCAAGCATGACTAAGAGGAGTACTGGTTTTGCTGCCCACAGAGCAGCAAAACATTGGAAATTTCCAATGAAGTCTTTCCACAAAACTGTCCAGGTAGTAGCCCAGAGATCCCCGAAGAACTCTTGTCATCCTCTGACTGATGACAGATACACTGCAAAAATCAAATGGTGGATAACAAAGGCAATGAGCCAGACAATACTCAACAGAGGGTCTCAGTAGGAGGGTTTCTGACACCTGCCTGCTTTGCAATGGAGAGGAAGGTTGGTTTAACAGCCTGTGTAGAGGCTGTTCTTAGTAGTAACAAGTACAGTCGCCTGGTGGGAAGCTTTTATCACTGATATTTAACCACTGATGCTGGTAACTGCAGCTCCTTACTCTCAAAATGGGGGAAGCAAACCAGAGATGGCTACTATACTCTCTAATCAAATGGTTTCTTGCTTGTCTAGTACTGGTAACTCCTTTTGTGTTATTCATCATCATAGTATGCAAGTGTCTCATAAATATTAATGGCATTTCCTTCCAGTGCTCCTGTGAGGAAAGTACAATGACTCTAGTTTTAGAAGAAGGGGATTGGAAGTAGAGAGGTTAATTCTGTGTCCAGTGTGTGCATCCCCCTAGCTCAAATACACACAACTTGTAAAAGTCTCCAGCTATCCTGATCTCCAGATCAGTAGCTTGAATCACAATAGCATAGCTTCTGTCTTCTTTCCGAGTTTTTTGCATAGTGAATGCAATGAAAGAAAACTTTTCATCAGTCTATTTTTTCCAGTCTCTTCAAGGTGCTGGTATAAACTGTTACAGAAGAAACAGACAAAAGATCATTGGCACATTGCATCATCCCGCTCAGCCATTCTGTTTGGTTTGAAGCTGAAGAGCAGTGCCTTCTTTTGCAGCTCAAATTGTATCTTATTTTAAAATACCAAAACATGCTCCCAAAGGTCAGAATTTAAAAACTGTGGCTTTGGCCAGAACAAACAAGAGTTTAAGCTCAGTTTTCTACACATCAGGCTCATGATTTCTCCAATAAGTGTCACAAAAAACCAACTTCAGCAGCTGTATAATATAGACGGTTCCCAGTAACACAAATTTTTCTATACTGGTTTCAAGTTTGAATACGCTGAACTCTGAAGTCTATCATAACTTCCAACCATTTTTAAAACAAACAAATTATATGACTGCTAAAGCATACCTGTTACTTTTCAATTATTATCATGTGATTAAAATAAAAACTGCAATTTTGAATTATTTATGGAAGTAGGTAGCTAGAGGTACTGCATAGATAATTATCTGTAAGGGCCCACATTATTCTGAAAGAATTTAACATTTGGCCTAATCACAAGCACAGTCTTGTTTGACGTAAAGCAAGAATATGAAAGGGAAATGCCTCTGTCATCCAAGAAAACTCATACACATAGCTAGAAATCTGCATGCCTATAAGATGTTCAATGTGCTGTAACACTTGGACAGTTGACTATGCATCCACACACAGGTGAATTTTTAAAAACATGCTGGGTTGGTTTTATTGTTAATTTTTTCAGTTCTCCAACTCTGAACTTGGTATGATATCACCCAACACCTCTCGATGGCAGTATAGTCTTGTACAGTCATACAGTACTGTCTATCACATGCCTCCTTCTAGTTTCCTGCTTTACTGAACAGAAGGGAGAAAGAGAAATAGTACAGGTACTATTTTGTGCATATGAAAAATAAAACTCACTCTGCAGTGAAATAAAAATTAGTTTAGCAACAACTGCTTAACAACACTCCAGTTTAAGAAGTCAGAATGTTTTCTACTTCTCCACATGTTCAAATTGCCCTGTAATACCATTTATTGGAAAATAAACAGATTTTCATTCCTTCATTACACTAAGACAAGAAATTCTTGCTCTTTTTAATTTAGATGCATTTTGTGCCCTTATGAGATTAGATAAGAAGTGAGCACACCAGACTCAGCTCTCCCAGGGCTTTCACATCTTCATTTGAAAGCTTCAGTTTTTCTTCTGAAGAGAATAGATCTTGCAATTCAGGAAGAAAATTTTGTGTTTTCCATCCCAGAAAGCACAGATTTCCATCTGTGTTTTCATAGCCACTGACCATCAGTTGTTCCTGTGCCTCTAATTAACCTTATTACCTACTTCAAATCATAGCCTTTTTCCTGTTCTTAGCTAAGAGCATTTAGGGTCAGCCTAGATCTTTCTTCTGCATCCCAACCAACTTGTCACGTATCACCTTTTAATGTTTTATGGATGAAGAAAATATTACTACTGCTATTACAGTGTTAATATTTCTCAGCAATATCACCCACTGATAGCAGTTAAGGCAATTAATGCCAACCATTAAAATATATAAGCGATATATTATATAATTATCCAAAATCAGCCTCTTCAAAAGAAATAATCTACAATGTCTTCATTACTTGCTCAATTTACAAAAAGACAAGCAGGTGCAAGTTCCAAAATTTTTAGTCAACAGTTTATCACGTCCAGTTATACTGACTATTGTCCACTGTCTCAGGCCCTTACTCCTTGCCAGATGCAGCTTGTTTTCCTGTGCATTTGCTAGCATCCATTAATCCTAATTAAAGTCAAGGTTCTTAAAGTGCTGAGCATTGTACAGACACAAAATAAGGATTGTTCCCTGTCATAAAAAAAAGCCCTAAATTAAAAACGCACTCAAGGGATGCAAGAATGGAAGAATTACCATCCTCATTGTATAACAAAGGGCAACTAAGACATAGAACTATTCAATGATTTACCACAAAATCACATACTAATTCTACAGCAGAACAAGGCTTAGAAGCCAGATTTACGGAGTGCCACAGCCAGGCTTCAAACTACCTCTAACAGTCTTGGTGTTTGCATGGCAAAATATCCCAAGAGCTTCAGATGAATTATCTTGAGCCACTGCAGAGCTGATTTCACAGTGGACCTGCCTGTTACCACAGGAGCTACCAAGTAACAGACATCTGTCCAAAGTGACTGTTTTTCTTACAGATTTCAAAGGTGACAACCTTAATTACATGGCACTGTATGTCAAGGGCAAAGCATACTGGGTTCTTAAAAGCTTGGTTCTATGTTAGGTTTTTTTCTGATAAAGCCAGGCTTCAAAAATTCAGACCAGCCACCTCATGCTATTTTGTGTCCTCTCATCTGTGGCCCTATCTACACAGAATTCTGCTAATGCTCTTTAGCAATGGGAGTTCGTACAGTAAATACCTTTTCTTCAGATCATGAGGAGATTCTCTGAGCCCTCAATCATCTGCTTTTCACTACCCTGACCAGGCTAGCACAGAAACAGCTTTCATGCTGCTCAGGCAGAAGTGTGTTTTTCTCCAGCTAATCCTTCTTGTCTTCTGAGGACAGCCTTCTTGTGGTCTGGCTATGGTTTTGCTTTGGGCAGCTCAAACAGCAAACTGCTAGAATTGCAGAGTCCTTTTAACATCCAAGAGTAAGTAAAATGTAAAACAAGCTCCTGCAAATGTTCACATTCAAGTGCTCATAAATAGCATTGCAATTAGTCTGAAGAGAAATACATTCCTGCTTCTGCTTCAGATGGACTTCCAAGACCTGAAAACAAGTTGTGAGGATTGTCCTACAATAGTATATTAATGACCTGGAGAAGCAGAAACAAACATGAGCATGGTTTGTTTATAAGCACTGACCAAGTCTGCAGTGGGTAAAAAATTAAAATTGTGGATTTTATATTTTTCATGTTATAGGTAATTCAGTTCTCAGAAGCCTAGCCAAGAAATCAAAGTGGAGCCTACTTGATTGGCATTATAAAAGCAATTAAGTTACAGACCTGTCAAATATGTTAACATTTGGCTCTGTCTGCTCTACTTGTCTATTTTGACTGGTTGTAGAATCATTTAATGATTTACAGACCTTTCAAGTCTTAAGGCATGGTAGCTGTATTAAAACTGTGACCCATTATTTCTTGGTCACATCATAAATTACTGCGACATCATAAATATCTTCCTTTTTCTCACAGAAAGCTAGATGTTAATTCCTGATTTGAGTTTGAGGCTTTGTTTTTTTGTTTGCTGGGGTTTTTTTTGAACCTGCACTGGTAAACACTAAAATATTTTACTGCCAGTAAAAGAAAGAGTAATAGGAGAAAGAGATGTATCATAAAGTATAATAGTCAAAACAAACACTGGTTTTAAATGTCAATATATGTTCATATAACATATTGCAGTCATTATTTCTCATATAATAGGAAAAAGGATAGGCTTCAAATGGAAATATTAAGTATGTTTGTTGGGCTTTATAAGAGTTCAGAATTGTTTGGTTCTGCAATCAGAAACATGTCAAACTAAACCTATGCATGACTCCTTGTTTTATAATTTGAAAAATTTCCTCTGTTTTTTTTTTTAGGGGAGAAAGAAAATAAAAAGGAGAAGGGAAATAAAAGGGGGAAAGCACATCTAACTTGTTATGGGAAAATCCTTTTGGAAAAAAAATTAAAATAAGTAATCCAAATGAAAAATTCAAAACAGTGAAATCATGTTCTGCTTTAAGGAAAAGCCAGTTTAAGCAGGCATGACTGGGTGAATTTTTCAGCAAACTATTTTTTAAAACACTCAAACCTGCAAGGGAAAGTCAGGCAAGACCAAATAAAAGCAGGAACTCTACACCAGGAACTTCCCCACCCTTTGGTACAGCCTCTTGGAAGGGCTATCCTGTTACTGTATACTGACATCATAAAATTCACAATAAAGCTTAAATATATGATTAGCTGAAAATTAAGCAGAGACAATTAAAACAGAGCAGTGTTGAAATACAATGGGTTTGCAAATGTGAAGTTAAATTTAAGTCCATATGTACCTGGGATTTTTTTCCCAAAAGTTTACAGTTAGTTTAAATTATTTTCAGTATGCTGGAAATAACCACAAGTATAGTAGTTCAAAAAAGGAAAACTACAATTTAAATAGATCTAATTAATTATAGTTCATTTTTTTACATTATGTTACTTACATTTAAATAGACTTAAATCTAATTAATTTATTTGACAACACACATTTCACATAAAAAGAAAAGAGCTTTAAATTTAATGAACAACAAAAAATGTATTAGGAACTTCTGAATTTCTCCTTAAAAAAGAAATATGAATGTTGGGCTTTTACACATGCAGGTAGTACTCCCCTTAAAAGTAATGAATGGAGGGTTCCTGATTACAGAAAGAATAAATCTCTGAGAATAAATCTATTAGGAGTTCAAGAAATGTATGCCTTTTGTTTTCAAAGATAACAGATGCCATTATCAAGAAGACCATCATTACTTAACTATCTCAATAAACTATACCAAAACTTTTCTCTGTAATTGCAGTTTTCTGGCTTTTTTTTTCTTTAGATACACATGCAGAGATTTCTTTTTTTTCCCCTGGCACATATAATGCTCAGTTTCAATTTACCTGGAGGTCAGCCTTCTCTGCCAAATAGAATAGAATTTTATCAGATTTAGATTTCTGAATAATGAAAGCAAGAATGACACCTTTGGTCTCCTTTAGTCTACAGCTTCAAAATGTCTGAATTTTTGCAAGTAAGAGATCTGAGAAGTGTGGGAATTGCAGTCCATATATGCTCTGCCTCCACAGAGAAAATCCAGCTCATATGTGGATTTTTCTTTATTACACTCCAAAACATAAAATAAATGTTGTAAGTAGCTTAATAAAACTATTTGCACTGGATCAGTTATTTGGGACAATTTATCTGGAATTTCACATCATATTCCCTTAAAAAAAATAATTCTGGACAGGATTTTGCTTTTCTAGAGGACTCCATCTTAAGCATATCTAATTTTTATGTTCCATTGCAGAGCTGAGGCTGTCCAAGCAGGTCCAATATGTTTTAACTTTATTACGATTACTATAAAGCCTCTAGAAATATGCCTAAAATTGTCTTGACAACTTAAATAAAAGCAGATCTGTATGGGGTCTGTAATTTTACTGTGCTACATGATTTAAACTGGCTAATAGTGAGCACACACTGAGTAGCTGGGAAGGAAAAGACTGCGTGCGCTCGGAAGAGGGAGAGCAGAAGGAAAGTTAAGAAAGCAAAATGTTTATTCTTGCTGAAAATTAAACCTCTGATTTATCTGTATAATTGTACGACTATATGCAGACAAGGCAACGTATGTAGCTCTTTTTTGTGATGCTGTAATACTTCTTTTTTTCTTAATATTTTCTATGTGCATGATGACTATTTTGCATCTTTGTATCTCTTTCCTGGTTACTTCCAGCCACACAATGTAAAATTTCAATGAAATGTGGAAATGCTTTATTTAAGGAACTAAGCAAAATTACTATCTTGCCTATAAGTTTAGTGCTAAAGGCAACACCTCAAACTCCCCCAAATAATAATTATACCACTTTTACGGAGTTTTCAATTGGTCAATATAACTCAAAAAATAAGAATTATGACCAGTGATGTATCCAAAAAATCAGGCTACTTTTAACAGAAGTTTTTAAGTGAATTATGTTTCAAAGAAGCAAGTAGCTAAACTCGGTATGAGTAAGAATTACTTTGTATTTAAAATGTAAAATAATTGAAAGACTGTGAATAAAGCTGACAGGGACTTCAAGATTACTGCCACTTTAAAAAAAAAACAAAAAAACAAAACAGGCAAGATGTACTTACAGCTTACCCAAGATCATACTTGAACTAAAGAATCCTTAAATGCAAGTTACAGGATTAACAGAAATAAAACTTAGCATATTTGTGCACTTTTTCATTCAAGGAGGGTAAGTCAGATTTGTGGTTTAGATGCTCAGCAGATTGTAGCTCTGCAGTATCATCACGTTATGTCTTGGAACAGAAGCTTTTTACTGGTCTAATAATGGCAAGGGATTCACATGAGTGATGAAGAGTCCTAAATGCACAGCAGAGATCAGAGTTTGTGGTGGGAATCAAGCACTGTGCAAATCTGGAAGTGTATTTTTATGGGTAACAAATATCATAGGAAAAATTTCTTACAAAGGAGTGTGAAATTTGGAGTTTGCAATTTACATAATAGCCCTCCTTAAGATTCTGTAAAATAATACAAAGGTTATACTTTTAATTATATTCTTAGGGGTCTCAAAAAATATCAACTAACCTATCACTTTCATCTACACGTAATAAAAAGGTATGGAACAGGCTGTTAACTGAACTAAGTGCCACGAGGTCATGAAATAAAAGATCTATTTTCTTCTTTTCTTTTCTTTCTTTTTTTTTTTTTCCTTTAAGGAGAGAAAACAGTTTACAAAACAGAAAAAGACTTGTTCAATGAAACAATCAGCTTTAGTTACAAGTGCAAAAGTCAGCCATGTGTACTAATTCTCAGTAATTGTGATGCCAAGTGAGCTCCTTGGGGACTTAAAAGTAGACGCTTGGCAGTGGTTGGGCAAACACTGGAGTGGAGCTGCTCAGGTGATACTGACCCCTTTAAATTTCTCTGTTACTGAACAACCCAAACCATCCAAGTATCTTCTCAGTCCTCCCTTTCTTAGATATTAATGCTGTAACTGTACTCATAGGGCTGGTATTTAAAACATTAAAATCTAGCACGCATCCCAGCACCCAGCCCTTGCATAAGCAACTGGGAAACAAGCACAGAAGGAGGAAAAATTAACAACTGTGTTTGCAACACAACCACAGCTGACAATTAGATGTGGCGAGTGGAAAGGTGATAGGGCAGGTGTCTTTTATAAAATTCATCTTAGTTGGCTGCCCCTTTTTAAGACTCTAACACATCACACTCGCCTGCCTTTCTGCCTCCCAGATAAGTGATTACAACACTGTGAAATGAGGTAAAAATCCTAGACTGAAATTTTTCAAAAGCATTCAACCACTGTTTCTACCCTGAAATCACATGTTTCATGTTGGCTTAAACAGAGACAAAAAGTTAGGCCAATGCAACACACAAAGCTATAGAAAAAAAGTCTGTCTTTGCAATCTCTTACTTTATTCACACCACAAGAGAAAAATTAACGCCAAAAAACTAGGCACCACTTGTAATGAGAGTCTCTGTTCCTAGTCTGAATTGGGTTTAAAATTATAAAAAATAAAAAACAACCAAAGACCACCTGCAGAAAAGACAAGTTGCAGCCTATCTACCTGGCACTAGACTATGCCCTTAAGTGGAGCACTCCAGTTAAAACAAAACTCAGGGCACTCTGCCACCGCACGTCTACTGCTACAATTTTATGCAGCATCTCACTGTTAACTACATTTCAAATACCAAATAGGACAACCCAACATTTACAGCACGTTTAAAATACGTCTCAAAGCACCTCTCTCTCTTAAAGCAGATCCTTAGTTTACAATGAGCTACTGGCAATAAGCTTGCTGCAGCATTCTCATGAATGACAGATCTCTGTAAAGAGTGCTTTTTGTACTGCATTAAAAAATCCCCAGCAGTCTGTAAAAATAAAAACTCTAGATCAAATGACATTTTAAATGAAAATTTTTATGTATTCTCTATGGCTGCTATGTTCATATACGTTTTACTAGTGTAAGGGGCAAATACTTTTTACTCTGCAAGCTCTTTATTGCATTTTTCCTTCACTTACAGCATGCTTTTTATTTAAGACTTAAGCAACCCACATTCTTCTCTCCCTCCCCTTCTTCTTTTCTCCTCTGAATGCTCCTAAAGTTACAGAACAAGGGGATCCTACCTGGCAGTCTACAACAGGTCAGTGATCAAACAGAAGGAGCAGTGAGACAGCAGCCAAATCCTGCCCCATCTCCTGAGAATTACAGAAAGCCAGGGCTTCTCAGCCTGCAGTGCAACTGTAGGCTGCAGCCACTGCACCCTGAGGCTCAGGTAATCCTAGTGCTCCCTGGAAGCACACACAGAACAAATCTCTGCACCCACTGAGGTTAAGACACAAGCATTTTTTTTAGGTTGCTTCTCACTGTAGTTCTCGACACAGGTAGAAGCTGCTTGAAAATGTGACCTCATCTGTCTTATGACAGCAGAAACAAAGATAGATTGAAAATATACCAACATTGCTCTGCCCCAGTGATCAAAGCCAGTTTAAATAAACAGTGTTCTTTATCTGTAAAGTGCACTGGTCTTTGAACAACTATTCATTTTACCTAAAGTATTTACTTTTGCTTGAACAAAATCAATACACCAGATCAAGTCAGCTGTAATATGAACAGGCAGAACTAGATCAAACCGTGAAGTATTATCATTTACCCAGTAACACACCAGTTGTTCATTAAGATACAACTTTGAGCAAGCAAAACACTCTCAAAAACTTAGTGGGTTTTAAATACAGCCTACATTCAGGAATGCATTATTACTGAGTTAACATTACACAGCCTACGTCTGCTAGGAACTCAAAGAAGCATGAGTAGTTTTTGCCATTTCAAAAAGCCAGCATCACTGCAGAAAGCAAAAATTAGTGGGCGCAGTAACACATCAGGGAAAAAAGTGACGTGGCAGAGTGGGTGCCACAAAGTAGTAACTGATTATTAACTTCTGCAAAGGTTAACATGAATCCTCTTTAGGCCATAAGCTACAGCCAACACGAATAAAGACACATTCTTTATTAAAGAAATAAACTCTTAAGCTCTGAGAATTATACAGCACAGTTAAAAGGCACGATGCACAGAAACATTTACCCTTTCATCAAGAAGGGCTCCTATCTAGGAAAGAACTGAGATGCTGAGTCGAGTCTGCTCTTGAACCGGATCTGTGGTTGAACAGAAGCCTTAGACCACACAATTACTCTTACATACTGCACTTTCATCAATCTCATATGAAGGAAATTAAAGATACTTACACAGCCACCAGCAAGAATTTCTGCAGCCAGTGGGACAGAGCCATCCTTAGCCGTAAACTTATCTCTCACAAAATCATTAACCTTAAAAACAGTTATGGAAACTGGTAAATTAGAAGGTTAGGGAAAACTCCCATCAGCTGCAAAGTCTGTATATTGAAAATGCAAATACATCCATGAAGCTGCCAAGCTAACAGACACCAAGCTTACCTTAGATTTTACACGAAATATTGTAAAGTTTGCTATGTTTTTCTTTATAATGAAGATCTACAGAAAGATTCATTATTGAAAAAGGATAACAATCACTAAATAAAATAATCTCAAAAATAATTATAAAATAGTTAAGATTTTAGAAATGTTTGCTACATATACAAATTTAAATATAATTTCAAATTAGTGTCAGAATTTTCAACAGTAAGTTTTAACACAATAGTAATTAAATTGACAGTATTAAATACCTTTCTTTTGTTAAAATGCATGTTACCAGGCTTGGTGAATACTAGCTTATTGGTAAATAACCAACACATTTAAGTTTGGGTTATAGTAAGAAATTCTTTAGTGCCTTAAAATCATTCATGAAACAACAGAAGTAAAACATTTAGGAAAATAACACATGCAAAAAGTTCCTTTCTTACCAACACTTCACTATGTTCTCATATTATCTCCTGTTGTGCTAGAATTAAATGCACAGGAACCACGTGTTGATACAAAAACAAAAGCCCTCCAAGTCTAACAAATAATTACTCATTTTTGCTAAGAAGTGAAACCAAAGACCTCCACTGCTCTACAGACAAGCTGATGAGCTGAACAAGCTCAATAAGCTTGTAATATTTTGGAGCAAGTCCAAAAATAAGTTTGCAGTAAGATACTTCAAAGAGACATATAAATATCTGCACGTGACTTGTACACCACTTGTAATGTTCACAAGTCAGGTACTAACAGTTGCTCTGTGCCTCTCGTAATTATGTTTGTATCAAGCTAAAATGATGGAATGCACTCTACCATGTTGCTGACACATTAAGGCTAAAAATCCTTAAGGCACTAACTGTAATTTGATGGACTTTACAACGTGGAGAAATGTGAAAACAATCAATTTGCAAACTTACAGTAAGTTTTATGGCCTTCTCTGGTGCTACTCCTAATAGTTGCGGCAGCAGACCTGTAACAAGGAAACAGAATTCAATGTATCATTGAGTAACTTGGTATTAACTAAACAAATCAACAAATACATGCAGAGATCACCACCTCAAAATGGGCAATTTTTACAGCAATTTTGTGTTATTATATTTAATGAGAGTACTTAAACATTCCATTTTTCAAACAAATTTTGTGATACCACTTCAAGTTCTGTCCCTGCCTATACAAACTTGTTTCTTTAGCTTCTTTAAATCCATGATATTAGCTCACTTTATGCTTAAAAACTAACACAGGTTTGCCAACTATGTTTCAATATTCTGTCATAAACTAACATTTATTTTCTGCATCTTCACACAAAAATGAAGACTTTCTAATAACTTTCTGAGATATAAAAAATAACAAATGAAGTGTCTTTCTCTGGGAAGAGAGAGGAAAAAAAAAAAAAAAAAAAAAAAAGGCATTAAATGACAGAACCCAAGGGGATAGGAATCGAAATAATGCAAAACATTCAAACATGTATGACTGCATTCTTGAGCTCTTTGCCTAACTAACTCACCTGTTCTTAAAACAAAGGAACTTACACTTTCTTCCCAGGTATGGAATTTCCTATTTTATTTTGTTAGAAGTGATGTGCTACAGAACTGGAAGTGGGAATCTCTGGCTGTGGGCTTCACTCGCTTCAAGTGAATGGTTGATATTTTGTAAACCTTTGGATGAAAGAATCTAAAAATACCCAAAGTTACCAACTAAGCCTGGGGCTAGAATGGTGTTCATCAGCATAATGACATTAGGACACCATTCAGACTGTGAGAAAATCACCCACACCCCCTTTGTTTTAGTAGCTCAAGCAGCATCTTTTGGTACTTCTAACAACTGATATTTTCACCTCCACATGGTTTTCTTTCAGGGGAAAAAGACAACAGTTAAGGTTCCTTCTGTAAGAGCTAGCAACTCGCCAAAACGCATTTTTCCAAAGAGATAAACATCTGAACAATGAAGAGAAAAATGTATGTGCACTTGGTTAGTGTTTTCTTCCACCCTGCTACAATCCAACATCCTTACTTGCTACTACTGATGCTCTTAATAAGGAAATTATGTTGGAGAACAGCATTTGGCTTGTGGAAGCAGGCAGGCCAGACATATTTATATACTGATGTCTTTAAAATTTGGACTTGTATTAGCACTGCTTTTCAAGTGTCAAAAAGAATAATTAATTGCATGTACTGCTGATGTACAGACATTCCTAACATTTGCCCAACAACTATATAGAACTGTAATCATATGACTGAATTTCAAACAAAAGAATAAAGTAACATGAAGTTCATATATGGTTTAAAAAAAAAAAGTGTAATGCAAGTTAAATTTAAATATTTGAACTTTCTTAAGACAGTTTCATTCATATAGAATCCAGAATTCATATTCATATATGAATACAGACTTCAATGAAAAAACATTAAGACAGTGAGAGCGGTTTTATTAAATACTACATTTTCTGCAGCACTATGAAGAAAACATACAGATATACAATGAACAGGACTTTTTAATTTTTAGCCTTATATAGTCAAAATTATCCTTGTAACTGCTACAATATTTTCATCTTGCTACAGGACACATGGCTTTGTATAGACATTATGTCTAATGAATTTGTACCCTCAGATAAAAAACCTCATCCCATTTCCTTTGCAAGAACATTACCTGTTCCTAAAACTAATCCAGTAGAATTAGAGCAGGTCCACAGGCATATATGTAATTCCAGAAGAACCTGGAGATCATTAATTTTAAAATTACGAAGGTAATTCAACGGTACAAGGACTGTTTGCCCTCATACATATGTAATAAAGCCATCTATAAGTGGTACCTGTGCATTTTATACATTATGACTATCAAAACCACATTATCTTTTCTTTATCCTTGTGGTGGGAGCTCTGAAACATTGTTGAAAGATTTCTGAACATGATAAAGATGGTAAGTTTTGGAAGAAAGAAAGCACATCAAGGGACACATAAGAAAATGTCATTTTTCTGTTGGGGTTGTTCTGACACACCAGGAACTTTGCAGTGTTACTATGCATTAGCAGATCAGCAATATGTCACATACAGATGGAGGACAGGCTTAGAAATGTTTGACTGTCTTAAAAATGTATGCCTCTTGTAAAACCAAAGATTAACATTTTACACAGCTTCCTAGTATAGTGTACAACAGCAAACATGTTATTCAACCCGTTTTTATATATCCAAGGCTCTTTGGTAGCAATTACCATGTAGCACTTCATATTTCATACATGATCATAAGAGGAGTCTGTGGGAAGGGGAAGATAATTGTGAGAAAGAGCACCGAGAGCTGCATTCAGAGTCAGCAACATTATACAAGTTACTTTCTGAAAGCAGTCTAAACACATTATGAATATACATACAGTAGCTCATCCAGCCCATCTGTGGTGATGGCACCAAGCAAAGAAAAAAAAAAAAAAGTTTCTTGGCCAAAGTAGTTTTTCAGATGTCTAACCGTGAAACTTCAGTGTCACACTATATAACAGACCTTCTTTTCCCTTCATATATGAAAAACCTACTGATAGAAGGAATTGTTGCCCCTGCTAGCTAAAATATTTGAAATCATTTGGACATCTGAAAGAAAGCTGGTAATAGAATACTGCCAATTGTTTTCTATTACACAATTCACACAATAAATTACACAATTAATGACCAACACCATTCAAGCACTGCTTCCTCAGACTGGAGATGGGGCATTTTGTCAAAATTTTGAGCTTTGTCAGAACTCTGGGGCAGGAGTATGCTTGTACTTCCATTCTACAAAAATGGTACCTTATTACATACTTCTGGAGGAAAGCTTCTGTCATGGTATTGTATCATTAGTATGAGAGTCCACTAATAATGAGGAATTTGGATTACTAAAATCTAAGATTAGAAGGCATCTGGAGTCACTGCAGTGCTAGAACCACCATTAGAAGAAACAAAATTAAAATCTTTAATAATTAAGGATCACAGATAATAGAGTCTTTTGCAGCACTTCCTGTCTTTTCCATCCTCTAAGAGAAGCAGCATTAACAGCATGGCTACCCAACATTTTCATGAGCTGCATTTTATCTCTGGTACTTAAATTTTCCATGGAATTGGCATCAAGTCTAGGAGAAGTAATCTCCATCACATGCTCTACTTATGACTGTGAAGCATTCTGTGACTCACTAGGTGGACTTCTGATTCAAATGATGTTAAGAAATACAGGTGACCTCCATAGTTGGAAGAGATATTGACAAATTTCTGCTTCCAAAATTTTCTTGTATTTCCATATATATACACACCCACACCCACTTATGAGTTTCTAAACAGGTATTTAAGTATAAATGTAGACGCAACAGTAAATTTTAGATACATGAGTATTCTTTTCAGCCATGCTGAGAAAGAGACAGATGAAAAATTTATCTCAGATGTTCAGTCTTAAAAAAAATGAATCTAACACAGCATTCAAATAATGCATATTACAAACATTCTACAGAGCTTTATATCATGATTGGGGATGTTTAAAATCAAGGTATCTTCTCAGTGGAAACACTGATTATCCTTAGAACCAAATTCACATTAAATAAAATTTAGTGCTCTCTTTATATCCACAAGATGGTGTAATTTATCCTTATCTGAGATGGTGGTTTAGACTATGGTAGGTTTGCCCCTTTCAAGTTTGGAATAAAATAATGATACAAAAAGAAAAATCAGTTCACTTCACCAGATGGAAATACATTCCTTGCATTAAAAATATCATGTGAAATGGCTGAGTGCAGAGTAGAGTTTATAATTCATGCTTGTTTCCTTGCAGTGCAGAATGACAGAGAGACCATTGCTCCAAGTCTTTCTAGGATAATTTTTTTAAAAGGTTTTGCATCTCTATTCAGCTAAGCAGAAGAACTCTACCAATGACTACTCCCTCCTCCAGTGGGTGAAAAAAATCACACATTTACTTAATTCTGAACCTACCACAGAGTAAGAAAGAACACTATTCAACAATGAGCAGCAAAAAGTAATGTACTCTGTAGCCTGTCAGTTCTAGTGTAGTATCTAAGACTAGAACAAGGTGATTCTTGCTGTAACTTTACTGCATTAAGTTGAGTGAGTATACTAATCTACAAAATGTTCTACAAATTCTTATCCTCTTAAGCTTAACTAAAAACCTTCATTCTGCACTCAGTTACTCGACTTCCTCTTGATTTCCTCAGAAATCAAGCTACACTCCAAATTTATAGAAATACACAGAGGAAAGCCCACATTTTAAAGTTTTCTCTATTTGACTCTTTCAAAAGATATGTTAAATCAGGGTGTCATTTAAATAGAGAAACACAGGTCTCAATTTGCCTCTGAAATGATGGTGTTCTTTGCCATCATACAATTTCTACTTTTTAATCCAGAAATGAGATTACTGCTCTGGGTTTAGAAGTTCAGCTCTCTTGAGATTTCACTATTTGGTACTCCTTGAAAGACTGAAAAAGTAGTAAAGAGGATGGGGAATGGAAAGACAAGTTATACTGATGAAAGTTCCTGAAGTTCCTCTTATTTGGCAATCAAAAAATAACTCTAAAACCACAACAAGCAAATGGACGTAAGAATATGTATTTATGACATTTCTGTGGTTTGTTTTTCCAGGTGAAAAATCACCACACTTCAGGGTTTCAACAAGACAGAAGCAGGTAATAGTGGAATTCTGCATATTTATTCTTTTGGGAACCTGAAAGCATACATATATTTGCAGGGAACACATTCTGTTCTTTAGTCAGTAACTAGGACCTTTAATGATTCAGTGCTATAAATTCTTATAAAATAGAAACCATGTCAAAACTCTTTATTTAATAAGCAGGCCTACTGAAAAAAATTGCCTCAAACTCAGTCAAATAATAACAACCTCCCCATCTCCAATTGTGCTGAAACAATTTTAAAAGTCTGTATTTTGGGAGGAGTTGCTTAGCCAAACTCCAGTAACTCAGCTCACATGTTAAAGAGTTCACATGTATCACACACTTATTTTTAACATAGTTTCACACACTGTCTTATAAACGGTTCAGTTTTTTTCCAGGTGCATTTAGCTATGCCAGATCATAACAACATCTTTCTGAAATCCTCAGCTCTTCATTCATGACTCAACTGCTTCTAGCAATTAATTTCTGTCATTACAATATTCCCATTTTCAAAAGTTAAAATATGTTTCTACGGAAACCTGTTGAACATGCAATAAATAGCACAAGTTTCAAGTCCTTCCCAGTGAATATGGTAGAGAGGGTAAGAGATCTTAGTAACTGGGATACCAGAAATATAATTTTCTTTATCTCTGTGACAGAGAAGAATTGCCATCTCATGAAGTTCATGATTCTTTATGACAACTTCTGCATTATCTGAACTTACAGCATAGGTGCTATAACTAGGACAAGGACAAAATAAAAAACAAGCCATCATCTCACTGCAGGCACTTACCTAAAATACATCCTGAACACAGTAAATGAGCTTTTGGAGCTCTCTCTGTTGACTACAAAGGGAGTTTGGAACATCTAACTTCATAAGTTGGGTGCATTGCTTATGCATATAAAATTAAGTGGGTTGAAACCCAGCTAATCTCTCAACAGCTGACTCAACAGTGACAAGCTAAGAAGAGGTATAAATAAAACCTTATAAAGATTACTATTTCAAATGGTTAGTGAACCACATTCAAATGGCTCACAGAAACATTTTTGACATAAAAGGAGGTCTGGATAATAACAAAAGGCTGTATTTTCTCAGTGTTTTTACTTTTTTAAATAGAAAGAAAACAGGTAATAAAGGACTCTGAATCACATCCCCAAAACCTGATCATCTAACTTCTACCAAACAGCACAAAATAATCTTGATACTAAGGATTGCTAAGGAAACAAAAAATTGACTAACAGTGTATTTTTTGCTGTAGGAAACTTCTATTCTTGCCTATTGCAGATAAGGAAGAAAAGGACAGAAAGGTCCTACAGAAATATTCTCATAATAATGAGGTTTTAATTATCAAAAAGTCTACAAACCTATAGCAGAACAGAAGCAATATTGAAATCTTAACAAAATAGGCTTAAAAATCCAGAGCTTCACTGAAATCTTGAAAGAACTTTAACATTAGTATATGCCACCTTTTAAACTTACCTCTATAAAGCCCAAAGAAACCTTCATAACGTAGCACTTTCTTGAAGCAATCAAAGCTGTTTTTATACATAAGTTCTCCCACAAAAGACCCTGTAGAGCGCTGGTTTTGCATGCGAGTTTTTACCAGATCAATTGGGTAGACTGCAGTGGCTCCAACAGCTGCAAATAAAAATGAGGTTATAAGAAAACATGATTTTGGATTTCCTGTATTTCAGTACATCCTACGTCTTCCATATTTATATCTCAAATACCAATTGCATCTTTTTTTTCTCCATATTATATTCTGGATACATTAAACTACCTGCCACAGTTTTAACCAAAAGCCTTTCCTGGCCCTACCTCATTATTGATCTGGTCCTTCTGAAACTGGTTTAGTCACAAATCAGATAGCAACACCACCTGCAAACCCCAATGGCTCATAAATTCCTAACCTCTCATTGACCAGATGACCTCTCCCCTTCCAGCTTATTAGTCATCTCATCCCCTAGACACAGCTTCAAGGAAAGACTGAGAAGCCTTCCACACTTAAATGAAAGGCAGACAAAAAGAAGAAAAACCCCAAACAGTGAAGATGAATATTCTTTTGCTCAGCCATGACTAACCTCCAGCAACTGAACCAAGGGCAAACCTGTACGCTGATTCTGCAATCTGGATGAGAACAGGTCGAGACACATCGCCTGGAGCTTTCTGTCAAGAAAGGATTTAAAACAAAAGGAAAAGCAAGAAAAATAAATAGAACATCATATTTCAGGAGACAATATCTCACAATCAGACAGATGTAAGTATAAAGATACCAGGAGAAAATCCTACAAGGCACTGATGTTTGGGTTTTTTTAATTATTACTGCTTTTCCACTGATTTCAAAGTGCCATATAATGTAGCCTCTTCAGATTGGCAAAGCAAGAAAAAAAGAAAGTCTGAAACTAGACCAAAATTATACAACTCCAAAATCAGTGATCCAAATGTGCATGAGGACACACACATTCCCCCTTGAGTAATTGATTTTCTACAACTAAAAGGAACTCCAGTTCAGAATTTCTTTCTACTGTTGCCAAAACGAGGGCTACCTATAACTTGTCAGTCTATCAAAACAAATATGCAAGCATTGTTCATACATATTAGCCAAAGAAAATTTCTTAAGCAACCCCACAGTTTAATTTTGCTTAGTCTACAAGTGCTAAATTCAACCCAATGAAAAATAAATTTCAGAAGTGCTCCAGATTTAAATTTTACAAAAATGCTCTTTGTAACACTTTTAATTTTTTTAGGATACCACAAGTAAAAGGAAAAATAAAAATATGAATATTTCTTTCCTGAAGATGTGTTTAGGTTTTAGCTAATATACTAACGTGGTTGGAATTGGCCAGAAAATAAATTGAAGGTATCCATGTAGCTGATAATCTTTTCAGTTATCAGGCAGTTCACGTTAAAAAGGAATTGGATGGAAAAATGAAAAAGTAGGATGCATATTCAGAAGAAATGGTCAGATTTAAGCAGGTTCATATATACTAGCCTCTTAAAATGATATATATCATACAAGCAAAAGCAGTGACCCCAGAACAAAAACAGAAGCAGCTGATATTTTCAGCCCCACATTTTTTGGCTACATTTTACTGCCACCTATTGTAACTTAGTTTACTTGATATTCAGTCCAACAAAAATGGGTTTAACTCCTTTAGGAGTCTTCTAGGAATAGATGGTGAGATTTTGGGAGCTAGCTTGTTTGAGTTCTTCCCAGCATAGTCAACATTTAGTCACTGCTCAAACAAACAGAAAACCTCCACCCTAGATACTGTCTTGGAACAGTGGTGGGGGTGTTCACACGTAGGAGAAGGAGGAGAAGAAGAAAGAGAAGCAAAGGAGGCACATGTGTACACACACACACACAGAGGCCTGGCTTATGGCCTGCTAGTCCTAAAAATGTAGCCTGCACCAACTCATTGTGGTCAAACTGGCGTCTCTGCACAGACCCAGAGCAGGAAAAAAACCCAACAAAAACCCCTTAGTCCCACAAGACACAGAGTTAAGACTGCCTTAAAATAGAGGCAGAGAAAGACAGAAACAGAGGGTTGGTTTGAAATCCATCTGTATAGAAAGTGGTGTCAATAAAAAAGTTAAGATACGCTAAAATAATATGAAAGTTACAAAATCAGTAGGTTTAACATTTAAAGAACAGTCATATTTCTTCTTGCCTCAAACACAACAGAAGTTCACTTTCTGTTATACCATTGAAAGTCAATATCCTTTAGCTTTTGGAAATGAAGGGAATGTTACTGCTTTTACTGAAACTGCAATGGTAGGCTAAACATAATCTCCCCTGTTTTAAGAGAGAGCAGAGCACAAGGCACAGCAGAGAATACTCTGAAGCCAGGAACTTGCACATGTGTTCAAAACAGGGGCTGCCATTTAATAGGCAAATTTGAAGTAGCAAGATTTTTCCTCATTAGAAAGAACAGAAAGCAACAGAATCACAAAACATAAACACCTTAATTATATGTACACCTAATATTTACTGAATGGCTGGATTACACTCGTATTCATTTTACCTTTCCAAAGTAAATTACATTTAACCTGTCAAAATGAAGTACAAGAGAAATAGGCACAGAGAAGAGATGGAGAGGACACGGCACCGGTTAAAAATTCTAAAAAGAAGGTATTCCTCACAGATACAGGACACAAGAGAAAAGCAGCTCAGCTGGCAACACAGAAGGAAGATGGCTAACTAGGTACCTGGCACTGGAAACAGATAATGGCATCACACTGGCTTCTCTTACCTGCCTCTGAGCCTCAGCCAGGTTGTAGGGCAAGGTCCCTTCCTCCAGAGGTGCAATTCTTTCAATATCAGCTAACGTCATGCGCCTAAGGAAATTAATTTAGCTTAAGAGTTGCCTTAGAGATGGGACTTCAGATTACAAGTTACCTAGCACATGACATCTAAACTGTTCATATTCCCCAAAACCACCTTCCACTCCTTCCAAGAAGAAGGAAAGGAACAAGAGAGGGATAGATAATTCTCTACTTACCCCCGTGGCTCATACAGATCTGCTAACTGAAACAAGATGTCAACTTCCATAGGTGTAACCTGACCAAATTTCTGAGCTGCCAGAACAAACTCCTCTGCAACAGAATAAAAATATAGAAAATAAAAGCTAATCAAACCAGAATAAATAATCCAGAACACCCCAGAGATGCTTTATATTTTAGTATAAGTAAAAGATGCAGATGGGGGAGAGAGAAAGGGACTAATGAGTGACCCACCAGGATGCCTCTACATAACTGTATCTTTTAAACAGTCTACCCCTCATATAAGTAAGTTCAACTCTCTGGTCTTAAGGCTTAGCACTATCAGCAGTATTTCGGATATTTGACATACGGTATCAATCAGTTGTGGGTCAGAGAGAAAAAAATAAAATAAAACACAAACAGAAAGAAAACCCACAAGTCAAGAGATGTGGAGCCTTTCATGCATAGTCCCAGTAGGCCACATTAATGAAACTCTGGCGTTGCACAGGGAATTCTCTATAAAAGTGGTTAGATAGAGCAGATAACATCTTGTTCCAAGCTTGTAGATCAGCTTACTGTGCCGCCAATACAAGTTTATGGAATTCTTCAACTACCCTTGAAGGTCACTTTAATAGGCTGCCAATTTGGCAGGAGTCCTAGGAAGTTTTTTAAACTTTTAAGTATCTTTACATGCTTTCCTCACCCTGCCCCCACCCTCAGTTTACTAGGACCTTTTTCTAATTGAAACAAAATGAAAAACCTGGAGGGTGGACTCCAGCAGGACTACAGAAAACTGACTGGTGTACCAAGGAATGCTGGTGAGGGAGGCTTTCATCCCCTCCCATTGATTTAAAAGCATACAGATGAGGTCTCTCCACATGCCCCAACCAAATGCCCAAGAAAACTTCCAGACTGCAAACATATCTACTAACCCTTAGTGACTTCCACATCTTTTCTGTTTCCAGCCAGAGTACTGTAGATCTTTCTAATGAGCTCCATGTTGTTAAGAAGAGAATTAAATCCATTAAAATAGGAAAAGCTGACCTGATGGGAAGTAGTACCTCCAGCAGCCTAGAGACAGTAAAAATGAGAAAGGAGACAGTTATAATGCTAAGAAAAATCTTGAAATAAAAGTTTTCAAACAATATTATTTTACAAGAGCAACAGTAGCAAAGGGTTGCTTTTTTTAAAAAACCCACAAAAATAAAGAAAGCTATGAAAGATCCTTATGTTACTGAAACTAATCATGACCAGAATGTAAAACCCTCCCCACCCTCCAAACCTAAACAAATACATATGCAGGATTATAACAACATAACCAGTAGTAATTTACAAAGTTCAAATTTCAGTACTGCTTCAGTTGGAAATGTTTCATAAGTTGGCTTATTTCTAGTAATGAGAAAATCTACTTCTACATTTAAAGTATATTACTATACAGAAGATTTCAACAAAATCAAAACATTCTGAAAAAGATCAACTGAAACATTTAAATTCAGAGGCATTTCAAGTCATGGAAAATCAGCATTAAGCTCTCAGGCTTATGTCAGGCAGTCAAACAAAATGGGAACAGCAAGGTTCAAACAGTTATTCATTCTCAAATGAGAACTGAGCCTAAATCTGTATTTTAAAGTGGTATTGAGTCTGTGCATAGAAAAAGTTACTGGATCAATCCTCTATTTGAAGTAGGAGATCAGTGATAAAGTAAATTTCTGAAAACAGTGCATAAGCTTGCCAAAATTTAATTGACCTTGAGGAAGAATCAAAAATCTTATGTTTTACAAGACAGTATATGATCCAGAAAAGCTGGTAACAAGACTGGGGAGAGAATCAAGGATGAATCAGATCTCATTGTCAGTCTTCTGGCTATCTTTTTTGATGTATGCTTCTCTCAATATTCTGTACAGGGCTTGCCCTTCTCATCACTTCAGACAACTTCCTGGAACTGTCCCTCAAAAATCAAAGCAGAACAGATTTCTTTAAACCTGGACAGTGCCAGACTTTGGGTTACTTGGAAAGAGCTGCTACAAATTTCCAATATTGGAAACTGAGGTCAAAGCAAGTGTACCTTTTTTTTCTTTTCTTCAGTGAAACTGCAGAATTGTAATATTTAATTTGGTTTATGCACTTCAAAATGAAAAAAAATGTGTACAATCAAGTATAACAACTATCAGTTAACATACAGTGAGTGTCCTTGGGTGATGTTCCAGTTAATGCACCATCCCAGGAGCTTGTGACCTTACAGTTGAGGAACTTAGAATTTAGCCCTTTGAGGATGACTTCCTAAGTGGGATGCAACAGTATTTTGACATATTTGACACAGTCTACTATGATGGAATGATTCAAAATAGTCAGTCAATACAAACTCTACATTTGCAGGCTATTAAAAAGGTCCATCTTTCTGCTTTTCATTTGTCTCAGGAGACCAAAAACATGGAGGACACATATTCTGCAGTATGGATTAGCTTTCATATGTGTACCTAATAACCGCTAAACTTAAATATATACACCTACAAACTGGACTATGTGCCACATATAGTCACTGAGGTACACATAAAAGGATTACCAATACATTCCTAGTTGGTATACCAAAACTACTTACAGCTACTAGACATTCTTCTACAAATGGTGTCAGCATGTGTGGCCGGATAGTGACCATAATGTCCCTGAAGTCCATAGCTGTGACTCTTCCAGACTGGGCATTGTCTCTCTGGACAAAAGCTTGTTTTGCATGTTCTAACTGTATCTCCTGAACACATACATGAAAAAAAAAAAAAAAAAAAGAAGTGGTTAGGTTCAAAATCCATACCTTGATAGCTAAATTTCATACAATGCAATCCCAAAAGATATCTCATACTTAACAAAACACAATTACATGTAATCTAATCTTAACTGGATATTGTATGTATAACTTTTAGCCTTTTCGGTTGGTGGCACATATGCTCTCCAACATTTAGCTCAATATCTAGGACACCCATCATGATCCCTCTGCTGTCAGGACACCAGGACATGGAATTAATTTCACTGAGAAACAGGGGGCACGTATCAATACAGCAGTGCAGGAAATCTCCCACTCATGAACATTAAAGTGTTCCATGAGGTGTATTATCCCATTTACTGCACATGTCACAGCAGGTCAAAATACTTTCTGTAAAAGCATTTGCTAGTCCTTGAATGAGGAGAATGCAATCATCAGAGATTTTCACATAGACACCCACTAATCGTGATAACATTCCGTAAAAAAGCATCTTCACTTAAAAAATATATAGTTAAGTTTTTTACAAAAGAAACCAGGAGTTTAATTTAGAACTTGTATCACGACTGATAAAAGATCAGTTTTCAATATTTCAGCAGTAGTAACAGGCAGAGACCACAAGCATTATCTGTTGAAACCACTTGATGATCTCATTTTGTGATTCAAATGTATCCCTGGGAGATTGAGGCAAAGAAAAAAGGCATTTGATGTCTCAAGACTGTACCTCTTTCTGCTGTGGCCTTCACCTTTCTTTACCATTAGACTGCTTTCTATTTTTCACTTAAAAGAAACAATCCTGCATAGATAGTAACTTGATAACACATACAAACTTTATGTTCAGTTCTACATGTTTGCCAAAGCAAAAAAAAACTTTTAGTGATGTAGTTAAATTTCCCAGTTTAGATTTATTTGCCAAATGGAGGAAAACAAATCATTGCCATGTCCTCCCTTTTAATTTTAAGGTTTACAAATGACACTGGAAATACAGTGCTTATTCTGAATACATATGCATAATCAATTATCCAGAAAATAGAATCAAAGCAAACGTATGTCAGCAATACTACACAAGTGTTACAGCAGACCATGACACTATTCTATTATTTCCATTATATTTGCAAATGCACACCATGTAAGTCATATTGAGCCAAGACTCAGGCTAGCCAGGAATCACCAACATGAAGAACTAATGATGAAGAAGTTTTCATCTAAGTTGATATTTGTAGCACAGCAGCATTCAGGGGAATTTGAGAGTGAAAGAAAAAGGCAAATTCAGACAGAGTAGGATCAGACGTGCTGGAGACCTTCAGCTGCCATCCTTCCTTCTGCTCATGCCATGGATGCACACTGCCACACAAACCAGGCTTGTCTTTTCATTTCAGCTATCTGATCTCTCCAATTTTAGTCCTAATTTCTAATTAAAATATTGTACCCTGACCTCAAAGATATGATGAAAACTTGTGAATAAATTAGGCAGGAGGGAAGGGACTGATCAGTGTTTCAACACTGCTTCACTCACAGAATTATTCAGAAATTTCTGCTTCTGATGTGGGGACTGTAATTTGAAGTGTTACAATTTCAGTTCTGTCACATTTCCTTTACATTATAACTCCTTACGTGGAGGTGTTACAATTCAGCACTAATATTCACTCTGGCTGGATGCAGCCATGTAAGCTTTTGCTACACTCCAATTGTGACTATAATTTCACCAGAAATTTGGAAGCAAGCAATTTTGGGAGGTTTATGGTGGGAGGAGCACAAAAACACAAAAGAAGTTTGTCAGCCTGAAGCAAACAGATATGCAGAAAGCAGAGAGCTCTGAAGAGTTAGGTATAATAATTCTTGTATCTCTAAACACTCACCACCTGGCAGGCAGGAGCATATGAACAAATGAGCAAAAATGTTTGTCATTAAGTGTCAGCATTACCAAAGAAAAAAAGTAAATTGAATTTAGGAGAAGAATTACATGGGAAACTGAATGTTGCTTTCTTCTCCTCCACTCATTCAATTAACCACTGAAACTGCTGGCAGCGTTCTGCTGGCAGAATTCAGCACTAAAATGCAGTAAAAAAAACTGGACACCACTTGCAAAGTTCCAACCTATTACCATCTGTGTACACCCATCAGTGAGTCTGGAGGTACATGTACAAGTGGTGGGGCTTTGGCTGACACTCAAGGCTGAGCCACAGAAGCAAAGCTTGGTTCACGTTCCTGAGATGCGTTTGAGTGCAAGTTTCTTGTCATCACCCAGATAACTGCAAAAAGGCTCTTAGAGCTACGCAGCTCTAAGACAGGCCCAAACACCCTGTTTTCTCCTTGCTAAGATGATTCCTTTCAAACTTGCTGGTATATGTGGAACCCTCTAGAGAGAATAATCCCACGTGGTTAAACACATGGTCAATGACTCAGTGCTGTCACTTGCCCATGCCCTTGTTAGCTAAGAAAGAGTTGCTGTCAAGAGAGCAAGACTGAGTAGGATGCTGCCAGTCTTGGAGCTCCCTATTCATGCCTCCTCTTAGTTCAGAAATGAAATAGTTTAAGCATACTGCAAATTAGACACAGAGGACTCATCCTGCCTTCTCACAAAGGGCTATGCTTACTTTGAGCTGCACTATGCATCTTCCAGTTGCAGCAAGCAGAAAAAAACCCACAGGAACCTTCAGCCATGAGACATTCCCAAACCAGGATCACAGCAGCAACATGGCTTACAAGAACATGCAGACCATTACATGGTGATACAGTCACAAAAATAAATTTCACCTGTGAAGTCTGTCACAAAAGAACCAGACAGATGCCACTTCTTTAATCAGTGTACGCTGCATAACAATATAATAAACTCCTTAATGTGTTTAACTCAAAAGAAAGGCTATCTATTCCCTCTGCCTCCAAGCCTGAAAGTTGAGACATCTCATAACATGATTAAGTTTCAAAATGCAGCTCAGTAACCACTAGCAATTTATCAGGGAAATCTCTGAGATGTTCCTAACATGGTTTGTGATGTGTATATGCAGCTAATATAAAAAATACTACCTTAAAAGTAAACTGACAAACAATAAAGCAAAGTTGTACTGTTTAGAGACACTATCTGACTTGCAATAATTTTTGTTTCACTCATTTCAGTCCAATACTGTTTACCTAGACAGATTAAGGTTTAAAGAAATACAATCCTCATTGCTTTGCAATACAAATTACACATCCTAAAGAACCTTCTCTGACTAGACTTTCTGTAAACTACTTAGGTATACTTAGAAAACAACCTTCTCCCTTAATGCTGAAAGTCCTGAATTCTCCAAGATAGATTAATATTTCATGAAAAGTTAATCTTCCAATCATGGCAGGCATGCTGGCACCAGTATTTTCATAAAATTATAACCTAGCTACAGATTTTACCTGAGCTCACAAAAAAGCTTCTTTACTTCCATTTAGAAAATTAGGTTTGGATTACATCCCAACGGATCTACAAGTTATCACATACAGCACAATCCTTACCACTGAAGTAGATCTCAGGGTTCAACTATAAAGAGTACCAATTCATCAGCTAATCTGCTGGGCACATATAAATTCCCAGGCAATGTGGAAATGGATTTACCAGGCCCACATATGTTAAAATTAATCTTGCAGCATAGACTTCATATGCTGAGAATGGGTCCAATGCTCTCTTCATGAAGCAGACTTGCCACTTAAGTGACAACAGAACATGACCATATGCAAACAGATATGGATGTGATGGATACTCCGTGGAAGATACATGAGTTGATTTTAAGCTAGCAAAATGAAAAGAAGGGTAAAACCAACACACCTTGAGCTCTGGGTTGATGAAAACAGGATGTTAACTGTAATAGAGCCAAGCAGTTTGGAGGCTCTACTTTTGGGCATCTCTGTTACAGCTGACAAAAAAAGTGCAAGCAGGATATATTCAGAAACCCATATAAACTCTTTTTATTTAACCAGAAGAGATCCACCTTGTACATGAACAAAATGTACTAATGTACTTTCTCCACATACCTTCAGCTATGCCAGAAGTGATTATTTGCCCAAATGCTGGGACAGATAATGAGTATGTAACAATTTTATGGGGCATAATAGGACCCAATGTGAATGAATTTGAATCTAGCTGGATTATTTCATTAAAGTTGCAAATTGCATTGTATTTACAAAGCAGTACCTGAAGCACTTTACAGACCCATCTGGTCCATATTAAGTGCAATGTAAAGAGCATTAACACATCAGGAATTCAGAAAGGTAATTTGGTATCCACTGTGGTCTCTTGGTGTCTAAGGTCCAAGGTCTAGACATCAGACCAAGAAGACTGACTCATGCACACACAGAATGTCAGAAGGAAAGGCAATGCACCAAAGGTTACAGACCTTAAAGGAACAGTACTGGGCATGTGAACATTAACTCTCCAATTTGTGCTGAGAGGCATTTCTGCACCCAAACCTCAGTACCTATAGTACAATGCCACAAGCCAAGTATCAGCAAGGATACTTACATGTTTCAAAGATTTACAGTTCTAGAAAATGGGTAAATAGATGTACTCAATTACTGTGACTGACTGAGCATCCTAACAGACTGTACCAGTAGTAGACAACTTCAGCAGAGTCTTAGGGCAATAATTAATATGAAAGTCCTTGCTGCCTACAGCAATGCTGAGAGGATCCTTATTAGCAGCCTTAGAACTTTTCCTGAATGCATCTAACCTCCCAGGACACCCAGAATCATCATCTGTATAATCCAGCATCACCAAAAGGGCTCATGAAGCTAGTAGCTAGGACTCATCTCCAAAGTTAGAAAACAATTGCCTCAGCTCTTGCTTTTCCTAATTCAAAGAAAAAACATGAAAGAACCAAAAGACACAAAGAAAGAATTCAAATCTTCCAAATATCTCAGTATGAGGTTGTGTCTCCAACTGCCCTTGCTGCTCTTCCTCCCCGTTTTGTTTTGTTTTGTTTTGTTTTGTATTTTGTCCTGAAAACAGTGTCCTTTTTTTCATTCTAGGTTTTTCTTCAAGTTTTCCTCTGTTAAGACTGTGGTTTTAATCCATCAAAATCAAGATACATGGACACCAGTAACATTTAATTTTTTTATCCAAAAGAGATTCTAGGTCACTATTCTGTCACAAAACCAGTCTATGTCTTAGCTACTTCAAAGTTTCAATAGTCAATACAAAACCTAAGGGAATATAATTTAATCATGTGATATCTGACGTCCTCTTCATACACGGTTAATTAGGCTCTGTTCTACAAAGTCAATTTGAAACATTTGTCTCAATAGCATTATCTTAATTATTCCTCATCAAAATGATACCACCTCCCACTGTGAACTAACATACTTGTGTAAACAAGGAAAAAAGACACCTCGCAGTCTTGAAGGAGGTTTCCATTTTAAAACTCTCTAGTGTAAATACTAATACAGGCATTAGGTATTCAGACAGAATACAAATAAGAAACTCACATATTTTACCACTCCAGGGATCACTTTTCCTATAGAACTTTTTAACACTACTGCTGGAATACGGATAACCTGTTCATTTTTTATTAGCACAATATTTTTTGTCTGTAACCAAGTACCCTAAAGTATTATTAGCCAAGAATTTCTTGTAAAAGATTGCATTTTAGTCTTTATATACCACATTTTCCTGAGACAATCTTAATTCAAAAAAGGTCAAAATCACTTGCAGCAAAACAACATCCTCATTGGATATCGGCACTTAATTAAACACAAATTTGTTAAACATGCTGATATAATACCAGTCTGGCAGCTGGATCCAAAATGTTTGGTTCTGTTATTTAGCATTCTGTGACTCCTGTGATTTAAATATACAGGACATTTTCACATCTTGTTTTTTTATTTCATGTCTCTGTCTATATAAAAGTGTGAAAATATCACCTTCTGCACACATGTGCCCAAAATGAAAGAAAAGGAAAAAAAAACCCCAGCTAGCCTCAGTTAGCAATTTTACCACAAGCAAATCCTATTTACTGAGGCAATATTAAAGTCCAGCACTCTGACTATAAAAGCCTATACTCTACAGTCTATTTTGCAACTTCTCTTCCAGTGTGGTATTTGGCAAGTTTGCAACTACTGTGATTCTTTCATTTTTCTTATTAAAATTAACTAACTGTATTGTATTAGACCCACCAGTAAAAACTGTGTGAACTCCGCATATGTTAGGTGTCTTTTTCTATCCTTTCCAAAATGCAGCTGTACGAACTCTGAATTCCAGTTAAACGGAATGTGCTGATGAATTGTGGTCTGGCCAAAAACTTGCTTAGCATCCTCTGGGAAGAAAAGAAAAATGTTCATTTAATAATAAAACAAGAATAGATCCAAGCATACATTTATACAAGTAAAACCAATATGATATTTTCTAACAGGAAAGCAATACTGTAGGCTACAAATTAGTAACATATTGCAAAGCAAACCTTATTTTTTTGTTTACCAAAATCATAACAAATTAGAAGTTCACAAATATAATCTCTGAGTAATCTCTTTATATGTGAAGTTTTGTGCTCCAGCATTTGACTACAAGACTCGACTAGATATTTCAAATTTCAAAGTGAAGCAAGAAAAGATTAACATTGAAAGACCATTTATAAGAAGATGACTAAAGCTAACCAATTTTCAGCATAATCTTTTCAAGCTGCTAACAATGAAAGTTCTGTGTCACTACAATTCAGACTTTTGTATTATTCCCAGAGTTCTCCATATTCAAACAAATCAACTACAAAAACACCAGCATTTCAAGATCCACTTTTCTGTAGGTACCTTAACAAGCAGTGAAAAGCAGGACTGGGGAGGGTATGGCAGGAAGGAACACAACACCACCACCAGCACTCAGCAGACTTTAATCCTAGATCTCTACAACAAGGAGGGGGGCAGCATGACAAGTTTGTTTGATTACACCTAAATGCAAGCTCCATAATTTAGTTCATTTTAGTAGTCATAACTAGGTAATGGTTTGGCAAACTTTTTGGTAATACATGGCATTTTTGGTGAAGAAACAACTATTTGAAACTCACCAGGTTGTACAGTCAGAAAAAAGGACCATACATTGCTAGAACTGGACTGTACCCATTTTAACTAAAGGAAAGAGCAACAAGATCTGAGGAAGTTCTTGCATCACATGAGAGCCCGTCTCAGCCAAAAATATAGGGCAAAGATATCTTCCAAAGACAAGCTCAAGGCCAGAGGTTCCCATTTACTATATACCTTCCTAATTGCTGCACAACTTTTGCAACCCCAGCCAAGAGACCGTTTCTTGTCTCCTGCTCGTTCCTGTGGGCATGGAGAGCTGGTTCCCAGGAGACACTCCCTACCCACAGGCAGGGCCAGGAGCTGGTCTCCTGCTCCCTTCACCCTTTGTGAGAAAAAAAAAGACCAGGAGCCCAAACCTGGAGCTTCTGTGTCTGTCTCTGCAAACAGCGGGGCTGGAAGCCAGTTCCCAAGCGTGGCTGATGCCTAGGGGCAAGGAAATCAGCAGAACTTTGTGTGCAGAACAAGCTGGGAGCCACCTCTCTGGAGCCACCTCTCTGGAGCCAGCCTCTGCCCACCAGGCAGCCCTGGGAGCCGCCTTCCAGCTCACCCCAGTGCCACAAGCAAAGGTGGGAGCCGACTCCTTGGAGCCGTGAGGTCCTGTCTCCTGCACAGCTTGGCTTGTGGCTTCTCAGTCAGACCATGCCAGCCACACGCAGCAGTTCTGCTGACCCGGGCAAAACCAGCCAGGGTGAAATTCCCATTTTGAGGCAAGAAACCAGGCAAAAGCGAAAGCCGGGTGCAAATAGCTGAGAGCTAGGAAGATGCCAGAACGTGCCCAAGTATCTGAAGGATAAAGACATAAGAAAAAAATTGTCCCAAGGAGGTGAAAGAGACACGTGTCCTGTTTCATAGACCAAAAGCACTGCAGTTGGTGTTACCCCCAAGGACAGTTTGTTCTAAAGCATGAAGGCTGTTCATATTCTGGGATTCATAGGGAGAGCAGAGATGATAGTGTGAACCTTTTCCTGTCCCTCAGCACAGCCAGTAGTCTCATCTTTAAAAACACACCACCCACTCACTGATCCCAGGGAATCAGTGGTGAAAGAGCAAGTTAAAATTCAGAACTTCAAGCCCTAATGTCTTACGAGAATTTTCTTCAAGCAATGTCAGACAGTGCCCCAGGACAACATTGTGCATTCATGTCTTCAAGTTCCATTACAGCCAGCTTGGATCTATCTTGTCTGCCAGCATTCTCCAGGAGCAAAATTCTGCTCTCAGGGCAACAGGAGGGAAAGCCAATCAGTTCAGGGTGAGGTCCTGTCCCTTGTCTGGATGTCTTTTATTTAACATGTTTCCTACTAACAAGGTGTTTAAAGCACTTTGCCATATGTCATTGGAGATCACTCTATGAAGTTCCTGTTTTTCTCAAGACTTCCTTCCCCACCTCTCAAAGAAGGGAGCCAGCAGTAAGAATGCTCATCTGTTTCCTTTTCACTCCCATCCCATCTCCTGAATTTCCCCAGAGCAAGACACTGATATTATTTGGATGAAATTAGGAACTTGATTAGGAACTTCTTAGTTGATGCAGGGTAAGGTAGGAAAAACTTAGCTAGTATAAAAGCAGTCTCAAATTCCTTTTGATGAGGCCAGGCTCTTCACATTCTCAACTTCAACTTGTTAACATATGAAAGTTACAGAGCGTCCTCTGATTATGCCACTGTAACTTTATTTTAATTAGTTATCATACATAAGGTATCTTGAAGGAACAATAGATTTTGCTCCCCTAACTCTATGCCTTGTAAACCCTCCTTAGTTGTGGCCCAAAAGAAAAATTCCAGATCAAGAAAATCAAGAAGTGAAAAGAATGGTCTTTTCAGACTAAATAATATGTTTAATTATTGGCACTACAAATGGTGAAGGAACTCACAGCAATGGAACTTTAAACCTCATCAAGCCAACTAGGAATATAGTAAGGTATATATACAGGGCATTTGCATTCCCTCACCAGTTTAGAGATTAAAGGCTACATGCATGCTTCAGAAGTTCATGTGCATACAGATACCCTTCCAAACAGTCCAAGCAGAAGATGCATACTTCATTTTTGCTATGACTTGGAAAATGCAGGATACCACATTACTGTATTTAGTACAATAGCAAGAGAACTCCCTACACTAGTTGATCTTTTCAAAATCATCCTGTATATTGATACCACTATGTCTTAGCAAAGAACAGCAGGTGCTTTTTTGACAGTTCATGTTGGATTAAACAGTACAGGTAACTTACTGGAAGATTACCTACTGTGCTTCTACTGAGTCCTTGATGGCATGAGACATGGTATCCTGTTTGCCACTGCTTTTTTACATATACCTTGTACTTCTTTTTCACAACTATTCATGGTTCTTAACCTCCTATGCACATTCAGTGGACAGCATTTAAGCTCTTCCCTTGCTAGTGTCATAACCCATTTATCCACACCACTGTCACTGACTCATCTTACCTGTAGTCAGACTGCCTGATGCAGACATTAAAGACCTTCCATGCTCCATGCACAAACCTTAAGTGCTGTGGCCTGTCATTTAACCACCAAAATGTATGCAATTACATACGAGAACTCACTACAAGTTATTGTTCAGATCTAACAATATCATCTCCTAATCATCTAGGTTCAGTATTGAAATAAAAAACGGACAATCTTAAAGTGTAGTTTCACCTTAAACCTGCAGCTAAAGTACCGTGGCTATCCACAAGCTGAACTAAACACAGTGAAGAGCAGCAGTGTCCTTAAGGGCACCTAAGTAGTCAGAAGTTCTTTTGTATGTTTAGACCTGTTTTCAAAGGAACTAGTTTCACAGAGTCACAGAATAATTTATGATGGAAAGGACATCTGAATGTCATCTGGTACAACATCCTGACAAAGCAGGTCCAACCAGTTCAGGCTGCTCAGGTCCACGACCAGCTGAGGTTTGAGCACGATGGAGGTTCCACAACCTCTCTGGGTAACTGTGGCATGATCCTAAACCAAAATTTAATAAAAAAATCTGATAAACTGAAGCTTTCAAATCCATATGTAAACACTGGTTATTTGTTTTGTATTTTTAAAAGAAAAAATGTCAATGTTACAATGTCTGGAGTTGTAAGAGAATAGGATAAAAAGCTAGCAAGACACAACTGTTTCTGTTTGCAGTGTTTGAACCAGAGCTGTTGGAAAGCAAAACAAGCAATAGCTTGAAGGAGAATATTTTAAATATTCATTTTTAGAAATCCATGCTGTCATTTGTGTCAATCTTAAAAAAAAACAAAACAAACCCCAAAACTTTGAAACTCAATTTTAAAATAAATTGCAAAGTTCTGTAATAAATAGTTGTTTTTCCTCATGCTACCTCTAATTAAGGAATGGGTACCTTGTCACTGGTTTCTGATTTCTGATCACTGTACAAAAGAGACATTCTATTTTCTCTCCAGGTGAACTGCCTGCTGGTTTACAGTGGGTGTGTTTTGTCCTTTGGGTTCTGGGGACTTTATTCTTTCCAGTGTACCAGTATCTATGCTGAAATGCTTACTGTACAAACACATATACTATGTTCACAGTTCCATGCTGTGGTAAAAATCGTAACTAGAAATAAAGAGTGCTTTGGAATAAACAGAGGTGCTTATGACACAACAAAGACCGCTGAATTCTCCAAATGAAAATTATCCATTTGGAAATTTGGAATTATAAAAGGATAGGACAACCTACTAAAATCTTTACAAACTACAGCACCTAGCTGTAGCTACAGCACCATCTTGCTAGCTTTTGATCTTATTCTCTGACAACTCCAGAAAGTGTAGCCTTGACATTTTTTCTTTTAAAAATACAAATAGCTGATGTATTAAATCTGAAATTCTTTCAAACTGCTTATTTGCACAAATATCTGCAAGTTTTATTTTGAATAAATTCAGTGTTGTTGTTCAGTCCAATAAAGTTAATACTAATGCACATCCAGAAAAAAATCCATTATAATTGACAAAAATCCAACTCCCCTTACAAAATAGCTGCAATACTTCCATTAAAAAAGCTGTCATAATTGCCTTTGTTTTGTCCAGTTTATATGCTATATACATTTTATATATAATGCATATCTTTATGCATGTAGGCAATTTGTGCATGACATAGAAATACTGTACCAAAACCTTGTGTCTTGATAAAAAATAACATTTACCCTGATGATATAGGTAATAGGAACTTCTGTAAAGAACACTGGTACCTTCTGCAAAGAGGAAAACAAGACAAATTTGAAGACATTCATATATATTCATCATACTTAAGGCCCTAAAGAGGAACATACAAGCATTATAGATACAACATGGACTAAATGAAGTAAAATTAATGCAAAGAGTGTGGAATAGATATTTTAGCATAAAGAGATAAGTTTTTTTAAACCTGAATATGCAAATCCATGTTATTCTGCTCAGACAAAAGGTGCTACCTTTATAAAATCATGTTTTAGTTAATGTGTTTTTTTTTTGTTAATGGTAAAGCACTTTCATTCATGCATTTGGAAACAATTTCCTTTAAAAGACTGTTATGGAAAAGTACATTTTAAAAAAGTAAAAAATAAATCCTACACAGAAGAAAAGGCAAAGAAGGAAGTCCAGCTTGTCAGGCTAAAATACTGGGTAAGAGTAGCTGTTCCGCTACTGTGGAACAAAAACCCCACCACCTTTCTGCCAAGCAAGACCTGACCTAAAGCTTAGTGGAGATGAGAACAGAATGATTTCCACAAGCTTTGTAATGGATCCTCATTGATCATATAAAATAACTCTCAATTTTTCTATAATCTTTATGACCCTAAGTGCAACACCAACTTCTGCAACCTCTTCCCCATGCCTCACCCACAACCATGTGGATCAGGGTCGATGCAAAGAGCTGTGTTACAAAAAGCTGGGACAAGCATCATCTCAGGTCCATGGCCCTCCCTGCCCGAGTCACCCCATGGGTATGCCTGCGCCTGCCCATGCACTTTGGTGACCCCAAAACCCTGACTTGGCTACCCAGTCTGACCTTGGACCTGCCTCACCTCTGTAGACTTGCATGGTATTCATTTGACTCTGCTGATGCTGGTGACAGTCACTGGACCTGCTTGGCTGTCCCTGCTCACGCAGCACGGGACTGCACCCCTTCCTGGGTGCTCTCTGCCCATGCCCCAGCACCCTCACTGAGCTGCAGGCTCACCTGCCTGGCAAAGCCACCAGGCCTTGATGCTTCTGGCCTCAGAAAAAAGTATAACAAACTTGTGCAAAAGCCCAGGTGTTGGGAGACATGTATGCTAAAAAACACTCAAGTAATAATATTTTGTATTATCTTGTTTTATTGAAATTGTTCAGGTTTACCCAAAGTTTGGGTTTTTATTTTGTTGGGGTTTTTTATTTACTGTTGTGGACTTCAAAAACACAAGTTAGAGTTTATTTCCACCTTTCCACATTCTAGTACTAGGACTGTCCTACAACTATGACTTTTTATTTGGAAAACATGTTCACACCACATCTTCTCAGCTAAGATGTGGCTTGATGGGTAGTCCAAGTACTTGGCTGGGTTGTCCATTTTTCCCTCTTCACCCAAAAGAGGTATCCCACTCTGGAAGCACAAGTGCTACTATCACCTTCTGGATGACCCTGCTACTTTGTTAAGGAAATGGGCTGAAGAAGGTTCCTAGTGGCCGTGCTGTAAAATAAGTAACAGATTTATTACTTGATTACTAAGGATGGAAAGGCAAAGCTATTTATCCCTTCAACTTCCCTCAACAAAGCAGTAAAAGCAAGAAGGGTCATTACAGCCACATTCTTCCATAGGTTAGAAGCCTGGAAAAATATGCTAATTCTTTTCACTGCCTCTTAATTCATTGCAAAACATTGATCACAACCTATTCTGCAATTATAATTTTTTAAAAAATCACATTAAATTATATTCTTTCCTTTTTAAAATATTACTAGGAATGTATCTGGTAGAATACTCAGAGTGAAGATAGCACAGTAGAAATGGAGCACATAATTTGAAGATAATGAAACTGTATCACACGACTCAAGAAGCCAGGGGTGGGGTTGATTTGAAAAAAGATAGCAGCTAAGGTCAGTGCAATTCATCTGTGTTCCGACACATGGTAGTGCTATTGTTTTAAAACAGATTAATTTAAAAGAGGGCAAAACCCTCCATTTGTGCACCCAATCAATTTAGATAAAGACCACTTTCACGTGCACCTGAAAAATATGGCTGCACATATAGACCTGCATATAAACACCTAAAATCACCTGAATTAAATTCTTTTAATAATTTTGTGTGTGCACATATGTGTAAGTGGTACTCTATTTTTTAATAGGAATAGTTATTCCAAGTTCAGAGAAAATCCACAAAATCAACATTAAAACCAAATAATAAAATGGTCATTTTCACCAATTTAGCAATGTTGAGCTAGTCCAGCTGTTGGATTGAATGGAGAAGCAGAGGTTTCCACTACTTAACATAAGCCACTGTTGCTTGTGTGTAACCAAAACTGTCATATCAAATTCAATGTCCCTATTTCCACATGGGTACCTGAAATCATCATCATTATGTCATCTCTATCATGGAGAAATTAAAAAGACAGGATGTTCAAAATACAGAGTTACTCAACACCTTTCTTTACACTCTCAGGGGCTGACTGCACTGTAGTTGTCCAGAAATACATACTTACATCAGAATTCACAATTGTTTCCTATAGTAGTTTAGTACACCAATAAAAGTGATAAAAGCAAACTCACGACTTGAAAAAATTATCCTAAAATTTATGCTTTACTCTCCAATACAGACTTGAGAGATCTATTTCTTTAACAGCTATTTTGCTTAGACAGATGATATATATATTAAAAAAAAATAAATCTCTTTCTTGCAAAGCATTAACATACATTTTCCCCCACTTAAATACTTCAATTTCAAATGCACCACAAAATGTACTCCCACAACAGTACGGTATTAGCATAAAACTATTTTAGTTCAATTAAAATGTCTAACTATCTACCCCCAAACCTACTGAAACTGTAATTCTCACTTTGAGCATTTCCAATGTGTTACCAGTTTTGTTTTCTTTTATCAGCTTCTCAATTTAGGTCCTGCATTCCAAATGTTGGAAGAAATAATCATTAACTGCTAGGTAACAGCAGATTTTCCAATTTAGAAAACTAAATTGCACACATTGCAAAAGTATGTGTATTTTGCTGCTTGAAATTTCATATTAAAATTTGCAATAACAAAACACTTCCCAAGCTCTCAGGGCCTTCTGAAGCTTTTATGTTCTAATCTGCAATTTGAGGACAATTTGAAAAAGGGATGGGGAAAAAATTATAATAAAAAAACAAGCTTAAAGTGCTTAACCTGCTGCTGCCACAGTTTAAGTATTTTTTGGCATGGAAGTTTCTGGTTCCTACTGAAATGCAGCCTAGTAATCCTGTTTTGTTTGGGTTTTTTTCCTCAACACATGAAAGATGGCTAACCCTCACCTTACTGTTAACCAAGGAGTAACCTCATACAGATGAAATTTACTCTCAAATTGGCTTTTCCCCACCTATTTTTTTTTTTAAATAGCACAAACGAGCAGCAGAACACACAATATTTTAGTTATCTGAATATGTAGTATTCCCGAACTATCCCAGCGACTGAAGTGCTCTCCGTTACTTCTATCTTTTAAAACTGGAGCCATTGCAGTCAATTGTGCAAATCTAGTTAGTCTTTCATAAAAAGTGGATTTTTGACCCACTGAACTGGAACAGCTTCTGAGCAGTTCTTCTGATCTCTGACAAGATACCACACATGCATGCCAGTCTGATACTGGTGTGCATCTGCATGCAGTTCCCCAGAAAATACTTCTCTTAACTAATTTTAAAAGTTTCAAAAATCAGGGTGTTCCTTTTCATAAATGCAAACTGATAATTTGAAGAAGTGCCACGAAGGTCCACATAAATCAAAAAACGGATGCCTTCGCAATGGTTTTTCACCTCAATATAACATATTGACATATGGCACACACCAATGGAAAGCAAAAGCATATGAATGCTGCTGGGCTGCCCTCTTAAAATGAACTGGTTGACTCAGCACATCTCCAGGCAGAAAAGAGATTGTAGCACCAGTGTCCTCAGAGGCAGTCCCAGCAGAGCAGAGAAGAAGGAGGCTGCAGTCTCTCACCATCAGTGGCTGCTTTCTTTCTGTGATCCACATCCATTTTGTGGCTGGAAGAAGCAGCAAAGGCTGTAAAGCACCTGTTGTACACACAGGTGAGATTAGAGAACAACATTGCTAACCCAATGTCCTTTTGTTGTCATGAGCAGAGTTTATAGATGACAATAATCAAGAAGCCCCCAAAAGCCTCCAGAAAGCACTGAAGTCCAATGTGATTCCTAATCAAAGCTTCAGCATGCACTCCCTTTTGAGAGAGAGGCCCTACCTACAGAAGAAAGTTCACTTTGTTGTACCTTCACTGCCCTAGCTGAACTTTTGAACAAGGACAGAGCAGACTTACAGGCTAATTTTTCATCAGTGAAACATTTCATCAGTGAAGCAAGAACATGCTTGTGTCTTCACGATTTTTTCGATCAAAAGATCCATGATATTCTTCAAGTTTCATCCTTCTCCTGAACATGTTCTCACTTTTTTCTTCTCTTACCTTTCCCCAGCTCGGGTTGTTTGGGCTCTTGTCAAGTCTAAAAACTATGAATTCACTTCCTTGTGACTTATCCACACACCATCCAATCCAGTTTGGCCCTGACTTTTGATTTTGATAGCTGAGCACTTCTGCTGCCTCTGCTAACCAGGATCTTTCCAAGAGTACCATCACTTCCAGTGGCTAAGACTGCTTGTCTGCATCTTCTGTCCTCCTTGGATGTAAGGGGAAGTAACATGAAGTTAAACATGGAGTATTACACAACTGGTTTACAGAAAAGGTTTTCAACATTTTTCCAATATGCCATCCCTTTAAAATATTTTTACTTGAGCTGTGGACAACCATAATTTCAGTTTACTGGCAACAGTCTTACATACCTTTTATTACCTTTTCTGTTCTCCTTCGAAGTGAGCAACAAACTGCCAAAGACCACAGGTTTGGAAAGCACTAGGCTCCATGAGGGCATAAAAACTAAATTTACCCCCTTTGCCCTGGAGATGAATATTAAAAAAACAAAACAAATCCAGATCACTTCCACCAAGGTAAAAAGCATGACCTGACTAACTAAAATAAAATACCAGTCATATTTTCCCCATGTAAGATAGTCAGAGGTTGATGCACATGGCATGCATGAAGAGGCTGAAGGTATGGGGTTTTCTCAGCCTGGAGAAAGGTGGACTAAAAGAGGACATCAGTGCTGCCTACATCTATCCAGCTGGAGGGTGAAAGGAAGGTGGAGATGTGCAAGGACAAGAGGCAATGGATGCAAACAGGAACATGGGCAATCCCAACCAGGCACGCGGAACCTATTTGTCACTAAAAAAGTGACAAACACTTGCTCATAGAGGCTACAGAGTCTCCATCCTCAGAGGTATTTAAAACATTGATAGGATATTACCCCAGAGCAACCTGGTCTTGATGGCCAAGCAAGGTTTTGAGCCAGATGGATGCCACAGTCCCTTCCAGCCTAAAGTGCCTGATGATTCTATGATCAATCCCTGGGGTTTGGTAATGAGGAAGAAATATGTTTAGCCTTCAGCTTGATGCTCTTCAGTGGGAATTTTTTTTTTAAAAAAAAAAAACCAAAAAAAACCCCAACCAAAACTAACAACAAAGAACAAACCAAAACACCAGATTTCAATTCAGGATTATTCAGAAAAAGCAGCTGTGAAAAAGGATGGAGATTCTCCTAGTATACAAAACAACTGATTTACTTTGTGACTAAACAGACTTTGTTTTACTTAAGATGACTTAATGAAAATCTGGTTACATAACATTTTAGTTAAAAGAAAAAATAAAACAAGAAAAACTTGCCAAGTTGACATATGTCTAGAAATTAAATTCTCTGAAAACAGTATCAAGACGACTCCAAAAATTGTCTTGAAAAAAATGAATTTACTACCAATCTTACCTTATATCCTCTTTTAGTTAAAACTGGTTGTTATTTGTGTAAACCCAGTACAAACAACAAAAATATCAGAGCCTAAGCAAATTTCCATTTGCAGTGTTGCCATCTGGATCATCATATCTAGGCAATTGTCACTTATAAATAAACAATTGTTTCACTGTGTAGGTATAAGCTAACACATCATGAGCTATAATTAGTTTCTAATCAATTTGAACCAGCAATGGAATTTTCACAGAGAAATACTGAATATTGGAAATTATCAAGTGACTAAAGCTTATAATTTCAACAGTTTATTTTGATAGTTCAGATTTAGCTTTTCCTTGCTTTTCATGATATTGAGTGTACCACACTGGGAATCACTAAGATAGCTGTTGCACAAGAAAAAATAAAAAGAATTATAGGTCCCAGAGGAACTGCCAAGTCATATGGGGCAAGATATAAAATAAATAATCCTCTGTAACAAAAGCAAGTTAGCTCACACAATCTGAATCTTTGGCCATGAAAACTATTGTGACACTCCTGTAGTTATTTGCATACTGAAAAAGTATCGGAGCATTATCATAAGAGGAAAAACTCTGAAGCTCATTACAATAACTGTCTACCTATTTAAACTTCTCCTAAGAGCTGTATGCTTCTAGAAAGTTTACTAACAAGTATTCAGGCAACTCAAGCATCAGATAAGCAAACAGGAGTGCCTAGTAAGACATGTCCTTAATTAATGTGTTTCTCTATATAAGAACTGTACCATTATTTTGGACTTGATGATATTGAGAGCCTTTTCCATCCAAAATGATTCTGTGATTCTATAATTAATAAGAGAAACAAAGACCCATGATAGCTGCTGTCTACATGTACATTAAGTTTTGTTTGAGACAAAAGCAGAATACATTGCTCATTCCAGCAGCTGATACACTAGACAAGCAACAATTCCAGTTTGGGGCACCCCATTCTCTTGACATTTTTTCCTGAGTTTAAGGTGTTTGAGTTTTTTTCAATTTTTTTAAAAAGTAAAGGACTGACTCTTTTTACATCACGCTCATATTTAGCAAAACAGCACAGCATTCATTTTGAACAGCTTCATGTTGAATCAGAGGATGTCTTAAAAAATGCCCCAGAGCAAAGAAAACACACACTACACCACAACTATGTTTCATTAAGTATGAGAACAAGAATTTCTGTCCAGTGGGAAATTCTACTTTAAAACAAGTGAAAACTAAAATCTTCAAAGCCAGGTTTAGTGCTGGTTGGCAGCACAGACTTGGGCTATCCCATCTCTTTTTGTGCCTCTCCTTTCTCTGAGAGCAAAACCAACATAGACAGTACTTATTTTGCCATTTACAAGGGCACTAAGAACTGCTATAAGAAAAGCAAAGTTCCAGTCCCCGGATATTACTGCTGTGTTATTCTCAGCTCAGAAGTGTTAGTTCCCATAATTTCATTTCTCCACCCAAAATCAGAGATGAAGGTTAAGACGACTTAGTTATTAAACACTGACATTTTTACCCAACCATCTCGCCTTTTTTTAAATGCCATCTAGTAAAGAATTTCAAAGGGCTCTGCTTCTTTAATGAGGCATTAAAATACAGTCATACGACAAAAAAGCAACTCTACTAAGTCTCTTAAACCCCTGGACTTACATTATCAGCTTTTATGTGCCTGTCAACACTCAACAGTAAGAAGCAATGGTTTGCTCTTTGCCTTGAATTTAAAAGCCAGCTAAACTTCCTCCCACTTTCCTGCTGAGAGCTTTAACTCCTTGCAAACTGTCAAAGCTTTGACACTTCAGCAGCAGATAAATCTATGACACGATGCAATGGCCAGGTGTAGTCTGAAGCAGCCACTGGCCACTAATTTATTAGTGGCCATTTCATTCACCTCAAAAAGCAATAAACTAGAAATACTCCCCTTTCACCCCCCTCCCTCATATGCATACTGCTTGTGGATCAGCCCTTTTAAATAGATGCAAGCTCTGTCAAAGAGCTGGGTACAGTTAACTTGCAATCTGAAAGAAATGAAAAAATTAAAATTGTAGAGATGCCAACATATGGCTAAAATGCAAAGGTATTTTCAACCCAGAAGCTAAAGAAGGAGAGCAGCATTTTTCAAGAACAGTATGTGTGAAGTATTAAATACTGCAACTTCTCTAACCAGGACATTTCTCTAAATATCCATAGCTTGGATACAGCATTCAGTATGAAAGCTCACTGACACAAAGCCCATTATTAATTTATTTTACAAAGGTGCCAAGCTAAAGGCATCTGTTGAAAAGTAAGATTTGGAAGATTTGATTAGTAGAAAATGTGAAGTTCGCAGCTGAGAAGCCTTGTATTCTTTTTAGTATATGCTAAAATACGACTATCTCAGTATCCAGAAAAACAATGACTGCACAGATAAGTCATACTGCTTCTTTACAACAATAAAGTGAGATAGACTTATAATAGGATTCTTGAGATACTACACTTAACAGCAGTATAGTGAAAAATGATCCTTTTCCTTTCTTCTGTTCCTTTCACACTGTAATTCCACAGTATACAAACCCCCTATTTAAGTCTCCTAACTTTGATAAGGACTTGATCTGACTCTCATTCAAATCAGTGGAAAAAGATCTTATAATTAACCTCAAAGATGCATGACTGAGGCATTGACTGGCAAAGTTACTGATAGTATTGTAATTATTAGTAGAAAATATTAGAGGGGTTAATAATGGGGGGGAATTTTTTTTCCTTATGATGGAAAATAGGTTTATCTAAAGGTCAACCATTTCTGCTGAGTATACACAACACTGAGACCACTCTCACATCCTCCCCACTTCGGGCTGTGTTGATAATCACCGAAGTTACAAATGCATTTATGCTTTCAAAGGGAGGAGAGGAAGGAATTAAAGAAAAGTTATCTTGAGGTTTTGCCAATGTTGGCATGTCTCCTCTTTCAAATACCTTACACACAGCCTGGCATAGGAGTTTCTCTCATCACCAGAAGGACATCAATGGCCTTCAAACGTCAAACAAATCCCTTGACTCACTGTGTCAAACCCCAAGGCAGGTATTTGCCAGCAGGAAAAATACAAACAAGAATGCCAGGAGTTAAAAAGTTAAGTCAGACTGATTCAGTACTCAGATCAAACAACCACAGTTCTTCCTAGATTATTAACAAGCGCTCCAAGCAACCAGGGGCTCTGACAAAGACAAGAACCTGCACATCACAGGCATTCCAGGAACCCCGTTTTTTCTGTGCTGAAACAAAACCTCTGCAAAATATGCATGCTCTCCTGAGTTAAAAGCATGCCTTCTCTCCTTGTCTCTCTGCCCATACACATGCACAAGACTGGTAGGCACAAAATACTTCCTTCATCAAGGTTATGATCAGCAGAACTTTTTCCTGAAATTCTTTCAAATCTTTTAGCATCTCTAGTAATATTTTAAAAGCTGTTCTAACAAGTAATATTACACACAGAAAGCACATCTTTCACAACCTCAACAGACAAAAAAATAATTAAAAAAAACCCAAAAACAAACAAAAAAAACCCCAACAGACAGAAGAAGAGACAGCAAGTCTTCCCACCAGCCTCAACTTCAAATACAGATTTTTGGAGATGGTAGAAAGAATACAATGATGCTTCATGCATTGGTAACAGGATCTCATCAGTTCAAGTGGAAAAGGAAGGGATTTTTAACTGAGAATGAAACGTGGAGAATACTAGGAAAAGGCAAAGGACATGTGAACCACACACTTCAAAAAGACAAAGATTCAGTGTCATCCAACTTTCCTTCTACTTAAAACTGTTAAGCAACCAATTAATAGAAACTGAGATATAAAGTTAACCGTTTCCAAATGTAGCATTCAGATACAGCACTTTTATCCAGTGTAGGTACTTAGGGCAAAAAACCACAAAACATACTTGTTGAAGTGCTAGCTCAATGTCTGAAGTTACTCAAAACCACCATTTCTACCTTTTTCTTCCAGACAGAACAGCCCTTACATTAGGCAAGTGGCAGATAGTTCTGCAGGTATCTAAAGCTGTCTCCCCAGAATGTAGAAATGAAGGATCCCCATAATCAAGTTTTAAACTGTCCCGAGTATTTCTCATATTGTCAATGCAAACACCACACCTCCAATAAAGAGCTGAATGTTCAGAGAGGTGGAAGGTGGCAGGGTGGGTAATAATGGATTTATTACTGTAAAATCTCACAGCAAAAAAAAAAAAAAAAAGCTTTAAGCCTTAAGAGGAAGCTAGCTTGAAATATTGCCAACTTAAACAAAAAATAATTCACAGTAATTTCAGACTCAACATTCGCCCAAGTCTTCTGGCAACTTCCTTGTGGTTTTCCAGTCATTTCCTATAGTCACCTTTCACTACTGTTGTGATGACCTGCACAGGCATGTTGGGGAACAGAAGGAGAGAAGTGACCAGTTCTCCAGAGAAATCATGAAGATCACCATGATTTTGACCTCATGTTGTGCACATGTAAAGGATTAAAAATCCTCAGCCAGAAAGTTGCTTGGCACTAGTGCAATTTTGCTAGCAATCACTGTGTTTCCTATCATAACAGATGGTGAATGTTTAACTTAAGTAGGGATTTTTAAATTAAGTGTACATTTAAGAACAATCTTACCAAAAGTAACTTCTCCTTTGCCAGTCTTGTCAAACAGCTGAAAGGCTACAATGAACAATGCATCTGGAGCACACAGGACTGATTCAAATGCCACAAATTCTTGAAAGGATATCAACCTAAGGGACGAAGGAAAAAGCAGGAGCTATGAAACTACTTGCTTGCAGAAAACTGAAATATAAAATAGATTATACAAACAAAATAACATCATGACCAAAATGTGTACAAAATTTTATCAATAGGGATTGAAATTTATCCTAACGTGCCTTATCACCAACAGTGTCAGGAGGCTTTCATATGGCTAATGGAAATGACTATTCCTCTCACAAAGCCACAACAGAACATAAAATAAGCAAGGCACTCTCTGTGGCTACTCACCTCAGCTTCAGTGTCTGACTGAACTGCCCTCTGGGGGAGCCTATCTCCCTCCACGAGCAAGACAGAAATATAAATATATCCAAAACATATAGGAGTAGCTTCCCTCAAGACTCAGTACTTAAGGCTTTTGGAAAGCAAATACATGCAAGACCTACATACTGCCACAGTCACTTCAGAAGGAACTGATCAGAAAGTGTTATCTGTTTGCTAGCAACTCATTAGTCATCTATTGCAGCCCTCCAGTCCTGCGTGTTGAGTCACAAATTTCAAGCAGTAGTCTGCATGTTCTTCCTCAGCCCTACAGCAGATTATTCAAATTCATCATTGTGGCCAAGTTCCCAATACATGAGCAATAGTAACAGAGCCCAGATAAAAGCAGAGGTGCTCTTCCTTAAGTTAGTTAATAAGCAGAAATACATAATTAGACAACTTGGCATTGTTTCCAGCAGTACCTTTGATACAGCAAAAACCTTGAGCAGTTCCAATTTCCCTGGGTCACACCCAAGAGTTCAAATGGAGATCAAACTCCTATTCTCAAAGAGGCAAAGGCCAACAATTCTTTTGTTTTGCTACTTCTTTAATGTCTAGGGTGTACAGCTTAAAATCATCTTCAAATGTGTGGCTGCAGGGCCTGCTGGCACTCTGGGAGATTTAAGACTGCCCTCTCTCAAGGCTGCTTTGTGTCAGCATAGCAAGCATGTACCTTTAATGGGTTCACATGGCAGTGGCTGGGGAACAAAGATTTACTTCTGGGAAGCACACAATTCAGTGTAACAAATTTCAAGAAACACACACACAAAGACAAATTTATTTTTTTTTATTAGAAACTAACTGTATCCTTAGGACTTTGACTCAAAATGACACTGCAGCTGGTTCAACGAAAAGTTCCATTCACTGTGCAATAATAGCAAAGAACAAAGAGTTTGAATAAGTTGGAAAAGACAGTCATTCCATCAAGTTATGACGTCCCATGACTTTACAGAAATTTCCAATCATTATGTCTTAAGAGAATTAATTTCAAGTCACACAGAAGTCTGCTTGCTGCCTGCACACTACCACAGGGCAACAGAAGCTGAGTTCCATGAAGAACACAAAAACATGAGAAGATGAACAGAAGAAGAGATTATAAAAAAGCACAGCACACTGAAGGCCAAAACACTGTTCTGATTTACCTTCCTCAATATATATGCACTACATAAAATTAAAAGAAAGCATATGTAGAGTCAAGAACAGCATAACAAGTAATTAGCTCTGGGAACTTGGTATGATGTGTTATTATGTAGTGTGAGAAATGCATAAAAAGAAAACTCCTCAGGTATTCTTAATATTAAACTCACAACTGATCATGGCAGTAAACATATAAGCATGCCTTAAGCTTTACTGCAAAGGAGCCAATGACTTGCTACATATGCACACATTAGCACTAATATACCACAAGCTACTTAGTTTTGCATTAATGCATATTTATCATTACTATGTGACACATAAAAGCTCATTATCCACTGTTATTGGTTAAATAACCAAAAACTTCCAGTACAGCAAACAGATACAAAGCACTGAATTCTTCTGTCCCGATGCTTATAAAGCCCATATACAGAAAGAAAAAATAGACAGTAGGCAACAAGACTCTAGAATATGTCTTATAAAATAAGACATAAAATATCTGCTAACACCATTTTGATAAAGCCACTTCCAGTGTGAAACAACAGCCAGAGGATGTCCTTACCAATGGGTCCCTACACAAACAGTGATGAGGACACAGAACATAAACATAGCACATATCTCAGCAGAATCCTATCAGCACACTAAGAACATGTTCTGTTATGAGGCCAAGATTTGATTAAAACTCTCTATATTAACACTGCTACAAGGTTTTATACTGGTAGAAGCATTCTTTGTCAGCACTCGCAAATAATAAACCCCCTAATAAGTCAGAGATAGTTGCCTAAAATAACCCATATCCATTTTCAAAAACAATTACCGACAGTACTAGGAAGACTAAAAGTGTACAAATTGTGTGGTTCTAGCTAGACTATTAAAGAAAAGACATTAATATCTGCTGTGCCAGCTGAATTCAAATTAACCCAATTTTTACATGTTAATTAAACCAGCTATTTTCTTCTTATTGTATTTTTGCTCCCTAAGTAGACTAGCCTGCTAGTGATTCCCAACAGATCTATTCTAACAACAATGACGTATTCATTTACTTCTATTATGACCATACAATACAGTAACTGAGCAGTAATTTTTCAGTCAATTACACGTGTGATTCTTAATGCTTAAAGATGCTGAAATAATGTGTACTACATAGCCATATGCTCACTTCTCTATACTGCACAAGGGCAGTTGCCTGGGTAACACATTTTCTCTCCGGTTTAGCATCACTCTTTTGGGTTTAGCATAACCCTTCACTGAATATCATTAGGTGTCATTAAACAGCACATATTAACATGGACTTCAATATACTACTTAAAAGTTATTTCATCTAACTAAACAAGTGCTCATTTATGTTACAAAAGCAGAGAAAAGCCTAGTGATTTTTACAGCGCAAAGAGGGGAAGCTGAAACATTTACAAAATTTTACTTTGGTCCTGAAGATATCCTACCCAGCTGATCAACCTCTTCCTTCACCTTCACATCTTCATTAACAGTGCCAACACTGCACAGTTTATTCAGGAAGATTGAAAACCTGGTATTTTTAAAAAATCCACACAGAAGAGCTACAGCCCAAACACAACTGGGGATGGTGCATCAAGACCATTATTTACTGCTCTCTCCTTTCTTCCACACTGCTTTTTTTGGTGCTCACACCCATGGCATCTGGGCACTGCACAGACATGATGCATTCCTACCAGAGAAAGTCCACATGTAGCCATGCAAAGAAAAAATAAAACCATTACCCACTCTAATAATACATACAAATGCAATGATGAAGAGGTTTCTTCAGAAATCAATGCACATGTTTTTACTGTATCAGCAATTTAAACATGATACCATAATGGGACACAAATTGAAGCTGCATCTATTTTATGCTGCAACCTAGGTAAACTAAGCATAGTGTAAATTGGTGCATTAGAGGATAAATTTATATCCAATAATGACGGAAAATGCTGGCATTTCCAAGTGTTATTTTTGAATAGTTTGTCCTTTCTAAAAATAAAAGCATACAGTATTTCTCAGTGAAGTGTTAGTTACTAAAGTCCAAACAGAGATGTGATACATATTTTGTTAGACAGATGTTTAAATGTACAACAAAAGAATGAAAAACAATTTATTACAGTAGACAGGATGGAAAATCCCTGGCCTGTTGCTGATAGGCCTTGAGAAATCCACTGTGTTTTGGAGGAGCTTCTGATCCAGCTGAAGCCAAACATAACATTTTTTTTTTGAGCTAAAGTTAGGAATGTGAACTTTAAAGCTAAGTCAAGGCTCTTACTCTATTTTATACAAAATACAATATAACACTTTTTAGAAAATCTGTTATTGCTGATAAACTATTTGAAACGCTTCTCCGGCTATGAGCAAGAAAAGCATTTTCTTTTCTAACAGGGAACTTTAATTGAGATGCCTCTTCAAGACAACAGAAGGAAAGCCTACCTCCAAATAACCCTATGCCCTGACTTAAGATGGAAGCAAAACCTGTTCCCATGGCAACAGATATTCACTGAATGCCAGAGTCTACCTTAAGAGGTCTTGTACCTTCGTTGCACCACCAGCAACCCCTGTAGATACTCTCAAATCCCTAATCTCTGGCAAAGTAGGAACCGTATTACAGCTACATCAGAGATTTTGTCCACAGCAGCCACAGTGAGATGGTACATAAGAGTTATTCTTCTCTACACTTCGCACTCAGGACTTCTTCAGTTCTGCTGTAATCAACTCTTTGTCCATCTATTTGCTTGTGAGTCAGAAATTCTTCTGCTGCCCCCATTCATCTGTGTGATTTACCCATTTTAGAATGTCTCCTTCATTACATTTGGTACCTACAGCAACTTCTCACTGAAATCAGAATTAGTTAAAAAAAATTTGAAGAAGTGCTGGAAAGCAGACTAGTGATTCTGAGCTCAGAACCTTTTGGTGCAGAAGAGTCACGCTCACCAGTCATGAAGAGTAGATGCTTCCTCAGATCAAAACCAGGACCCAAGACAGTGGATAAATGTTTCTAGAAATACCATAGCAATATTTTCAAAACAGCACTACTTTAAGCCACTAACACTGTATCAAAATTAACTTGTCATTGCTCTTGCAAGTTACTTTCTATTTTTGTACTAGAAATAAAGCTCTGTTATTGAACAGACTCTCATGACCTTAACATGACTAAGTCTACACACTGGCTAGCTTAATAAAAATGAACGCTAACAACAGAAGTTTTGTACTTCATTTTAAAACTAGGAGTTCTGTACTGCCAGGTTGGAAAGAATTCAATAGGAGAAGACCAGTAGGTTTTATTGCTGTCCCAAGCAGATTTCATTCCAGGAACCAAAAATTAAGTGATCTTTGCTTCAGATGATCCCTCTGTGAATTATTTTATATACCACTAGAACAAGGTAAAAACACTTGGCCACATGGCAAAAAAAAAAAAGCTAAAATGGATGTTAGAGAGGGACGAATGCTACCCTTTTTTTTTTCATTCTTTCACATATTAGTACAGCAGCTAAACAAGAAGATAGCCTTAGAACCAGAAAAGATCCTCCAAAGACATGTTAGGAACATGGAGTCCCCTGTAACTGCACAGTCTGAACTGCAGGAACAGTCCCTACCCACGTCAGAAAGTGGCAATTAGAAGCCTCAATACTACACCGCAAAAATCCTACAAGATTATGCCAAGTTACGAAATCCCAACTTGTCAACAGGTTCACCTAGGCTACAGTCTAACATTTTGTTCTTCCTGACACCAGCTTCTGCTTGTGAGGGAGATCCAAATCACAAGGTATGGATTATATTCTCAATCTTCTTATTACAAAATGGATTTGAAGCCATGCAATTTGGAATGCCATTTCTGCAGGCATTGAACCAAGGGAAGAAATCTGAGAAACATTAAATGCTTTCAGTCAAACACTATCTGAAGCCACCACTTGCTTGCTTCCATCATACCAATGTTACCAATATAACCTTTTACAGAATTCTTTTAGTAGGGGTAACAATCATCACATTAATTTTTCTGCAAGGTTTAAGGTGACCAGCTGCCAGATACTGAGGCTGGCTGAGCAGAAAAGAGAGCACAAAAACTACTATGAAACTTCATGCATCTGTTCCTAGGAAGTCTGCATTCTCTAGTCAAGCTTTATTTATTTCACATTTTACTCTCTGCAACCACTGATATGAGTCATGCCTGAAGTTTTCTGGTTTCTAAAAATGCCACAACTACAGACTTTAAGTCCACAGCTAATTATTCTAAAGTTCCTCTAAAGATACTTTAAAGGCAGGGTTCAAAAAATGCATTCATATGGGTGAAAAAGACAGCTTGCCTGGGCAAGTACCAAAAGCAAAAGCTAGGATTTCATTTAAGAAAAAGGAAGGAAGATGGAGGGGTAGCTAATCTTGCCTATTGGCAAAGTCAGCCTTTCAAATGTAAACCATGTGCAACCAACTTCACTACTGTCTTTGCAAGATTGCAGAGTGGCTCCCTAAATACCTTAGTTGCTACTCCTCCCTCTTAAGGGAAAAAAGTGGCAAAAACCTTTTAACTGTGCTACAGCAAAACAAAGCAGAAGCACTTTTTTCTACAATCTCTTCCTACACCATCTGAAGTTATTTTGGATAGCTTCTTGAATGTGCTTGTGACAAATACATAAAGTAAACAGAGACAGAAAGACTTGTGGAAGGAAAGGAAAGAGGGAGTTAAGGGAGTCAGCAATCTAACATGAAAGATTCAGTGAATTAAAAATACACAGCAGACAGAAAATGGTTTGCTAAGCTAAATGGTACGTGCAGCCCAAAACATTATTTCTATAGTATCCACTTAAAAGATACTGCATTCCTTTATGTATCTAGAGGAAAAAAAAAAAAAAAAAGGCAAAACCCCAAAAATAAACTCCACTGAACTCCACATTTGAGGGATCAGTTTGTTTTGAAAGGATGGTTTTGTATTTTTTAAATGAACAACATAAAAAGGGAAAAAAAAAACCAACCCACAAAAAACACTTACCCATCTTTTGTCTGATCCACCACACCTGCAAGGAGTTGTATAGTGCTTGCATTAGGCAAACCATCTCCAGTTATCTTCAGGTACCGTGTGACAAAGTCATTTGGAGACATGAAGAATTCACCATTCTTCTCCACACTTGCATACTGTTAAATGAATACAGTATTTAGAGCATTTAGTGATCAAATACATCATTTCCCAGGTATTTATCACCACTCCCCATAGTTTCCAGTCAGGAGCAGGTTTATGTTACAGGCGATGAGACAGTTTGGCTCTGAAGAACCCAAACAAGAGAGAGTAAGTGAGGAGTTACTCAAGGAGCTGAAGGCTGACTCCTTAGCTGGAATAGGGGCAGATATACAATTATTTGTTTACCATGTCAACAATTTCTCTGTGGTAGTCTATAAAGAGTTAATACTCCAATACAGAATGGTGTTTTTAGAGCTGAATAAGAAGCACATGTGCAAACATGTAGGTGGCACCTCCAGCCCACTGAAACTGTAACAGCAACAGGATACTCCAGCACACATTATTTATCTGAAATTACCCCTTTGAGCTAGAAAGGTAAGTTTACATCTGAGAAATGACTTTACAGTGCTACTGGAGTAGATGATCACACGGGAGTGTCCACCTGGGGGTGCTGTTCTGGAGGAACTCCACTGCAACACCTTCAGCCAGGGCTGGTTTATAAGTAGAACAGGACATACAAATATCCCTCCTTCACTAAACTGCTGAAAGAAGGCCAGAGAATAAGTATTTGTAGAAAAAAAAAAAAAAAAAAAAAGAGAGAAAGCAAGAACTTGGGCACTTCAGCATGCTGCAGAAACAAGAAAATGGGTCCAAGACCTTGCCAAACACCACTGGTGCATGTTACTTCCCTTTTACAGAAGTTACAGGCATAGAACTCCAGAAAGATCACCTAACAGATCCAAGCATATTTGCTCCTACTAGTAACATATAACATGTCAAGGAAAAGGACCTTTAAAATATTTTGAAGACAACACATAAATAAATAAAATTGTCTTTGTTACCACCTTTACCCTGATCCCTCAGTCATCCCTCAAAGTATAAATTTCCCCTTCCTGTAGAATGATAAGCTTGAAATCAACCTGAAAAATGTTTCCCAAGGAAAGAAAATGGATTAGGACAATCATTAACAGGAAATGAAATCCCAGGCAACATTTGCAGAAGATGTGGTAGCTCTAAGGAAATAGGTCTGTCTGAGGGTAAGAAACATGCACTGAGAAATGAAAAGCAACTTAATTTCTTGTTCTTTTTAAGGTAAGGTAGAAAGATAAACCAATGTTGCAGCTCCCCATAGAGCATTGTCCACGCTAATGTAATAAATAAATTAGATGCCTATTGCTATTTTGTAGCTCACTTCAAAGACACATGTTTTGTTTTACATTGCTATGGCTCTGCTAAGGGAAGGAAATGGCCAGTTTTCATTCCACAGAGCCACCCTGGTGCCTGCAGAGTACTGTTATACCTGCTGTAAGCATCTCACTCTCAGAGGGATGCCAAAATCTACCAGTAAGTAGATTATTTTACTCTAGTGCTATATAAATACAGTCTTGAGGTACAGCAATATCTTCAAGAAACAAGGCTTCAGAAAAGCCAGCCCACACAACAAATAACTTGCTTTGGCATCTATACTGGTTAGCGTTTAAGGATTCATGTTTCAATAGGCACTGTTCATAACGCAAGCTTTCTGGTTGATACACTGCAAGGAATTTTCAATTGTATACTTTTATAAGAACTAGCAGATCTATTGATTTCAATGTAATCATTTCCAGGGAGACAGATTCTTTTAGCATCCCAGCCTCAAAAACTTTTAACACAGCTGCTATCGAGAAACAAATCAGATAAGTCGGACAGCCTATGCTTCTGTATTTCATTTTTTTTCTTCCAGGCTAACCCCCTGCTAGGGCACTCAATAACAAAAAACAGCACAAGGTTTCAGTGTCCCTCTGTTTCTTGTCACTGTGATTTACTCAAGTGTATTTGAAATCCACTCACGTACTTCATACTACGTATAGAAAATGACCTTGGAAAATGTCAGCTTGATCACTTTGACTAAAATCTAATCTCTTAGGGGTTATGGTAGAAGACAAAGTAGAGTTACTCTTGGAGATTATCATAACAAAAAGAGAAAAACATCGATTCTATTGGTTTTGGAGGAGAGGTATTTTTAAAAATGGTCTTTAGAACTGTATTTTTTCTCACTTTGGCAATTATACCCACAGAGATTTTGATATTATACAGTATTTAATGGCTTCTTGGTAACTTCTTTCCATACATTTTAGGTAGTAAAGTATTAACCAGTTCACCTCCATTTTAAATAAGATTTGCAAAGATTTTACTGGGGAGGGGGGGGGGGTGATGATGTGCTAAAAATGTTAAAAGTTGACTGCAATCAATACTACTTAAACTGATAGCCTCATATTTATTTCTACACAGTGGCTACCCTCTCTTTGTAGAAATCGTATTTTAAAATTCTTAATTGAAGCAGAAAGAATGGACGTCAAGGTATTTTAAAATCAAAGATGCCACAGTCTGCAGAAGCAACTGTATCAGCCTCATCACCTACAATTGCCTGAAGCAGCTTAATTAACTCTCTGCTTATTTGTAGAGCACAAAACAACACACTACATTCACTCATCCTTTTTCCTTCTCAGTAGGTAAGTGAAGCGACAACTTCTGTATTACACTGAACAAAACGTTCAACTCATATTTCATTACTCCACTTATTGAAACCCCTTCTTTAAGTGGAAGGGGAAGCAGAAAAGGATGAAGAAAAAGAAGCTGGAGGTAGTATTTAGTGTGCTCAACCATCACCCATGCAATCCACCAAAACTGAAAGCTGAGGGAGCTAGAATGTTCAGAAACACAAGAGAGGTTAAGACCCACAGGCAAGAAGGAAACTACTTCCACACAATTCTGAGCAAACCAACCAACCCCCTCACCACAACAGCACTGCTTCATCTTGCAGAAGGGAACACAATTCTCTCTACCATGTTCACTCCCTTCCTCAAGTATCTTCCTGGGTCAGCAGCATACTCCCTGTCTGCCCTTTTGGCTGCCTTTCTTCTTCTCTTCAAACATTTGCCTCTGAAAATCTCATTATCCTGTTCTTTTCAAGAGTTTTTTTGCTCTCCTGTCTGATACAAGTTCCAGGAATTCGTAAGTTAAATCTTGGCTTTCTCAACTGAAAATCTATTATCTGAGCTATAAATACTGTCAGTTTATGATAAAACTATAAATACTGGCAATATACGTAGTGACACCTACACATACTGTTTATAATTGCTCACAAGGGACAATGTAAAACATGACAAGAAATGCACAGAGGGCAGGGCAGGATGCTGGAGAGAGGGAAGATGGGAGGAACTTGGAAAGGTATGAGCTCTCTCAGGCATAGAAGGAATTCCTTCATAGAAGGAATCAGATACAGCAGCTCCTAGTAGCACTGCAGCACCTACCCCACATATATTTTCCAGACGCAACCAATTTCTGTACTCTTTTTAATATGACCCTACCAAACGAATACTGATATCATACTACTAAATCCTGTAAGGTTAGGAATATTTATTTAACTTCAGAACATGGATCAAAGAAACCCACATCCCTGCAAAACACTAGAGAACACTTCTCTCAAGTATACAAACAACTACACCAGCCATTTCATTACTTGAACATTTCTATAACATGGCAACATAGAAAGAATTTCAGTTAAATGATAAATTCACAAGGTGATCTTAGGAACACTTCTACAAATTAGAAAAGGGGAGGGAGGGAGTGAGGGAGGGAGGGAGGGAGGGAGGGAGGGAGGGAGGGAGGGAGGAAGGAAGGAAGGAAGGAAGGAAGGAAGGAAGGAAGGAAGGAAGGAAGGAAGGAAGGAAGGAAGGAAGGAAGGAAGGAAGGAAGGAAGGAAGGAAGGAAGGAAGGAAGGAAGGAAGGAAGGAAGGAAGGAAGGAAGGAAGGAAGGAAGGAAGGAAGGAAGGAAGGAAGGAAGGAAGGAAGGAAGGAAGGAAGGAAGGAAGGAAGGAAGGAAGGAAGGAAGGAAGGAAGGAAGGAAGGAAGGAAGGAAGGAAGGAAGGAAGGAAGGAAGGAAGGAAGGAAGGAAGGAAGGAAGGAAGGAAAGGAAGGAAAGGAAGGAAAGGAAGGAAAGGAAGGAAAGGAAGGAAAGGAAGGAAAGGAAGGAAAGGAAGGAAAGGAAGGAAAGGAAGGAAAGGAAGGAAAGGAAGGAAGGAAGGAAGGAAGGAAGGAAGGAAGGAAGGAAGGAAGGAAGTTAGTTTACCAATAGTCTAACAGCAAGGTGTCTACATGAACATTTTACCATGTGCAGGAACAATATCAAAACTCCCACTCTATTCTGTGAACAAAGCATTTTTTTCCTAAGATAGTAATACTTCTTCTGAGTCAATACAATAATCACTCAGAAATGTATCTGACTTCTTGGTGAGCATTGTTCAATTCTGATAATGGTATTTAAGTCTAACATGGTAATAATACAGTGAATGATTAATGGTTGGAAAAACTATCAAGAGTTGTATGCTGCAATAAAGGAGAAAAAAATACAAAAAAATTTAAGCAGAAAGAGTAAAATATTTACTTTACACATACCTTCAAAAATATTGTTTTCAACTCAGCTGGATCAGCTCTCTTGGTTAGAGCCACCTACAAGTAAATACAATTACATTAATATGCATAATTTATACAAAAGATGTCAAAGTGTCATTTAAAAGGAAGAATTCAAACAACAGAACAAATGATGAAAATACATGTTCACCTCAAATTAGGTGCTGCTTTAACTGGCCATGCCTGTTTCACTCATTTTACATTTACACTAATTTATTCATCATTTTTGTTGTAACTGCTTCCCCTATGCAACCCTGCAATTCTTAAACAAGCACAAATTAACATAAAAATATTAAAGTATAAAATCTTTTCATCATACCTCCTGCTGGGATTTGGCATTGCATCATATTTACAATATAGATTTTTATACTTCCAGAATCTTTCATCTAAGGATTTCAGAGTACCATATGCAGACCCCAACTGATAGATGGCAAGAATAAAATACTGAGACTTACAAACATATCCAAGAAATCAACTTCCTAAGAGACTGAATTGCAATGTAATTATTTGCTTTATTGGTACTTCTGCCTCCTAATTCCAACATTTTAAACTTGTTTTGATTATGTAAATTCAGAAAGCACAGTACCTGGATTTTTCTGTAAATCAGAAAACCAGTTACAACAACAGTTACGACTAAAATCTAAGTTACATTTAATATCACAAATCCAAAATAATTTGAAAGATCTTTCTTCTAAAGCACTGACTTAAAAATATTCTATATCCATTATGAAGTAAGCCCACTGGCATTTTCCTCATACCATGCCACAGATTTGCTGCTTTTGGCAGCAAACGGTTTCATCCCCTCAGTCTGCACCTGTTAAATAGTTTCCCATTCTTTCTTCAGGACACTTTGATAACATCTTTCTTAGTAACATAACAACTGTCACCTGGTAAGCCAATTCAGCAAATCAGTCTATTTCTAATAAAAAAAAAAAATTACTTTGCAAGCAAACCTGCATATTCAAAAAACTTGTGAAAATAACTTTGTAATGAGGAATAAATAGCCAAAAGAAAATCTTGCACTCGCCGAAGAATTAAGTATCACAAATTTTACCAACAGAACATGGCTACCCACTTTCTTGACTCTCCAGAGCAACTGGAGATTGTAAAATGCACTATAAGTACATTTCTAATAGCACACTAAACCACTGCAGAAAATGCTAGCACCTTGTCTAAGTCCGTACAGCAGCATTATATCCTCACATATCCTCCTCCAAACACATAATCTGTTTTAAGTTTCTCCTCACTCTAAATGGATCATGGAAGTTTTTTTTTTAAAAGGGAAAAATCACACCTGAAGTTAGGTTAGGACTCAAGAGACAGTTGTCAGCTGGAGTCCCAGTTCTGTGTTTGCACACAAACCTGTGTGGAGGCAGTTTGCAAAAAATCAAAGTGTAACTGTTAAGCTGGGAATCTAAAAAGAGCTACTGTCTAGAGTACCAGCTGTCCTAAATGTAATCACTGTGTAGTAATCAGAGATTTACTTTAACCTCATTTGTAAAAAGCTGGTATTCTAGAGCAATTGGGAACTTCGTAGAAAGAAAAAAACCCACAGCATTTCTCTACTGATGCAATGAAGAATCTTGCCACTATACTGGCAAACAAAATACACTCCAAACACCTTACTAAAAATAAACCAGTACCACACTTATCTGCCTTGAAGTTTAAATTTTATATTGCCCTAGAAATCTCAGCCTAAAGAAACCAGGGATTAAAAGAATAAAGGAAAAGTGTACATGCTAGTAGCTGTAACTCCACTCGTTTTCCTTTGCTTTCACTGACACTAACCATCCTGGCAAACTTGGGAGATAAAATGTGCTCACAGCCCTGCTGCCATTTTTCAGCCCTCTCTTTGGAGGGTGTGTATGTGTGTGTATTTTGGTGTCTTTTTTAATAACAAATATATTTCAACGCATATCCTGACAGACAGGCTGAAGCTGCCCAGGTCAGTGAATGCAAAGAGGCACTGCAGCTTGGCAGCTCAGGCAGAAACTGCAGATCACAATTTCCTGCAGTCTACTTCCATATTCTGTTTCCTGGCAAACAGGAGAGGAAAGGGATGGTTAGCACTGCGTAGTAGATTTGTCCATGTGTCACCCACTAATCTCCATTTTGAAAGGTCTATTTGATCCCAAGCAAGGAAAAGAGCATCTATTGCATTATCAGAAGGACTGATGCTAATGCAGCCATTCCAGGGCTAAAAGGAAAAGTATTTAATTCAGCCTTTCATCCATCCCCAGCTGTGGGCAAAGTTGAAGCTGCACAGACAAAAAAACTGAACCCAGTGACAGGTGTAACTAGCAGATTCTCCTTCTGGAAAAGGTCAAAATCCACTTTCAATATCATTCTGAAAATTGTTCCTGTTTATGTTAGCAGTGAAGGTGGTTTAAGTAACCTAATGCCAACAAAACTGTAAGTGAACAACAGGTAGCATGCCTGATTAAAAGTGACCCACAGACACCAGCTGCTTCTCCTTCACTCAAGTCCAGTGATATTTACTAACTTTCATATAACTGGGCTTAGGTGATGTGTTTTGTTACTGTAAAGAATTCTCCATCTTACTTTATCTTTTCTCCATCCAGACAAAAAGCAGCCAAAGATAAAACGAGCTATGTGCTGGTAGGCAAGACATCTCTAGCTGTGTGAGGAGGCATTTGATAAAGCAGATCTGAGGGAAATAGTATTCGTTACTGCTTCTTACAAAGAGATGCTTTGTAACACACATCAATAGATGAAATAAAAAAAAAAAAACCCAGACCAGTAACTTTTATTAAGTAAGGTTCAGCGAAGAAAGCTCTCCAACATTCAGTTGTCTGAAAAACAGGAGATAACAGGGAGTACAGAAATTCAAGTGCAGGATTTTAGCAAAGTCAGGACATGCTACAGAAAAGACTGTGATAACATACAGGAAACATCACCAGGGGTTTTCATTCCAAAGGTAGATACTTTAAAGTTTTAGCCAACATACTACATATATATGTGCATTATATTGTTATGAACAGGCACAGGCAATATAAGAATTGCATTTTTAAATACCTAATCCCTGCCACTAGCAAGGATGTTCAGCAAAGGGAGATGGAGTTTGCACAGAGGAAGGGAGAGCTCCGTAAGTGAGGGCCAGTAACACATGGATTGGTTTGCATGCTAGAGCTGTTCACACCCTTAAGACTCCCTTGCACCCTGATCCTAATTTCAGCCTGTTTTCTCCAGCAAAGCTTTTCTCTCCTTTTTGCCTTATGCTCAATTTTAACTGACATGCATTATTGGTCTCGCTTCTATCCTCCACAACAAATGCAAACAGACTCTTCCCAGAAACAATATAACAGTACAACAATGCAATATAACAGAATTCACTGGGAATCAAAGAAAATTTCCAATTAACTTTATTACTTATACATGAAGCAGAATGAACGGGTTTCCAGATGGTATATCAAAAGATACAAAAGGACTAATCAAGTAGTGAGTGTGTTCAACCCAGTAAAGAAGAGCAACAATATAGGTGAGCAAGAGAGAAAAAAGGCAATAAGAAAATCAAAATTAATACCAATATAGCATTCACTTAATGGTAAATATAAAATGCCTTCTCATTTTTTTAGTAAAGACCCTTAAGTAGCCACTGTTTGGCTAGAGTAGAAAGGTGATGGGGATCCAGATATACTTGGGAATTGTTACAATATTTCAGAAAGCTTACTGGGTCAACAGCGAGTCTTAACCAAAGACAAAGAGATAAACATCTCTTATACTGTTTCTTCCTCACAGTTTGACCTGAATACAGCTCAGGTGTGAAGGAGAAAGTTGATGTTGATGAAGGTAAAAGGTATCGCCTTCTACTTCATTATCTTAAAAACTCCTGACACAAAGCACAGATAAGATGCTGGAGGACAGCCCTTCTCCAAGCAGTCAGCTGGAGCTGTGGCAGGACTGACTTGTTCCCTGGTGAGCTCAGTCTGTTTAATTCTAGAGGATACCATCTACAGACACCTACAGAGACAAGATGTTTAAATAAAGGCATAACAAGTGACCACAAGCTCTAGATTTTTGTTTTAAAGTTCTTCCATTCTTAAACATGACTAAAGAATGCAATGTTTTTAGCACCAATAAAAGACCTCAAAAGAAGACTGAAACCTTGTGTCTTCTAGAAGTATTCTTTAGTTTCATCACAAGTTATTGAGTCCACCTGTAAGACTCAAACACAGTTTATGTAAGAGGTCAGAACAGATCACCATAATATTTCCTTTTGCCTAAAAGTACATGTATACACTCAAATGTGCAACTCCAAAGGAGATCAAACCAAGGTTTGACTTAACATTCTTGTTTACATGAGTGACTGGAATATTGGACACCAATTAAAGCACAGTTACCAGCCTAGTTTGAATTCAACCAGAAATCTATTAACGCTGTTTAAGCATTATTCTAAAACAGCACTTCAGTTTGTGTTTAATACAACTTGCTTACATAGATGAGAATCACCCTTCTTCCATACTTATACAAATACTACCAAAACCATGCAATCATTCCTCTAACCTGGCAACTCCCCTGGTTACTCTTCATCATCACATGCAGCATCATCAGTTACACCACATTCTGCACCAACATCCATGGCACTGCCTCCTGTTTCAGCTGCCTCAATAACCATTTTTGTTAGCCTAACACCCTTCAGCATATTCTCACCTCTGCAAAAGCACTGCTGTTCCTTCTGCACGACAGAAACCAAGTAAAAGAACTTGACCGTGATCTGCAGTGGATAACTAACTATGCAGAACTCAGCATCACGGAAATGTGCAAGCAAGACATGGACCAGCTTCCCAACCAGAGAATCAGGAGAGCTAGTGCAAAATGCGTATCAAAAAGACCTTCTCCACAGGCTTCCCTAATAGTAAGCTGAGAATTTCTCCTAGGAAAACACAAACAGATGGTATTTGGCAGACCTATCTAAGGACTTAGGGTAGGAAGCACTGTAAGAGATGCTCTTAACTACTAAGCAGGTACTTCTATTACATTCAGTCTGATCAGTCTGAGGACAGTCAGGCTTGAGACAAAACCATTTATTTTCTAAAACCATTTCTTATTGGAGTCAAACACAATTACATTTTGCAAAAAAGTGCAACCCTAGACTAAGTCGCAGTTACCACATTCCTTACACTCTGATAAGAAAAAGAAATGTTGGTAACACTAAACAACAAAGTCTTAGATCCTACAGGCTGATTTAGTATGCAGAATTACAGAATAAACACTACTAAAACTACACATCTCTGCTGAGCCTATTCCCACCATGGTGAAGCACAACAAAATTTCCTAACTCACAGAGGCAGCAAATCGCAAGCAACACTACCTGCATCCATCTTCACTCTGTCACAATTATAAATCTCTGGGCAATTCCCAGCTGGGCTTCTGCACCCTGATAAGTGGACGCCTCAGGTCCCCCAAGTGCATCAAAGCTAACAGACCTACTTTGTTGGGCAATTACCTGATAGCTTTGATCCTATTTTCAAAGTCCCAAAGCAAATGCAGCTGTGTTGTTTGTAAGATGGTTCTCTCACAAGGAGATTCCCAATAAACTATAGTATTTTTGCACACAAATTGATCGGGAACCAGCACACAGTTATTACATACACACAGGAAAATGCTTGTCCAGTTTGTCCAATGAGTCCAAGCAGATACAGAAACAAAGGTGGGAGTAGTCTATATCTTACAGAAAGCTGCTAAAAGAATTTCCAAAAATAACTAATTAATGCTATGTAAAAAGACATTTAAGACTGTGTACTTCTACAATGTCCCTACTTAAAGACTTGGAAAACAGGACTATAAAACTAGCCCAACAGTAAGGTAAAAATAGCGAGGCATTGTCATTGCTCAAAAAATCCTTTAATAAAAGGAAAAAACATCATACTGTGACCAGTACTATCCACTCCAAACTTTATGCATATACCAGAAGATGCAGCTGGAAACAAATTGCACTACTATTTTGTAGTCAGCCTCTGGACTAGGACTAGGATGGAACTGCTGTCATTCCTACAACAAACTAGGCTGTACTACACTACAGCAAGAAACTGAACCTGCAAACCAACTCTTTGTGAAAAACAGAAATTTCTCTTTCATTTTTCATGTTGCTATCAGAAAAAGCTCAGCTCTCCAATTACATTCTCTACCTATCTATCATAAAGTTTATGAACTATCTCTAGCCCCCAACACCCAAATGCTCACTCTGCCCTGGCATGGCACAAAGCAGCTTTTAAAGTCTAAATGGTTGGGTGATTGTACCAAGACAAGTCACAACCAAAAGATTCATAGCAATAGATATGATGCTACACAAACAAGGAACTTCTTGAGTGTCCTGCTCTGCATCTGACACCGTGCAGTGCACCCAGTGACCAAAGAAGAGGTGTCCCATACTCTGCCTAACACCTTCATAAATTACAAAACCAAGGCAGCAAACAATGTCAGGAATAGACACTCTGAACAATGTTACAAAAGGATTCTCCATTATTTCCTCTCCCAGATGTTAATGCAATCAAAGCTATATTGGGATATAAAGTCTGAGTGAGCGAGTAGAACCTTTTGCAGTGATAAACACAAACATGATGCCCTCTGAAGAAAGCAAACCTGGACCAATGCCATCCAGGGGTATCATAAGAAAATGAGATGATGCTGTTAGATAACTACTTGTTCTCTGACAAGGAAAAAAAAAAATCACACTGATGTGCAGTCAGTGCCTGTAAACCTGTGGAAAGGTCTGTCTCAAGTTGTTGTTAGAGTAACTAATTATTTGTGACTTCATGCTTGTGAATGAGCAAGTAAATGAAATGTGACGGAGAAAAGTTCCTATACATTACATGTCTTGACTAATAACTGTGTGACAGGAATTATGTAGGAATAACTGACAAGTAAATGTATTTTGTTACAGTGTTGTGTTTTCTTCTTTGAACACAAAGTTCACTTTTCAAGATCCTATTTATAATCAAATCAATCTATTCAACTCTATTCAAAATGCTACACCGCAGCAACTCAGAGAACGGGGAAAGGTGTGGGAGTGCGCATGAATTCCTGTGTATGCATGGATCCAACTCTAAAACCTTAAAAAGAACAAAAGACAACTGAACAATAGAAATAGCATCATTCACACAAAGCAAATTTATTAAAGGCTATAAAGGATGAGACTAAAAGAAAATCTTAAGTCCTGTAGTCAGGAACCCTTCCTCATTCCTAACAAAAATGACAGAAGCATTCCAACACATACTTGGGCAAATAACACTGCACTACTACTTGAGACAACCAGAAAAAAAATGTTCTATTTTTTCTGTTCTTTTTTGTCTGTACAGCACAGCACAGTGGAGGACAGGGTCATGGGGAGAATGCCCATGCTCTGTGAAAGATGAGAGAGACACAGTAACTATCCACCCTTACCAGATAAACATGCTGGTCCAGCCTCTGACTACGGAATATCTGGATTTCCAAACACCAAAATATGTCTCCCTCTCCTTTAAAGATTTTTACCTCTCATCTCAAAACACATCTGCCAAAATATGAGCCAGCAAACACTGTCTCTTTTGCCTGCAAGCAATGGTATCGCCAGCTGTCCAACTCCCATCATATGGTTTTCAGTCTACAATTACTAAATCATCTGCCTGAAGACAGGGCAATTATAAAGTAAAGGCAGCTTAATATTTTCTTTTACAGTTCTTATCTCTGGTGTTAATAATAAACAAATGTTTGGTACTTAAATATGAGCAGATCACTCGGTTGCCATAGGCCACTCTTGGCATGTGGCCTTCATTACACTGAGGGACCTTAACAGAAAGCTGAAGCTATCAAACACGGTACTTGGGAAGCTGCAGTTTCATGTGGGAATATCAAATAATCCAATGAACAACTAAATAGTTGTTCATTGTGTAATGAAGTGACTGTAATACTAAAGGTGTATCTGCCAGTGACCTGCTGCAGCTCAGTCAAAATGTTAAAGAAATGACAACTCTAATAACTTGCAAAAGCTGTAAGATACTTGACAACAATAATTAAAAACTTCTCATCTCCTTAGAAGCTGTAGAAACATTTCCAGCATTTTAATTGGAAACTATTCTGATTTTAGCTTGAATCATTTTGGTTTCTCATCTGTGAGTCTATTTTATTAAATATATTTGCATAAAGCAATAAATGTTTCATTAAAACATTAAATTTACTTCTGCTGCATTTCACAGAATATTTTTGTGATATCGCTTGATTGCAGTGGAAATAATGATGATGTAAAACTGAGCATTTTGATTTAAAGATAGGAATATTAAAAAAAAGAGTCCTAAAATTACTTTCAGGCAGGCATCTTTAGCAGAGAGGAAAACAGAACTGAGTAATTTCTTTTGCCAAGAAACTAACTTCCATTTTCTTTGGGGGCATCGCAGTTAAGCTAAAATATAAAAATACCAGATTAACCAAACACAGAGCAGAGTTTAAGATACTAGAGAAACTCTAGACTATTCTTTCAATGTCTCATTAACCAGGAGGAATCCCATTTCATTCCTTGGAAACCTGGGTTGACAGTAGCACCTTTCCATCACAAAACAAATTCAGAGCAGTGCATCTGCTCCCACACAGAATGTGACCAGTACTGCTGACAATGTAGTCCTCTTTTTGTTTTCAACTGTCAAAAAGGTAGTAAATCTCCCAAAATTTCTTCAGAACAGCAGATCCAGCCCTTTGAAACACAAAGAGATCACATGTTGCCTCATGAACATGCTGGATGATCAATCAGTGGCTACTCCTCACGGCTTTCACAACCCTTGCCAGCCCAGAAGTCTTCAAACAGTGAGCAGAAAAGCCAGATCTCACTCTAGTTTTCATTATGTATCCCTTTGTTTAATCAAACTGTGGGTCATGAACAACATAAAGCACCCCCCAGGCTTTCAAAGCCATGAAAGAGTTGTAGACTCATAGTGTGTATAAAACTTTCTAAAAACAGTGAAGGAAAATTGTGTATTTGACAGGCTTTTCGTACTTAGTTTGCTAAGCTGATTTTCAACGGTTCAGTGCCCTCACTCTTCTCTCCAACCCATCCACAAGAAAAAAGGAAAAAGCTGGCCTCTTATCCTTAACATGTTCAATGGCACACAGAATAAGGAACAATTAAGCACTATTTTAACTATACAGTATTTGGGTTGAACGTTAACACACTTAAGAATTAAGTATTCTGGTTTGGGCTGTTCTTAAAACTGAATATATGGAATCTATAGGTTGCATTTAATGGAGTATCAAAAGCAAATTGCAAAAGGATTACAGTCACTGTCATTTTATTTACTGTGAGAAGAAAAGAGGTCCCAAACTCCTGAAGAAAACGTTCACAATGCAGTAAAGACTGAACTCACTGCTTCACACTAGTCCATCTTGAAAGAGGCAGACGAAGTAACTGATTTGGGCATGTGAACAGAGTAAAAGCAATTGCAGGAAGTTTGTTGTTGCCATGTTTTTCTTCCTTTTGAATACCATCAACATGGGATTAATTCATGATCTTTACAAAGTAGCTTCCAGTTAGACTGACACACAATGGCAAGCAGCGTTAGACAGGTGAAGTGACAGGAAGGAGGAAGGCTGACTTGATGTCAGTGACAAAACTATTTTAATGGAAATGTGAAATTATTCAAAAATTTCTTCCCCTAAACATGTGAAGATTTCTCTAGTCAGATTCAGACTGCACAATGGGCTGAGAGCAGGAATCTGCCAGACACAGTATTTTTACATACCACAGTTTTTCTAATGGCTTTTCATCCTCAGTGCCTCACTTAAAGGTTTCTTCTGCCAAAGATCTGTTAAATCAGTGATGTTCCATCAAACAGTAGTTGTCAAACATGATAAAGACCTACAATAATAAAATACGTGACCAAGAAGTTTTAGTAGCGAAGGATCTAAGGAAGAGCAGAAATAGGTCACATTTTCAAGACACAGAAAAACAACAATCCCGAGCAGGCTGCTGTTTATTCAGCAGTACTCATTTTCAAACCTCTTCTATCCTAAAATCAGACCTATGTATAAGGTCATGCAATGGATGTGACAGGCAAGTCCCATAACAAAGTACAGATGATAATGCTCAACTGCTACAGCAGAAGGTACCTCTCAATTAGGTCCTTTAAGAAGAGAGCCTCCCTCCCTGTTTCAGCTACAGGGTAACACCATAGTCTCCCTCCTGCACCACAGCATCACACATCAGACCAAAGATTCAGTTAAGAAGCTGTACTGGGCACCTGGAATAAAAGAACTGCAGAAAAAAATGCAAAGCAAAACCACATGACAACATGCAAGAATCAGAAGAAGCATTAAGGTAGGAGATCCCAGCACAGGAAACCATGTGTGCACACAATTGAACACAAACCTCCAAATTGGAGTTGGATGAACAGGCATAGAATCTTTGTGTTAATCTTGCTGATGGTCTTTTGTTTTGGAGATGTTACCTGCATTTTGATTAATACTTATCAGTCTTTGATGAAAGATGTCAGATGCGTTCAAGCTACTCCAACACCAAATTATTTGTACCAGTCTATTCCTTAAAAAAATATTTTGTTTTACTGCTTTACTTAAATGAAACTGGCGTATTTGCCAGAACTAAATATCCACTGAGGTAAAAGCCTGAAACCCCGAAAAGGAACAGGAGATGTCTGAGAGATTTTGGGGAAGTAGGCATAAGAAACAATGACTTCAATATGAAGACAAGTAGAATTTCTTCCTCCTGCTGGCTGGATGATTGGCATTTGGCTTGGGACCATCCTTGTGAAAGCAACCTCCCCTGTTGACCTAGAGAACTTTTAAGCAGTATGCAAACACTATCCAGAAGAAGGTAGAAAAAGTGTGCTGTTCTACCACTCCATATTCTGAAGTTTACAGACCTTTTTTCCAGTACACAATATCTGAAAGATGAAACAAAGAACAGAATGTGAGTTGTTCTCACCTCATCTCTTTGCAAAGCTAGCACTAGAAGACTACATAACCTGCCAAGGAACCTTCTTTGAACCTTCCATTTTCTGGTAAGTTTTAACTTACCCTCTCTGATAGAAATGAAGCTCAGCTCCAAGGAAGAACATTTTTAAATTTTCAGAAACTGAAATATGTGAAAAGATAAATACAAAATTGTGCTTGAAACTGGAAAAATCTGTGATCAACAGCATTTTACACAATCTGAATTCCAGGAAACCAATTTCAATTTTAAGGAAGTACCAACAAGATTACAGTGTCACAAATGGAGAAAGAATAAACTCTATTAGAGAAATAACAAATGGAATTCAAATACATCAAATCACTGCTCTCATCTTTTTCCTGAAGTTTTTGGTTTGTTAAAAATTTGTTCAACTTCACCAGAAATTGTTGGTTCCCTGCAATTTCTTCCCTGTGCAGTTCCACAACTGCTCAGATATGTTATGTTTTAAATTTGCTCAAAAGCTGTTTAGCTCAACAGCCAAGGTTCTTACACTCCAGAACACTAATTATATAAAGACATCTGAAGGAGGAGGGAAAAAAAGTCTGTTTCTACCAATTTATAAGGCTGACTAATAACTATGGTCATCTAGCTACACATCACCTTCTCCCATATTCTAATTTTGGAATTAAGGTTGCTCTTTGCAATTGCCTTAATCATCAAGGACATAAAAATCATAGTTGTAAAAAACAAACCTATTACTCTTCTGATAGGTCCCCATAATTGCAAAAATAGCCTCTAAAAGCCTTGAAAATTTTACACTGATGAGAATTTTCTTTAAAAACTAGGCTTTAAGAGTTTGAGGGTATATTATCTTCACATGGGATTGATTTATGGTGGGATCTGACAATTGGAAAAAAATTAAAGACTAGATGCCTATAACCCTCAAGTAAAACTATTTTCTTAATATTGCTGTTTTGAAAAGAAGACATAATCAAGTTCCAGCTATATAATTTATGTCTAATCTCAATGTAACCTAATGATAGCCTACAGGTAACTACAACTCTACGATTATCATTGCTGGCTTACCAAAACTTAGACCTTAGCAGGTCAATTTAATTTTGTATTCTGGCAGCTTTTAGAAAACATGCTGGTCAAAAAGCATTTAATGTTCTTTTACAAAGTTGGTTTCTAAAGGACTCTTTGTCAGTTTACAACATATCAAATTATTTGCCTTCCTGATCAGTCTGTTTTGCTGCCAGACATTCCAGTCCCAGATACCTGAGAGGTGCTAGAGCAGTACATTCTTCATCTGGTTTCTGTGAACCACTGCACTTCATAAAAAAGATGATCCTACATATCTGAATAATGACACATGACTGTGTTTTTGTTCACATTAGGTAAAATTTAATCAATCTAGCAGCATATGATAAGATGCAGTCTTAATATATTTCTTTCACTATTTGCACCTATATTTAATCAAAATAAAGAAATAATAACTAACACAGCACTAATACGCCTGGGAAGTCTTCACAAAAACAGTTAGTGGAGCATGAATTAACAGTTTGAAGAGAGGTTATCTGTCCTACTCACTGCAATCAAAGTCACCTAAAACACTGAAAGTAAGAATGCCAAGAATGTGGGAAGACCAAGGAGACAAGAAAGGCTTATGTGAAAATCTGCAGCAGCTAATGAAAAAAATCTCACCTTCTCAGCTTCCACAACAAACACTTCTGTGTAATTATGTCCTATCCAAAACCAAGTGAAGCTCTAACTGATGATCAGGCCCAGATTCTCCAAAAAACCTACACCTAAATTCAGTAAAATCAAGCAGTGGTTCCACTGACAGGAGATGTGGGGGGCAAAGAAAATGTGTGACTTAAGAACAACATATTTTAGAATAACTAAAGCAATCAGAAGTTGCAGTAGTACCACTTATTACAATAATCTGAGATTGCATAAATTCCAAATACATTATCTGGGTTAAAAAACAAACAAATAACAACACCAAAACCAAACCAACAATAACAACAAAAAAGAAACCACACAATGATGACCCATAAAAGGTCCCAGATGGCTGTTTCCAGAGAGATTTCAAACCTCCCTTCAGCTCTGGTTCAAAGCATTTGAGATTGAGTGTCCTGCTGAAGAAAGGAGCCAAAGCACCAGCATTATTTATGTTAATATATGGTGGCTGGCAGGAAGCAAAACTGAGGTGATGTGGAGGTCACAGCCATAAAGGCAATAGTAGCATAAAACACAAATGCATGAAACCTCTTTGTAAATAGGTTTTCTTTTTGACCTTTATACATTTTAATATGGACAATTCATAAAATGCCATAGTGCTTAAAAACTTGCATGTGTATCAGTAACTCAAAAACCACCAAGCTAAGTAAAAAACTTAAGGATTACACCATCGCATGTAAGGTTCCATCATCTTCACCACTCAGGACACTCCCTTTTATGCTCCCACATTTCTAAAAGAAGAAAAAAGCCTCAGAGAGTTTGGATTTCACCATCTGCCTGACTCCCACAGGTTAAGACTGCAGGCATCTTCTGTGTTGATCTAGAACTGATCAGCCCTGTTGGAAAAACATGTAGGGACCAGCTAGGTTAGTCAAGGCAAATACAGCCATAAGCTTGGCCAAAACAAGATGCAGTTACCCCTTAGACAGCAAAGTCAGTTCACATTTGAATACATAAATAAGCTAGTCAGAGACACCTCTTCTAAAAAAACAAACCAACACACTAAACCATTTGGTTTTCAATTTAAAAATTCTCCTATATCCAGTTACTGGGCTGTATAGAGAAAACGCAACAAAAGATTTTCAAAAAGCATAGTATAACTATTTCATTCAAGACAAAAATGGTGACAAAGTTTTTTGATATTTCAGTTCCATTTTTTACTTTCCTCCTTCTGGACATTTAACCTGACTGCTGACCATTGGCATTTAAATGATAAATGGGTACATTAGTTGAACAATTAATTCTATGGAAATCTCACAGCTTAAACTTGGGGTTACATCCCCAAGGCTATGCTCTTGCACCATGCCTCTTACATTTAGGGAAAAAGCTCTACCCTCTCTATAGCTATCCCATGATGAGTCAAGCCTGAAGGGCTGTCAACAAACGAACTACGTAATCCACAGAAAACAACACAGTCATAGTTTTTGGTAAAAAACAATTCATTGTCACTCCTCTGCTGAGCAGTGGAAAAAATGCAAGGCAGAAAATAGTCCCAGGGTTGTAATATAAGACAACCTTGAGGTTTCCTGATTAAGGTATTTCTATGTCCAGTGTTACATTAGAGCACTCCATCAACATAACTTTATGTTGCTTTGCTGTGAACCATATTAGGGAACTGTTTTCCCTTAAAGTAAACAAACACATTTTCTATTAAATAATAATTTTAAAAGTCGGGATAATTTGACCAAGTCAGTTACTCTCCTAATTCACTCTGGTACCATTACCCTAGAATTACTATTGAATGCTTAGTGATATTCAAGTTGATTTGCAACTTCAGGTTCACCACTGAATTAAAAACACAGTAACCTGGTGGCTCAGGAAACAAACAGGTACCTCTTCACATCAACATGACCAACAGAGCAGCTATGTGAGGTTAGCCCTGGAATCAGAGCTGAGAGTCAATCAGTCCTGTATCAGGAAGGCGAAAAAGGAAAAAACCCAGTCCCAGAGGCCTAATCCAGCCTAATCTAGGATGCAAAAAAACCTCCCGACACATCCTAAAACTATGGAAGCACTCATGATAGTAAGATTTTAAATTATTTTTAGAAAGTTTGGCTTGGCACCTCTGCAAATCTCAGTGGTCTCCCTACAAACAAAGTATGTTTTTGTAAACTCTACTTTGCTCAGTCTCTGAGGGTCATACCCATTAGCACTTTCTCCTACCTCAGTCACAACATGATGCAAAAAACAATCCATCTGTGAGCAAAAAGGTACATGCAGTTTAAGACTTTTTAGGATTCTGGAAGTTCCACCAAGGTGCATATCCAAAACCTGGCTGAAGATGTGCAGACATTGCAGAGCTCCTCACTCCAGCCCAGCAACCACACATGCAACAAGTCTGACATGCATTGGCAGGACTGTATTAAGCACCAAGCACAGCAACCCTCCAGAACTCCAGCAGCTGGAAGCATCATTCATGCAAAATGCACAAACTGCTGGGAACAGAAAATCCAAATCTCCCTGCTTCCAGCCCAGCGCCCTAATTGCTAGAACCGTAACAAGTTCTGACCCACTCCCCTGTCTTCCCTGAAACAAAGATGCAAGACTTGCTGTTTGGAGAACCCTCTTGGGAGATCCCAAATTTTTTATCTCCCACTGGCTGACCTCGATGCTCCCTACTCACTGGGCTGGCAGTTGCAATACCTATTCATGAACGCCTCAGATAAGTTTCCTAATTCTACTTGCAAAGATGATTGGATAAAATCTAGGCATGGAAATGTTCATATAGAGAACCCCGGAAAGTCTTAGCCTAAATTCCAGGCTTTAGTTTTCACATAGCCAAGAATAAGACATTGACTAAAGCAGATCTTCAAGGAGACTCCAAAAATCAGATCACTTGTGAGCACAGAAACAGTTCTTGCAGGCTGCCTAGGCATGAAAGACATTGGAATCACATTAATCCAGCAGCTCAGGTTATGAACCTCACAACTCTCCAACAAGAGAAATCTGATCAGGCTTTAAACAAGTTTTGTTTCTTCTTTCTTCTCTAAATGTACATAGTTTGGTGTACATGAGTGCACTTCTCCCTCTCAAATGTTTCTTTTTTTCCATCTTCAAATTTAAAAAAACCCAAAACCCCCAACCCACTCCTTATGAGCAATTTCATCCTTTAACACACTGGGGTTTGCACAGGCCAAGTAACATTTTTAGCAAAGAAGATAATTGCAAATGCACGTTTCTAAGGTATTGTAAATAGCATGAAATTATTTTAAAATGTTATGAAAAAATGCATTTACAGTGTTCCTTTAAGTGTTTTAACAAAGCTTCTGTTGAAAATGTTTTATTGCAAAGCAAGCAAAGATAGAGCATTTTTAAAAGGACTCCTTTATCTCCCTGCAAATGACTGAGATACAGATACTTCCCAGAAAGGGAATGCACCAGAAAATAGGCAACCTTATGTTGTACTAGCCATCATTTCCTAGCACCATAAAATATTAGCTGCTCTGTTTCTGATGACTGTGTCATAGCTGAAGCAAAATAGCACAACTAGCAACACTACAACAGTAGTGTCCAGAGGTCTTATGCAAGTTTAAATTTGGTACCATACAAACATACAGGCTCTATTCAGTATGGCCAAGCCATTTTATAGCCAAAGCAGCAGCCACTCCAGACCAAAAGCAAAACTGTAGCTAAAATTAAGCAGCACATTCATGCCATCTTCCAGGAAACACAGTATCACATACCTCCTTGTCATACTCCTTGGACAACATAGATAAATAAAACAGATATTGGCCTAAACAAGTTCGTCAGAAGACACATTGTTATCACTCAGGGCTGTAAGCTTGTCTACACTGCAGGATCTCCCTCCTTTAATGTACCATTTGAAGCATACTTGGAAAAGCTTCTCTAAACTCCTAGGACAAAACGCTGCACAGAAAGAGGAATTCATTTCCTTACAAGATCCAGACAAATTAAAATGCTTTTCAGTGGACATCACAGCAGACAAGACACACGAAGATGTACATGGAACTGTTGGGTACAGTCATGCTCTCTCAGAGCTGAGACACCATAAGGGAAAAGAGCAAGTTTCAAAAACTTGATAAAACCACCAGCAGTTGCAACATGTAATCCCATCAGTAACTCTCTAAGGTATTAAAGATGTAAATCAACCTCTTTCAGCCCCTCCTCTCACCCCCACCTTGCTCTGATAAAGAATGGAGAGCAAAACAGTCCCACAAAGAAACAAACAAACTAGAAAACAAAAAATCCAGTGTAATAAAGCTCCTTTTCAGAGTAACTTCATGTTCACTGCAGATGAGAGCTGTGCAGGCCTTTTCCACAAGAATCACTGAGTGAGTGGCTTCCCTGGGATTATTCTTGACAGTGGGCCTTGTAATTCACTTTGAACCTTGTGGGATTAAGACTCAGGCAGCTTCCTAAGGATAAATGTCATGAGCAAAGACATGCAACAAAATAAACCAAATTAAACTAAACACCTAAAAAATGGTGAGGAGGACAGGGAAGGAGAGAAAATAATTTGCCTTCCCCTCTGTTTCAGTTGCAACTTGTCACGCATGCCACTTTGTGCTGAGAAAATGTTTAAAGTTATCATTCTCACATATTCAGTGTCCCTCTATTAGGCAAATTCTTGTCTCTTAAGTCAAGATGAAGTCATAAGCAGCAGAAATATTTTATTTTTTTTTCTGAAGGGGAAAGTGGAAAGAAAAGTTTCATAATACATTAGGTTTTAAGAATTAAAATACTTCTGTGCAGCTCCAAAATGCAACTACACATCAGCAAGCACCACTGGACCTGTACAGACCAGCAACAGGACTTTCCACATGGATCTTACATGGTGCTACCACATCCAGAACAGCTACCATGGTGCCATTAAGTGCCATTACACTAAGCCTACAGTACATAAACTCAGTGATGCTTCATGGAAACAGAGATACCTCTCTCATTACTCACCAGCCACTTTCCCCCCACAATTTTGATTTCACTTGGAGCCTGTCCGTAAGGGACTCCACTCCTTTCATGGACACATTAGCCCATCATGATGTTAGGATCCCCCACCTGTTCTTTTCTGAAGGCCCATCCACATGCATCTGCTTTGCTGGAGGAAGGGAAGAATGGCATCAAGGAGGGCAAGAAGAGTGAATTCATTTGTTCCCAGGCACATCTCACCCTATGGCTAGCACAAGGGAGAGGAGCACACGAGAAGGAGCTGAATGAAGAGACGTGATGGAGCTTGAGGATGCACAAAGGAACACACCAGGGTATGCACATCAGCAAAATAACCAATGTGGCACGGTGGCATCAGCATCTAAGAGTTTCAGCACCAAGTTGGAATCATGTTCATTTAGAATTGCATTGCCATGGTGTTTGTATTTCAGGCTTTGCCTCCCCAGACCTCATTAATTCACACCACCAGGCACTGGAGCACTTCTGCACACAAAAACACCCACAGCAGAACTCCAATTAATTCAGCCAAGGTGATGCATCTTGCACGTGGGCTGTTGAGTGGGAAGTGTCTGACTACTAACACCCAGATATACAAGGAGCCTGTGATGGGATTAAGTACTTTTGATACAACACAGTTTGGGATTTCAAAGGTAAACATGGCAGTAACTGGAAAGCACATGTAACTGCTCTGATACAGCTTCCATAGTAAACAGTTCCAGAAAAACATAAGCAGAAAGAGAATACAAATTTGTTAAATATAGCAACATCGCATAACAAATTTTCTTCACCATGCATTAGAAATATTCCAAATACTGTAATGTAAGTAAAGGCAGCAAAAAATGTGTTAGCTTACTGATATGTTTCTGACAGTCAGGCACATGTTCTTCACAAGAATTATGCATGCACTAAAAATTAAGCATGCAAGTCCTCCCATCAGGTACTGAAGTAAGGTTCATGCTTGCACTTCAACAGTCATTTTACAACTCGCTTTTTTAGCCTGTGATATTTGTGTTCACTTTGTTCATAAGAAAATAACTTTAAAAATAACTTACACATTCTAAGTAATGGAGGCAACCAGTAAGTGCCCAATGGAAAAAAGTTCATACATGCACCAAGAAATAATTAACATTAGAAAAAGAGAGATACTTCACAGCATTTGAGTCATCTCTACATCAGTAGTGTTCATTTCAATATGAGTATCAAAATTTATTCACATGCTGCCCATAGCAGAGGTGAAGTTTCATGGGGTACAAATGTTTCCATGCTAAATTTTTGCAGTTTCTGGGCTTTAATTTATCCACTGAATTTATGCAAGCTTGCAATTTTCTTTAATGCCATTTTTAACTTTTTTGAGTGTAGTTTAGCTGTTACAAAACACAAAGTTTAAAAATACTACATATACTAGTTCCCATCACAAATACCAGTTTCAGACATTACTTTGAACAAAGTAGCACAGTGGCAAAGGCAAAATCAGCTATGGAAAGAGGTCTCATTGAGAAGTACCTTAGAACTTCACGCTGAAAATAAGTTCCTATTTTACCAAGCAGTAGGACTTTAAAAAGATAGTAAGTCACATTTTCACATGCATGGTACAATAGCTGTGCCTAGAATTGTGTTGGGCCAAGGGTAGCTTACATGCACTCAACAGGCACAGTTAATTTTTCTGTAAAATATGCACCAGATGAATGGCAAGGGGCATTAGCTAAACTAAGTAACTTCTTTTTAGAAGTATTTAGCTAAAGGGCAGAAAAAACATTGTGACTGCATTGTTAAACACTCAAAGAAATAAAGCAAGGTACACTATATAGAACATTATTGCTCTGTACACGCATTACCATAAAGACTTTCCACATAACCTCTTTTTTGTGCAATTGAGGAAAAGAAGCTAGTACCTATGATAGAAATTTATTTACCATCTAGTTAAAAATCTAGTAGAAAATCTCATGTGCAGCTTTTACTGGCAATTTGCTCAAATATTCATATTTGTTCAAAATAATTTACAGTGCAGTTTTCACAAAACACTTTCAGAAAACATTTTCAAAGGTTCAGAAAAGACTGATGTGCACTACACATTGTTTAAGACGTTGTATAGATTGTAAGACACTGAGTAATATACACCAAAGAAAATTAAATGGCACTGTAATGGATATTAAGGGTTCCATGCATAAAAGCTTTGCCCATTTCTTGATACCTGAGTGCTTAACTATGCAGCCTTAACAGCTTCCCATTTGGCTTTTCCTTTTGACTGAATTCCTACAGTCTGCTCAAAAAAAATTTCAACATTTGAAATCTTGCAAGCAAAGAACAATTACATTCAATCCCAAAGACTCATATGCCTAAAATGGTGTAATTAAAAAAAATTAAAGGAAGCAGTCATGCAGGGATTTTAAAAAATCATTCAACTCACCAGTCCATTGTTTGGCTGAGGTGAAAAAGGCAAACATTACTGAGATGCATCAGTGAGGAAGTTAGAACACAAATCAAGACCCGTGCCTGCAAGCACATGTGAATAACTTCAGGCCCAGGTTGTAGTTATTCATGTGTGTGCTTGCAGAACCTCAGCTCAGACATTGCTGTTAAGATCACTTTGCCACCAACTTCAGCAGAAATTAATGTGTTTGACAGCAATTACTTCACCTCAAGAAGATAAACCCTTCAAGTCTCACAGGTAACAATAATTAATCCATTCTAGCTCCTCATAGCTCTGTTTTGTTTTTTTTTTTTAAAGGTCTCAAAGCCCATTTCAAGCCTGCAGAAACTATGTGAGGGTTGTAAACACTGCAGTGCAACGTGCTGTATCTCTGTCTTGTAATGCACCAAGGATGCTCATGACACTAGTGACAAGTCATTATTCTTTTTATGAGGTACCTCTGCCAAGATTTAATCAGAAACATCCTACATTCTGTTCAGTTTCTCCTTAAGTGTTGAGTCTTTCCAAGATAAGCTTGCAAAGATTTTGGTGATGTGAACTGTGCAATGAAGATAAATGAAAAAAGACCCCATGCAAACACAGAGGAGGGAACACACATGTATACCTGATTAGACAAATTTTAACTACATTTTTTAAGTGTTTGTGAGTACTACAGATTCAAATGCATCGCAGATAAAGAACTGCTGTTTGGAGAGGAAAGGTAAGTTGATGGTTCGTGAACTTTTAAGTCTTTTAACAGCAAGAGTTTGGCAAGATGTAACTTTCATGCTATGTGTACAGACCAGTGGGCTATTAAAGAAGAAAATCTAGACAGGACAACTCAGATTTATAGATAACAAATGTAAGATTTGGGGGTGACTGATAGATCCCAGCAGCAGACTCATACGTGGCTCAATCCATTAAACAGTATGCAGGTAACCCAGGTTCTTAATGAAAAAGGTGCTGACAGGAGCACCTCAGTCATGGACTCACTGAAATAAAGAATTGTACTGCTCCAGTCAGACTGATCACATGTGCTGCTTTGTGTTGTGTGGGGAAGATCTGTTTTCTGATGTTCTCTTGATACAGGTTTCATCACTGACTTCAAAAAAAGCAAAATGTAGCCCAGTTTTTTTAAAGTCTCAGTATTCAAAAAAGAAACTTAACAAAGGCCTAGTAATAAGTTTTGAAACACCAACTCTACATACTAATTTGTCTGCCATTCGAAATGGAATACCTATGGCCTTGATCCAATTAGATGTTTTGGTTTTTTTTTAAATTGAGGTGTGTTATTAAACAACTGATAAAATTATTTCAACTCATTTCTCCTTCTGAAACAGTAGAAAAAACCTAACTATATAGGTATGAATCTGAGATGAGAACACAGAGATATGGAACCGCTTGGAAACGATAACCAAAAGTGAAAACAGAAGGTAGAAACAGATATATGGAAAAAATTAGGAGAAAAAGCGAAAAGTGACTACCATGCTAAGCCCTTCGAGTGGGGCAGGGCCAGCATCAGTGCCCGCTTGGGGCACGGTGAGCCCGACACGGTCCTGACCTGCCAGCGGCTGTTCCTAAGGACCCACCGCGTTCTCCCTCATCCCAAAGCACGTGGAGATACATAACACGCATGTGTGTGCGTATACATGCACCTACATACTGTGTCTGTGTCTGTGTGTGTGCCGGGGTGCCCAATGAGCCACAGCCAGGCCTAGCAGCGCGCCGGCAGCACCGGTGAGGGCCGCACCGAGCGGCGGCGGCGGCACGGGGGGAGCAGCCGCTTCCCGCTTCCCACCTCCTCCCCGGCAGCGGGAGGCGGCCGCGCAGTGTCAAGCAGATGGTGCATTTCAAGCAGAGAGCAGGCCGGCTCCCCGGAGCGGCAGGTGGGCATCCCCGCCGCGCCGATTAGCTACCCTCCGCTACCCATCCCCGCCGGCCGAGGGGGCACCGGCCCTGCTGCGGCGCTCGGCGGCCCCGCAGCCCACCCGCCCACCCCCTTCCTCCCCCTGGGTCGGCGGCGAAGGGGCCGCGGAGCCGGGATGAGAAGGAGGCGCCGCGTTTCGCCAAGGACAGGCCCGAGGTCAAAGCCGGCAGCCGCCCCCAAGCCCGCCCGCCCTCCCACCGCCGCAGCCCCTTCCCCGCCGCCCACTGCCGCGCTTGGCTCCCGCCGCCCACGCCGCCTCCCCGCCCGCCGCCGGCGGTGACTTACCTTGGCAGCCATGCTGTGCCCGCCGCGGCCACCCCCTTCCCGTCCCTTCCTTTCCACCCCTCCCCTCCCTTCCGACCGCGGTAGGCAGGCAGCTTCCCCGCCTGCGCACCAGCCCGCCAGCGCCGGCCGTCACCGCTCTCCCAGGCGCGGACGGGGCGTTCGCCGCCGCCAGCCCATTGGCTGCACCCCGACCGGCCCGGCTGCAGCCCGCCTCATCGCACGGCCCGGCCCGGCATGGCCCGGCCCGGCACGGAGCTGCGGGACCCACGCTGTGCGCGGAGCGGAGCGGAAGGAGGCAACGAGAGAGGAGGCCTCGGGCCCCGGCCGGCCATGGGGGGATTCGGAGTGGGCATCGCCTCAGCCCTCTGAGGGTCCGGTTTACCTCAGGTTTTCGCCTCAGTTTACGGCTGATGGCCTAGCAGCCTTCCAGTCGCCTCCGAGAGGGCTCTGGGTGCTCTTATAAGCCGAGGAAATGACTCCAGAGTATTCGGGGGACGCCAGGGCAAGCAGAGGGAGGATGCCGAGCTCCTTCACTGTGGCCATGCTGCTGTTGTGCCTCTCGATAGCCCCTGCTCCTGGCCAGCCCTCTGTTCTTCTCCTGGAGCCAGACTGCCTTTTGAGGGATGTTTCATCCAGTTGCTGTATCTCAAGACTTCATTCTGGGGTGTCCCAAGAACGAGCTGGACTTTCAAGAAAAATGTTGTTAATGCCATGTTAGTTCTGAAGTCGGCGTGAATGTGACCCCGTGAGCAGCCCCACTGGAGTCCAGGGCTGTACCCAGGTTGACCACACTTGGCCTCACAGTTTGCAGTTTGCACACTGTCTACAGACAGCCCGTCTGGGCGAGTGTGCCTGTGTACCATCTGACACGTGGGCCAGTGGCTGCAACCAGGGCAGTGGCCAGCCCTGGCCATCCCCAGCTCTGGCTGGCCTCGGGGCTTCTGGCTCCTGGGAGGTTTTAGGCTGCCTTGCAGTTGGAAGAGCTGACAGGGAACTTGCTGCCTACATGTACCTAAAGATGGCTTATATGAGTAGCTCGGGGGTGAGGTTCTTCATTTGTAATTGGCTATCAAGTTATTCATAGCTTTGAGGTGCATCTTCTAGCACTTTCCAGAGCAAGTAGCTAATTAGTTGTTTTTAATTGTCCTAGAGGGACACGGTAGAAATTAAAATGTTGCATAAATGCATCTTCCCCTTCCTAGTATTACACAACCTCCTCTGTGTTCCTTGGAAGTTTCTTCCACCACTTATGAGGCCTGGCAGCATTTCTATCTCCTTCGCTTCTCAGCAGTATTCCAAAGTCTCTACCTCCTGTAAAGCCCTCCCACTTGCTTGATTCTCTTCTACCTGCCCTGCATCTTTGTGCCCACTCTATGTGCTCAGCTGCTCTGTGAGGCCTTTCTCTTCTTGCTGCATCCCTCTGACCGAGAGAACAGCAGTTAGAGCAAAGCAGACTTGGAGCCTTCCTCCAGCCTCACCTTTTCAAGTGAATACAAAATCCAGATTTTGCAAACAACCACATAAGTGAATTCTGTCACCTTGTCATAAAATAATAGATAGCATAATTTGTAAACAACAAAAAAAAAGAATCTCAGGTTATTTTAACAGTACCACAAGGAAGACAAAAAACAGAGGCAGAAAATGGCATAACAGCTGGCTTATAATACAGATACAGCATTATGGAAATATACAGAAGCCAGGATATTTAGATTTGGGGCTGCAATTCTGTCCTCAATAAATGGAGCTTTATTTTTGTGAAACAGGGATATTTTTTTTTCCATATTAAGACTGCTAATGAAATCATCAGAGTTCTCGTGTTGTACTGACACACGGTCTTGACCCAACTGCCAAGGAAAAGCACAAGCAACACACCCGCCTATGTTTCAAGTAGACTGACAGTGAAATTCAGACAGGGAAATAAAAATGATGATCCTGGGATGCCTCATTCTCTTGTTCCATAAGTGCAACAGCACCTGAGCTTTTCTAGCACTTCATGTCCCAGGCATCAGGAGCTCCAAGTGCCTCAAATCCTGAGCATGCCCCAGCAGTGCCTTGGTCCTGACCGGGCTGGAAGGTCATGCCCAGCTCACGTGAAAACCTGCATGCAGTTAGCATAAAGAGTTTTGCCTGGCAGGCCCAGTGTGCACATACTGCCTCAAGCTCCTTATCTTCATAGAAAGGGCAGTGAAAGGTGATGTTCACTTTTAAAGTACCGTGCAGTATGACTGCAGTAGATTACAGCACTCTCTTTGGCTTCGTAAGCAACTTGCTTTCAAAGTCCGCTGTTGACTGAGGTTAAATTCAAGCCCATGTGTCATACTCCTTTCAGTATGTTTTAACCACAAAGCCATAGAGTGCTCTGGGGAATAGAGGAGGAACATTTTTCATTCTTTCTAGTGAAGCTGTGTCATTTTGCAGAAGAGAATCCAAGATTAGCTGGACTGGAGCAAAGTGTGCCACTTCTGTGTGGTAAAATGCGATGAGATGAGGGCAAAATAGTGAGTCAGTTTTGATTACAAAACATAAAAGCATTCTTGGAGAAGTTAGGAGTCTCCTCAACCAATGCCTTTTTCTGTGTCTGGCATGCAACACTCACAAAGCAGAACACACAATCATTCTAGAGCTCCCCTCTGCAATGAGAAATGACCTGGAGTTCTCTCCTCCTGTTCCCTTTTCTGACACAGAGCATCTGGAGTTTGTACATATGGGGATGGGTTTTGCAGGAAGAGCTGTAGCTTGTTTCCAACCTAAGGCACAACCTAATATCTGGACTCTGTCCTGGAGGTGGAAAATGAGGCTTAGATGGCTTTTCATGTAGAAAAATTATTCATTACTTGGTATTTTGACTATTAGGGTATTGTAGAGCACAGCAGCCATATCTCAATAGGCACACATGATCTTTGCTGATCTTATTAAAGGTTACCTGGGCTAGACTTGACAGCCTGGAGCTCACAGGATTTTTCAGGCTTGAAAAAAGACTGATGAAGGATCAACATTTTCCCATTCGCTTATACTGAGTATCAGGCCAAACACAATATGCTAGATATTTTGTATCTTTTTTTTTGTAACATTCATCACTCTTTCTCTGATGCTTCTTCAATGTTACAGATTGTGCACTGGCCGCCGGATACCTAAAATACAGGCATTGCCATATGTGGCCTAAAGGCAAGACAGTATCTTCCTCAACTTGAAAAGATGTAAGTGCATCTGGAGGGATCTGGAAAGGTGAGGTTTGGAAAGATCTAGGCACAGTAAGTAGCTTGGTGAAAGACTGAGATAAAGCCAACGCCCTCAAGACCTCTGCTACTACTGAAATTATTGAGCTGTCTCCCTCAGTATACCTCCTGTCTTCCTCATGACATGGTAATTGTCTTCCAGGCAGCTTCTTTTGTGTTAAATTACACATACAGCAGCATGGATAGCATGCTGTGTTAACTTACCACAAAACTTGCACCAAGTATGTCTTCATATAAGTATAGCTTGGAGTAGAAATAAATAAGTGTCATCATTGCTAGTGGGAAAGAGATGAATGTTCAAAAGAAATGAGCACCAGGCTTTCCTGAACAGATTGTTTAAAAACAGTTCTTAAAAGTCTTTATTGACTCCTCTCCCTCAGTAAAGCCTCAAGGAAAGGCACGGAACAGTATCCTCTTCCTTAGGTTAAGGATTTAATTGGGGGGAGGTTGTTGTTTCTGTGGGGGTTTTTTTGTTATTGTTTTGTTTTATTTATAAAGGGTGAATCTTAGCCAAGAATTTGTCCTCACAGTAGGCCTAACCCTTAGAATTTCTCTAATAAAATAAAGTATGACTCAGTCTGAATGAATCATTCACAATTCTTCTTTCTCTGAAGAATATTCACAATACATCATGATTCCCTCAAATATATTTTCTGATTTTGTTTTGTTTTCTGGTTATTTTATAATGTTGCCTGACAATTGCCACAATTGCCAATGTTTTGGGTTTTTTTTTTTGTTGTTTTTTGTTTTTTGTTTTTTTTTTTTAATATCACATATTTGTAATTTAAAGCCTGTTGTTTATCAATGATTGATGAGGTTAGCCAAACACAAGCTTGCTTCCTGTTCCTTAAACCATAAGATTTTCAAATACTTTCACATGCATGCTTAAAATTCATTGTCTATCAATGTTTCTGCCAGTGAAAGCCCAAAATGGTCATTTAAATACTTCAAAGAAAAGGGAAACATAAAAGCAGCATGTAGAAGTATGAATTCATTTAAAAATCCATATAAATGGTAGTGTATTTTCATGGCTTTTCCATCTCAAACTATGACACTGTCCCCCACTGTGAGTATTGCGTCTACCAGGAGATAGTGGAATTCACAAAATAGGGAGGAGACAGCTATGATTCTGTCTTATGGCTGATAATGGCATTTGCACAGACATTACTGTTAAAATGGAATTGTTGAAAATGTTTTACCAGGGCTATGTTTTAGAAATGTGTCTGAAATAACTGGGGAAACATTGATACTGACTGATGAATAGAAGTTTAGTTCTTCTGTTGGTGTAAATCAGCATAGCTGGTAGGCTTGTGCTGATTTATGTTGGTAAAGCCCAGAAAATAAAGGGGATGTATGACAAACAAAGGATGCAGTATTTATTTCATAAGTAAAAAGTACTTCGTAGCTCAGGCACACCATTGGCATGAATAAGTTATGAAAAATCTTCACAGCCAAAAGAACATAATCATCCTTCATGTATAACAGATTTGTTTATTCTGTAAAGATTCATTTCAGTTGATTAATTATCAGTATCTGCTGATGGTAGAGGTAACAAGCCATCTCTGATGAGGGAATCATTTTAGGACATGCTCAGAATATTTTATCACCTAGGACAAGTTGTGTATGCTCAGAATATTTATTATACTGTGTATTAATTGTGTCATATTTTTAAAGCCAAGTACTGAGTGTGAACTGTTTCACAGATACAGAAGTTAGCTATATTTTTCTTGATTTTTTTAAAATAATGAAGGTATAAAAAATATTAAAATACTGGAACAGTTGTGTTTGCATGTCAAGTGCTGAACTGTGCTGCTGGATTAAATAATTGTTATTCTGAACCAGTAAAAAATTTGCATAAGTGCAAATTCCATCTCCTAGCAATACCATCAGAATTGTCCCTGTCTTCACCAAATCTAATTCATACCAGCCACATTGCACTCTCATGATGACCATTACTCAGAAGGAAGTTAAGAAGATGGAGGTAAATGGCATTCTTTTTCTTGAAATTTTATTAAGTGAAAAAATTGCAATACCAAGTTAAAACGCCCAAAGAGGGATTAAATTTTCTCAACTCTGAAGCATTGATGAAGAGGAATTAATTACAATAAATCTGTCAATCACTGCAAAATAAAGTGCAAAAGTAGATCAGATTTTCAACACAGTATATTAATTTACTACCTATAAACCTAACCTAGTCACCAAATTAAGTAGAATGTAAAGAATTATCCATAAGAAGGTAGACTGAGATCTGTTAATAAATCCATTTCCCCCACTGTTGGTCATATATGAATAGGCATAGTATTATAACCAGACTTTATTCCCAGAAGAGACTGTGCAAAGAGTCTGTCATTTAATGGAACATGTGTAAGTCTAGGAAGTGTATGTATGAGTGTCTGCACATACTGAACATACATTGTGTGCAAGAGGACAGCTGGATTTTAATTAGCCAAGACTTTGCAGAAAGTAATAGAACCTCTGCAAAGTTTTGTACCAAGCACTGCATTTCTCTGAGCTTCAACAAATTTAGGTGTTTGAAAATATAAACATGTGGTAACCTTGAAACTCAACATTTTCTTTCATTCTCCAGCCAAAACCTGTAATTTTTTACTTTCCATAGAGATGTGACATTTATTAATTATTAGTACATCTTTCCAGAGGACTCACTATGAGCTCGTCTTTTTCTGTCACTGAAGAATGATGGTCTAGCTCAAAGTCCATTAAAAAAATGGACTGCTGGAGCTTTTCCATTCATCTCAGTGCTTTAGATTTGCTTAGATTCTAAGAATATCACCCCCTCATAGGTATTTACAGCTCTCTGTTATCAGTATGCCAGCTTTTGGTATCTGTTTTGTTAAAACGAGCTGGCTAAAGACAAAAGGTCAAAAGGGTTTTAATGACTTACAAACTAGAAGCATTGCTAGCAAGTGTGTTTACCTAGGGAAGATGATAGCTTCTAATTATTTGGAGTGCTTCTTTTTAATTTAATTACCAAGAAAAGCAGGTCACATTGCTTTTGTATGCATCTGATCAAAAGTTAGCTGCTAGTCATTTTCAACCAGGCCTGAGAAGAAAGCAGCAGTCTCAAAGTTATTACATTCCACTAGATTTTGTAAAATACAGCAGCCTGATGAAAAAATCAAGATTTCTTATTGCTTCCATTGAAGACTTGACTATGTTGTAAATTTGTCTCTTAAAAAACACTAAATAATTCACATCCATAGAGAGATTAGGAAAGCCTAGCCACAGGGGAAGACTTCAGCCCAGCTACTGATCTTTTTAAACTCCAGAAGAATCCACTTGCTAGGTTGCTCTGCTCACACATCTTATTTGGTAGGATGTTTCTCTCCTCTTTCCTCTTTTCATTTTATTTGTTATTTTCAGTTTGGTTGGAACCAGCCTTGAAGAAGTAGGAAAAAAAACATTTGGATTTATGATTTCATTCTTCAAAAGCAAGCATGATATTTCAGAATCAGTTATGTGATCAGTGGCAGCTCAGTAAATATGTCATGCAGCTTTTTTGTTCAGCGTCTTAGAGCTTTTCCAGCCAGATGTCCACACTCTACATATCCAAAGGAGATTTTAGGGCCTTTGGGTTAAGTTCCTGAAAGTTGAAGTGCAGCAGATGTTTTGATTGTTTAGTCCATCATTTCTGCAGGTAACAATATTTAAACAATCAATACAGAAAATCCCCTGCGATGCTCACCAAAATCAATAGGAAAATTCCCATCTGAGAATCTGACTTATCTTCTATGAGATTTTGTGGATGGATAGTGATGTATGAAGCAGAAAAGAATCTAGCTCTTTTCTCCTTTTCCACTGCTTCTACTATAGTAGGAGGGCTAATAAGATGTGAGACAGCAAAATGTCCTTTTCCTGAAAGAGAGATAAAAACTTGCAAAAGAGCCATGGTGAAGAGAAAGACTTTGTCATGTGCTGCTTTGCTTGTTTATATTAATATAGAGAGACTTAAAATGCACATTATTGAAATATTAATTGCCTGGTGAGGGAATCCTTAGACTTAGGCTTCTGTAGGAGCATCAGAGAAGTAGTCAGAAAATGCACTCAAGTCCTGTGTACTTTCCTCTTCTTCTGGTGTTTCCCTGTCAGTGCAGAACATGCACAATCACCCTGAGGCTCCTTGCTACATTCAGCCAGATAACACCAATAGGTAGGGTATATTGAGACAATACATGCAGCTTTTGCTACTGAGACTTGAAAGCAATACCTTCCTTGAATCCTCAGCCACAACTCAGATGCTGAGATAATAATCAGCAATGAAGAGCTATAGGTCAGTTGTTGTTCTGTAAGGGACAGGCATTTTCTTTGGGCGTGGATCCACTCACATTCATTTTGCCTCTTTGAGACTGAGCTTAACGAGGTCCACACACAAGTTGAACCTGAAGAACATTTGGAACTTCAGAAGAGTATTGCTGTCTAAATAATAGTATGGCTTGTTGAGGGAATTCTATCTTTAAGAGACCCCTGAAGGAGCCTACTAAATTGTTAAATTGTTCTGAAACTTATACAGACTAGGACTTAGCAGCCAGAATTCTTAGAATGAATGAGAAACATCTGTAAGATTTCTGGACTCTGGGTGGCTGCAAAATGCAACACTTATATCCCACTCTGTCAGGCTTGTATTGGTTCCCAAAGAGTTCCTAGGTATATAGTGGAGATTCTTGTCTTGGTTTATTTGCCCCTAAAAACTAAGCAAACTAACAACCTCTTTTCTATTTCCCTGTTGTCCTTAATGTCAATTAGGAGACCCATATCCTGCAAAGGTTGGGCAGGAGCAGAAGCAACCTTCAGCTCCAGAATTACTGTCTTTTTTATTCTGGAAGGCTTGAGTTCACTGCCCTGCAGTGCCTGTGCCAGACACTGCTGTTCAGTGCTTTTTGGACAAGAACCTAGGAGATGAGTTCTGCTTAGTTTTCACAGGATTGTCTATCTTGCTTTGCACTGGCACTTTTTAAGATAACCATTATGAATCAGATCATTTGGGAGTTTTATTAGTCCAAGTCAGAGCAGCATCTCTGGAGGAAATAAAATATTCCATGAGTGGTTAGGTAGAAAGAAGCTAAGCCTCAGCATCTAAGACACCACGCTGTATTTCAGGGAAGAACTTTATATTCTTAGGTTAAGTATCACAATAGCTGAGCTTTCCATTTCCCTTCAGGCAGTTCTTCTATACTCTTGCTGCTAGAATGGAAGATACTCATTTCAGTGCCACAGAGTTATAAATGCTTATGTAAATCATTAACATGAACCATTTATTCTGACCACATGTACATGGTCTAAAGTTGATATCTGGAAGCTGTTAATCATTACTCATCAGCTACTTGCTGCATATCAGAAGGTGATTCCAAGTGCTCCTGCCAGCTTTTCAGAGCTCAGTACCTCTGGGTCTATATAACTAACCTGCATCCAGCTTCTGTTAAAGGATCAGAAATGCCTAGTTAGGTCTTTTTGACAACCTGTCTAATGCTACCTGAAGAGATAACCCAAATTCTCTGGGTCAGATACATGAAAGGATGGTGAAGTAGTTGGGAATGTGATCCCAAAGCTGTGTTTTTTTCGTGAATAGAGTCTGACAGCACTAGAGCCCCACAGAAGCCTCCCTGGACAGCTCTGCAGGCACCAGATGATTTATTCACTTCAGTCCTCACTTAGCCCGTTCCTGTCAAATTTGAGCAACATAGTTCAAAGCTCAGCCAGGGCTTTAAGGAGCAGGAATTGGCACTACCTTAGAAAGCTTGATCCATCAGAGACTTCAGGTACTGAGCAAATTTTCACATGGTGTGGCTTGCAGTGGATAGATGGCAGCCAGTGGCAGCTCCAGAAGTACCTGTAGAAGGAAATGGCAGTGCCCTACAAGGGTTTGGTGGCTCCTGGTTTTAATTATTCCTGTCACATTTTGCTCTGCTGCAGAAAATATCCTGATCTTTCCCCTAGAACTGTTCTGTGTCCTTGGCTACTCTTCATGAAACTCATTATGTGACCAATTGTCTTTCTCTCCTTCATCCTTATTTCATTTTTCTGCTACTGGGCAGCCTTTCTAACTAATTTCTAATCCTGGTATTTGTAACCTCATACTTCTGCTTTTCCCCATCACCTTGGTTCTAACTTCTTTCTCTTGTGTCCTATTGTCCTCTTTTTATGCACCAACCCACTTTGATCTCCTTTGTGCATTGAAAGAAAATTTCCTAATTTTAGTTTGTATCTAAAGTGCTGCATTAGCCAACAATAACAAAGAATAATATGTCATTCCATGGAAATGTGGAGAGCCTACATCCTTCAGCTGCTGGCTGAATGTAGAAAAATATTTGAAGAATTTAGGTACCAACCCTGAGGAAACCATTATTGCGAATCAGCACATTTCATATTTTCCAAAGTTTTCATCTTGTCCAGATTAAATCATTTTACTGGCATGAGGTAATACCAAAGCACATCCCAAGCATTAACTGTCTATTAGTTTTCATCCATCTGTTGGTGTGTGGTGGATGCTCGGTATCTGTTGATATGTATGTAAAGTATGGTGCATGCCACAGTTAACTGTGTGAAAACTTTTCTAGCATTGAAAAAACATTCTATTCATCTTCAAAATGACTGCATCAGTTTTGTGAAAACCTTCAAACAAATGTCACTGTGACCCAGCAAGCTGTGATGGGATATTCTGGCCCAGCATTATATGTAACATACTGTTACATAGGGTTAATATGTAACATACTGAAAATAAAATTTTATAATGGAAAACACTGAAAAATCTTTACATTTTGTGTCCAGTTGTATGATGAATAAATTATTTGCATTATCCTGTATTTTCTTTGTTGCATTCTTTTGTTTTTTTGAGGCATACATGTAAGAATGTACAATTAGAAACAGTACAACAGCAGAAAAATAAGTGTTTACTTGTTGCATTGAAATGCTACATGAGAGTTTCTACTTGCTTTGAAGAAACGGACAGGTTACAAAAAATAACTCAGAGAAAAAAAATGTTGTTGTTAGAATCAAAATTCTTTGTATGCTCAGTCTTCTAGAAAAGTAAATGACTGCACAGAATGGGCTGTAAAGAGTCTTGACATTCCTCAAATCAGTCGTTGATCAGACAAGTGATAAGCTTCAAACAGAGATATGTTGGTCTTTAGAGAATGACAGAAGATTAGAATAGATTAAGAATATTTACTTGGGCAAGACAGAACCAAAGTTTCTGAGGCAAAATATTTTTTGACACAGTTATAGAAGTAATCATGTAACAGTAGGAAGCATTCTAATTAGAAATGGGATTTGTACAAAACACTGATTTCTTTGTGGCCTTTTCTCTCAGTTATATCCAGTTTTATTACTGTAACTATTCTTTAATTAGAACTAATTGTGGATGCAGGATTTAAGCAGATTATACATTCATATTGGCAAATGCAAAAGAAACAGTTCTACACTAATGGGAAATAAAAATATTTACTGTAATGCAACTTTTGATGTTAAAGTACCAATCCCCAACTTAAAAACAAAATCTTATAGATTACAGATATTATTTCAACACTCATGGTTTAGAGGTGCACTTTTTTGTAATGTCTTTCTCAGGAAATTCATTCCTCATGATGAGCAGTACCCTAAAGTACAATTAATTTCATGGGGGAGCATGGTACCACTGCTGAACTTAGATGCTGGGGTTATAAGGGTGACAGAGCCCACCACTCAATTTGCACAGTCCTTTTGCTGAAGAAGTCAAGAAAAATAGATTGCATTAATAACATGCACCACTTATTTTAACAGGGAACTGAAGTTTGTAAGTGCTGCTGTATATTCTTCCAGCTCTCTCAAGTGTAAATCACAAATATATGTCTTCTCACCTGATCCCTGGGGGAAATTCTGTGTTCGGGCTGCAGTAGTTACTAGCTGGAAGGTGAGGGAAAAGATTTTTAGTAGATACATGGAAAAAAAACTGGTTGAAGGCTACTGCTCTTGAAGAACATAGTTAGCCAAGAATAAATCAAAAGCAGAACTGAAATATTTAATTGGATAATTATAGATTAATTAACTATAGCTTGTATAATGTTCATAACTCCTCCAGAAACAAAACAAAACAAAACAGTGATCTAATTTTAACCTGAAGTCTTTGTCATTGACTATAAATCCTAGTTGTCATTCTTGCAAAGCAAATACAAACAGTATGATTCCATTACAGTACCAGTAATTCTGAGAAATTCATCTTACCTTCAGTGTATCCTATTTTGCAAAAGATCACTTTTTGAGCTTAAGGACATTCCTGAAAATGTCTTTTTCTTCTGAATGTTTTTTCTGCAGTCCTTCCTGCACCAATGTGACATTTTAAAGCTTCAGATCTCCAGTGTTTTTTTCCAAAGGAAGCTGTTTCCATGGCCTAAGCGAGTGAACTGTGCAAAAACAGGCCACAGAGCAGGAAAAGGAGAATGAGCATCCAAAGAAAAACAACCACAAGTATGAACAACAATTGCAGTGAATGAACTGGGGGAGTCTGAGGTTTTGCAGCTCTCTCAAACTAACCTTTAGAAAGCAAAAGTAGATTTAGGTCACAAACATGTTTACTCACTGGGACAGTTTGGTGATGTGTATTTTCCTTAAGGTCCCAGGCAGGCAGTTTCTGCCAAAGGGTTTATCACAGAATAAGCAATGGCTTAGAATTCATATTACAGTTAAGGATACCCATGGTAAGAATTTGTCATGGAAACTAATTGCATTCTCCAGGACCAGATCTAGTGGCCCTGATTCATGCAAGTTAAAATCCTTCTGAAGTCAATAAGACTGTTTACTGGAGTAGAGAACACTTTAAAGAAAAATGAACCATTGATCCAAATCCTGTATACAGTCTACAGCTTTAGGTAAAGCTGATATTTGCCCACACTGCTATGTTCTGTCATTTATAGTATTTGCCCCCTGACTACAAGAATGCAGCCACAGGAGCATCAAAGTCCACCAGGGAGAGAACAGAAAGTAGAAGAAAGCAGCCCTGTGTGTTATTAAGAATGAGATCAGATAATAATCCTTATAATAACTGGGATGACAGCAGAAATTGTGACATTTCTGATATAGTTGCATTTGTGGATATCTAACTGTGGATATCAGATTTTATTTCCATCGTGTTAATATCAAAACATCAATTAAAAAAAAAGCAAGCAAAAGACAAAATGTTAAGAGCACATAAAAGAGTTTGAGGGGACACTGTAGACAACTGAAGGAGTTTGCTTCATGAGGGAGATAGTAGATAAGTTGTAAGAAAAGAACTGTGGCTGAAAAAAAATGAAGTTGGTAGTCTGTTCTCTCAAAAATGCAAGAGCAGAGTGACTTTCAAAGAAATTGAGAGGCAATAAATTTGGAACTGTAAATAGGGATGCCCTTTTTCAGTACATATAATTACATTTTAGAACACACAGCTACAAAATGCTACTGCATTAAGGTACTCAGTAAAAGTTCAAATGATTATTTCTTTTTTTTGTTATGAATACTAAGGATCCCATCCTGTTACATTTACTAGCCCACAATTTGTGCCTGAATCTTCAGAAATGCTGCTGAAGCCAAGAGAAAATAACTTCTCTCCAATGATTTTTTCTTTTTGGATATTTTTTTTTTCTTAAAACTGTGTTCTCTGGGTAATTTTTATTACGGTTTGAAAGAATGACTGCTTTTGAATAATAAGGATGCAGTATTACCTGAGATGGAAAGACATCATTGCTTTGCATACCACATGAAATAAGTTTTTCTCTTATTATATTGCTTCAAGTTTCCCTCCCTTCTTTTGGACGCCTTGTTCATCAGATAGTTAAGTATTTAGATTTGGGTTTCATTGCAGATATTTGTATTACTTCAAAAGAACTTTTAACATTACTATCTCTTTGGTTCCACTTTTTCCTAAATCCCATGGTTTTCTAGCATTTGAATACTCCAGGATAGGTCTTCAGCTGTTTTTTTGTTATTGATGTTATTGTTCATTCATTTTATATTAGTAGCAGTGACCCTAGCAGAGATCAAGCCTTCAATGTGTTGGGCGTGACATAATCAGTCAGTATGATTTTTAAAATATATTTATTTCTTTATTTTTATAGATCTTTTTATTTATTTGTGTACTTTAAAAAATGTTAGAGGAACTTGCTTGCCATTTTCTTTGTCTTTGAAAATCACCCTGAAATAACTTCTGTGGAGTGTTTGGCCCTTTGTTCCACCCAGGCTGGTTTGAGCCATGGTGTTGCACTGCTAGCATCACCATTGGAAAAAGATGCTTGCATTGCTTCTAATGCCTGAGTTGGCTTGTTCAGAACAAGCAAGGCGTCTCTCTGCCTAGTAGTACATTACACTGCATGAAACTAACCTTTATACCAATATAAAAGGTATTACATTCTATGGAATTATCAATAGGCAATCATTAGCCATGTTCAGTAGTAAGGAACTGTTGTGATATGCCCATTTTAGGCACACGTTGACCCTTCTATAGTCACATCCCACGAGACTCTTGTAGCCACAAGGAGTTCTGCCCAGTTTGGGTCTGTGCCTCCCTGGCCTCAAGAAGCTTCAGTTTCTGCTTTTCTCTGTTCACAAGGTGCACTCAGTTTTCAAGGGTGCTCAGCTCCATGAAATGTCAGGCTGTTTTTACAGCACAGTCCAACTATCCTTTCACACATAAGGTCTTGAAGGCGATGACAAAATGATCTTCAGCATGGCCAGGAGAACCCACGTTTGCAGACCTCCGAGGTCTATGGAGGTCATCCAGGACTGGACCTCTACATAGAAATGACAGAGCTTCAGGAAAAAGAATAAAGCTATCCACAAAAGCCCAGAAGCCACTTTCACTGTAAACTAAGAGAAACTATATTATATAGCTGACATTTTAATGGGCTTACTATTTTGGACATGAGGATGAAAATGATGCAGTTCTTCCATTTTCCCTTTTTCTAACCTCACATTGGTTACAGTGTGGTAACCAGCAGACCAGAGCCTTTTTTGTGTAAAGTGGTGAACATTCAAAGACCTACCACATGAAGTCCCAGTCCTGCAATCAGACATGCGGGGAGAGCTTCCCATGTGTCGAGGGGCCCACTACAGCCAACAGAAACATGAAAGACCACTTTTGAAGATATAAGCTCAGAAACTGAGATGGGTTTACTTTGCTAGTTTCTTTCCATCGAAATGTAGATATATTTTATATTTCTTTCTTCATTCATCACTTCAATTGGTAACATTGTTAATTATCTATAAAAAAGCTTCTAAAATACGACACAAGAAAAGTGACATAAAAGTGTAGTTTAATTCATAATATAGAGGACTATAATTATATGATTCTATGATTATTTTTTTTTTTGCTTCCCTGATGTTTTCCAGAATGTGCTATAAAAATAAAAACTCACCACTGTCTCCTGGCATGTGGTAACATGGTACTGGCTTTCTTTATTTTTCTTTTCCGGCCAGTTCAAACTCACTATTTTGAAAAATCAAAGTCTTTTTATTTATCTTCCTCTGGATCACTTTGTCCGGAGTAAGGGTCCAATATCAACAAAGAAGAGATGCAGTAACTTAGCATGTCCCTTTGTTCCCTCTGTGAAAAATGGCAGCACTATACATCTTTGCTCCCACTGGCTGCGTGACTGTCAGACATCAGCATACCAGCATTTCTGGAGTAACTTTCCCAAGCACAGTTCATATTTATACAGACTAATTTATGTGTAACAGAGGACTCTTATAGTAAAGGAAGCAGAGCTCCTGAATAAACCAGCGTCTCCTACGGAAAGCTGGAAATAGGAGTCAGCAAAAGCTTTTTTACTCAGTGGTAGCTTATAGAAAACAACATAAAACTAAATCTAACTGCTTGTTTTTGTTGTCATCTTCCTGCTGGCAAGGTGTGGAAAATTAGGTCATTCCAGAATTAGGTCATTTCAGGCACTTAGAAATGGACATGTATTATGATAAATAACTTCACAAAAGGAAGAAAAAATAACACTATAACCAGTCAACAAAAAATGAGGTGGTATAAATGTCATACCTTGCAAATTAAATACAGTGAGCTGTGACATACTGTGTGACCTCTTAGAAGACGAGACACACCAGAAGTGCCTAACAAGTCAAGTCTTCCTGACTATTTATGCTACTGAGATACCCTAAGCACAGAGATTTGGATGGTGCAACCCAATACACATGCCTGTTCTCAAAAGTAGGTACCTGCCCCAAAAAACTTCCATTTTCAAGAGGTCTTAATTTGCTGTCAATTTGCCGTTTGTTGAAATTCAAACATCTGATTAAGTTGTTAGCAATTATACATTAAGAGGTTTTGTGGTAATTGTAACATCCAAATAAGCCTTGAAGCTTCGAGTTTATGTTGTTTTTATTATACTGTAACTAATTTACCATTATATTTCCTAGTGACAGATTGTTCTCTTCCCGGAGGGACAGAGTCATTGCTAATATTTCCATTACACCACAACCTTTTTGAAGAGTACAATTCGTGAGCCTATGTCATTGATTTTCCTAGAATGAGTTAATATTTTTTTTTTATGATTAGCATGTCAGTTACTTGCGTCTCCATTGATTACCCAATTCCTGTGGATCCTGCTGTCTGTCATCACTGCTGGACACTGATTACTATTCAAGAGCCTGTCATACCATAGAATATTTTTGTAAAACCAAACTGGTTCACTTCAGACACACAAGACCTAGGAATTCAAGTGGCCAACCCCAGTCTCCAAGAACTAAACAAACCACACAGCTGAGCTCAGATATGGAAAACCCTGCAAACCAAACAACCAACTCAGTATACACAGCGAAGCAAAAAGTCTCCCAGATACAGAGCAGCCAGCTGAGAGGCTATTGCTAAACATTCCAGCAGGATCTACTTAAACTAGCAAAAAGGAAGCAAAACTATTTCAGCTGAAATATGGCTTAGCACAACAGTGACACAGTCTGAATGACTTGCTCTGAAAAATATTGCTCATTGTCAAGATGCTGCTTCTTCTGCCCTGAGTGTCCTGGAGCAGGAATTGAGCTGAGCTGTGCAAAGAACTTGCTATGAGGACAGTGAGAAGTTTCAGGTGGAGGTGTCCTCCCAGGTTTGGTTGTAGCACCAGCAGCTCACAGCAATGGTTAAAAGTCTATCAGCTTCCTCAAGTGCCTGCTCTGAAGCTGAGCTCCAGGATCATCTCAATGTTCTGGTCTTGGCAGTCACCTGGGGCTGGGAAGCCTGGAGAGCAACTGAAGACTGTGATGTGTGAGTGACTGCAAGGGAGGGCCATGAAGGAGGGTAGAGAGCTGGATTAAGTGCTGCTTGTTACCTTGAAAAGCCTCACAAGGATTAAAAATTAATGTGATTATTTTTTACCAATGATGTTTTTTAGTAAAATAATAGGGTAAGTTCCTAGCTTATTTAGTCGATGAGACTGTGAAACAATTTCTGAAGTATAATGGTTCCCAAAGACCCCTTGTTAAGAGTTATTTTAAACTAGTTTGGACAAGATGCATATAAACAAGGAAAATAGTTTCTTGCCCAGTAAAACAAGCCTAGAAAACATAACAAAAAAAAAAAAGTCAGATTGACAAAAAATACTCCAGTTTTAAGATCTTGTTGGTGCCAGAGATCAATAACTCTTTACAGCAGTAACATTTACATTCACATTCTTTGTGCAGACTCCCCACTCCAGCAAGTCAGTGTGACACATTTTTCAAAATACATTAAGTTCTTAAAATCTACAGTGTATATAATTTCTTTTGACCAGCACATAAGTTTGCACATATACTACTACTCTGTCGAATGCTGAAAGACTATTGAGGAGCCTATCTATATATTCATATCCAAATTTCTTCAGAATTTCAGAGAAGAATGAGAATATTAAGGCAGCTGTTTCATGGCAATCACAGCACTTATCATTGTGTGACTTTAATTTCTTACTCTTCCCCGGGCTGTTCTGCATTTAAAAGTATTTTTAATGTTGCATGAATTTTAACTGGATAGAACTCAACCAAAATGAATCTGGTATAGGTTTCCATTAATACCTGGGAGTTACATGGTTTTTAATGTATTTACCCAGTATAACATCTCAGTTAGCAGGGGACGAACTGCAAGACCCTTTTGCAGATGAATAACTGCAGTCCAGAGGCACCACAAGTAGCACTGCAAAAAGTATGTGAGTCACATCTTCAAAAGCAAGTTAGGTGTCCAAAGAACAAATCTCAGAATTGTGTGGGCTGTCAGCTCCTACTAAAATAACTAGGAATCAGGGCAAGGGAATATCTGAATATTGTAACTTTGTTAATTGAAAGTCACTAAAATCATCACTTACAAGCTCAGAATTACAAGAAAACAGGTGCCCAGCTCATATAGTCTAACTATTGGGCCTTTCATTAGGCATTTATTTTCCTTATACACTTCTAAAGGACATTTGTGTGCTTTGAAATGAGTGCCTTCATGTCTTTTGCAGTACATTATGCCTCTAAAGCATTTTAAGAAAAAAGAGAAATTCAGGCCTGTATGTTCCTTAGGTGCCTCTGAGGTTAAGCAGGAATTGGCAGGATTGCAGTCTCAGTCACGGGTACTTAAAACCTCCCTAAGTTCCATTTTAATCACATAAGCTCTTTTCTAGATCTAGGCTTAATGTACAAATCCCTCTTGGAAATCTTATCCTAAGAGTATATCCTGAGGTCATGTAGAAAACCTATGAAAAAAGGACTTGAAATTAGGTAATGTCCTCAGATAATGCTTTCCTCCTCTGAGTATCTTCTCCCCCCGAAAAGTTGCTTTGTATTGTAATATGCTAATTATGATTTTTTTGTGCTTTAAATGTATTGGAAAATCATTAGGAAGGTAGCTATTTTCAGAGCAGATACAAGATGCCTTTAAATAAGAGGCAGATTCATCCAAAGACTTTTTGGTTTTTTTGTTTGTTTGTTTGTTGTTTTGTTGTGGTTTTTTTATATATATATAGGGAAGGCAGGAAAATGCACAATTCCAGTTCATTTAAGGCATACCCTTCCTAGGGACATGGTTTAGTGCTGGACTTGGCAATGTGCTAGGTTAACAGTTGGATTTGATGACCTTAAAGATCTTTTCCAACTAAAATGATTCTATGATTCTGCATCTGCTTTGCATGAAAATCATAGTTAGAAAGCCAGATGGCATCAGGTGTGGATTTAGGATATCTTGGCATGGGATATTCACTGTGGCTGTCACAGAGCACCGAGGCAACAGGGAATGAAAAAGAAGGTGAAAGGACTATCCAAGCTGGAGAGCAATATTAAAAAATATGATGGCTTCCATGGTGCACATTGCAAAGGGAATATAGAGCAACATTGTTCCCATCAGCCCAAATAGGAGGCACAGCTGAACACAGAGAATGAATGAAGTCACTTTCCATAATTATGAAATATATTGGATGTGGTTTATGTCTCCTTTCAACTAAATTAGCATAGCATTCTTAATACAATAAATAAATGATGTTGTCCTTCACTGCAGACAGTATAGAGATGGCACTTTATTGTTACTAGGGTAGAGAAGCTGAAAAGAGAACCCTGGGACTCTGCTGATGTAAATTGTTCCTGCTGTAGCAAGAAACAATCACAATGCTGAAAGATTGTCTTTCTCTTTCTAGATTTGTGTTTATGAAAACAGAAAGCACCATAAATCTGACAGTAGAAGCAGTTAGCTATCCCACTTAACACTATTCTAACTTAAGAAGTTAGAATAAATTCAATGTAATTCTGTATCTGCATGAAATATGTCTTCTAGTTAAATATGAAGCTGTTTCTCAGTATTGCTATGCGATGTTGTATGTTCAGTTAAAGCAAAAAGTGCCATTACTGTTTTGCCAGACCTTCATTAGGTTCAAATAAAAGCTGATGCCAAGTAATAACACTTATAAATTAAAAAAAAAAAAAAAGTTTGGTTTAAGCAGAAAGGGGAATGAATTGATTTTTGTATTCTTTCCTGAATAAAGTTTCTTAAGGTTACTTTTAAATGTAGCCTGTGGACTTTATACCCTTAATCTTTCTTACTCACATTCTTTTCTTTCCATCCCTGTGTATGAAACCATAAACAGTCTTTCACTGAAGAGGGGGGGAAAAGTAAAAAAAAGGTGCTGTTCAAGAAGCCTTTGCATGCTTGTTTGTTCTCAGATCTCTGCAAAACAGCTTTTAAAATAAAGCAGAAAAGATGTCTCTCTGACATGACTGGGAGATTTATCAGACTTCAAATACATTTTAATGAATGTGAAGAGTTTTAAACTCTCTCTGATTGTACAGCTTCCTACTCCCTTTGAAAGTAGTTTAATTTCTATAAGCATGCAGAGGCTGCTGAGAGTCTGAGACTGCTAAAACAATTACAAACATACCCTGATTTGTGACACTACATAGGGAAAAATGTCTACTTTTATGAGGAAAATCTATTCTAGTATTTAAATTTTGTCTTTATTAGTTTCTTATTGCATGAGATCACAGGTCAATATGTTCAGGGACCAAAGCAAAAGCTCTCTGCTCCACGCTTCACCTGGTATATACTATTTGAAACTTCAAAAAGTAGCATGCTGAATACATCAAAGATATATCTTTTTTTTTAATACAGTAAAGGTATATAATGGAGCTTTTGTGTTTTCTCCCTGAAGTTAATAAGCATCCTGAACTTTTAGCATAAACAAAATCCTGACATTAATTTAGTTGGGCAAATTGAGCAAATCCAGTGTTGTGACATGAAACAATCTCTTGTTCATATCAGGTGGAAAGGAATATCCTGGTATTTTAGGTGCAGGAGTCTGAAAATGTCAGAGCAGTTTATGCCCATGGACATGTATCAGAAGGAAATGTCATCAATAAAGAAAACCAATGGACTGATTTCTTAATACATTCAGTTTTACCATTTCACTGGCTTCCAGATACACAGCAGCTGATGCCCTGTGGGGGCTGGCATCCCAGATAGTGCAGGCTGCTACCTGCAAGGTCAGCCAGGGCAGATAGGAATGGTGGAGAGTATCTTATTGCACTGCCTCAGGTTCAGTGGTGGCACTTGATTATCCAGCTGACACGACATGTCATCATGACACAGCCTGTACATGACTTGATTGAGCAAATGTGAAGAGAATTCCCTGAGAGACAGAGGAAGAGCCACAGCTCTGCAGCCACCGCTCCCCCATCCCTCCTCCCAGCGACTACAGGCGTGGGTAGCTGAAAGCTTGAAGGCTGGTGAAAGACAGGGTTTGTGTGGACAGCTTGCAGTGTGAAATTATTAGAACTAGTGATATAAGACAGCAGAAGTGCCTCTGCTTCAGCCTCTGCGGCCAGCCTTTGAGTTTGAGGGGGGAAAGCTATTAAATACTTTGTGCCAAAATTCACAGATAGCCTGAGACTGACCTTCCTGTGCTACTCTGGCAATGCTGAAGGGCCTTAAAATAATTTATTATTGCTATACAGTGCATTAGTGCAAAAAAACCTGCCTCAGTACAGGACTTAGCACCCAACAGTCCTAACTGTAACAGCAAGCCAGGTGTCTAAGACCACAGTAATAAAAATATATGGTAACAACAGAATAGATGTCTCATTGCACTGGGTCCTTCTGGATGAGTGTAACTACAAGCAATCAGAGAGGGGGAATCTACCATGCACCTTTACAGAAATAACCCTTTTACATTTTGGGTCAAGGTCTGTACAAACCTTCAACAAGAATAACTGAAAAATTGTCCAAAGTAAGAAAGTAAATAAAAATTAAAATTAAAAAAAAAAAAAAGTAGGGAAGGAATGAGTCACCCATTGACTGATGCTTGATGAACATTTCTCTTGGTCTGTCTCTTCATCCTGCAAGGTGATGCAAAGGATACTTCTCAAAATTAAATCATTTTTCTTCTGACCCTGACTGCTTTTTTCTTGCCCCCCATGAGTTTACAAGAGCACTTATGAAGCAATGAACTGGTATAATTAGAAGTAACCATCTCTTCTGAATAGTTAGGTTTGACCTAAGTAATTCTCAAACCTTCCTGCAAAGGCAAGAGCTGAAAAGAGAATTTGCATCTGCAGACAAAAGGTCTGAAAGTGAAAGGGAAACTAGGAGCCTATTAGCAAAGTTACCCTGATGCCAAATATTTAACAAGATCAAAAATCCAACGAAACAAGGATGAACATTTATGTGAACAATGTATTTCTACTTAAACTTATATTTTTTATGTAGTAAGAACTTCAGAATTGCTGTCCCTTTTCATGCCACAGCATTACCTGTCTTTAACATGTCAGAGGAATCTGACCCATGGGACAAACAGTCCTGTAAATGCTTACTGCAAGGGTTTGTGCATCTTCCATTGAAGTGACTGGTACTGGTCACTACTGCAGAGCAAACCAGTTAATCCCATATGACCATTCCAGATTTGCCAGCTACAAAGCCCAACTGACAGAGATGTGATGGACAATGTTATATGGCACACTCTGGAAAATTTTCAAAGGGTGTATTCAAAAGTTCACAGTTCTGGTGCACTCAGAATTAAGTATGTCTAATAGTGAGCACCTAGGAGAAATTTAGGTGCAAATATACCAAGAGAAGTGGTGATCACACTGTCAAAAGGGAGGTTATGTACCTCTAAATGGTAATTTACTTTTTTAATTTTTTCACTGTAAATGGAAATGTGGTCCTTCCACAAATGCCTTGACAACCCATTTACAGCCCAAAAGCTCAGTTTTGCTTCTCATCTTCTCCAGTCTTGAGCTTTAACAAAGCAGATTTCTCTTGCAGCATGTAGAAATATGTTTTTATTACCATGTGAAGAACTCAGTAACACAAACAGATGTTCAGGGAGAATTTGACTGACACTGTTGGCAAATTTTACAGAAATTTGGGGTTCTTGGCCCTGCTGCCACAACTAATCACTGCTTCCTGATGGCCTCCATATGTAGACTTCCCTCTGAATTGTTTAATTTTAAAAAATCCCAACTATCAAAAAGAAGGGGGGAAAGAAAGGAGGGGAAAAATGCACTAGAGTGATAAAAGTAAATGATGCACAGGCTTGAGCAGTGAAATGGTTAATTAGGAAAGCGTTCCAAAAAAAAAAAAAAAAAAAGTCTCTGAAGTTATAGTGAGCTCAAGAATGAGTTCTTTCTAAAGGATGAAATTAAGTCATGTTAGACCATCACTTTGATTTTACCGGTCTAACTAAGGAAGAGGTATCATTATTTTCATAGTAGGGGTTGATCTGCTGAATTACACATTGCTGATCTGTCACTCAAAATGACAACACAGGCAAGGGATCTTCTTTGATCTCGAGACAGTTGAGGTTTCAGACAAGAGTCCACAGGGAAGATAAAGTTAATTCTTCAGACCCTGAACCACAGAACATGCATGGCAAAGGGAAGAGGATATTACAGAGCATATTTGTAAGTCATCAGTGAAGGCTGTTGGTTTGACCCTAATAGCTGTTACGATAAGAATCTGGTAAAGCTTAGAAGCCAATTACCAACTGCATTACTACTATTACATCCCAGTTTAACTTAATTTATCAACAGTTTAAAAATAAAACAATTAATTCTTAGGTTAGGACGGCCAGACCTCCAGTTTCTCTATAACAAGGTCTCTGTAGTTATTCTGATTTACAATGCTCTAACTGCACAACATTGAAGAAGAGACTTGAAAATATAGCAGTTTATTCAAAATTAGAAGTAAACACTTTTTCCACAAATATTTGGACAATAAAGAGTAAATGAGATTATTTGGAAATGAGGCAGGAGATTTACCAAGGCTGTCAATTTAAAACTGTTGGTCAATTTAGCCTTGGATCTTGATTTAAAGCGTCGGGAGTCACTATGTAGTTTTCCATTCTGCTGGCATTAGCAAGCAAATATTTATACGAGAGCCTCTTGAAGTGTGAATGTATTACTGACAGCACATAAAATAAAAGAGAAGCTACCTGAACTCTTGACAGTTGGTTTTTTTCCAGCTAAGTTTGCAGACTATTTTTAACCTCTGGCATCTTAACTGTCAATTTGATGTTCATAATGTAAATAGCAAACAATGGAAGGAGCACACAGCCCTGGGTTTCCATACAGGATGTGTAAACCTGTTTATTCCCTGACCACTGACATTTCTGCTTACCTACTAGCACACATTAGTAGTTGTAAGCATGTACAATCACTCGCATTTAGATGTAGGCTTTTACAATTGCAATATCCAGACAGGTTTTCCTTAGCCCAGTGCTTGCTCATGGGGACTTTCAGCCACTGTCTGGCTCCCAAAGATGAGCAGCTAAGTCAACACAAACCCAGGTATTTTATTCAGCTCATGTTAAATGGAAGAACATCAGTGCTTGGAGAAAAGGAACATCTCCAAGATGAAGAGGAGCAGCTGTGGCTGGGGAAGGTGTTGAAGAGGAAGGGGCAGTGGAGGTGTATGCCCTGTGCATGGAGCTGTCACACTCATCCAGGCTCTCAGCAGCATCCCTGCCCAGTCCACCTTTCCTCTGTGATGTGCAGATTGTCACTGCGAAGCAACAGAGATTCTGCTGAAAGACCACCTTTCAGAAACAAAGAGAAGAGGGATTCTGTGCAGGAAATCCATGCAAGAGAAACTGTGAAAAATATTAAAATGTGTTAAAAAAGCAAAATAGTAGAATAATGATGTATATTTCTCTGCTTTATTATTTTTTGTCACTCTTCTACTACAAGACTGGAAGGATGTGGTATTTTGAACAGGTAGTACCAGCCTGTGTTGGAGTAAATGAAAAAAACATATTTTTCTTAATTCCAACATGTACATCACTAAGCTGTTTCTGCATAAGATCAGTGTGAGAAAGCAAAAATTCTGCAAAAGCACAGAAATAACCTGTTCATGCAAACTGTGCCCTGATTATCCAAAAGGGTGAAGAACTTTCAAAAGGCCAGAACCTGAGTATCCTGAGCTCTCACTCATTTTATGATGTTTTATATTATTTTTTTATAACTCTTCCCTAAAATGAGCAGCAGGCTGAGCTCAGTGTTGTGCAGTCCTGGCCTCACACCTGATCAGCACCAACTTCTCTCACCCAGCTCCCTGCTCCCCCCGTGGGTATAATCCTCTGCTCTATTTTTTCCTGGTCCCTTGTGCTGTCAAAGGCCAAGTCCAAGCCCTTTCCCTGAGTTTTCAGTCATCCCCTTAAAAGTGCTTTAAATATCCTGAGGAAGCAGAAATTTCTGTTCTTTGGGAGGATTACAAATATCCCTCCTGCTGCTCTGAGCCAACCAGAGGGTATGAGTACCCCACATCAGTAGGACTATGAGCCATGGACATTTTCCACTTCATATTTCTGCAAAATAAAGAGCCCCTTCAACACACACTAGAGAAAACTCTTAATAAGTGGATGCAAAATGTGTTTTGTTTTTCTCTCACAGGAGTTCAGTCTTGAATGTACTAAGGCAACATTCACATTTCTTCTGAGTTTTAGGAGGGGATAAAGGTAGTATTTACAGCTTTTGCCATGGAGCCAGTGGAAGACATGAAAAAAAATAAACAGTCTCTGGTGGGTGATGATGCTTGGATGGATCCAGCTTGTGGATGGGGTCAGCAACCAAAGGGCTTCTTAACCACTGCCCTGTTTTTCTGGAAGTCAAAAGCCACTGTCCAGGTGGGAGGCCATGGCCCAGGGTGAGGAAGGGCACACAGGCAGAGTGTAAGGATGAATGTGCAGTGTCCTAGGGGGGGGGCCTGGATGCACAGCTCTGGCAATGTCCCCTGCCAAGTCATTGACAGAGTGGCCTTGACAGTGGACTCATAGGGTTATTTAGGTGCATTTCTGTCCTGGACAAAGAAGTTACGGTGACAAAAAACAGACTTTCCCATGGTAATGGTGTAAGGAGGAAAGAGGCAAAAGCAGGACCAAATAGAAAATGTTGCTTTAGCAGAGAGAAAACATAGAGTGCAGAGCACTCTACCTTGCATAGCAAATGTTCTTCAGCATCTCAAAAAGTAAATCCTCTCCCTTTTTTGTTTTATTGTTCTCTAGTCTGAGCAAAAAAAGAAAAAAGTGCTTATTGTGCTACATAATAGTGCCCAACTTGCCAGTAAGGCTGGGTCGAGTTTGAAAATACTGTTGATGGGATTTTCAGAAGCACTCAATTTTTGCTAATTCTGTTCCCTTTACTGACAATGAGATTTGTCATTTTAATAAGAACTCTCCTTTACTTCTGTGGGAGAACTGTTAAACCAGGAGCGAATACATTGGCAAATCCCAACTGCTGGTTCTCCATGCTCATATTTTTTTTATTTAGCAATTAAGAGACACAAATAACTCTCCTGGGTGTGTTAATCATTTTTCCCTGCTCATCTGGCTGATTTCTGTGGGAAGATAACCCAGATTTGTGTTAGGGGGGGGGACACTTTGGTGTTCTTTACATTCAAGCCACAAGGCAAAGCACAGAGAATAGGAGCTGTTACATTAAATAAGAACAAAACAGTGTGATTAACAGCATCAAAGATTCCTCACATCCTGATTCATCTCTAGAATGGAGAGTGATATTTGACCTCTATGTCTACACCCAACATCTTTCATAATAAAGGCAGGTGTTTCTGCACTGCTCCCAGGAAGGTATAGGCCTGTTGTGTCCTTTGTTAACCCACTATGGCCGAGAGTGAATGAGTTAGTGAATTAAGTCCTCAAACACAATGAGATTTTTATTTCCTGTGAGGTTTAGAATAATCTTTAAAAATAAAACTTGAAGAGCTGTGTTATAATTTGACTCCAGGGATTGATTCTTTTTGAAGTGGTTCAAAAACCATGATAAAACTGAACTAGCAGTATTATTAGCCCTCTTTTAGTATGAAGATTTTGGTGATAAAATATTAAAAAATTAAGCTACTACATAGAATCTATGCTTTCTCTTACAGTCCAATTTTGAATTTCTGAGCATCTTTAAGTTTGACCTTAAATTTGCTACTTTTTACAACTCTTCTTTTTGTAACAGATTACAACAAGCTTGAGTTAAATTACTCTCAGTTTTTATATACATTTTGGATATATGCTGAGGTGCCTTGCAGGGATTTGAAAAAAGAGACATTTAGCAAATATTGATCTGATCCAATGTCCCTGTACTTGCTTCACCTGCCATGTCTTCTCAGGACTTTAAATGAGATCTGATCAGATGCTTCCTTCCATACAGCACTACAGTCCAGTGGTTGAGATATTTCTGAGTGTTTTTTCTTGGCTCTCCTATTATATTTCCAATTAGAAGGTGAGATCATACCTTTTTCAGGGAAACATCCCAACCCTGTGGTTCACCAGTTGCTCTTACATCTCCCTCTGAATGCTCCTGAGCTTTAGAGCACACGGGTTTGGTTCAACACTTGTTTGAGTTTGTAGCTCATTGATGAATAAGATTTTCTATCAACAAGTGCTAGCAGGACAAAAAGATCTTGCACGGAGACTGATTTCTCTGCTTTCTTTCAGAGCCTGCAGGCAGTCATTAGATGAGCTAGGTCAGACAGGAATCCTGATTTCATGTGCTGGAAGAACTCAGCAGCAGGAGCCTGGTAGGACTGCAATCGTCAGCTGCTTGTGGAGGGCAAGAATGAGAAGCTCCAGGAAAGAGAAAAACCTAGAGTTTTGCACAAGGCAGAACTGGCAGAGAGGCTGAAAGGAGCAGGTGAAAGAAAGAGAGCAGAAAAGGCCCCATGTTGTGGTGAGCAATGCCTCCAGCAAGCACCCTGCTCATGGTTACAGGGAGCTATGGTAGTCCTTGAGTGAAATTCTAACACAGTCAGGGCTTGTGAAGGGAAGAGGTACAAGGAGAGTGGCAGAGCTCAGTGACCCCTTTTTATGCACCAAAATGTTACCATGGCTGGTTCAGGCAGGGAATTGACAGGACAGGAGGAGAGTGCACTTCTCAGGGACTTGAAGGCAGGTCAAATATAATCACACTAAGCTCGTAAAACTCTTCAGCCTGCGGGAAAAGATTTGATGATGGGGCACTTGTCTACAGGAATGTTCCTTCTATCAGGTGCCTGATGTGGCCCCAGACATGACATGGTATGCATTCCCAAGCCAAGCATTATTTCCCTCATAAAGGTCCTCCCTTCTGTGCAGAACCTCTGCACTTGCATGCACGGAGCCATCATCATCTTCTGAGGGCTCCTTGGGAGGCTGCTTAGTAAGGCCAGACATTTTGAGTAGAGTTTGAGTCAGTGCTATTCAGCCATTCTAGGAGAAGCCTGGAGACTTCTGAATACCACATTTGCTGCTTCCAACAGTGGCTGGCAGTGGGGTACAACCAAATAAATGAGTAGAATTATATTTGGTGAAATATGATATGACTTTTTGTCACTGAATTGATCTACTGTCCTTCTGAGTGGCTCTCCATGCACTTTTATAATCCCTGCACAGTCTTTAGATATTATAGTGAGCAACAATTTTGAAATATTTCTAACTAAATCATGTCTGGGAGTCATGACACCAAGATTCTTCTTAATGAGGTGTCTATTCTTATTCATGAGAGCCTATTTTTGAGATTAGCAAATTTTTAAAAACTTTGCTGCCATAATATCAGAAGTTTCCCTCTGAAAAATTTCTCAAACTTTAGACAACACCTTAAAAGTATCCTACTTAGGAAAATCTCATTATTTTCTATTTGTATGTCCAGTTGGTTGGGAACTAGGAAGTGGCAATAGGGCTTCAAAAATTCCTTTCTCAAATATACCTTTTAAGGCCCTACAAGGCAGTGTTGTGGCCCTCGACTGAGAAGTGTCTGATGGAGAATTGCAGATGCTCTGGAAATTAATCTGTTCTAGGATGCTACAGCCATACTTCATATTCCAGTAATAGGCTGAAGAAGACAAGTGGCACCAGGTCCTTTGGATACCACTCCCACCAACTTACTTAGGGAGCAATGTCTGCATCGACTTTGAAATGAAGTTTTTCTGTTGCATTTCAGGCTAATAACAACAGGAATTAATACCACATGCTTTCATCTGGAACAATACTGAAAGGACTTGTTCAAACATCAGTGATAAAGAGCCATGCACACCGTTCACATATAGCAGAGAGTTTTTCTTCAGCAGCACTCTTTCCTCTTCTTCCTACAGAGAAATGACTTCTCATTTTGGAAGCAAAGGGTGAATCATTTGAGGTAGGAAGGGTATCATTAACCAGTTTGGGAGATGTCCAGGGCTGTGTGTATGCAGTAAGTCACTGCACAGAGGCAAACAGTGGCAAACTATGAACAGGAGGGGAAAAAAAGAGGAAGCAAAAAAGAAACTGATGGATGAAATACAGACTCAGACTATTTTTTTCAAAATAATAAACCTGAGATCAATTTGGTACACTGGAGCGGGAAGGATTTGGCACAGAGAAGAGAACTAATAGTAACTTGTGGACATAAAGCCAATTCCCAGCTTGCCTTCTGAGAAAAATCTTATGTAAGCTGAGCTCAGCACCTACAGGACTTCCAGCTATTCCAGGGGAAAAAAAAAACAACAATCTCTCCCTGCACATACAAACCCTTTCTTTACTCACACATCCAAAAATGCAGTTATCATGCCGCTGTCAGGAAAAAGAGGTGCTACTACTGTAGCAGCTAGCAAAACCTTGAGCCCTCATGACACATCCAAAACACATACAATGTCTTTGTGTTATCATATATTTGAGTCAAATCCAGTAAAAAGTGTACTTATTTAGAGGGTGTGTCAGCTGTGCCCATTTAATGAATCCCACAGGCAGACAGTTGTGCGCATGGCAGAACCCCACTGCATTCCCACAAAGGGAAAAGCAGCTATTTTTAAAACGTGTGAGATAAAAAACTCTGCATTGTAATTTCTGCTACTGTTTTATTTATAAACTTTTTAAGCACAAAGACTTCAGCTGCAAGACAGGAATCCAGATTGAAAGAAAACTGATGAATACACTTAAAACCCTTCTGCAATAAATGTCTTCATGTATGTATACACAGACATACTTCTACATATATAAAGTGAATGCATAAATAACAGCATAGCTGTTTCTCAGATTAAAGGCATCTGTGGTGAATATTCTGACTCCCTTCAAATTTCTTAGCCACTTGAATATTTTTTGCATGGCAAAACGTTTTTCATGTAGCTAGAGTCTAATAAAGGTGTTTTCTAAACAAAAGGCATAGCTTTGCAAAGCTCATAAAGCCACAGCAAATAGGCAACCCCTGCTATTATTCTGAATAGCTGCAGAGAACTGTAATGTCTCTGACATTAAAGAAGTTGAGTTCACAATCTGGAAATCCCTTCAGTGGGGTTTTTTTAAGGCCACCATTTCTCTTTCAGAGTCAATACAGCTGCGGTGAAGAATGTAACTCAAATGCCTTCCTGAAATATCCAGGAATGCAAATACAAGGGGGTGGATGAGTGGCTGCAGTGTTCCTCAGGGCACTGCTGAGCCAGCACCAACCCAAGTCAGGAGTGTACCAGCCTGTGCTATTTGCAACCAAGGGTGCAGGGACCTAAGCCCTCTGCAGAAAGCCCTGAGTCTGAGAAAGCATCAGACATTGAAGTGCACCCATTAGTAAGGAGCTCGTGTCATTATGTTCTGTAGGAGATAACAAGCAAGAAAATCGGAATATACATTGAGAAGTGGACTTTGGCTGACTATGAGTAGAAATATGGAGTTTTTTCTTCTTGGCATTCCTTCAAGTTCCAGCTGGCAGTGCAACCTAAATGAGTTTTCCTTCTCATGTGCATTGTTAGATAGCAATGCTGCAGTGTCATTTCCCAGGCATGGTACCTGCTGACCAAAAATGCTCCGTGTCTCTCGTTGTCCTACTACTGCCACCTAGGGCAGGATTCAGGTGCCAAACCTAGTGCCAGAGAGACGCCTTAAGGTAGTCAAGACATTTGCCTAGGACTGGAAAAAACATGTAGCAAATCTGCAGCGAGTTCCTACCAGTGATGTTTGTTCTACTGGGCCAGAGTGGATCTTTGCAACAGGGCAAGGGGGAACTTCAGGCAGGAGACTAATTTTGGATAGAACTTCCTACTGGTTTGCTCCCATACCTTGCAGTACCACTATCTCGTTCCTTTATGCCCCACAGAGCTCTGCAGCCCGTACATGCTGAGATGTCCCTCCATGTCCCCCATTTCCCCTGTGTACTGCAGTCCAAAGTCTTAATTGCTTCTTTCTGGCGGAGGCAAGGGGCCTGGACAGAGATGAGCAGCGTCCAGACGTGCCCAAGAACATCAGCTTTTCAAGAAGAGAAAGGAGGACATTTGTAGGATTTATGGAACTGGGGTGACAACTTTTTTAGATGAGGAGTATGTCGTCTTGCAGCAGGTAACTATCAGTGAAAGCCAAAAATAGCTCTATAAAAACTGTTGCTGCACTGAGAATCCTGTGTGGGATTGATGCCCTGTGGTAGAAGAAAGCCACCTCCCTGGTGGAGGCAGGGTTGCTGGGACATCTGAGTGGTCAATCAGTGGACAGGAGACCTGGCTTCCCTACCTGAACCACAGAAACTGGAGAAATATGTTGTGTCTGTGAGCAAAGACTTACTGTAAGGGCATGGAGGTTGAAAAGTCTCAGATGTGCTGTCCCAGGAGGTGTGTGCTGCTGGGTGGAGGTGGCTCCAGGCAGGGAAGCTCCCAGCCCCAGGATCAGGGAGCACCCAGAGGCACCGCAGGCTCACTGTGCATGCAAGGTTGCAGAGAAACATCACTCAGTGTGGATAACCTCTACCTCCCACCCCACTGTGTGGGGCTGCTTTTATGATTTCTGCTGAGTCCGAGGCAATATAGAGCTGGGAAATATGTCCTTAACTCTGCTCGGGGGGGGCCAGAACAACAGGGCTGCAGACAAAAGCTTCCTTCCCTCATAATCAGTGGTGCAAGCAGCTCTCAGCTGCATGGAGGTCAGAGACTGGACTCCTGTGTAAGCTCAGTCTAATGAGGTGCTGATTAGGCCATGCTAGCTGGGAAACCCTGCAAGTTTGGATGGAACGGGTGAATTCTCTAATAATAACCTCTAAGAGGAGAAAGAGCAAAGTGAAAGCAAAGGGAACAGAGATGTTAACAGGTATCTGTCAAAGACAAATTCAGAAATATAATTAGTGAGTAGAGAGAATGCTCATCAGAGAAATAACTTGGAGATGCAGATGAAATATAAACTTAATGTAACATTTCTGCAGAAGCAAGATTTAAAAAAAAAAAAAAAGCAAAATTTATCATTCATGGAATACCAGAACACTCTTGCAAATTACAGGAACAATATTCTTCTCTTGGCATAGCAATTGGTATGTATCTCTATAGGAGCATATCTTATTTTGAAGTAGCAGTCCCTCAAGTCCACTCTCTACAACAGTGCTGTGATCTCTGTGCACTCGATGACCCACACAAAAGACCTTTTCTCTGCATGGGAAACACTGGCAATAATACTCTGTTATATATTCCACCAGGGCCATGCCTGACTGAGACATCCACGGGCAGGAGGCACACTGACATGCAGGAACTCCTTCCCAGGCCTGCGTGCTGCCACGTGCTGCCTATCAGCAGCTGTAAAACCAGACACTGAAATTGCCCTCACCTCATACACTCTGAAATCCAGTGAGCATTTCCAGCCAGCATGGGGTGAGGCAGTGGGCCCGTGGAATGCTGTTATCTCTGATACCGCCTGATCTCTAACCTAGAACCCCTTTGCTCCCTAAAACTCCAACCCAAGAAACTCGCAGACAAAGAACAGAAGGATTTCTGAGGCCTAAAAACAGAAAAGTATCCATGGGGTTGATTCTGTGCTGCCCGCCTGCTTACATGGCTGCTGGTGCTAAGAGGGAAGTACAGGAACCAATGTCCCAGAAAGTATCAGTGTGGCAGGGAACTGCACCTATGGAGGGTGTCCTCTGGTCAGTGTGCATTACCTTGGTCAGGTAAGAGTCTTGTCGGACTAATAGTGAAGAAATTTCAGAAAAGATTTTTCACTAAGAGCAGAACCTCACATCATTCAAAGCCAGGGATCCACAGGAAGAGCAATGTGACCCAGAAGATGGTATAAGCTGCCACGGTGCAAGATCACATCAGTGTTCTGAATTATCTAACTCTGAAGCTGCCACCAGGTTTAAGCACTGTCTGAAAGTGCAGTAAATAACAGATCCAGAGTGTCTCAAAGACATCACTGTTGTTGGTACTGTGTCTTCATGTCTGCACAGCGGTTACCAGAGAAATAAAATTGAGACGGTTTCAAACTGAAAGAGTTGTTTTTATTTTAATTAGTTATAGCACAAGGCATTAAGTCTCAAGTCAGTGGGGGGCTGGGATAGATAAGGGTTTCAGCAGACTCTGTGAGCAGTGGTAGCATTATTTCCCCTATCTAGTACCATATGCTCCAAAAAAATAATCTGAGAAATTTGTCAAGCTGTAGGCCATCTGAGGCTGTCCTCATAATTCCTGTTTCAGAGAATGCCTTCAGAAGAGATGGGAACTCAGGAAATTAGTTTTCTCAACGGGAGAAAAAAGTTAAATTATCAACTGCTGTCCTGCCAGCCAATAAAATAGCCATGAGTCTTTATGGTTACAAACCTGACAGGTCAAATTGCCATAGTACAGTGAGCAGAGAATTTTGAAATGTGAAGATGAGAAGCTAACACTCTGGGAAAGTGATCCAAAATTTAAGGAATCTTTTTTTCTTTTATTACCACTAAGTAAGATCCTAATGAAAGAAGTTTCCAATACATAAAACAACATCCAATACATTTACATTTTCCTAAAACCCACATCCCTTTATGTTCTTTATTACCTAAAATCTCCTAGAACTCTTTACAAGTATTACAGGTATGTTATTGTCTAGGTTGGAGAAGAAAATATATTTTATTTTAAATTAAAAACAAAAATTCATAAATGGATTAAATATTCTGGGCATAAAAGTATCAGAAGAGATGAGGCTTTTGTGTAAAAAAAATCTGCAAATAAAATTAAAACAGTTTCTAAGAAAGTTTCTAAGAAAGTGATTTGTTAAAAATATGTCAATCAAGTGTTTTTAAACTCTGTTTCTCTTCAGAATTTGATTTAGTAGTATGCTTTTTCCTGTGACAACACTGGTTTCATCCATGCCTATTGCTAGCTATACCAAAATGCACACATGTATTAAAATGGCTTTAGGGTTAACAACATATACCAGTAACCTATGGGTAAATAAAAAAATTGCATCTATATCACCATCATCTGAAGCCCAAGTATTGTGCATACAGAAATTTACTAGATAAAGTCATACTTAAAAATAAATTTAAGAAACTTGAGGTTAAAAAACCTCTTGGGTAAATGTCTAAAGAACATGAGTTTTTCTTACAGGAGCCCCATGCAATCAGCACACTATTAAAACAGTAGTGATTGCTCCTGCTTCAATGACTTTGATTTTTAAAGACAACCTTTAAAAATATTTCACCTTCCTGATATCCCTACTCTGCCAGAAGTGCTATTTTCTCTTCATGTTTGGAAATAGAGATTTGTAAACAAGTAACAAATCCCATCTGTCTTTATTCTTCAAAAATAACCACCACTTGAAAATGGTTTATGAAGCCCTTCACTACAAAAATGGTGATTAACTTTTACTACAAAATACCTCTTTGAAATCTAATAATGTCTTAATAGTTTGGGGAGGGAAGTAACAGAAGCTCAATTGTTTTAGGAGAAAAACCCACCCACAATGTCTTATTTTTAGTGAACCTATTTTTAGCATTCTAAAATTAGTGTTAGAATAACAAAGTAGTAAACCAACGTCCTAGACTACTTAATTATCTTCATTATTAGCCTGACAGCCTAAGTGACACAATTAAACATCAGTGACAGAAGAGCTGAAGGGTTTAGAGGTCAATAAATACGGTGATAGGAATCCTTCGATGTAGCCTTTTGCTGCAGACTTCTAGGGTTTAAATGCTGACAAGCTAATTACTCTTCTTCCCTAATTAAGAAAGCCTTTCTTGATCAGCTGGTCAGCCAACAGCTGATCACAACTGCTAATTTTGAAGTTCAGAGAGGTCTAACCTAAATTAAACTTCTAAACAGCAGAAATGAAAGCCAGATCCCAACTAGTTCACATTCTTAAGTCAAGTATTGTTGAAGAAAATTCTACTTCAAAGCTGTAAAAGCAGTTGTGCTATTGAGCCAAATCCTGGTTCACAGTCACAGGGAAACTCCATCCAGGTGGATGAGTCTTGACAGTGTGAAGATTTGACATGGGAAGTGTCAAAAGAAATAGACTGTAACTTTCTCTGTTGCCCGCTTCCATCTCTCTTAATCTTTCTGTTTTCCCCATTGAGTGAGAATCTCTATAATTACTCAGAAGGATATAATATAAATCCTTTACAAAATCAGAGGACTGCAGGTGGAAGAGGGCAGATAAAGGTAGTTCTGCCACCTCCATGGTCAAAGTATAACATATTCATTGTCTGGCTTAAGAAACACTGATTTTTAAAGCATTCTGCTTTGGCTATGGTTCACCAAAGAAATGACCAGGGTGGAAGAAATCTCCCAGTCCTCTCATCCCTTTTCTGTCAGGAAAGGATTTGAATAAAATCCTAAAAGCTTTCATGGGAAGCATGAAGCCCCTTCAGTTCCCCACTAGCCTATTATTAACACTGTTTGTCTCCTATTCCTGCCATTAATGACCTTGCAACTACTGGTATCAAAAAGCAGTGTATTCTTTCATATAGATGTATGTCCTGTGGTGGCTTTTCAATAGCTCTGCTGGCCATTTGTGCTAGCTGCCCCTGTTTTATATAAAGGGAATTTGAAATTATATTTACATACAAATACAGATAATGAGTAGAAAATGCAGCAGTCATAGAAAGAAAATGAGCCACGTGTAATGGAAAAAGATTTTTACATCCATTTCTCTGAGCTATAAGGCTACATGAGGATTGCTAAGCATAGGAGAAATAGAAAAGCAAAGAATAAACTGTGCAGAGTAGGACAGGACTTTCAGGCATTGACAGAAAAAAAAAAGAAAAAAAAAAAAAGAAAAAAAAAAAAAAAAAAAAAGAAAAGGATCCTGAGGATGCAAGGACAAAGCAGTGTGGGGGATAAGATAAAAAACAGAGCAAACACCAGACAAGAAGATCCTACAAGGAAAAAGATAGCCAAACTTTCCCCCCAGTCTCAGCCAGAATTATCATTATCTCTTCCTCTTTGTGTTTTCTCTCCAAATGCTTCCTATGCTTTGTCTGGCTGCTTTGTGGCCCACTTTCACCATGCCTGTAGGTGGTAGCTTGGATGGAAGAGCTTCCAGCTGAGTACTACAAGGGAGAATCAGGCTAGAAAATGGCATATGTGCATGATAAGAAGAGTCCAAGAAACAGACAGCCCAAATAAAAGAAAAATTAGGGTGTTATTTTCATTGGGAAGGTTGGAGAACTCCACTGGGGCTGCTAAAAAACTATTTTCTACTGGAAAGAGATATATACTAGAGTATATATAGGGTCATCAGAGATTCATTAGTAAAACCCACTCCATCATCCTGAATCCTCTCTTCTGTTGTTTAAAAAACATTAATCAGTCAGAACTGCATGCTGTAAAATTAATTTGTGTTGGAAGACAAGTGGGGTTAAGAACATATACCAGTAACCTGGTATATTTTCCATATTGTTTAACTGACTTAGCAACTGAAATGGAAAATCTGGCCCTCTGACAACACATGGATTTATTCCAAAACGTATATAACAATAATCTAGTGCTTGGAGGTAGGAGTGAGTGGCTGTAAACATCTACTTAAATCTTATTGGCTCAATCTCTGTTCCATGAAAGGAACCCAGAAACCTGAGGACATGGCTGAGTGCTCTCAATTGCTGAGTCCAAAAGAAGGAAGCAAAATTTTTTGGGGATAGCAGGATAGCAAACACAGGAAAAGAGCAATATGGTAGTAAATTGAAGCAATACTTCTGATGTCCTTGTCCTTGCCTCCTGGCTGTGGGTGGCTGATGAAGCTCCTGCTCCACAGCTGGACTCCAGCTCCTTGTCTGGACTGTTATTAGTCAGTTCACATTGATGCTGTCCATACTAATAAATGAGAAAGTACTGCAGAATGTTTCCAGGTCCTAGAAATCAATCATTAGTCCCTTTAAACTGTGAGGGGGGAGACAGAGAACTTAATGAAGGGAACATAGGCCACCCCGTGCCACTCAGTCTCAGGGACAGAACAGCCCTGGGCACACTGAGGAAGTCCCTTGCCCCTTGTCCCCATGGATCAGCTCAGGAGTCAGAGTCCTGGTATGGAGCCTGAGGAGAGAGGTTGTCCCAGTCCTTCCTGCTGAATTGTGCCCCTGGAGCTCAGCTCCTTATGAGCCTGGAGTTATTTGAACTGTCACAGTGGTGTCTTATTTATCTCCGTTGGGATTTTAAAGGTTAAAAGTGATCCCAGGAGGTCCCAGGGTGTCCCCAGCTCCTCAGTACCATGTACCAGCACCCCATTCTGTTAATTCCTGAGATCACTTGTGGTCCCACTCAGGTGCACAGATGTATTTACCACCACAAAACCATGAAATGTGTTTTGTACTTGGAGAGTCTCAGTGTGATGCTCTTTGCATTCACTCAGCCCTGAATGAAGACCCATGGCTGCCCAGCTGGACTCTGCTGCCTTCATCTGCTCCTTGCACCCAGCTTCATCTCTAGGCCTTGATTTTTTTAGGAAACTGAGATGAACCTGCAACAGAAATAAATAAATAAATAAATAAATGTTTAAAATCTCATGTAACATGTCAGAAATGTCATAGACTGTCGTAGTGGAACTACCCGCTTGTGAAGGAATACTTAGTGGAGATCATCTTTAGTTCACAAACAATGAAAATCCTATATTTTTGACTGTTCTAAATCATGGTCAAAAACTCTGGTGAACAAAGCTAGGAGAAAAGATTTTAATAGACCATATCTGAATGTAAAGGTCATTCTGCTCAGCTTTTGCAGTGGTCAGAGATGCAGATATGCATATCACAGACCCATAGAATGGCTAGGATTGGAAGGGACCTTAAAGATTATCCTGCTCAAACCCCCCTGCATGGGCAGGGACACCTTCCACTAGTTCAAGTTGCTCAAATCTACCTTATCAGAGAGAATTTTTGTCCCCTGCTGAATTGCCCCATAGACAGGGCAGTAAGGACCTGACCCTCTCTGCTGGGGTTGTCTTCCTTGCGTGTAACACAGTACAGTTCTGGTCAGTTCAGGACCCACTTCCCTCTTGCATAGTCTTGACCAGTGTATCACAGCTTCTCAGGTGCAGGACCTGAGTCAGCAATCTGCATCAACATAATTTTAGTGGTGTTTATTTGTTTGGTTCAAAGATCAACAGCTGTTTTATTTCCTTCCCCTTCTTGTGTATTCAAACATTGCTGAGCTGCTGCAGCCTGCAATTCCTGTTACTGCATTATTGTAACTTCCAAAATGTTGCTCAAGCAATTATTCTACCCAAAGCTATATCTCCTTCCACCTGGATTTATGTTCAATCCATGGCCAGAGGGGACCACCCCCAGCAAAAACTTATTTCTAATCTGAGTATCAGATGCCTAAACCTCATCCCCAGGCACTTTTTGAAGTGTTTCACTTTAACTGAAAATGAAGATGGGAACAGCAGTATTGCCAGAAGCTTGGCTCCTGTTGATACTGTAATTACTTTTACTGATCTTTTCATTCACATGTGGTCCACACTCAAGGATAGAAGCAGGATATTCCCCTGACAAAGATGGGAAAGATAGAGGAGGTATCAGCGTCATTCCCAGAAAGAAGCTGTCCAAAGAAAATCTAGACTGTTTCAAACAAGCCCATTAAGCCTGGCAGAATTTGTCCAGATTTTCCTGCTGCCTGTTTGTAAGACATGCATGGTGATTAGAACTATTCCCTGTTAATAACTACTATCACTCTTGCAAAGAGAAAAGAATATTTTTTGCTGCCATAGGCACTCAGCATTGCAAACTGCAAGTCTTTACAGGTTCTCTTAAAAAAAAAAAAAAAAAAAAAAAAGGACATCCCAACACATTTTTTCCAAAAATAATATCACTCTCAGAATCACAGACCAAGTTTAAAAAGAATTGGTTTCATTACAAAAGAGTATTGCACCAATTCTTTTCTTTATAGTGTTTTTTGGAAGTGGTTACTTTGTAAGCAAGAAACTCCATGATTTTTTTGACAGTGGATGGACATTTTAAAGTATAGGCACTGTTGTGCTATTAAAATTATAAAGTAATTCTTATTCTTTCATTTGAATCGAAACTGCCAAACAAACTTTGATTGAGGTCTCACTGAGAATCTGTTAATCAGGCTCTGAGTTTTGCCTGCTGAAAGGATGTAAAAATTTGCAAGTGAAATATTGCCTCATGTTCTCAAGAATGGGTGTAAAAAAAAAAAATTACTGAGTTTAACTGTCTGCAGTTAAACAAAAGCTCAGTCCATTTTCTTCAAAGCTGTTGCAAAGGAGCATATGCAGCTGTACTAGTAGTGACTAAAATTTTATTTGACAACCAATAGGGTAATTAGTAAACTAAAGCTTGTTTGTTTTGATGGCTGATTTATTTGAGTGACATCAGGTTTTTCACTCTGAACTAACTTTTTTTATAATTCATCACCCTCTGGATTTTACTCTTTCAAGTATATTCCTTTGGAACACAGCTCTGCTTCCTCCTGCTGCAGAAGATCAGCAGATGTAAATCCGATCACGATGGGTTTTTTCCTTTCTCAAAGAAATCTTGTATTTGTCAGTTTGCTTAACACTAAAGACTTCAATGCAAAACCTGACTACAATATGTCAAAGGAAAGTCTACTTACAGAGGAAGTAAAGTTACCTAATCTAATTTTCAATTACGTTTCATTTAGGGCATATTCTCATCATCACCCACTATTAAATACAAAGATTCTTGACAAGGAACTCCTTGAGGAAAACACGTCATGTTTAAGGATATATAGCACACATGTTTTGTAAAGGGCCAGAAACCTTGTTTAAAAAATCCTAACAGCTCAGTGCTTTAATTACCTTGAGAGGAGCTTCTGCAAATCCACAAGCCGCACAAAGCTCCCATTAGGGAAAGACTGGTGACTACTGCATGGATGCAATCTCTTCATCATCAGGCCACACTTCTACACCGTGTGTTAATGGCATCTTTAGGGTGGACATTCACAAGTCAAATTTCCTGTCATGAGATGGACATGATACAATCAAGATTGGAGGAAGCTAAAGGTCACTTCAGCCAATCCAGCTTGTGATGTTACTTAAATGTTATGGGTTAAATTAGTGTGTGGTGCAGGTCAGGGAGTTATTGTTAAGAAAAACGTGACACAGTTTATTATTGCTTTACAGAAATGCATCCTTGCAATGAAAATCTGGGCTAAATGGACGTATGTATGAGGTATCACCTTGTTATTCAAAACAAACTTGGCTTCCTTGAAGGATGCGTAATCTCAGAAAATGCCTGCCCAAAACTGGAGATGGACTTGCCTGCTGGACAGGTCACATTGGTCACATGTTTTCTTCAGAAGGGGACACTTGAGGAAGAAAAACGTCTCAGAAAAGAGAGAGCTTTCAAGCATCTCTCTCTGGACTGTGCCAAGGGACAGTCAGGAGTTGCTCCTTGCCCCAGGCTGAGGGGGATCAGCACAGCAGCACCCTGTCCTGTGGATGAAGCACCAAGCCTAACAGCTTTAAAGCCACACTGAAGCATGTATAAATTAAGCAAGATTTTGGAAGCACTTTGGACTAAATTAGCCTCTGGTGGAACCTTGCTGGTGTTTGTGGAGTTACACCCTCGATGAATTGGGTTCTCTGGCATGAGAAATGAATGCTGCCTGACTTTAAATAGAGCATGAGCTGTTTGCAGTTGAGCCAGGCTTGTTTCCTCTTGGAAAAAATTTTCCTTGCAACCTTTGTACCTGGTGATTTTGTGTCCTTATAAATGGGCTGACTGAATGAGACAAAAAGTAGTGGGGTACCATGCTGCGTATATATGACAGGCAGACTAATTTAAAGTCCTAACTTATGAGCTGGGTTTTTCCAAGGCCATAGATTTTCATTAGCTATTTGCTATGTTAATAAGAGACAACCACAGCAACAAGTCGTACAAATGTTAGCTTTGAAATACAGAGCACCTCTTAAACCAACAGAACCAGCAATAAATGGTGTTTGTATATTTGCTCATTTGGCAAAGGTAGAAGCTCATATTATGTCTTATGGCTGGCTGACATATACTGGACCAAATTCATCCCAAGGGCAACTCCACCAGCTTCAGAGGAGCTACTCAGGGAATTAATTTCCATTTTTTCTCTTAATGCCACTTCATTCCAAATGTAATTATGTTTTCTTGAGCTGTTCAATATGGTCCAGATGATACGACACAGAAATGGGACCATAAAGACCTGTATATTGTTTCTGGTTCTTCCCTTGTGCCTCTTCTGCTGCAATTACTATTTCTAATGTGTAGCCAGTTGCTCCACACATTTTTTGGGAGCAGAAGCAGTTTCTTATTGTGTGTTTTATACCTCAGAAGTAAGCAGGTTTTTGCTTCATTGAAGTCTTCTAGTACTAATCATATAAAAAATGTGAGACATTAAAAATGCCTGTTTATTGAAGGGATAACAAAATAACCTGAGGAACAGTCAGCAGAATTAGTCTAATCTGCTCTTCAGTGTCAAATTTTGCTGAGGTTAAGGTAGCTGATCCTTCTCCATCTATCACCATGGTGTTGCAGGATAAAGATAAAGCCTATAGGTAATTCCACGGTTCTATTCTGGTTTTGCTTTCGTACTTTAAAAAGTTGTGCACATCTTGGTAGACATGGCAAAGTCCCATCTCTCTAAATCCTCCCTCATTTATTTTTCCTCTTGGTTCATACAGAAAATGTACACATATAAACCTGAATACACAAATACAACCTTACTGTAAAGCCCCAGGAGGGCATTTACTTATGTGCTACCACTTTCTTTGATCATACTCTGCTGGGAGGCAGTAAATAATAGAGCTGCTTAAGAGCAATGAGCAATTTGGTGACCTGAGTCTCTGTTTGGAGTTCGATACTGAGACTCCAGCAGTGGGAGGAGAGGCCTCTCTGCGATTCTGAGGATCTCCCCATCAGTCAGACTGGTAAAGGGCAGCAGGAGTTGGATGGTTTTTCTTATTCACTTGTGCCACAGAACAGGTCAAGTAAGTATATTGGCAACCCAGCCACAATCGTAGAACTGCCAGAGAAATCATCGCCATCTGCTGTGAATCTCAGCCAAAACTGGAAAATCTGGTACCTAGTGATGCAGTCACAACAACCAGAGACACAATAGAGTTTTAACCAACACCTTCCCTTTCTGGGAAGAGGTGCAGCACCATCCTTGCTAGGATACAAAAGGTCTGGGAGAGCTCCTCTTGCAGGAAGGTGGGTCATTCTTTTGAGTCCCATCCTCTGTGGCTAAAACCACTGTCCTAGCTCTACCTCCTGCCTGTACAGTATTGTTATTTCTTAGATTAGGCCCTTAGACTATGATTGGTTAAGACCATTGAACAAATCCACTGAAGTTACTTCAACCAGTCTACCAGTTTTAGAAACAATTTGGGTTTTTCAAGATTTAAAAATATGTTATTGAAAATTGTGTAATTTACTCATTTTCCATGGAAACTGAATGCATAAAACCACAAAGAAAAATTAAATTCTCAGTTTTTCTGTTTATATTCAGTCCTGCATGTTCATATGATCTGCATGTTCTTCCTATATCCCTGGTGTCACACAATTCAAGGTGTGAATCCACTTGATTTTTTTTCCTCATGAGTTTACAGGGCTTCATGTCTTCAGAACTAACACTGAATTTCTGTCTAATTTCCATCTGCAGAGTTCAAGTCCTTCCCTCCCTCCCAGTTCTGCAGCCTCAAGGGACTCTCCCAGCCACCTTGAAGCTTATTTGCCCCAGCAGAACTGCCTGAGAGGTGGGGAACAGGGACAGCACATCTGTTCAGGCTGATATCCTTGTCTTTTAAAAGGTCTTAGCTCTGGGGACAGTAAAGAGAGGGAATGTACAGCTTGGAGCTGTTTACTGGCTGAGTCCTATTCTAGTTCTCCCTTCAAAAAATATTACATTCCTTTTTAAAATTAATACAAAAAAAAAGAAAGACACCGACGGATGTAGTTCCTGAAACACTGGTAGCTGAGTTTTCATGCTAGTCATGTGGATATGCTACTGGCAAAGGAGACTTTTGAATAACCCACTGCAAATATATGACTGACAGCTTGTCAGGGAATGCTTGGGATAGGCAATGATTTGGGACTAATTTCATGGATGTTTTCCAGTTTTTATTTTCTCCCCCCCGATCCTCCCTTCTCCGAACAAGAGAGCTCCTGAAATTTCCTGCTTAACATCTTTCACTTTGAATAAAGAATACGCTAAACATCCCCCCTGCAGCTGGTCCTGCTGAAATTGCTCCTCTGGAGGGACCAGCAGATGATGTTGCTGGGTTTGAGAAGGTCCAGGCGGGAGGGTTTAGCCCCCAGCACAGCCCACACTGAAGCCTGCAACCTGAGACCTCTGCTCCCCACCTTCCACTGGCACACGCGTGTAGACACACACACACACACACACACACACACACACACACGTGCAGAGGCTTTAAATGAACCCAGATGGCTGGCACACCAGGAGGAGGCATCCTGGAAAAGTGCCCCAGGGCGCTCTGGTTGCTGTCATCTTATTCTACAAACCAAGTGCCTTCAAGATGTCTGTGTTGTTTCTTAATCTGAGATCACTCCCGTTTGGGCTCTTAGCCCCTTCCTGTTGGGAAATGTCACCAATGCATCAGAGAGATGCACAAAGATTGATTTGACTCAAATCAACCATTCCCTTAACTCAGAGGTTGTAGATTATTATCCTTAATAAAGACCATATTGTAATAAAATCCAAATCAGAACCCAATTGAGAGGCTGTGCTTTCCTCTCTCTGGTGTGTGTACTTTGTCTGATTGAGTGATCTGACTCTTGTGCAAAAGAAATTAATTGGCTACGAGTAATATAAAATGTTGATGAAAAGTGTGAATATAATGAATGGTGATAACCAGTTTAACTTTTTTTTTGTTCTTTTTTCTTTTTTTTTCTTTTCTTTTTTTTTTTTTTTTTTTTTTTTTCATCTCAATCACATCGAACACATGTTTCTCTTCTTTATTTCTCTATAAAAGTATGCAAACAATTACCTGGCTTTGGAGACATAATTACAAAGAGGTTCATCTCTAAAAGGTTATTATTGATTTATAGAGTTCTTTAGTTTAATGGAAGACAGACAAGAATAAAAAGAAACTTTCTGCTTTCCCCACAAATAACAGATGAGATGCAAGGGAAATGTAAGATTTAGACATAATTTTTACAAGATACACAAGCTGCATGGTTCAGAGGGATGTTTCTTATATGTGCACAGAGTCATTCAGAAACCATAACATAGCAAGGCTGGTACAGGCATCTTCTTTGAGTAATTCAGCATGAAGCATTTTGACAGGCCATAATGGCCAGTATCTGCAGATAATACTAAAGAAAAAGCGTATGGAACAATGTGTAAGGCCAGACCTAGTCCTGGATTTTAAGGGAGAGAGAGGTACATGAGCACAAGTGTGTCTGGAAGGAAAATCAGCCAACTTGTGAACAGCAACTGCCAGGCAGAGCTTTTGGAGTGTTTTTTTAAATAGGTGTACATTTATAATGAAGTGTGTGTGGGAGGATAGAGACTGGTTTTGGTATACTTGGCCTTCTTGTGGTTCACCTTGGACGCTCGGGGAACAGCTTGGTGGGGTGGATGGGAATGGGACCATGCTCTCACAGAGAAAACCACCCCCAGCTCTGGGGCTTTGGACTCCTTTTTGTATGATTTTTTGATGTGAACTCTGTCTGCTTTCAAAATTTGGTGCCATGAGCCCCCTGGGGCAAGGACTGCTGTTTTGACTGGCATGCACCTGTGACAGAGGTGGGGTGCTGGTGGCATCACCTAGTGGCTTGATGGTGGGAGGTGGCTTGGATGGTGGCTTGATGGTGCAGCCCTGCAACCTGCTCCCTGTCTGCACTGAGCTCTGCCATGAGAGAGATGTGGCTACTACAGCCATGCCTAGCAGCAGAGTTAATTCCCTCTTATCTATAAGTATCCAGACAGAACAAAGAGCTGTGTCCTGTTTATCAGCATGCAGCAAACTGGATTTGCTCTTAAATATACACCCTGCAACAAATGTTAGTTTAATAGTATTGCAGAATAGCAATACCACCATCAACCATTAATGTTGCATATGATTCATCTGTTTGGATTTAAAAGAGAACAAAATATGTCTGTTTGCCATTCACTTACCATCCTCAGTGCCTTCCATGTCCTGGTGTGCACCCCAACTTGGCCACAGCTCCCAAGTAAGAACCTTGCCAAGACCTCAGGGCTTTGGGGAAGAGGGTAGGAGCTTTCCCCAGACCCCAGAGCCCTTGTGGAGAGCACACTTCTGCTGCCTCTGCTTTATAATTAGTATTGCCTGAATCTGATAAAGCAGCTTGTAAACAAACCCAGTCTGAGGCAATTCTAAGAGAGAAAGAGATTAAATCAATAGTGCATCATGTGCACTGTGGCTGTAATTGCTCTTGATGCCCATTTGGCTTGCGTGGTTGTTGTTGTTTTTCTGTCTCTTAAATGGAAATTCTCAGAATAGTGGTCTTTTGTTAGGTGGCCCTGTGGAGGAAGTCAGGAGCTCCCATCTAGCTGCTTTTGGTGGCCCCAGTACAGTCCCAGTATGGCTGCACGAGAGCTGTGGGACCACTGGAAGTTAGAGTCCCTACAGCCTGCCCAGTGGCAGCTCAGAGCAGAGGGGTAGGGTTAGATGAGCATGCTCTACTTGACTGCATTAATTTACTTTTATTGTGGGTTGCCCTTTGGGAATGTTTTCTGTGGGACATAATGACTGTCCCAGATGAACACCTTACAGCTCTCTGTACCAGAGAAGGTACAAAAAGACCTTTCATGCTCTCCTTTTCTGGTGGTGCATATGTTTAAGCTCCCTTGGTTTAACCCCCAACATAGATATAATTTCATATATTGTTCTTGGGAAAACACATTCCTTACTGCTTTATGCCTTTTGACAACGGTAAGCAACTGCTGCTGCTGAATATTATCATAATTTAAGTTTGGGGTTTGGAATGTAGAAATATGAAGTAGTGCAGGATTATGTTTCATTTTATATACAATCTTATAATGGACCATAATATACTCCAGGAGATATTGCAATATGAGAAAATAAGACAAGCAACAAGTCTGAGTGAAGAATTCTCCTCCCTTATGTGTCTATATTGAATTACTGCTTCACACCTGATTATACTTATGTAGTCATGATTCTCAAAGGTATTGGGCTTCCAGATGCTTCTCAGAAATGTAGAAGCCAAATGAAGTCCATGAAGAATATTTAAATACTTTAAAATCTCCAAGGATCTGACCCTCTGTCAATAAAATAGTCAATTTTGTATCCCGTATTTCAGTAGGCTTAGATGTAAGAAGCACCAAAAAGATGAAATTAAAAAAATTATCTTCAGTAGTTCCCAGTTTTTATTGGGCCAGCTGTGTACCCTCAGAAATGGCAAAAATACCATCTTGCAGCAACCAACAGCAGCAGTGGTACCAAATACTATCTGAATAAAGCATCTGGCAAGACCCTGGTGGTATCTATACCTCAGTACCATGGTATGTGTACCAACATGTGGGAACCTGAAACCTACCTGAGCTTCACCTTAATTCCCTCTGTCTAGTTCAGCCCTGGAAAGCCAGCCCTGTGTCCCTGTCCCCTCAGCATCCCCACACTGGTGTGTGAAGCCTCTGCAGACAGAGCTTGCACATCTTGGTCTGTGATCTTGGCCATTTACAATTAATAGTAGCATTCTTTGTTACTTACATGTAAACCAGGGGGAAATATGGCTGATTGAACGAAGGCCTACAAGATCCCTCAGGAGGAAAAGTTACAGAGCTCTGAGTGGCCCACAGAGTCTTATTTTCTCCATCTAGAGCTGAGCTCCATTTCTTTTTATTGTACAGCCTTAATAGACCTCACTGATCAGCACAGCTAACATTATTTAATTTGATTTAAGGTTCATTTTCAGATGTGACTGCAGTTACTGTTTTGCAGCTTACTCATTTTGCAACTTGTAATAATAAAGTGACACAAAGGACGTAAGTGGTGACACTGTGCAGTTGATGCAATAAAGGGAATGAACAGCAGCTAATAGCTGGCAGATAACAGCAGATCAGTTGATTAAACAGAAGACAGAAAGCATGGCAGTTGCCATCCAGAAACTTGGTACATTGCTCTCTTCTGGTCTCCAGGAAAGGCTTCAGGAAAACAAGAGTGCTTTTTATCACTTCAGTCTGCTAAAAAAGCAGACGTGAGGAGAAGGTGACCAGCTTCCCTCCAGAGAACTGAAGAGCTGATGGAGGAGAGGTTAGATGGAGGAGGAAAGAAAAGGACAGATTCTCTAGCTGGTATTTCTGTTGATATACAGGGAACCTGCAGGATCAGCCCCAACAGCTGGCAGAGGCTCCCTGGTCCTTCCTCCAGTGACTGGACGCCTCTGAAACTGCAGAAGGAATAATACAGCTGAAAAGAATGACTCAACTATTTAACTCCTTCCTTAAATGGGAACCGTTCAAATGCTTCCTTCATTTATCTGTCCCAGTGGTGTATGAGAAAAATGGCTTGTGGGCTCTGCCTGGTGCCACAGGGATGAGCGGACGCACATGGCTCGCTGCTCCTCTCTAAGGATCTCTTTGTTCTTCCCAGTCCCCGGGGCACATGTTCCATGCGAGGCAATGACAGTTTTTGTTATCGCACAGACGTATCGGTTTCAGTGACAATCACTCCCTTTTCAAAAAAACATTATTTCTCATGATTGTCTCCCTCTTGGAAAATGTGGCCTTTAAAGCCAAAGGAGGGGGAAATAAGAATGAAGGGGAGACTGTCCTGGCGACACAGAAGTTAAATGCTGTGTTGTGGGACGATCAGTCAGTCGGCTCAAAGGGGCATAAATCAACATATGGGCATGCAGAAAGGAAACCTGGAGCCTTGCATTGCAAAAGAAAGAGGGAACGTTTTGTCAAGCCCGTGCAGGTCTAGCAGATATTGTGGAGGAAACAGCACATGTGAGAGGAATAAAGAAAAGGGAGAAGGCAGGGGGAAGGGAGGTGAGGGTCTCACTAATAACATGTTTTTTCCTTCCTTCCTAACTCAGTGGCACATGTGACCTCATGAAGCCAATAAGTTATGAGCATCTGATGTAAAAGTTCCCCCCAAAAATGCTCCTTTAGCAAAGACCACTGGGTAAACCATGTCACAACTAATTTCTGCAAATGCCTTGATTTAAGGCAGGCGCAGGACCTGAAATTCACACCAGCTCTTTGTGTGCTGGAGTCACGCAGATACCAGGCTTGGTGAGAAGAAACTGCATACTTCCTATTTTATTTCACCACTGCTCGACCTGCTTTTCCTCAGACTTAAAATCATTTGCCAGGTCAAAATAAACTCTTCAAAATCCCAATGTGAAAAATGTACCTAACAATTCAATCCTTGTAAGTTGGGAATTGGGAGAGAAAGTGCAGTGGAGTCTAATTAAATTATATAATAAGCAGCTTAACTTGTGGTTTTACTTTAGTTTCTGTTATTCTTATTATCATAAGCATTGTAGCTGGCAAGGAGCTATTGAAATATGCAAAGCAGAGATGACCAAACTGGAAACTGTTTGGGTTTTGCAAAAGCCTGTCTGTCAGAGACTGCTTTTGCAAAGCTGAATCGAGAAGGGAGGTCAGGCCAGTTCCAATTTAATTCAAAATTTTCCTCAGAGTTAGCAATGAGTTCTGCATCTGACCTGTCTCTATTGCAGACAAAAATCAAAAGAGATTTGAATTTGCAAATCCTCACCTGTCAGGTTCTGGTTTGCAAAAAGAAAACCAGTGCTGTCTCAGATTTAGGTGAAGCTGAGTGTATAAGCCTGGCTTTAGCTTTCTCTCATTTACAAACTATTTGTTGTCATGCAGAAGATGGAACTTCAAAGATGAGATGATGCTCCTGGTACCCATGTGGTGCTGTATACTTTGCCCTTCATTTTGGGCTTCACTAGCACCCAGCAGACAGACACAGGAATTAGATAAGTGAAACTGGCTGATGGTACATGAAGTGGGTGAGGAAGCATCCTGATAGATAAGATGCCACCAGGGAAGGTGGCAATTTACAGAGGTCAGCGGCTGCTGTCAGAGAGCATAGCAACACCTTAAGCCAGTGAGATTTTTTAAGTAATTACTTATGCTCGGCCTAGCACAGATATGTTGGCAGAGATTTACACCATGCTTCACCTTAACTGTCAGTAAAGCTGACTAGTATTTACATACCAGGGGATTCCTCGATAGAGTGAATAAATTTGAATAATAAAACCAAAAGTTTGGTATATATGCTCAGCCTGATGAGGAAACAGGTTGCACTGCCCGCTGAAATCTGAATCTGAGTCTAGGGCTTCGGTTTGGCACCCTTTCTAGTTTTGAAGACTGTCTCATGCAAACTTCAACTAAGAATAATTTCAGTCTTTTTAGTGGTCTATAAATCCAAGTGCCCCAAGTACAAATGAATCACTCTATTCTCTGCCCCAGGGGGTTGACTATTATAAACAATGACTGAAGTCATCAGCAAAAGATGAGGTCACAGGCTGAAAGGAAAAAAATATTCTTTTTCATTTCTAGTATAAAAAAATTGAATGCATTGTTTGAAAATGTCAGTGCATGAACTAGACTAAATGGAAGCAGACTAAGTTGGGCTCTGACATCTAATGCTTCCTCCTCCACTCCTATTTTGTTTAATTTGACAGCTACTTACTAAGATATACAAGCTCAAAAATTCAAAATAAGTCACTAAGGAAGAAGTTTGCAAAGTTATCCATCCTCTTTCCTGTGAAGTCTAAGGATTGAAGGTAGGAATGAGATGGGAGAGTCCTGGTCTCCAATCCAGACATTTCCTTTATCTGCCACTGCAAACAACACACTTAAACCCCCTGCCAAGGCTTTTTTGTAGCAGTTATCTGCCTTGCAGTGGTGAGGTGCTGCTTATTGAACAATTACTGCTTGGGAAGTGCTGTGATAGTCACAGAGCCAGTGCTGAGTATGTTTTGCCAGACAACATACAGGGTCATCAAAGGCTGATGATCCCCAGAGCCTGCTGAGGAAGGACAGTTTACCATACTCAGCCAAATTCCAGGTGATTTTGTCTCAGGCAACCCCACAGGTTCTCAAGGCTGGTTAAGAGATTCTTATTTTAAATCTTATTTATGTGTTCACATAAGTACATTAATATTTATATATTTGTGTTCATATATACACACATAAAGACAACCAATACAGAATAGGTAAAACAACCTAAAATACTTCAGACATACTGTCAAGTAAAAGCATGAACATGGCACACACTGCAGAGCAGGAGTGATTACAATATCTCTTTCCCCCATTTTGGCAAATCAGATATTACTCTTGGATCTTAAATTCCCAGAGGATACCAAAAAATTTCACCTTGGATGTAAATGCACTGTTTGCCTAATCTTTCTATCATAATTCAAGGACAAAGGAGATAAAGCCAAAATTCTAATAATTTAATGTTATCTCTCAGTGCTATGTGCATGAAGTGCTTTTGCTCTAGGTTTTACCCTCTAAATAGGAAAATCCCAGCCTTATTTGTCAATCTGCCATAGAAGATGTCCCAGACTGTGTGTGTTTACTCAGTGGCTTTATTTGAGCCTGCCCTTCCAATGTCTTCCTCAACCCACAGCCTCAAAACACGGCCAAGCTTGATACAGTGGCTCACAGGGATATCACTACCTCTTATAAATCCAAAGGTATAAAAAGGAAGCCTAAATCAGACATGTTCTACCTATAATGTTTCATCAATACTTTCAATAAATGACAATTTTCACTTCATTACCAAGAGTTTGAGCTTGTTTTCTGACGTACACTCTGTCACATACTGCTGCTAATGGGGCTACCAAAGCAAAACTCAGATTTGCAAAGCATTTTGGACCTCATCTGACATTCTCTGTCTAAGAAACCACCACAGAGCCTGGGGCAGTTTAGGGAAGACAAAGGAATTTTCTGTACCTGCAGGGGTAAACTACAAATACTGCCTGAATAACACTCAATTGATTGGGCTCATGGTGGAGAAATCTAAGCTTAATAATGAAAAGCAGCATGGCTGATATGTAAAAAAAAATAAACAGAAGAAGACAGTAGTCTGAAACCAGGCTGTTTCACCCATCTTTAGGCATTGAGAAGTTTACATTTGCCTCTTGTAGACGGAAGAGCCACCTGTCACATTCTTCTTAAGACTTTGGTATATACTTCTAAAAAGTTTAAAGATTTGTTTCTCATTTGTCACTACAATCACACAGCTGAGTTAGAATGACTGCTGCTCTGGCCAGGAATGGCTAATTCCCAGCCTTATATTCCTAAAAGGAAAAGGAAGATTCAGATAACAAACCCATGACACTTTCCTTTAAAAGAAGACAAGCACATTTTTCACTTCCCCTCCTTTTTTTCCCCTTACCACCCAGGAGTACTGAAAATCTTTCAGGGAGAAAGATAAAGGAAAGCTGAAGGGCATTTCTGCAGAGAACAGAAATTTCAGCGTTTGGTCAAAGTACCTGCAGGCAAAATCACATTCAAACACCCACCCTCTGTGTGTATGTAGGCAATTCTCATGTGCACTCCTGATACTGCTCTGCTTGCTAAAGCTAGGAGCAATCTTATACAGAGACTTTTTCCCTGCCTAAAAATGCTCTTCTGTCACAGGCAAAAATGTTTTGCAGAAATTTCCAGCATTTGATGAGAATCTCCTTTGAAAGAAAGGAGAGGAAAAGAAATCTTTCTACTTTTGTAGAACGCAGTACTTCAGTTTCCCAGAAATAAGACTTTTTATTATGAAGTTTTCAATTCATATTGTAACAAAATACACTTAATGCTACTTTATAATAAAACACCCAAATACTGGAACAAACATTTCTATCACTTGTACTCTGAAATTTCCATTTCTGAGAAATGCTTTGTGTTTTGTTCTATTCTGGAATAGTTGAATATTTTACATTTTGAAATTTCACTTCACTCCCCCCAGAAAACCTTCTGTCTCTGGCTACTTAGCCTATGTCTTTAGGACCTACACACTCAGTTTTAAAAGGGGCATCAGCATCTTAAATGTGGTTGAAGAATACAGCCACAATTTTGGGGGGGCAACCAACTGTGTCAGCAGTAGAATAGGCAGCCTTTGGGAACACTCATCTTTTTCTAGGTTTTAATCACTAGGTAGATTAAAACAGGAACAAGAAAGCTTTTAGTTTGTCTCAAACCTCTTCTGTGTTCCATGCTGAAATATTCTAAAAAAAAGCTCCAAACAAAAACCCCCAAAAGGGCCAAAATGTTCCCTTTGGAGCTCTACTGAGGAAAAACCTTTTATGAGGGGTAAGTTTTGCCAATTCTTTCCAGTTGCTGTAACTCTTAAACCTTAGTGCACATACTAAACCTTAGACTGATTTAGTATTTAAATGATATACAGTAACCATCCTGTTAAATGTAAATTAAATGCATACTTACTCTTTAAGACAATTTAAAGTGTCACCTTTACAGCTAAAAGACTCTGACATCTCATGAACTCACAGCCACATCTTCCCACTGATAATGCCAAGCTGAACTGACTGGGCTAAATTCATCTGTGGGGTAACCAAAAACAATGTTCCTGCTGTCAAAGGAGTTACACCCTTTTACACCAAGGCTGATTCCAGGCTTTCATTATCTACACTTAAACCAAGCATAATTTATTTGAAAAAGTAGCTGAGAATAGTAACATTTCAGCTGTTATTCACACTATAGGTACAATGTTCCCTAGTAACATATGTTGGCTTATCTCCTGTGAGTACAATGGAAGTACCTTAATTTATGCTGGGTGAGGATCCAGCCCTAGCTGAAAAGCAAAGACAAAGAAACTTCATCTAAACTGAATTGTTCTTGAAGACCTAAGTGAAATCATAGAAACTGATGAAACAATGAGTAGCAATTAATATGCTTCAGTATAAGCTAACATCATAAAGCAAAAGCGTGGGGTTCAAGAAGACATCCTTGGAGAGGATCCTGTCCTCAGCGTGCTTGTGAGCAAGGCTGAGCATGGAGCACTTATAGGGACTTGGGCACTAGAGACCAGATTTCAAAGTATTCAGGTGCCCAAAGATGCAGATGAATACTTGGCTCAGGGCTCTTGCCTTTCTTGGTGTCTCTGAATGGGAGAGGTGCCTATGAACATTATTTAGCCATAGGGTACCCATGGAAATCAGGCTCTATGGCAATTCAGACAAGCACAAAACCAGCACTGGGATCATCTATGATGTGAAAAAAATATTACCACAATCAGCCCGTTCTCTGTGGAGTTCACCTCCTGCTATGAGTGGCCTTCTCCCTCAGCAGCTCTGTCTGCGTGGCTTCCTCTCTACCATAGCTTTCTTGCTCACAGGACCTCCTTAAAGGAAGCAAGAGTTCTCCTTATGTTTCCCCCCCAGTAGTCCCCACATATCAAAATGAGTGGCATATTTGGCCTTCTTAATTGCTACATAGAATTTATCTGAAATATTTTTGAGGCATCTTCTGTACTTGCATTTAAAATCAGAAGTTAGAATGCATTAGGAAGTTCTACTACATTTTTTCCCCTCACCTTGATCTCACTAGACTGAGAAAAAAAAAATGCCATTCAATGCCCAGTGTTGTAAATAAAATACATTCATTGTTGTCAAAATGTAGAGCTAGTAAATTGACAAATTCATCATCCCATTATAATCCCTGCACCTGTTCCAGTTTGCAGTCTGCAGTGTGTTTTAGCTCATGTATGGTGAGTGCATCTGCTTAACAAGGACAGTTAACTGGCAGAATTTGTTTATAAACCCAGTGAGGAGCTAAATGAGCTAAAATGCATTATCTTACATGTTAATTGTATTTCATCGCAGACAAACATTTATGAAAAATGCAGACAGCACACCATACGTTCTAATTGTATTTGCCTCCATTTCTGGTTTTACCCTGGTTTCCAGAATTTCTTTCACCATCATATTTTAGGGCTTTGAGAGCAGCCTGATGTATCCCTATGGGAGACCTTCATAGCAGTGCCCAAAATGCACACATGCACACAGGAGCCAGGCAAATCATTCACAGGAACAATTTATCAGAAAGATGCTGCCATGTTCTCCTGTCTGGCAAACATCTGTGAAGAGACAAATTTCTGGGAATCTGATCATCACTTTGAAATGACACTATGGCATAGTTTCCTTGGGGGTGTTGACAGAGATCCCTGAGGTCTCTGACTCCCCCTCCTTACTCCCTTCACCACCCCTGTGGACTCCAACATCAGTGCAGGAGCAGGAATCAAGTAACACCTGTTGAAGAAGGACTCATGGGTCCCATGTCACACATTGTTCCTGACAGAAATGTATTTTCTGTCAAATCAGTTATGATTTGAAACAGCAAGGCGGCACAGGGGCTCAGGAGTGGAGAAGAAATACTACTTGGCAACTTGGCAACTTGGGAGCTGAAGCAGAGCTACCCCCAGCACATCTGTATCATTAGAAAGGCTCATTATGATCTGGATAAAATCCTAAACTAGACCCAGGCAACCCAAGGTCCAGGAAAGGATAAAACCAGCTCTCCAAGACCTAGTGCATCAATGTGTCCACAAGAATCAACTCTTTCCACTGCCCAATCTCTGCAGGGTGTATTATTATCTGCCCCTGAGCTTGTTTTTATGGGAGAGGAAGGATGGTTGCTTCCTCAGCACAGGAGAAATCCTTTCTTCTGTCTCCTCTGCTCCTCACTGCCTGAAACTTTTCCAGAGTCAAACTGACCTAGCTAAGGAAAGACTGGGTGATCTGGCAGCAGGACAAAAATATTACCTGTCTGAAGACAACTCATTTTGGAGGTTACACAAGTAGAGCAGGAAGGACTTGCTGCACAGAGGCTGTATGAAAATAAAGGGGCAGCTGGAGGTAGTTAATACTGTTCTGCAGTTGCCTCAAAACATCATTCACTGGTTTCCCACTGCATGCCAAGGTCTGTAAAACTGAATGTCAGAGACAGAAAAAAGATTTGCATTTTAAACTAAGCAAACATGATATGGAGATGCTATAAATATGGACACCCTAGTGCCACAGCTCCCTGGGGAGCCACCACACTACCATTCCTGCCAGGAGGGTGCTGTAGCCCACCAGCACACCCCACTTTCCAGGGTGTCACCCCATTGTAAGGTAATAAAAAACCATGGCAATTTCAGAACTTGCTGGCTCCAGTAATGCTGGAGGAGATAAATTTGGTCTTGGTTTGTTGACTTTCCTTGGGAATGCTTCAAAGTCAAAAGGAGATGGGGAAATTTTTGAAAGATGGATATCACCATGCAAGTCAATGTGTTTTGCAAGCATGTAAACATATCTTTAGGCAGCAAAGCACCCACAGCTTCTTCATTCAAGCTGTACCCAGGACTCACTTACTGGTGACCAAACACCCAGACTGTATCTGAAGATGAGGCCAAATCCTGGCACTGGAGGTCAAGCATAAGAATAAAGGACAGATCTTAACAGAAAATAAAAACAGGTCTATGGAAATGGAAGAAAAACAACATTATTGGGGCAAGAAGGGCACTGAGAACAAAACCAGCATTCTGGCCAGAGAGAAGAGGAACAAAAAATATTTCTTCCAAGCTGAGAAACTGCATAGCATGTTGCTCTCATCCTCCCTGCTTTTTGCTTCATATGCAAAGAGAATGAAGAATTAGATTCCCTAATCCAAATACTTAGGACTGATTCTCTAATTTCCTTTGGAAATTCATTAGCTGTTTTAAATGAGTGGTAATGCTGCTTACATTTTTTGGTTGTGGGAAGATTAAATGAAGGAAATCTTTGCCTAGAATAATCATCGTTACTTAACCTAAATTCATTCCATTCCCTTGAAACTTTGAAAAGGAGGAGCTCTTTGGTCCCTGAAGTTACACTGAAGGAAAACTCAACAGCTTGCTAAAATATTGCCATATGAGCAGAAGTATTCAGCACTGAAGAACTGTTGTGGTGGATGAATAAAAGCTTGGTTGTTAGTTCTGGCTGGCACCAGTTTTTAAGCAATACCATGAGCCTGCCAACAAGAAGCTGATAACAAGACTGTCTGAATGTCTTCCAGGCTTCACAGAAATCCTTCCTTGCTTAATATTTTACACTTAAACTCTTAAAAGTTTACCAGAGAAAAGTAGCTTTAAATATGTGCAAGCACCCCCCACACACGTGTTCATGTGTAGCAAGAAGACAACTGACAGAGAACAGAAAAGAAGTATTAATGTTTAGCATGTACAGACTGAGTGCACACAATAAGGCAAATGTTTCTGTTTTGCTCTCTAATTTCTCCAGTGTAGCACACAAGTGGCCCAACACCTCAGTTGGATTTAGGCTTCTGGTCACCCTGTCCTTATGTTTTAGATATTTCTTAGTGTCTCAAACCAAGAACACGGTACATGATGCCAGCTCTTTTCCTTCCATCCTTTTCGTCCTTCTTGGTAGCACAGTTTTAATTCAGAGTGAAGAAATTTTTTTGTTCCTAACTCAGTGTGAGACTTCTGCTACTTGCCAGCATGAAATTTAATGCAAGTGATTCTCCATGTAACACGCCTGATGCCTTTCAGTCCTAAGCTGGAGCATTTCCTCTTGCTCTACTCCAAGCTCATCAGGGCAGGCAGTATGCCTCTCAGAACTGTATCTATGGAAACTAAAAAAAAATGGATGGGGTTGGGACCAATACCAGGCCTTTAGCCCTACATGGTGAATTTGAACCCGGATCTCTAGAACTAAGAAGCTCCTATACTCAATAATAATTTAAAAAATTATACAATCATGAGCAAAAATCTAACTTATAAAAATGTTTTGTCAAATGTGGGGTGAAATCCTGGTCCTGTAATGTCAGAAATAAAGCTCCCATTGTTTCAGCCAGCTGCTTGGCCCGGAGCAGGAACAGATCTACCTTATCCCTCTATGGCATTTCCAGACTGCATACAGTTCAGTAAATCTGATTCAGCCTGCCTGCCAGTTTGATAGCGCTCCCAGATGTCTAGAAATCCCAGATAAACATGGGTGATTCTAAAAATCTGCCAAGGCAAGATTTCTAGATAGAAAAAGAGGAGATGCCTGGAAAACTCTGATGTTTAATGTTGTGCCTTTATATAGCTTCTCATTTTCTCACGGAAGGTGGGGACCCTTCCACCTCGTACCTGCTTCTGATTTGTACACAATTTAAACAGCTTATTTTTTTATTATTTTCAAAGTCATGGCAGAAATGTGATGTACTGCAAAATGCCCATATGTGCCCAGTCAAGTAAACAAACCCCACCTGACTCCAGTTGTTCCTCAAGGCTGTGGAAGTGTGGGGTAAGGCAGCACCAACAGTACCCAATTTGAGAGACATGGCATCTGGGTATTCTATGGCTTCTATTGTTGTTCCCTAAAAGCAATGCAGTAAGAGACTTTACAAAGATCCAAAATCTAGGCCAACACAGGTAAAGGAAGGACCTGCACAGAAGATGGCTTTTATTGAGACCCAGAGAGTGGTGGCATAGGGTTGCTGTACCAACCCTGATAGGTGCTTCAGCTGCAGCACTTGCTGCCTCAGAAGCACAGGTGAAGCTCCTCTGCCTCTCTGCTGAAAGGAATAACCTTGAAATTATGAGGAATTTTCATTGCTTAAGGAAGAGTTTCGATAGATAGTGCTTGTGGGAGTGACAGACAGAGGACTATAGGTTTGTTTGAGGTCGTGATGCTGTACCAGGCTGCTAAAAGCTGGGAGACCTGTTTCTTGAAGGTACCCAAATCAATTTTTCTCTCCTCTTGCAAGGTCAGTCCTGCCAGCTGCTCATCTCTCTGACCTGAGCTGTCAAACTACCTAAGCTCACTCAGCCTGCTCACAAGTTTAAGGTGGCTGAGGGTAGAGACTCTAGCACCTCTGAGAGATGAGTTGTAGGGAATAGATTGTTTCTGTGAACCATGAATGGAAGCACTAGCATACAATGCTAAATGAATGTATATGTCTGAATTTCTTGGTCACCACCTCTGGAGGTGAGGTAAGAAATGTTAATGTTCCTATTCTAGAGCTGTTCCTTAATCATGTCCAGAGACAGGTATAAAAATGGATTTTGAAAGCATCAGTTGGACTATTGCAGTGATTTTAAGCTGGTAAAGGTGCAGAAGAAACAAAGATTTCCCCCTTCCGCAAAAATAAGTGAGGAAGAAATCATATGAGAGAAAGGTGAGACTGAACCCAAGTGCATCATTGTCCTTCAAAATCACTGCTCAAACTGGGAATTGTTGCTGAGTCTGGAACAGTGCCCAGGTACTGCCACCCTCACAGCCCAAGGAGGGTTTGGGTCAGGCAGTCAGCACCAGCTCCAAGGTTTGTAGCAGTGAGCAAACCCCACACAGCACTCCCTGGATCCTAGGTCCAATTTCCACCTCTTAGGGAACATGGGCAGCACAGTCACAAAACTCCTCTAGAAAGAGAGGGGAGAGTGGGACCAAAAGCAGAAGGAACAGATGAAGTTTGCTTTCTACATCTGTTTTTTATTGAGGGAACTATTACTGTGAGTAAAGTCAGCTGAGACATCCCAAGTCATTGCAGCTTGAATATTTAAACCAGGCTATAAATATCTGATTTTTTATTATTTTTTTTTAAACAGTGATTATTGTTTATGCTTTCATCCTATTTACTTGCCTTTGATTTAGTAGCATGGGGAAGTTTGTATCACTGTAGCATGTCAATTGGAAGCAGCCATTGGCTATGTTACAGATAACCTCCCACAGATCACACAGTTTGGGATTGTGCTGTCCTTCTTCCCTTTGCATCGTGACCCCAGGTGGCTCAGAAGTACTTTGGGTCAAACTTATTATATACTATTCACTATCCCAATAAACAAGTAGCGTGTTGTCACATTTGGAGTGCTGCGTATTTTTCTAGTAATTATGCCTTATTATATATTTACTATTCAGAAAATGCAGGTGTGGGCTGTTGAACAGGGGCCAATGAGAATTCGCCAAACTGGCAGCAATTCCTCGGTGAGTCATGTTTCACTGTCTGTTGGTTTTATAACTGTTTTCACTACTAATTTAGCTCTGCGATGCAATATGCAATTAGTTCTATTATGGAAGCAGCTGTATTCAGTTTTACAATGGCACTTTCCCCTTTGGCTTGTACCAGAGCCTGTTGTGGTTCTGCTGATTTGATGACTGAAGTTGTAAAGTGGTATCTGGATGAGCCACAGCGAGCCATGAGCCTCATACAAATATGATTCTTGCATATACACCACTGCTCTAATGCTATTCCTTACAGCCCAATTAGAAATGCGGTCACAGAGAAAAGCTGTTTCTTGCTACAGTAAGTAGCATTGTCATGCAACGATTTGTTGCTGCACTGGTATCACCTCTGGAGTCTTGCAGCTTATTATAAATAACATTTGATAGCCAGGATTGGAAGTGTGTGGGGGAGTGAAGGCAAAAAGAAAGAAAAAAGCTTCTGCTTGGCAAGTTGCTTTTCCAGGCTTCAAAAATTAGTTTCCAAGACATAGAACCTGAATAGTAGAAGAAGGGACGGGTGAGGTGATGGACTGGTGAAGATCCCAGGAGATTTTGGCAAGCCTCCCAGGTCCATGCCATCCCTAAAAAAACCCTCGTGCCACCGGTGTGGTTGCTTCCTATACCCAGCTCTTGGATAGCAAGCATTAGCAGCCTCTCTCCAAAACTGCTCAAGAAAACAACCAAGAAGTAAATACAAATATCAATTACACTAATTAGCTGCCTTTAGTGTCAACAAGGATGTGAAGGAAATCAAATACATAGTGTTTATTAGTTTAATGTGTATTAGAGCTGCTCTGCTAAAAAGAGGGGGGTCTTGGAAAAAAATCTAAGAACATTCACTACATTTTTTCTGCTGTGTTATTACCCGTTTTCACACCCATACATATGTTCTGGGTTTGTTGCGTGTCACACAAAATGGTAATTTGGTGGTGAAAAAAAAGAGAAATCATGACATTTCACATGTGTTTTCAGTAAAACAACAATTTTCCTCCTGAAGGGCCCCAGGTTTTTTTCCTCAGAAACAGGGCTATTTACAATGAAAATGTTCCTGTTGTGGTGGAATAATGACACAAAGAAAGGCACCAGGCTGAATATTGCAAAGCAAAGTTAAAACGCCTACGTTTCCAGTGTTTTGAATGCCAGGTGAGGTGAATTGCAGGCTCTGAACCACTGCCCAGCTCACCAGTGCTTGCCAGTGTAGAGCTGGCCCCAGCAGAGCCCATTGGCCCCCAGGATTGTTTCTGACCACAGTTGCCTGCAGTTATCATTCTGGTCAGACTATTACAGTCGAAACAATTTTCCAGGAACTTTTTGCTCTAAGAAACAAAGAAACTCTTTGCCCTGCAGAGAATAACCATTTGTGAGAGCTGGACTGATGGAGAGTTGGTAGCTTGCCCAGAGCTTATCATTTTCTATCCAGAGACTGGCTTTATGCTAGAGTAAACAGCTGGAGTTACGCGCCGTATTTCATCGCGAGCATGTAAAACAATAATGAACTTTATGGTCCTATAAAGATTTGCAAAATTATTCCCAGGTCTAAAGTTTAATTGTTTAATGTCACCAAATGACTTTGCAATAACTGAGCACTGTGGAGTGGCAGAAGTTAATCACTCGACTGAAGTGAATTAAGATTTTCTAAAGCTACATTTATCACTGTAATTTCAGGCTAATTTCATTTTCCATTCATAAAATATGATTTTGGTTCCTGTATCTCTATGAGTTGTGGAGAAGGAACGTGCCTGTTTTATAAAACATGTTTTTGTCAAGCAATGTCAAAGGTGATGTACATACTGATAACAGGAAAATGCTAAGCTTATCTTGGCGCTGTATTGCACATGCCTCCACACTGGAGTTCACGTGCTGTTTAACACCTTTCTCTAGTTTAAAACTCAGTGAGCCAAATCTTCAGCATTTGCTTTGCCTTATCTGTTCTTCCTGACCTCCCATCAGGAAGGGAATGCACCGACAGCTTTGCTTGAAACCAGAGTCAGCCAGAACAGAGTTGCTTAAAGCAAAGACTGTGAGCCAAAAGGCTCATTTCCACAGGGTGCTTAACTCTTAAAATAAGTGAGGGATGCCTCAGTGCCTCCCTGCTTTACTGCTGCTTTCAGGTACTCAGAACAGGATCCTGCTTGTTTAATTTTAGCCCTCTGGAAGCATCCAAAAGTCGTATACAATTGAAGAGAGTTGTCCAAACAATGCCAATAGTCAGTGGAAAGCAATGGGTGTCTGCCTGACATGCTTTATCCCATTTATCTCCACTGGCCAGAGAGAGAGCCCAGAGAGGTATTAACCAAAACCCCTGTCCCTGGCAGTCTGAAATTAAATCTATGCATCTCGTCTTTCGTTCTCAACTTGGGCCCCATGGCACATCTGCTGGAGCTATAATTCAATTTTCCCTCCATCTAAGTCCTGTGAGGGTCTAATTCAGCTGATACTCTCTGAAAATGGCCACAACACAGTTGTGGGACAAGCCCCATGCCAGAGCTGTCTCTCCATCCATTTGGAGCTATCATGCACTCAGTGCTTATTCATCAAGTGAGAGAGCCCAAGAGGTGTCCTGTCTGTCTAAAGGACTCAAGGAGAGTCTCCCTGAGCAAAGACTGAAGGTGGTGGGTGGAGAAGAGGGAGGCACGAGCACCCACACCTCTTTCAAGTTCACCTCAAGACCACCATCAACACAGCCTTCTGCTGGGTGGTCATTGGGAGGCAGCACCTGGCAGCTCCCAAGTTTGTTTCAGTACTTCACAGTAAAAAGTCTGCAAAATATTCATAATGTATCTCTCACCTTCCATGCTGTGGAAGCTGAAAAAGAATCCAATTTACCACGTCCAAAAACTCAGAGGTGGACCTCAAGTGTCCAGAGGTGAGAACTCTTCAGTGTCCCACCATCCTGAGTCAGGCAATTAACCCTGGAGAGGAATGAGGTGACACACACAGCCTTCTCCTCAGTGCTCAGTTGCCTGCCTATAAGCTCCAGACCCACTGGGTTGGATGTGTGGATCACCACCCATTCTTGCACATGGCTATGGCATGCACAATGTGCCCAAACTGCAGGCAAAAGCATCTGGTATTCATGAACCAAAAATCCCAGCATACAGAGGATTAAATCTTCTGATGTATCTGTCCTATGCATCTTTATAACTCCGCAAATTGTGGCTTTTGACCTTTTTTTTATGTCAAGGAATGCATAAAGAGTTTCTGCAGGAAAGAACTGCACCACACAAACTCTGGTTCAAATCCTGGACCGAAGTCTGCAAAGCACTGAGCCTTCTCCTCACCTTTTGAATTGACTGGGGACTCAGGATCTCAACTCTTTCTCTGCTAGTGGCATCCATGAACAAAAAGAGAGACAAAGCTGCCTGCAAAGGCCAACACCTCTGCAAATTTTCCCAAGCACACAATGGATCATTTAAAACTGGGATCCGAACCAAAGTAGCTAATTTGGTGCTTTCACAATCTTTATTGAAAAGAAGACATCTTCCACCATCAATTTCCTTCTCCACCTCTTGGGTAATCCCCTTTACTTTGAGGGAGGTAAAAAGTGCTACTTACTGATCTTAATCAGCAGTGAATATAACTGTGGTTAGCTGTGCCATGGTACGTGGTACAGACAGCAGTTTGCACTCCCTCTCTACAAAAAGCATGTACTCAGATGTTGTACACACATGTAACACACTGTCCTGGCCCCAAATTGCTTCCAGGTTAGGTTGTAGCTTCAAGCCCATTTTCTCTACTTTTTCTTCCTTGTGTTTTACTGGCCTGGTAGAAATTAGCTGCAAATCCAGCCAGGGTTTAGTGTCTTTTGCACTCGTTTGTTCCAATTTTTATACCCCCTGAACTCTTCCTCTGACATACATATAATTTATTCCCACACACGGCAGGCATTCTTTCTCATGAATTATTTATGTAGCTTTGGTAACTTCTACTTTTCAAATAATGAGAGAAGCAAATGTTTCCAGTGTGGGAGTTGTACTAAGGGAGAAGCCCAAGCAGGCTGATAGGCAAGAAGGTGGTAAAATGCCCCAAGTTAAAAATAATACATTGCTTTTGAATGGCCGAGGAAACATCACAAGGGCCTTTCAGAACAATCATCTACCCTTAGAAACACTGCTGGCTAAAATTAGGGCTTGATATCCGGCAGTGACTAACTAGGCTTTCATTTCCCCATTTTTTTCCCAAAGATTGGGTGGGATAAACACCCCCATTGTCCAATATACTGACAGCAGCATTGCCACCTACTTGCTTGGAGGGAGAAGCTATCCCTTCCTCTCATGAGTCAAAATGACACAATTTTGTTGAGAAGAACAAAATTAATAACATATACTGGAGGAAAGCATGCTATGTGACACAGCTTCTGTCATGCTTTCATCTTTTATTACACTGAGAAATAGAGGCAGGCTCTGCTCTCTCTTCCTGAACACAGCCAGTCACACAAAGTGGGAAATGCAAAATCTAATAGAGATATCTCATTTAGGCACAAACTTGGTAGGAGCTTGAAAAAACAATTCAGTTTCATATGTATTTTGAGTAAAGACACTGATGGTAACACTGAGGATGAAAGGTTATGCTAGCCCAGGGAAGCAACAAGAAAGTAAATGGAATAATGACTCGGTTTACATGGACTTCACCCCAAGTTTGGATAGGAGGGGCAGAAATTAAAAAACCTCATGAAGACATTTTAACACTATCAGCACAGAGCACATGGAGCCAGCCATTGCCTCTGGCAGATGCTAACAGGCTGTGGATCAGGGCAGGGTTATTCATCTGCCCACACTTTCTTGCCCTGATGCCATGGGGGGGAGTAGGGCAGCACTGGCAGCACCCACAGCACCAGCTGAAGGCTCAAGGGGAGGCACCTCCTGTCACCCCGAGGCTTGGTGATACAGGTATTGATGTACTTTCTGGTGGGTTGTCATAGCAACAAGGAAATAGGCAGATGGAAATTGAAGGGCAGCTGCCTGCCTGCCTCCATGGGGCCTGAGGGAGAGGGCAGATAGGGGGGGTGGGGAGGAGCGGGGTGTGAAGTCTGGCAGGTCAGGACTGGAAGGTGACAGCAACGCTGGAGACCTGTGTGTCTTCTGTGCATGGACAGCTCTGAATCCCATTGCTTAGAGGCCCTCCAACCTCTCCTCCCATTCTCCAGTAGGCTTAAACTTGATGTTTCTCCACTTCATGGCTGATGTATAAGAAGAAGAAGCACTCAAATATCATGGAAAAACTGATTCTTCTGAGATTTCATCTGGAATTCTTTGTTTGATCATCAAATGTGGTGACTGTAGCAACCTAAATAATTGTTCTTAAAGTATAATCCAATCACAGTTTGCAATCACTATGCTTTATTTACATGGATATACCAACAAACATCCATTAAAAATGAAAATTCCTAGTTAAAAAAGTATTTTTGCCCTTAAAATGCTTTTATATTTCCTTTTTCTATTCTATAGCACAGTTATTTGAGACTTTGTCTGACATCCCAAGAAAGTCTACCAAGTTCAGCATTTTTCTGGAGCCACGTGACTTACCAGTCTTCTGTATTTCCGAGTCAGGTCTTATTGCCCCCAAACTGCTTGTATTTTTAGGTGGTCTATACTGATTTGACAGATTACCAGTCACAAGCTACTCCTGTCTCTGCAGAGTTTCCAGAACCCAATATTATAATGAGCAGGATTTTTGGCTCATTTTAAAAAGCCTGTTTCTCCATGGAAAGCAGTCCCTGACATATTTTAAAATCCCTCTGCCAAACAATGCCACTCAAATATCTTAACATCATTTTTGGTTTTTGAAACTATCAGATCCTCCATCTTAAGATCTGCACTCTCAAAAAAAATCACCTAGAGGCATAAAAGTGTCAGCTCAACTAGTTTAAGCCTGGCAAAACAGCAAGAGAGTGAAAAGAGCCCTATAAAGGTTGAAGAAACTACTGGTTCCCCAACAGCCCATCCAAACTAGATCTTCTGCTCATCCACTGTAAAAATTGTCAAGAATTCAGGAAAGAAACATTTTGTGCTGCTGAAGTTAATAAAAAGAGACTGGAGGCACGACTCTAAGGAAAGAAAAAGTCAGGTTTAGGGGATTTCAGGAGAAGGGAATCAGTGATAGAACAAACCGTCAGTCGTGGAGTTGCATCAGTTTTGAGGTGTTCAAAAAAAGCCTAATACAAAAGGTTAGTATAACTGTTTCTTACTGGGGTCTGGACTAGATGACCTGAAAGGTCTTTGCCAAAGCTATTATCAGTGGTACTGTGATACAGCTATAAGGCAGCTTTTGTACTCCAATAACTAAAAAATGGATGTTCTTTTTAGAATGACATTTCACAGCCTGCAAATCCTAAAATGGACTAATGGCTTTGACTTTTGGGGATGGAAAGATTGGTCTGAAAAGTAAAGGGCTAGCTTATGCTTGAAACTTTTGCACCTCTATTTGTTGGGTGAGAAATGGCTCATATGCTTCCCCTATCAATAATGATGGTTCAGAAGATGTCATTAAAGTCGAGAAGGCCAACAATTTGTGAGCCACGATTTAAGTAAATGGGCTTTGAGAGAAAACCTTTGAGCCATTCCATGCCATGGCAGGCTGACATTAGGGAGACAGATACACTTCTTTGGAGACTCTAGGGATTCTCAGATATTCTCTCACTGACAGATTTTAACTCAAAATCTTTTTATGGATTAGAGTATTCCTATGTGTATTTTTTAATGGAGGAAAAGATACACAGATACAATTTGTTGTCTTGGAAGGGAATGCTTCTCTCTGCACAGAAGAGGATGAAAAAAGATGAGAGTTGGTGGAAGTGATTGTAACCTCTTACACTGCTTCTGTCTCTAGTGCTATAGGGGCTGATTTTGACTTTGGCTGCATTTAAGATCAGCCTTGGGGCTGCTCTAATATACAGCACTTGAGATGGCTCCTGTGTCTTTTTTATTAAGCAGTTCCCAAGGTTTTTCCTCAGTACTTATCCTCGAGAACTTCACAGAAAATACCGAATTGCTCAGTGTGTCAACCATCACCAGGTTAATGATATTTTTCTCCCATCCTTACAAGAGATAAATAAAGGCAACTTTATAATACTACCAGTCTGCAATGCTTCCAGTTTGCATTAAAAGTTGTTAAAAATAAGAAATATTAAAAGAACAATAGGTGTAGGCCTAGTGAGGGAGCTCAAAAGGTGGTTAGCTCCATGCTTCTTTTGCACTGCACAGTGCAGTGTGCATGTACCACTTCAGCAGTAGCTAAACAGAGCCCCATCCAGCTCTTGGTGGCATCTGGCCCAGAGCAAACAGCAGCTGTGCAAAATTTGTATTTTTGGTACAGTTCCTTCGACCTGAATATTTGTCTTTGAGAATTTTAGACAGAATCAAGAACTGTTTTCTCTGTCAAGGTAGGGACACCACTCGGGAAAGTACCTAATCCTGCATTCCTCCTGCATTCCAAGCACCCTCAAAGTCAATGGGAATTTGTGATTCAGAGTTAATATAAGGCCAGGCACATCATTTGAATACTTTGAGGAATGTTCTTGGATTTTTACAGTTGATGTCATGTTTCCTACCCGATCAATATGGATTAACAATGGTCCAGAGCAGCGGGAACTCATTTCCTATTCATATATGCAAATTGCATGGTGCTGGATAGCAGGGGTTTCTTCCAAAACTTTGAGTTTCTTTTTTTTTTTTTTTTTTTTTTTCCCAGCAAATGGAAAATAGAAAAAATGTGGCTATGAAATATAGAAGTGAAGAATATTTAACACAAGCACTGAAGTGTTCTGTGCTTCTAAATACATACTCATGCTTAAAAGAAGCAAGACTTCCAGACTGCAGGTTCTTCTTATACATTTCACATAGATTAAATCCATCCTTCCTTAATCGGAACCCCAGCTGACTTTGAGGTAAGTCAGCTAATCCTGTAATTTATTTTTCATTATTGTTTCATTATTTCATTTTTTGAAATCGCTATGGAAGTAATTCATTAATAGTTTCCTAGTTACATATCAACACAGTATCTGGCATCTTAGGATAAACGCATGAAGTAGTATAAAAACTGCTTGTTGTGGGAGACAGAATTGTACACAAAGTGTATCTTGTCTTGTTAATACCATTTCTAGGTTTAATGTTTCATATTAAAACATGTTCATTTTGCAGAAGATCTGATCAGATTGTCTGAAGAAATCTGAGATGCTTGTTCTTTGTTTCTGCTACTTTGGGCTTGCTTCTTGTGTGCTGGGTAGGGTTGGTTTCTGCTGGCTGTGGTGCAAATTTTTTGGCTGATATTGTCTGCTGCTGAGGAAATAGAAAGGGGTTGTTTCTGTTAACACGGGCCTTTAGCAGTGATGATTTTAAAGGTCTGAAAAGAGTCAAACACTGAAACAGGCTTCCTAGAGAGGCAATGTCCCAAGCCTGTCCGTGTTAAAAAGGTATTTGGACAATGCCCTCAAAAACATGCTTTGATATTTGGTCAGAGGATTGGACTAGAAGATCATTGTAGATCCTTTACAGATGAAACTCTTCTGTTGTGTTGTGTTCTATTCTATCCTATTCTACTCTATTCTATAATGTCTTTTTGTTTCTTCTATATCTCTATATTATTTCAGGTATTTCCTTATATATCTCCATCCAAACTATCTGCAGACTTAACAACTGGAACTCCAGATTTCTGCAGACAGATCAGCATGTAACTGTTATTTACACAATAAACCTGTTTTTATCTCCTAGTTACCAATGCCAGCTAGGAACATCTATCATCATTTTATAGGTCATCACATCATCATATGGATATAGAATCTGTTTTTCACAAGCTCTTTGATTAGATTTATACTATTAGATTATGGGGGGCTTTGCTGATGCTAAAAGCCTATTTACTTATAATTATGAAAATAGTGCCAGCTAGCTACTACTTCTCTCTATTCTTTCTCTGCACTCTCTGAATTCAGGACACATTCTAGTTACCTCTTATTTCAGATTATGTCTATTACCTTTCTGTCATTCACAGAAGACACTGTGAATTTGGCAGGGCCTGTGGCCTGTGTACATCCCACATATGAAACAGAGCTTTCAGGGACAACAATTGCATTCAGCTTCAAAATTCCCAGGATATTTAAGGGCAGTCAAAGGGCTTTGTTTCAAAAACCTGGTAAGGCCAGAGGGTCTGGGAAGAAACATAGCCTCCTACTTCCCCATAGCTCTGGCATGTTGAAGCTCACTAGAGCTGTGGCTGGGATACCCTGGCACCTCTGCCACATCCTGCTCTGGCACTGGAGGCAGGGAGGACAGCAAGGTGGGCAGTGACCAGGCTCCTTCTGCATGCCCAGGAAATCTGCCAGGCTGGAAGGATCCCCTGCACAAGACTGATATTTACTTTCTGCTCGTGCAGCGTAAGAGGTGATGTTGGTGTAGGAATCAAAGCAGGGTAGAAGGTCTGTCACAATATGTGATTTTTAAACTAGAGGAATTAGGGAACAAACACCTGTTTAATATATGCTTTGCCTTATAGATGGAGACAAAAAGAAGGAGAAAAGACAGCATTTAAATAGAAGGTAATGTGTTTATCTCCTGCAAAAGAAACATCTCTTAGTATAGCATCATGCAGAACAATATTACTTTTGTGCCCCACGAAATAATCAGAACAACTATTGCAAGCACAATTGGACTTGGAAGGAAGAATAAGATAAGAATGTCCAATCTACCACAGCAGCTCAATAGCACCAGCACCCGGTGGCAGATATCTCTGTCTGTTTACAAATGAGGATTTGTGTCTCTGCATGAACAGCATTTATATCTAATCTTGTCAATTTGTATTGCAAATACTGCATTTCTCTGTATTTTAAGTTACTTCTCTTGTAACTTCTGAGAGATTACTAGGTGTGATTTTCAAAAAAAACCCAAACTTTTATAAAACTTTTGACTTGACTGAGAGCAATAGTAGCTGGGCATCAGACACATCTGAAAATCTTATACAGAAAAAAATCAACTTTTCAAAAACACAAAGTGTTTTTTTTTAGTTGACACAATGGTGCTTCTCTTTCTCAGCTCTTCACAAATAGTTGGTAGATAAGTTTCCTATCATGCCTAAGATGCACAGATTTAGCACATTCAAACTATGAGTTGGTAATCCAGCGAAAACCAAATGTGTTTTCCTTTGATTTTATTTTTCTCTTTGTTTTCCTTTGCCTTTATTCCACCCAATCAGTTCCTGCATCAAAAGACGTGTAGCTTCAGCTCCCTCCATAGCCATAATTTAATTTGTCTTGATACCACCAGGCCCATCTGCTGGAAGCTTCGTCCACAGCCCTGTTTTCTTCTGCTTCTCCATCTTTCCAGCCACTGTTGCTCTTTCAGGGTTTCATTCAGACCATGCAAATTCCCCTTCCCATGGCAAAGTTTGCATTCCTCTTTTAGGATCCAAATGGAAATATTTCTCTCATTCTCCAGATACATTTCAGTGAATGCAGTGCTCTCTAAACACAGCATTGTTAAATGTTTGTGTGTCTGGAGTGTAAATCTCCAACTTCAAATAAGCAGAAGCCCACACAAATTTTGGGGAAAAGGATATGAATTGCATTGTTTATTTCAGTTGCAAACATTTCACGTCAAAACATTGAGATACAAAATATTGTCATTATTTTGGTCTCACTGTGTTCAAAAGCACCTAAATCTTCTTGAAAGTCTGGAAGACTCAGAGAGATATGTCTTTTCCATTTCTTGCCCAGGTATCTGATTGTTTTACATTTTGGAGGAAATAAAAGACGTACTCATGTCTATTGTAAGAACATGTTGGCAGAGAGGTTTTTTCCTTTTGTCTTGTGAAATTTTAAAGTTAGGGGTGTAAGAGAATAAGACTATATTTAAACTTTGGTTGATCTTTCATGACTAAATGTTGTCAACCACACACTGACATTCATTGTGGTGGATCCCAACTGGTATCACTCTTTGGGTCAAGAGGTTCCTCTGGATCCAACCACGCGTGCTCCTCTGCTCTTCCATTTAGAGGACAGATTCTTTTCCATTACTTCTGTCAGGAAGACAGTGTTGCTTGGCTTCTGGTTCACTATAGATTTTTGTAAATGTTAGGGAGAGGTTTGTGTTTCTACTTTATGGTCCCTACCCTCTGGCCTTACTGAAAAGCATGGCCTTACAGGAGAATTTTTCTGCTTCTATACTTTCTGAAGGGTAATCTTCCACTGCTGCTATTTCTTATAAATCCAAAGGCTTTCAGGATATTTTCTAGGAGGAAATACCCACAGTCTGGAAGTGAAATATGCTACGGCTGTATCCTCATCCTTGACTCTGTACATCATTCCAAGCCGGTGACTGCAAACCATATAAACAGCTACTGAAGAATGGTAGGGATGACTCCCCATTTTTCTCTGTGGAAGAGGTTTTTTTGATTTGTCACAGAGTTGGGGGATACAACACGTATTATTCTACAGTATACCTTCCCCTAACACTGGCAACAAGTCCCTGCTACCCACTTTGGGCTGGCTCAGGTGCCAAGGGTGCCAAGGCAATTGATAGGACGACTTTCCCCTCCCCAGAAGAGGATGAGTAGGACATGTCAGATGCCATGTTCTGACATGCACCTCTGTTGCATTTCTAAGGAGTGGTACTGCTTCCCACTGCCTGTGCCATTTATTCTTGTCTCATGCCATGAGACTCCTCACGTGGTGACCGCTGCCAGCCCAGCCCATCCCAGTCCAGCCCAGTCCAAGGGCTGCCCTGAGCAGCAGAACCAGGCTGTACTCCACAAGCCAGCACAAGAGAGTTGTAATTCAGCCCAGTGCTCGGGAACCATGACCTGGGGCACTTTATAACAAAGCAAGTGTGGTTGCTTCCCTACCCTTGAAGGGCCATTATGCCCAAATACAAGAATCAGTTCCCATCCCTCTGTGATTTAATGTTTTCATCTCTTCATAGTTCAGTTCCCCCACTGACATTTGTCGTGCTGTCAGCTGCGTCAATTTAGACCAACGAAGTGCCCATGAATGAAGTGGCTCATCCTCCCTTCTCAAGTGGGGTGGGAAGCCCAGGGAAGGTGACTGATTCCTACAGTAAAGGCCAACACACCAGAAGCACTTCAGTTCAGTGGTGCTATTCCTACATCAGCCTTTCCACTCAGCATTTGGTATCTTGAGTAGAAATGCCTCCCAGTGACCTGAATTACAGCAAGCTCTGACCTTTTGAAAATGAAACAGCTTCATGAAGCAGAGAAGAGTGGCAAGCATGCAGCTTTGGAGGCTGAACTGTAACAAGGTGACAACCCCAACCCAGGGTGAGGGATGGACATGACATGTCCCTCTGAGACTACTCGTGGCACTGAGAAGGGGACACAGGCTATCTCCTTCTAGTTCTCTTTGGGAGGTTCAGTTTGCAGGAGGCTGCCTTTGTAGAAGCCTCATTATGTCAAATAAAGAACTGGTGATGACCTTCAGTTTCTGAAAGATCCTCAGGCACCTTTTATTCCTTGGAAACCACTGGTCCACCCACTCATCTGAAAGAAAATTAAAAATTAATTTTGGAGAGATGCTTGCTTGACCCTTCCTTCTGTTAAACAAATAGTAACACTAGGAAAAATTTGCAACTTCTACTGTGTTGTCCACTCCTTTACCTGTCAAAAAATTAAAAATTCCTAAAGAATTTCTGTTGTGATAGGTTTTCTTATAAAACTCTTCCATTTTCCACAAAGGACATTTACATTCACAGACCAGCCAGCCAACCTGGAATATAATTTCAGCAAATTGTTACACTTACGTCTATTTTGAGACACAAATCCTTTGCTGACCTCAGTGGGGTTCTACCTGAAGGAAGGGGCCCATTCATGAAAGACTAGTTTTAAGAAAAAAGCCCTAAAATGAAAATACCACAACTGCCATCTGAGTATAGACTGGAATAGTAGGTAAAGTTTTCAAAACAAGGTTTGTGAAATATCAGAACTAGATTTTCAGGTAATGGTTCTCCATCTGCAACATCAGCTGGAATTGTTTGTTCTTGATACTTCTGGAAAGTTGTGCTTTTGTACTTTGTTTTACACATCACACACTTAAGAATGGTTTCCTGGGGAAGCTGCATGTTTCTATAAAATGGAAAAAGCTTTAAAGTAATTTTTATTTTACTTCAATTTCTGTCAAAAAAAGCTGTGTTAAGCCTTTCTTCTCCAAACAACCAAGTTTGCAGCCAAAGTCTCTGGCATCTTAAATTTAATGTAGATAAAGTGTATGAGAAAACTTGTGCATTATTTAATAGACTAATGCACTAGTTTAAAAAGGAAGAGCAGGTTTAATTGAGCATACAACCATGTCATCTTGTCATTCCTGGAGCAGGTAGAGCCTGCAGACTGGGCTTGTTAAATGTTCCTGTAGCTGTCTTATTAAATCCTGAATTTTCAGGTCAAAGAGACTAACCTAGCATTTTTCTGACACCCAAATATCCAATGGAGAATGGAGAATGCTGGGTCTGTGCAATGGATGACAGCCTGGGGAGGTGTGTGTGGAGGAATAATAAAGCTTTAGCCCTTTGATTTATTGATAATGGAAGTTATCATCTTATTAGAACAGAAGGAAGAGAAAGGAGACCAGCCCAACTCAGTGTTTCAGCTCTGGCACAGATGATGCAATTGGTTTTCTGTAGGATGTCTGTTGGTGGGATCATTGTTAACCTGAAGGTAGGAGTTTCCACAGGGTTGCACAAATCCAAGCAGACAGGACTGGCTGCAAAAATCAGGCACACTCCTCAAACAAAGTGCATCTTTTGACTGAAGAAAGGGTATATTGGATTTGGTGATGATACAGCTGAATATCTGAAACAGTGTAATATGCTTGTCAACATAATTGCAGTTGTTTGTCTGATGATCCTATTAAGTGTAACAATTTCCTTTTCCCCATTTTTTTTTGTTTTGCTTTGTTTAAGTAATCTTGGGAGTGTGTTTTTTAAGCAGTTATATATAAATTATAAAGGAGATAGGTAAGAAAAATTATAATCGAAACAGTATTTTGAATTGGCTTTTTAGATTGTGAGGAGCTATGATTCCTCCTACCTGTTTATAAACACCAAGATTTCATGCTGTTAATGACAAAAAGAAGAGACATACATGGTTTAGGGCAAACAACACACATTTCTCAGAAAATCCTGTAATAGACTGTTGTCCATAGCAAAATAGCTGTTGCTATTTAGCTGTTACTAAAACCTGAGTCCCTGTGGTCTACTTGTAGTGAAAGATTGGCGAGACAAAAGAAGGAAAACATCTAGAAGGAGCATCCTTCTGCTGCTGTGGAGACCCAAGGCACTCAGGGCCTGGCAAGATATTCCAGGAAAATCTGACCTTAATATCACCAACCAGCAATGCACTGGCAGACCCACGTGTCAGGTGGAATAATTGAGTGGTGTATTGCAAGTACACAGGATATTATGCATCATCAGCAAAAATTAGTTAACTTGGAAATCCCATCCAGACTGGGCTTTTTTCTGGTCCTGTTAAGGCATTTGTATAATTTTAAATATAATCACAAAACAGCACACAGGTAGTTTCACTGTCAGGTAGATACTGTGTAACTACAAGGATTTATTTCCCCACCACCATCACTACTCCATTTATCTTTTACTTAAATCCTTCCTCTCGAGAAATAATACAAATTAAACTGCTGGGGCCTGTTTATATAATAGGGATTTATGTCATTTCAAGACAAATGGCATTTGCTAAGTTTCAGGGAAGCACCTGTATTAATTGTATTTCCTGCTCATGTGTTGCTTTTGTTTGCAATAAAAGAATTCATCTCAGGTGAGTTAACCTTGCTTTTAGAGAGGGCACCTGCAGTTATCTTAGTGCTTCTTGTAAATCAAAACATGTTGAGCCTTTAAAGCAGTAAAATAAAGAGGTGCTGACAAGAGGGTATGCCAATAGGATTAGGAGCTTTTCTCACCGCTTGTATTATCAGGATGGAGAATTGAGGCATGCTAAATTACAGGGGGAAGAGATATTCCCAGAAATTCCACAGATCAGAGATTGACTCACTCCTTCAATAAGCCTATGGATGGGAGGGGCATTCTGTGTTCCCTGAGGTTTAGAAAGAAATTTAAAAAAAAAAAAAAAAAAAAAAAAAGAAAAAGAAAAAAAAAGAAAGGACATCTCCCTTTTAGCCTTAGGCATCTATAATTGACCAAGATTTTTCTGCTTGTGATTTGATCCATCCAAACCCTGTTAGAGGCACTTGCCCCCAACTGAGGCCAAGGCTGAGGTGAATAAGAATTAGGTGACTCACTCAAATGTGCTATACATGCATTCACATCTATTAGGATAAATGACATGTCATTCAATTTAAGCACAGGCAACTGGAGATTGTCATATTTTGAAAATGACAACTGTTATTTATTTATTGAGAGTATTTATACAGGTTCTTCCTAGGTACAGAGAATGCATTTTTCAGCAGCTCCCATGACATCAGTGAATCGGGCAATTACACAAAGACCAAAGGGCAATTCCATAAATGAAGAAACAAAACCAGCAGGCTGATGGTCACCAGATCTTGGCCAGCAGACCTGAATGGCACAAAACACCACTAAAGTCAGTGAGGTAGCAGTTTTCTGTGGTCATTTTTTAAAGTGCTGATCATGGTGCTCTGATCTCTGCTCTATTAGGGAGGTGCTGCAGAAAGCAATGTTAGGTGGCAGCAGGCAACGTGATTTAGCTCAGTTTTTAAGAATGAGAAATTTAAAAACAAACAAACAAAGAAAACAAAACAAAACTTAAAAATGAGCAACAAAACCCCCAAAAGTGCCTTTCAGTACAGCCCAGCTTTGAAACACTGGCCTGTTTTAATGCTTTACATGAGGATTTTCCTGAGAATGTACTTTGCAGAGTCTGGCACCAAAACAGGAAAGAATAAACTGAAGGCATTGGCCTTTTAAACTCCAGTAGACGTGCTTTGGTTTTCTGTGAGTTCTTTCAGTCATATAAATACCTGTGAGAAGAATCAAGGAAGGGTGAGAAAACAAGACACTGGGTGATCAGATTTTATTTCTCAACAGGAAAAAGCCTGTACTGACAAGACTTTTATAGAGACAAAAATCCCATCAGATTTGCCTTTTCTGATTTTTCTCTCTCTGCGTTGTCCCAGCTCTGCGTGGGGCTGAAGTCTCACACTGAGTTCACTTGGGACTTACAAAGGCTTTCCTTTGCCTGACACCATGTTTTTCAGGAAAAACACTTGAAAATTTTCATTAATCATCCCTACAAGAGGGGCTGTGGGGAGCTGCTGCAGGGGTGCAGGTCCCTTTTCCCTTTTTGTCCCACAGCCGCAGTCCTCCTGTCCCCTGGAGGTGAAAACTCTTGCTCATACTCTGTGTACAAAAATCCCCTGCAAGAAGGGAGCAGTCATGGGGATGACTTTCCTCTCTCATCCATTTCCCATGGAACTTGGCAGTGCCCAAGCCATCCACTTAGTTCAACATGAGGAGTTACACAGCCGAGGAAATTGGAGCAAGACCACAGTTAAAAAGACAGTTCAATTGCTTGCAAAGTTTACTGAAGATCAGTAGCCTTAAATTACAAGGCTATAATAATAAATAATTATTATAAATATTTATTATAATTTATTATAATGAATTATTATTACAAATATTTATTTATAATTTATTATAAATAAACAGGATTTCGCAGAACCTGATGTGTTTTTTTCTGGCAGAGAAAAGGATACCATTTCACCAGCTCATGGAAAAGTGACTACAATGTTTGTGCGTCCCGAAATGATGCAGTGTCTGTGTCAGCCCTCATGCTTGAGGAAAAAGTTAAATCTGTGGAAACTTTTGCAAGACTGTTTTTTTAAATCTTCTGTACCATTCTTGGATAATTGGCTAAATGATCTTTAATAAAAAGTGAATGTGTGAAGAAGCAGTTCAAACTTAGTATCCTTTTGGGGATTATTTTTGCCTACCAAGAGGTTTTGAGAAATATATATTTGTTAGTCACCTGGAAACTCTTTTATTATTTTATTCTGTGGCAAGCAGAAATATACTTTTTAATGTTATTAGTTTCTTAGTAATTCACAACATCTGCTGTCCAGGCCATAAACTGCATTTTACCCCTAAATAAACTCACAGGATCCTTAAAAATTATTCATCCTCTTATCATAGCATAGTTGCCTGGGTATTAAATTCATCCCTTCCTACCTGTGACTTCATGGTGTGATTACCTTAGTATCACCCAGTTGTGATAATACTGTATGTCAGTATTTGTGATAATTCCATGGGTGAGGGATATATTTTGATAATATTGTGTGTCAGTGATATTCATTCATGAGACAAGATAGACAAACCTTTTGGGTTTTATACACACCATCTGTTGGAACAAAAAAGGTGGAAGAATCAGGTAAAAACGAGATACAAACCTGTGTACTAAAGCATTCCTTAACAGAAAATGAGTGGTATGAGATTCACAGCTTCATCTAGAAAAGCCTTGCTCTGGTCTTTCTGTAGATCCTGTAGTGAAATTTGTAACACAGTTAATTAAAGAATTTATCAGAAGCATCCTAGCTGGGAATCTTTCAAAGTGCAGCTGATCTTAAAAACTCCTGTTTGGCACAAAGCAACCACCTGTCAATATTTCAATTACTGCCCTCCCTGCCTGATCACACTTCAATTGTTTTCCAATAATTATTATAATCATCCAGCACAAGGGCAACTAGTTGTTTCAGGGTTTGAAGTGAGAGGCAAAAAGACAAAAAATAAAACCCCAAACATGGCCAGTCATTAGTATACATTTTTCCTCAGGGCAACTCCTTATTTGAACAGCTGCTCTGGAGGCACAAATCAGCCTCAGAGCTGAGCCAAGCCTGGATAGTATGATGCATCCTGATTTCTAGGGTTTTTGTTGTTGTTGTTGGTCCTAATTTGAGTCCTGCACATGACCAGCCGCTTTCTCTACTGGAAATAATTTCTCTAAATTAAAGGTTGCTGCAGTGTTTCAAGACTGTCAGAGATCTTTGGTTGGACAGGATCCTTCAAAATAATGAGTCAGTGTCTCAAGCCTTGGCCTCGAGAGCCAGGTTTCTCTGGATGAGCAGTCTGAAAAATCATTTGCCTATCAGGATATTTCTCTCTGTTAGATTTTGTGGGAAGAAAAGATTTCAGGTTTGTTTTGGTTTTACAGAAATAAATGGTTTGGATCTTTTGTTATTTATGTGGGTTTTTTCTGAGGGGAAAAAAAAATCAAAACCCACAACTGAAAATTATGACCCAACCTACTAACAATACAAAACATCTGAAAACATTCTAGCTGCAATGGAAGGTAGTGCAAGGTAACCTAGAAACACTGAATGTTTTTGACCCAATCTCTTACTGTTTTGCACTGATTTCATTCCAGTGCAAGTTTGTTTGACTGAGAACCTCACTGACTTTATTTCTTTGAGTTGCTGTGGGTTCGGGGTTGATGTTTTAAAGATTACTCAAGATAAAGTCTTGAAAATCTGTTGAAATCTATTAGGATTTCAGGAACTCACATTTAAGGATAAAAATCCTGTGAGACAACATGTTGGATATTATCACATTGCTCAGCTCTGGTAACAATATTAATCATTATGGATAGGGAAGCTTGTGCAATTAATAAATAGTTTTACTAAATAAAGAAGCATAATAACATATGCTGGGGTGGAAGGAAGGCAGAAATAGTGGCTCTTATAGAGACCCTATGCACTGAATGCCCTGAATGGCCCTATGCACAGCATTTACACTGCTGCTGCCAGCTTGGGGAAGACTTCAGCTGAATAAGTAGCTGCAGCTCCCAAAGCAAATTGGTTAATTTTTTAACTGCTTTGCTGTGTAAGGTAACATCATGCTCGGTGATACTGAGGATGCTGCAGAGTCTTTGTAAAAGCAGTACATTCTGCAAGGATGGGCAGAGCTCAGCTTCCTCCCACCTAAGGGGAGAAGGGAACCCTACCAGCCAAGAAATGCCCACTGAGCAGGGCTGGCAAAACCCTCCTCTGGAGAGAAAATGAAAAATGGGGTCATTTTTCAACAGGAGATGAAAAGAGCATCCACAAGAAAAGAAGGTAATAGAAGAATGACTGCATGAGAGAAATTATGGTGGCAAGGCCTGTTTTCTTCCTCTCATAATAACCCAGAAAAATAAAACTTTCAATTTTGTTAATAAGGGGGAGTATTGAACTAGAACACACAGAAATGCTTATTCTACATAACATGCAGTCAGGTCCCAAGGACGTTGTGATACTTCAATTTGTATAGATATGAAACACATCCAGGATAAGCACAAGAAAGGTTAATAAAAATAAAGAGAGAACAGATCTCTTGAAGGAGAATGCAGGACAACAATTAATTAGCAGAGCAGAGGAGAAGGCTTAGTGGAAAGGACTTCTTTCCACAAGCCTGTGGAAGGCAATCCCAGATGGCAGATGACCTGGTTTGGGCCAGGATAAAGGTGATTTTCTGGTTTGTACTTTTGCTTTCAGCTAAGTCTCTTGTAAGTAGCTGCACTTGCTGAAATTAACAGCAAGTTTCTCAGACACTGTCTGCTTCTAGGACTGATAACACTCGATGTTTATAGTTACTGCCAGAGACTGGTGTGCAGAGCCAAGGACACTGCTCAGCTCTGAGGAACATTTTACCCTCCAGAAGGAGTAAGGAGGTCCCACCTGAAACCCTCCTTTGGGGAGGACCAGACAAGATAGATGCCAGAATTGACCAAACAGAGTATTCCATCCCATACACGTCATACTCAATATAAATTTGAGGGATCACAAGGGTCAAACCCTTCTTCCTGCCCTTCCTGCTTCCATTCCTCTGCCTGTGGTCCTGATCCATGCCAGCCTGAATCTGTGTGTTCCTGCCTCCAGCTCCCGACTGCTGCCGACTCCAGGATTCCAGCCTGGACTTTCCCAGGGCTGCCCTGCAGCCTCGGTGGTGACGTGAGAGTTATTAGGAGGGAGGGGGAAGGAACGTGGTATCAATTTTCCTGTATATTTGTATATATTTAGTAATTTTTCCTATTTATCATTACTGTTTCATTAAAGTTGTAGTTTAGTTTCCAACCCATAAGTCTCTCTCGCTTATTCTCTCTCTTTTCTTTATCAGTGAGGAGAGAGAGATTAATATATAAATCTGTTACTCGGTTTAATTGCCAGGCCAGTGTTAAACCATGACAGCAGAGGATCAGTGCTCCTGCCCATGGGACTGGAGGGTCCCCAGAGTCCATGCTCAAGAGCAGCAGCACCTCTACTGCTCCTGAATCCTACCCTTATTCTCCTGGCCCTCAGGAGCATTTCCATGCTGAAACACTTGTTCTGTTTTCACCATCTCTTCCTACCTCCACCTCCAGTGTCCCTATGAAAGTGTACCCTCCATGCCAGTGAGATTTAGGATAAGACTGGTACTTGTGCTGGGGTCTTCTCATACAAAAACCTTTTCTCCTTACCATATGTACTTTGACCTGAAACATAGCAGTAAAACTCTTTAGTGAGTCTTTCTCATCCTTGCCCAGAGCTCAGCCTATTTCTATAGGTTCAATGTTGGAAACAGACGTCTTTCCCCACTTTTGCCTTCCACTACTTGTATCACCCCCTTCTGCCACACAAGCCCATATTCCAATTCTGTTTTGTTGTTTGACTTCTGCCCTTCGTGTGTTACAGGTATTTAAAATGTTTCACTTTCCTTGATTTTGGGTAAATCAACTGCAAGGCCTGAGGGTCAGATGGGTGAATTGTCCATCAAGGCTGAGGGAGAAGTGGTTGTCCCAGATTTCTGAGAACTTTGAGCTGAAACCAATGAATCCACCGAGTACAAGCAGACTTTTTGGAAACTCATTGCCTCTAAAGAGGAAGTCTGGGAGCAGCCCATCACTACCAGTGTTTTTAAAGCCAGATGCCACTTGAAGTAGTCTGTGCATGTCAGCTGCTGGTGTATGGCTGGTTTCTGGATTTTGCCAAGTGCTATGGTTTGTATATGTTGTGGGATTGGGCAAGAAATGTTGGCAGTAGTGACAGGATACTTTTGAAAGAAACTATGCACAAATACCTATCCAGAAACATATGCAATTGTTAAGGTCAGGAGCTCTTTGGTGGCAGACCTTTGCAGAGCTGTCTGTAGGAAAAACACTTCCAATCCAAGTTCTGTTGTCAGTTCACAAACAGCACATGATAGTCTTTTTACTTTTCTTTTGCTCAGTTTATGTGTTGGGTTTTTCTTTTAATTTTAATGCATATCTTTGAAAAAATCAAATTATATCAGTATTGTATTTATGTCACTTGACATGTGAAATCTTGGTTTTCTTACACAAATTGTGTAATTTTGTGAAGTGGTGCATTTAGCAGAAGTTGTTTAAGGTTATACCATTAATTCGTGAAGCTAAAGTGCATAGCATGGTAAATAAGTTCCAACCTTTGTTGATTTGCAGCTTACAAATAGGCCATCGAGAAGATTTACTGCAATCCAGTTGTCATTTATCATAATAGCTTATAATTTACTCCAATTGCTGCCACCTTCTTCCTCTGCCATCTTACACTTCTTCACCTGACCTCTGCTCACCTACTTGTTGTCTACTCACAGCCATTTTGAAGTTTCCCTTTGCTTTTCTTCCCCTCCTATGAACTCCTGCTAAATGACACTGCTCTGTTGAGCCATCCTTAGCTCGTTCCTTCTTTGATCATTTCAAATTGGCTCACACTTTGTGCTAGTTCTGGTTTAAAATTAGGTAGCTGCTTAAGTGTTTGCTGAACTTGGGTATCCATGTAATCTGGTTTAATCTTTTCCCTGCCTTGCCGTCTCCCCTCACTGTCTTGCAGTGATTAGAACCAATCTTTGATACACTCTTTCAGCAATGTCAATTTTGCTGTTACTTTTCTTGTTGAACTGGTAGGAAAAGGTCATTAATTTGTTGTCCACAGTCAGTGGTTGCCAGTGAACTGTTCCCCACAAACCAAGGGTCAAGAGTTGCCCTAATGTACAGCTGATAAGCCCTTGCTCCAGTAGCTGCAATCTCTGCACTTGTCCTACACCATCAAGAGTAAATGTACACCTAGTAGTGGGATAATGACACACAGCCACTACCACAGCTTCTATCGAGATGAGGTTTCAAGGACTGAAACTAATAGCTATAGCAAAAGCTATCAAAATTATATTTAAAAGTATAGTATTGCTCTCTCTACTTAGGTCTTTCATCCAAGGATCCCACTGCACATTACAAACATCAAGCCAGGAACCTTCTCCTAATGCTGCTTCCACCTCCAAGGCTTCCACCTTTAATGCCACTCACCTCTCCTACAGCTTTGATTTCTTTTCTGACCTTCCCCACTACTCCATTTCTTCCAGAGCTTACATACACCTTCTCCAGTCCTGCTTCCTTCACTATAAAAGTCCTGATTTCTGCCACTATCTCTTGGTGTTCTTCCTTTTCACCAGAGGTCCTTCACCACTGGCCATTTACTTCAGCAGCCCTCTGACTGCTGCCACAAGTGTTTGCAGCTGCAGAGAGGGCATTGCCCTTTCCATGTCCTGCCCCATGGGGTGAGGGAGCCCTTGTCCCACTGCAGGTGCCAGTGGTCCCTCTGTAGCAGCTGAGGAGCTTCCACCCCACCAGGGGCCAGCAGGGGCCTAATGTCTACACTTGTGGGTAAACTGCTTAACTTTACCCCCTATTAAAGGCAAGCAAAGTTCCTTGTATAGTGGAGGCACCGAGATTTTTCCATAAGTGGTTCCTATAGCAACTGTATCCAGGTGGAAACTCCTGCAAGAGCTCCCCTTCCCCCTTCTCTCCTCGCCTTTCTTTGCAGTGGTTTTTCATGGAAGAGGGTGAGTGGAAGGGATGTTAACCAGGCAGTTTAACTGCCTTGGGTTGCTTACAAGGAATACGTGCTAAATGCTATCCATGGCAAGCTGCCCCGCGTGCCCATGCAACCCACATATCTCATCTGGCCACCAAGGTATCAGTGAGCATGAATGAGAAAGACATATGGACTGAGGAAACACCCTTATTTGTGGAAGGAAAATATCAACTGATTCCTAAGGGTATGCAAAGGTGTTTATCTGACACCTTCATTCTATTGTACTTTCACCCAGACCCTGCTCTCTGCCCAACATTCCTGATGCAGAAATCCCAATCTCCTTCCTCAGCAAAGTTAATAGTGGAGTGCTAAACAAGGGAGTTAAAAAGGCCTCCTGGGTGCAAGAAAGGAAACTAAGTTTCCTTTCAAGGTTTCCTAACAAATAAGTTGCTACAACATCCAGGAAAGGAAAATACAGACATCACATCCCTACTGGGAAGGGAGGACTAGGCCTCCCTTGGGAAGAGAGCTTCACCTGGAACTTCCATTCAGTCTAAACGGTGGGTGAAATGACCACACTCTAAACTCCCCTTTCAAGTCCTCTGTGCCCATCCTACTGTGTGGAAGGTGGAAGGGACTCTGAGTTTGACCTGCAAATCTGCCAAGGTAAGGGTAGATCAGCACCCTCAGCTCTTTATCTGAGCTGGTTGGCATTGCTGGAGAGACACTAAGAGTGCCCATGCCCTCTCTTTGACAGTGCAGTTGGAGGATAACATTCAGTGATGTGTCCTGGTAACAATACCCACCCCCTTGGGATGGGGGCACCATCAACAGCAAAACTGACTTCACCACCATATTCAATAGTAGGAGCAAGTCCTGAAGGTTATAACATAGCTTAGTGGGTACTGAGTTCAGTTTGGTCAAAGTTAGAAGCAAGAGGGAGATAACCCACTGGTAATAAAATGTGTCCTTTGCTAGGGCCTTTGCACAAGTCATTGGACCTCAAGCTTTCCTCTGCATGAAGCTTTTCTCTCCAGCCATCAAGGCTAGAAATGTTTTTAGCATTCAAACAAAAAACTTGAAGTTATGAAGTATCAAGCACAGTGGGAGCTATGAACAGAACAAATATTTCCATGACCACAATGAATATATAAAAAATGGCAACACTGAGTTTGTTTAGATATCTAATCACCTCCTGATGGAATCAATGAGAATCCTACTGCTGGTATCAGGGGCTTCCCATGAGTCCAGCAATTGCTGTTCCTTCGAGAACTTGTACCAGCTATGTTGATCACACACTACAGGATCAAGAAATCACAAGAAGCTGCAAAACCCATCAAGTTTGGTGTCATGTCCCATAAGCAGACCTGAAGCCTCTCACTGCTTAGATCTTCATCATCCCAGGTACACGATGCCCATGGCAGCTATTTGCTGTTGGCAATTTACTGACAGTTGTATCATCTGAGTAGCTGCTGCTAACTGAGAGTAGCCCCACAGCCAACCTTCAGGATCAGATTCCCCATTCCTTGCCCTAGAAGCCCCTGTTAAGACACAAACCCAGCTAGGCAGGACCTTAATGGTTGGACTTGATGATCTCTGAGGTCCCTTCCAACCCATCCAATTCTATGATTCTATGATTATCCTGACCTGCCAGATGGAGAGACCTGAGTTTACTCACTCCTTGCTCTCAGCCTATACCTGCTCACACATGCACCCGAGGTGCCCAAAGTGCATCAGTGCAGGAAAGTGCTAGGACAAAGATGCCAGCAGATATCCAGAGAAGTGGTGATTAACCCTTGAAGTTCTCCAGCTTTTCTGAGGTGCAGCATATTAGAAAAAAGCGTTTCACTCAGAGGGCAGCTGAGCAGTGGAACAGGCTCCCCAGGGAAGTGGTCACAGCACCAAGCCTGCCTAAGTTCAAGAAGTGTTTGGATGATGCTCCCAGGCATGTGGTGTGATTCTTGGGGTGCCCTACACAGGGACGGGAGTTGGACTTGATGATCTTGATGGGTCCCTCCCAATTCAGCAGATTCAGTGATTCTAGGTCTTGAAGACACACAGAATGGAGACTGCACAGACTCCCTGGGAAACATGCTCCAATGCTTGATTGAATTTCCTTGTCAAGGATTAAGAAGAGCCAATCCACTGACATTTTAGGGACTCTGGAGGCTGCAAAATTTGTGGGGGAGTCTGTCTAGTGAGAGAACATGTCTTACGAGATTCACCAATTCTGGGTTGCTATCAGAACCTAGGCAGAGAGCTTTGGCTGCCAGTGGGGAACAGGAAGATGTGGAAAGAGGAGACCAAGGAGTGTTGCAAGACAAACCTTTCTGGGGGTATGACTCTCTGAAGTCAGACCGGTGCTCTGGCAGAAGCTGATGCCTTCAGGGTCAGTCAGTCAGGGTCAGTGCTGCTGCTCCCAACTCAACCAACCTCTCCTCTGGCCTGCTCTGCAAGTGAGCTGAGCTTGTGCTGGAGGCCACAGCTTTTATTGGCCTCCTGATCCTGCCCCTGCGCAGTTGGGGCCAGCCCTAACCAGGCACAGGTGGGCTGAATGCAGGCTCACACCCACTGCCTGCTGATTAGCAGCACCTGGCTGGTGCCTCATTTCACTACAAAGGAGAGTCCAGTCATTGGAAGTGGCTGAAATATTTTTGACTCCGGAAAATATCCAGCTACCTTTCCTTTGTATTCCTGCTCCTGAAGTCTGGTGCTCTAAATTCATAACTTCCCATTGCATCTCCAAACTGCTGAGTCGTTTTGCTCCGGGTTGTGAGAGGAAAAAGGAAGTGATTTTTGCTCTTCACTTAGAAAACTACAAGAGGAAAAATCTGAATCAGAATCTGTAGAACATATAAAGGAATTACCAAATAATCTTTAAAACTACCTGAGTATAGCTCAAAGTCTCTACTGATCTGAACTGTGCTGTCATCTCTCCCCAGGGACTGCCACCCTTGGGGTAATTTCTATATATCACACATTTCTTGACATGCCATGGAATGGAAGGAGCAGCACAGCCACCAGAAGCTGAGAAGCAGAAACCCCAGACAAGGAAAAGTCAGGGTCCTGTGGCTTTTGTTCAGGAATATAAAAATAAAAGCCAGAAAAATCTGTAAATACCTGAAGACCTGTGGCCTAGCATCTCCAGCCTTGCTCCTGCCATGCTCAGCTCTCTGCCCTACTTCATTGTACCTCACAGACAAGGTGGCTGCTGCCAACATCGCTGCTTCAAATTTATTTATAATGCAAAAGATGCTGCAGCAATGGGGATACTGCAATTAACCCATTGCTGTCACAAAGTGTGGGACAGTTTTCCAACTAAGGATGGTTTTACAAGCCATACTTTAAGTAAAGTCATACCACAGCTGAGTAGTGGAGTTAGTAGAACTATACTATGGCTGTTGGCTACTATTATGAGTAAAAACAAGAAGCAATTTCCAGGTGCATCAGGAAAAATTACACAGCAGTAAGCAGATAGGTTGGGAATCTGTTAAAACTACTGAATATCTCAGACACCTGCCAACCCGCCTGAAAACCAAATGTCCCATGACTGATGTGTACCAAAAGGAGCCAGTGCATCCCCCACATCACCAGACTCTGCCCAATTGTTTTCATGAAAATCAGCCTTGAGAAGGCCAAGCAAGAGAAACACCCTTTTCTCTGTTGTTTATGGCTAAGACAAGAGCTAGAGACAACAATCACAAGCCCTTTAGAAAAATTGCTGTTCTCACAATGACAGAGCTGTATAGATACCCTAGCTCTGAGCCAAGGCAGGACTACGTGGCTGCATGTGCTGATTGACAAGAGGAGAAGGTTACAAGCTCTGGGATTTTTCTACCTAGAAAAAATATGACTGCACTATTTTCGATTTATGTGGGACTAGCAAAGGGAGGGCTGGGAAGAAAGGAGGCCCTCGGGAAATAGAAAGCAGCAGGAGAGCTGGGTTTTCTTTGCTATACTATGCAAATAAAGCAAGTGAACATGACTCTGAAACAGAGCTGATAAATCTGGTTCTCATTTCTCAAGAAGGCTCCTTTCTACTGACAACGTATACACGCATTACAGTGGAGACAAATTACTCTCTCTGCAAATAAGAATCTTGCCAATTCATTTTTATAACTTTCCTGCCTCCTCACCACCAACACAAGATTGTTTGACAATTGCATAAAGTTTAGACCTGTGCAAATAAATGCAAATAAAGAAAGTCTTAACTTCCAAAACTGAAGGATTGGCTTTTTTTTTTTTTTTTCCCCACATGCAACAGCCAAGCTGGTGCCACCAGCCTCACTCTACACAGTGGTCATCAGTAACTAACACTGAATGTCAAGGAGACGAAACAGCCTGAGCCTTGGATGAGATGTACCACACACTTTTGCTGTGTGACCCAACTGCGCCTGCGAGAGGAGACACATTTGGATTCAGCTTCACTGGAAGACTGCCACAGATTAGGGAAAACGTGTGTGAAATGGCTAGAATCAGAAAAGGAGCCTTTGATGTTCCTCAGTCTTTTCAACACATGTTTTTGGCTTCAGAGCTGAGTAACTTTATCGACTCTGAAAAATATACATAATAGTTTTGACGCAGAGGGAGCAGAGAGTGAGAAATTACCATTAGAGCAGCCATACATTTGCTATTTCTGGGCAGTTAGCTGTGAGCTCTCCCTAAGCTGCTGGAGAATGACTGGGGAGAATATTTCTATATGGCACAGACCCTGTGTGGGTGTCTGCCTAGTATGTTGGGAGCAGAAGTCCCATTAGCTTTCCAGGCACAGTGCTGGAGGTTCCTGTACCAGCACAAGAACACCTCAGTTTGGTGGAGGGCACGTTGACTCTGTTTCTGGTTGAATTATTGTATTGGCTGACCCTCATTTATTTCTGGTCAACCAGTAATTGTTTTTTATGCTTCCAGGTGTCTTTTAATGTCACTGTAATCATCCTTGTTCAGTTCTCTTCCATCAGTGCAGGTGGGGAAATGGACAGCTTGGTGGAGGACGTGTAGGGTCAGTGCCAAATTCTGTGCCTGTGACCACATCAGCTCAGAGAGCAAGGTGATTCTTGTTGCCTCTGACTGGACTCCACTCCAAGGGGTCTGTGTGATTCTCAGCTGTTTTGGCAAACACCATGGAGACCTACCCTTGGAAATGGCTGCCATAATTTCCAGCTGATATTAGAGAACTAAAATGAGAAAAAAGACGTCTAAAATTTAACATTAATTTTTGAGTTTCACAGGCTCATTTTTAATTTCCACATGCATTTTCTCTCCTTAGTTTACTCTGGCATTAGCAGCAGAAATGTCAAACATCACAAGACAAATTGTTCTTCCAGTAGTCCAAGCCCAGAGGGCAAGACAAAATGCTGCAAATGTGGCAAGAAAGTCTGCACTATGTCATACTCACAAATTAAGCATCCCTCATTCAAAAGACTTCTTTCCCTCTGGCACATAAGCATCTGTATTTTCCCAGGTACGTTGTCTTGACTACAAGTTTTTGACCTGGATCCAACAGATCCAGTCATCAAGTCTATGGAAAAAAACACACAATACTTCATATCCAGTTCGAAGGTATTCTGAATCACAGACAAATCAATTCCAAATTAGTAACAATTTGGAATGGAAACTCTAAAATTTTAAGGGAAATTTTGCTTGAGTTAAGCAATCTAAAGGACATGGGAATCATTCAGATTTTTTGAGGATGCATGGAAATTGCCTAACACAAATTTACCTCAAAGGTTTCTGAATTGTCACCTATGTTGAGAAACCATGGTTCCTTCTCACAAAAGTTTCTAAGTACACTTACTAACAAAAATCAATGATAAAGCACTAATATTCTTGAAGAAATACAGTATAGAACAAAAGGGTGTATATGCTCTGCAGCTGTCCATGTTCACTGACAAGGTTTCTATGAATTGGAGGACAGTCCTTGGCTGAGATAAAGTATTTATTACTATTAAATAATAGCACAATGGTTCAGGAGCTTTCAAACCCACACACACTGAGCCTGGACTCCATTGCACAAGGTTTGCTGAATCTTTTCTTTCTCACTCTCTGTACTTCTGGTTTGCATTTGTGTAAATCAGGTTTTCTTTGTAAGAACACAGCTGTTGTACAGACTAACAGACTTTATATGTTTGCCTGTGTCTATCAAAATTTTTGATGTTAGAGAAGACCAGGACTATTCTGGACTACAAAAGGCAGAATCTACCATTCTCAGGATTATGGATATCTCACTACAGTTAGAAAGTCATCTTTCTGATGAATGATACCCCAAAAAACCCCCACAGTTGTATTTGGCAAACAGACTAGAGAAATCTTTAGTCTTTCAGTATTATTTTAATGGAAATTATTTCAATTCTTCAAGAACTTAAAAGCTATAGAAATTACATTTTTCCCCACTGATCTCATGGATCATGCAACGTTACTTGATTGTGGTTTTGAGAAACAATCATAGCAGTGCAGTATGTTAAAGTGACTTTGAAACTACCTGGAATATATGATATTGCAAGTACTTGGTAAATACAACACAAAGGACATATTCTCTCCTCATCTGAAATAGGAAAGCTGTTTAGCACTTTGTAAAACATGCTGAATGAAGTTTGCTCTATCTCGGAGATAGCTATTTTTTCCTTCTTTCTGTGAGGGTGGAATGTTTGAAAATTGCACAAGACAGGCAATTTTGGCACTTCAGCTTGGAGTACTGAATGTTAGCAAATCATCCTGAATGGTTTTGAAGTCTAAGGCTACAGTGTTGTTCTGTGTAATAGTGGATGCATTTTCATTTTCACCTATTTACATATTCACCATCAGAAACATGTAATAGTTACTGTGTAAAAAGGGTCTATTTAGGAAGAAAAGGCAGGTACCACTGCCTATACTAATAACTTCTGAAAGTTATTAGTCAAAGAGCATACATCCTCCATGAAGTGTATAATAAAGCTTTACACAGAAATACTTAGAGCAGGAAGAGGAGCTGGACAGGTGCAGAGAGCCAATACAGAAAATCCAGAGATGGTCAGGTCCTCATGGGGGCTGCTGAGCTCCTGCAGGATGTGATGCAGTAGAAAACCACCTTCCCTCTAGAAACTGAAAGAGCTCATCATTATTGCTCAGCAAGTTCACACTGCATTTACACAAGAGGGCAATAATTTGTTAAGTGAGCACAAAATATCCCATCCAGGGCTCCCTTTCTGGCCCTTCCCTATCTCTGTGAAGACCTCAAGCCTGGGAAGGAGTTAGAGTTGCAGTGATATTACAGATCATGCGACTGAGATGCGATTTTAGGTTGTGACTGTCATTATTTCATTCTCACTGGTATTTCTGCTCCTAACTTCCCCACACAACCAGCTCTGCTGCTTTTGGGAACTCCCTGGTGCACACCTGACCAAAATGTCCAAATATTGCCAAGGGAGCGTGTGAGAAGGGGCTTGGTGGCTCATGCATAAGATAGAAAGTGGATTGTGACTAAAAAGTGACAAGGCAGGACACAAGTTACTCAGCTAGGTGTTTTAGTGGGGGAGTTTTTAAAATGTAGGTTTCATTTTACTACTACTAAATTATAGTGATGATGGCAGGAGCCTCTTTACCATCTAAGAGCACTGCATCTCCACATGGACTCAGAGCTACAGCTCACCCACCTCAGTGTGCAGTGAGTGTGCTATGAGCCCAACCTCCACGGGGACCCCTCCTATAGAGACCACAGAGGCAACAAGACCACAGCAACTACTTAAAGGTGACAGAAACAGCAGCAAAAAGGCTACCACAACTTTGAGGTCCAAATCTAATCTTAAAGGAGTCAAGATGAAGGCAGGTGGTATATTTTCCCATTACCAGATACTTAGACCTCTAATAAAAGGTCTAGTAAGGGTTGCTCACAGAAGCAAACATGGTTAGTGGTGTGTAAGACATCAGCAGGCAGCAAAAATTATGCACTTAAATAATACAACGCTTCTGTCAGCCAATGTGTGATAATATTTCACTTCCCTGCAGGAATTGTTTCCTAAGTTTCATCTAGCAGTGTTGTCTGCAGACCTTGTTCCTTCCACCATCTGAGCAAGCAGAGCTCACCACCCCACCTGATGGACCGTTCATTCTTCTGCTTAAACAGTGATCTGACTACAGCAACGTCCCAAGTGTTCTTCTTTCTGAAGACTATACTTAAATATTCAGAGCATTAAACAAAGTGGTCTGTGTGAACTTGGGAAGAAAAGACATTTGAGTTTGAATGCAAAAGCCAGTCCTGGGTAAAAGCAGTCTCTCCACTCACACAGAGCTACATCTGTGATAATCAGAGCTGAAAGGGAAGATTTAACCTCTGGAACTGATGGAGACCAAAATGATAAAAGGATTTTTTAGAAGTGAAAAGACAGATCAAGAGTTTTACTAAATCTTGTGTTGGAGGGAAGCTTGAAAATTGCTTTTGCTCTGAATCTAGGACGTTTCAGGCTGAAGCAGGTGTGCCTCATAACTTGAACATACTATGTGTTTCCATTTCATTCCCTCTATTTTCAATTCCCATTCCCTCTGATTTTATTTACTTATTTCTTCCAACAGTATGATAGCAAAAACCAGGCAGGCTTCAAAGCCTCTCTCTAAATGCCTGATTTAAATAATGCATCCATTAATTTTTGCACCAATAGTGATACAATATGAAAAAATGCATTATTTTTCAGAATCTGATTCTGCAAACATTAGACCGTTTGACTAAAATATTCCTAATGTGTAAATAAGGTTACCCTTGTGCATTAGTGTTTTCAGGCTCAAAGCTTTAATGTGTTATTTTAAAACACAAATATTTACCAAGGAGCAAAATATAAATGAAATTATAGTTGTCTGCACTGAAATGAAGCATGAAAAAAATAGTGACGGAGACTTTTCTTCCTGCTGCTGAAACAGAGGACTTTTCCCAAATTTAACAGAACACCCTTAGTATATACCTGGAATACTGCATCTCTAGTATGTTGCTACTCTGTAACTGGCTTGTCTGATTACCATAATTACACTAAACTGGCACAATGGTTTAGCTACATGGTGAAAGTACTTCTGTGGAGCCCGTAGAAATCTGCTCACTGGAAACCATATTGTGAGTTTGGAGGTGAGAAGTTCTGATTTACCAGGATAGCAGATTTTTAATATTGGTTATATTTAATTTCTAAATAAATCTGGCTATTTTCCAAGTGCTTCTTAAAACAGGTTTTAAAAACCCTTTCCTATGGACTGAAACACTCCTTCTGCCAAATTTTTATCTCTCTTATGGGCTAAATACAAGGAAGGTTCTTTCAAAACACATTAAAGAATCAACGTTTTCTCTCTACATGAAAAATGGTATGTGTTTAACACCACTGGACATGCCTGTGATCTGGATAGGGCACTGCAGTGGTGATCCCCTTTGCCAGACCTGTGCTCTGGCAGTGAGAGGTCTTGTGCCTGGCTGTAGGTATGCGCTTAGGCAAGAGTCACCATGAGGAAGGAGCGAGAACTACTCGCACATCCATGGTGCCTGCCACCCTGGGCACCTCTGCCCTTGGACAGCTTTTTTACACAGAGATGCAACACTTGTAGGCAGCTGAACGTCCACCCAAGTGTGGGGTTTGACTGGATTTGTAGGCTCCACCTCCCCTTGCAAATGGGCCAGTAGATCCCCAGTGGGCATGGGGCCTGAAGGGTCAGGAGTCAGGTCTTCCTTGCAACCCCTTGTGCAGGGATGAGGGGTGGATGGGATGGCTTCTCAGCCTCAGAGGAAAGGACTTAATTGGCAGTTCTGTATTTCAGCAAGTTGAGTAATAAAGTCCCCTGATCTTGGCTCTTTGCACAAAGAAGGAAGTGATGCACAACACTGCTTCCAAATGTGCAGCCCTCCCAGCATCAAGTGCAGCTTGTTAATGGCTGGGGAAGCTGCCATGAAAGACCTGTCATCCTCCTGACAGAGATCCCTCCATCTGTGGGGAACTTGCATCCCATTTAAGGGGGCAGCATGGAGATGCTGGTCATCGTGCTCCCCGGCTGCATGCTGGCAATGGCTTTTTGTCCATGAGGGGGAGAAATGCCTTCACTCCATTGCAGGGAGTATTAAATGTTTTTAACAACCAATGACCAGCCTTAATGATTTCCAAGAGAGGAAATGAACCTCCAATCAATTATGACACTTGAATAGGCTACTTAAATTGCTGAATCTCCAGCAAAATCAGCAGTTCCAACTCCCCAACACCATGTGTGTGATTCGATGACCCTTATAGTAAAGCAGCTCTGAACATCTCCTGTTTTATGTATGTTGCTTTTGTTGTTACTCAACTTCCATCTCATTACCAGGAGCATAGATTTCCACCCTGTCACTTCATAACCTTTTTTGAGCATCTATCTGGTGATCACCCAGGGATTTTTAGTCAGGTTTATTTTTTCCTTGAAATATAAATGCATTTCTGATGAAAATAAACACAGATCTCTGATTGCAATATCGCCTTTGCTCAGTTTTATTTCAAATGAAACAGAAATGCAACTTCAAAGCCATGGAAGCAATGGGTGAATATCAAAGAGAGCATTGGCCTCTGGTAACATGAAAGGCCACTTTAATAGAAAATTCTTATAGGAAGTTCTAGTGATCATAAATAGCATGTAATTCACTTATTTGCTAATTGTAACAGTGCCTGTGGTAGTAGTTAAGTGGAATACTGAAAGCACTCTGAGGAGGCAGCATGTGCTCTTCTTCCTATCCCACTGCCTTTGACTCCTCCAAGAAAAGCCCATGTTTGGTGTCCCAGAGCTCTGTGGACCTTTCTCTGGCCCCATACCTCTTCATATACATTGACTCATTTCTGAGTAGGGGATAGTTTTTAACCCTGTACACTAGAAGTGAAATATCTGTGGGTGACTACCTCTGCTAAATCTCCTGATCAAGGCAGAAGGACAGATGGAAGGTTGGAGGATGAGGGGACCATGGGTGTGTAACAAAATACTGACCCATCTGGGTCAAGTCCCAGGGAAGGTATGGGTTGTATTGAGGTTGAAGTTCTCCTGCAGTCTGTGAGCCTGCAGGCAGCTCTGGCAACCTGAGCAGGACTGTTTTGGCAGGACAAAGCACAAAATGAGGTATCTTTTCTAGAGAAGAATGAAATTTCAGAAATATTAGGTGTTGAGTGATTGAAAATAGTGAGACCTACACTGCTAGAAATGCAGCAAATTTTACCAGATAAAAATGACCAACAGATCAGACTGAGGATTCCTTAAAACACCAGAAATATTCCCTAACAGGCAGTGGGAGGTTCCCCCCAGAATGGAATTTTTATTTATTACCATTTCCTCAACATAGACATAAGAGCTGCTGAAACTCTGGATGACAAGTGATGGACTGAAAGACCCCGTGTGGCAAATCACCAGTGGGTCTGGCTGCCACTTCTACACCCAGAACATAGGTCCTCTGCTGATGGGTGGCAGGTGGAGGTGTGGAAGAGGATCTCTGACAGCTCAGCTGCTGCCTGCCCTAGGACAAGGAGTTGTCAGTAACCCTCATACAGTCTCATGCTCTCTTCAGTGTTTACCCTTATCTCAGATCTGAAATGTGTAGGCAGCCCAACATGGTACATTCCCACAGAGAGTCTTGGCTCAGGAGCTAAATACTTGCTGAAAAATAAAAAATTCTGTCCAGAGAAAACCTGCTTAATGTCACAGGGTGTGCCCAGGGGGGGACGTGCAATGGATTGCACAATGAAGTGTCCTGGAAACCAGCAGCTACGTCCAAGCTCTAAAAGTAAGCAAAACCAGAACACCCTCCTGCAGAAGAAACATCTGCTCAGGGGAAGGTTTCTCCCCAAAGGACATCCAATTTGGAGCTTGCCTTCACGTAGTAAAACAGATATGTTGATGACATAGAGGCACAACCCAGGCCCTGGTGCCACTCTGCATACCAGACAGTGGTGAAACTCAGGGCTCAGGTATGGAGATTGGGTGCAGGCATTCATCCTGATGCAACACGTACCTCTCCAAAGAATGCTGGATCCTTTGCCACTGAGGTGGTCCCAGGCTGAATTCAACATTTCTTACCCTCATCAGCTCAGTGGCTGTTGTGGCTTTTTCCCTTTTTTGCATTTCTACATCTCTCTTCCTGTGTCTACAATTACATTATTTTTTTTTACCTCCTCCCTATGTTTTTCCACTAACGCAATATTTTACTTACCCAAGCCCTTCCCAAACTAACCATGTATGTGTTTTCAAGATTTTCCAGTGGTAGGTTGAAGAGGTTCCACTCCTTTTGTGAACGTTGGGCAGTTTCTCCAATCACTTGAAGTCTCAGTAAGAGCAATCAGTGATGCCGATTAATGGCGCTCACTACAGAGCTGATGCTGAAGTGCCTCAGATGATCACTGTTGCTCACCATAGTGGTAAAAGTTACCAGTCTTCTCCATGAAGACAAAAATTCTCCTCCATGACCATTTCCTCACTCAAAACTGGACAACCACATCTACCTGATAGCAGCACTAGTGGCATGTCTCCCATGGGAAGCTTTGGTTGTAGGGATGCTCCTCCCAGCCAGGCTCTCCCAGAAGCTGATCCCCTCTGTCCACAAACCCTATGGTCTGACCTCTTGTAGCTGCTCTTTGGCCACTTGGGACCTTTGCTGTATTAAGGTCTTTTGTACTGTGACACCTCTGAGCTACCTTGTCAATGTGCAGAACTGGATAATATTTATATTTCTTGCCATGGAAATCTTCTCTTGAGGCAGTTCTGTAGTTTCTCCCTGCACTTTTTTCCTGTTTTTAAAACCTTACAGGATAGGCACAGTTGAGAACTGCACGAGACTCTTCCACCTACTGGAACAGACCAGCAAAAACGAGGAGTAAGCTCCCTGCATGCTCTTGCTAATACAACTTCCTAGGGGAATAAATCATTTCTATGTTTCCAATTTACAAAGCTGCAGCTCACAACACAGTTTCTAGCAGGATGGACTCCATGCACCAGACTCCAACCAGTGCCCCTTTTTTTAAGCATCAATTATTGGGGAATTTGTTCACCTTACTCAATATTTGAAAGCTTGTAAGGAGTTTATATCTAGTTAAGGCATTGTATTTAAATCTCTGCAGTCTTCTGAAGGAGGAATGAAAGGAGACCTGTGCCTCTTACACGGAGAAAGACCCAGCAGTCCAGTGGTGCAGGGGAAGGTTCTGATCCCACACCATTGTGAAATTGGTAAATATCCTTTGATATCAATGAAGGCAAAGCAGGAGGTTATAGGGAGGCAGACTGCCTGATTTAGTGCCTTCTTTCATGGAAGAGGTTCAAGATGGTACAATATGAACTCACATTGCGTACCGTTAATGCACAGCAAAAACCACTGCAGCTTTGAGCAGGAGAACAGGAAAGCTATGCTAAGGAAGGACTAAAAAGTTCACCTACACTTATCTCCTTTAACTTCCATATTTCCCTCCTCCCATTCCTGCGTCACACCTACACCCTCTTGCTCAGCCATCACAAAGCCTTGAGGAGAAGTCTAAGCTTGATTACCAGCTCCATGGTGGACAGATGACTACTTCTGAGGGAGAAAAATCTTTCAGTGTCTCAGTTCAGAATCTGAAATAAAAACGTGCAGCCTGAATTTGCCTAGCTTAAGTTTCCAGTCTCTCGCTCTTACTCGGCCTTTACTGTGAGGTTAAAAAGCCATCTTATGGGACAATGTTCTTGTCCATAAAGGAATTTGAGAACTACAATCAGATCACCACTCACACCATCTAAGATCAAAGAAATTGACCGAGTTCTCTATAACATTCAGGTATCCTGCTCTTCAAGCTGGGAAGATAACTCATTTCAATACAAAATTGGATTTTCCATACAAAAATATCTGGATCCAGTCTATTTTATGCACTGAAGCTGAACCAGTGTGTCCTTTGCTTCATCCTAGCCTCTTCACTCAGAGGACTTCTCTTTCCATTCTTGGGCCTACCCTCAAATATCCATTATTCATGCTGGTTTACCATTGACCATCACAACCCACTGTCTCTTCTCTGGCAGCGTGTTCTGTGTGTTGTTTCTGTCTCACTGAGGGTCCTAGAACAGGGGGACTACAGCTGATGCTGTGTTTGTAAAAGCACCATGGATGCCTGGTGTGACAGAAAGGTACTGATAAAGTGCATGTTTTCTGTATAAACAGTGTAACGTGCAAGCTCCAAGTATCTGTGTAACATCTAAGTTATTTTTAAAAAGAAGAGTAATTTCTAAATACGTTGTTGCAACTGAAGAAAGAAAAAAGCATGCTATTTATAACTGTAATATATATCCTATTTAAGGTGAGTCACAGTTTCTGCAGCTCCATCACATTGCAATCAAATCTCTACCCATTGGTTTTATAATTGCTCTTTTAGCTGCCATAACACCTAAGGCTTACCCCATGCCAGACCCTCCTGGTAGTACAGACAGCAAGCACCTGCCAAGGGAAACAGGCAGTCTCTAATGGGACAAGCTTCAGCCTAGTGATGCCCAGAAATGATGTCCTGGGAAAGATGGACAGTACCAATGGAACCTTACCCATGCTTACAGGCAATGACACAGTATTTTGCCCCTCAAATGCACATTGATCACAGAATAGCTGAGGAAAAAACAGAATTAAGTGCATGTTTTAATGAAATTTCTTAAATTCATAGCACCTAATGCTTTATCTGTGAAATATCAAGCCAGAGGCTTGAAGAAAGTCACATTCCTAGGCTGGAGCTGAGGCTCCAAGTAGCAACCCACAGCACTGCACTGCCACAGCTGTCCAGCCCATTCTTCTTCTGTGGTACCAGGGACCAGCTGCAGCCAGAACCTGGCTCTGAACAGACTGAAGAGCCATACTGAGCACTCAGGAGATGGGCTTTGCAGCAAAAGAGCCAGAGAACTGAATTCATACCTGTGAGCTCAGGTCTGCTTTGTACTGTACCCTCTGCATTTTCAGTATGCCCCACAGGAAGAATAAATTAATATGCCCTAAAAAGCCACTGAACCAATAGCCTTGCAATGGATCTATCTATGCTACTGGTTACATTAGAGGTCTATATATTTCATATCTGTAATTTGGAGTAAATCCCTCTTTATAGAAATTCAACACAAGTGCCATGTAATGTGTTGACGTACCCTCTCAGATGCTACTTTCTGGTTCAGAGTGATTCATCCTTTCCCATTTTACCCTTCGAGTAGAAAGGATTTGTTGTGTTTTGTTGTTTGTTGTTTTTTTTTTTTCAATCTGGCCTCTCACTTCCACAGTTTCCTGCTTGCCCTTGATATCCTGCTGGAATCCTCCTTCATGGTGAACTCCTGGCCAAGAAGCAAATGTGCTTGGGTCTTAATTCTGCCAGTTTAAACACAAGCTTACACTTGTCTGCCCAGGGACACAACAGGCAGCTTGGGAAGGGAGAAGGAAAGCTAACATCTTAAAAACTTCACAGTCAGATTGATCAAACTCTTTTGCTAGAATTGATGCTTTTTTGTGCATTTCTGACCTGAACATCAGAATGTCTCTTTCATGTAAAAAAGTAGTACTGAGCTGACAGCAAACAGAATCATTACATCTAAGTTTCCTGGATTTCCTGATAAGTCCTAGCCATCCCAAAGCTGGTTTGTCACTCAAAGGTCTTAAAAAACAAAGGTCCCAGCATTACTGCCAACTTTACAGTACTACCTAACAGCCCTGTGACTGGGACAACTTCTTTTTTAATCTTTACAGATGCTCGAGGCTTGCCTTGTATATTTCCACCAAATTCTATTCAAGACATTAACCACAAATGCCACCAGAAAAGGGAAACAAAGCCCAATACCACCCTCCCCAGCTGCCCTGTCTTTCCTTTCACATCTCACAGCCTACCAGATCCCTGGGGAAGTGCATTTCATTTCCCTCATGGCAGGGGGAATTGAAGGCCAGTGGCTGGAGCATTGGCAGGGGCTGGATTCACATTCAGTGAGTCACTGAGCTGCCAGAGCCTGCATCAGGTGCAATGTAAATCCAGAGCAGTGCCTGTTCCTTTTCATTAAAAGCCTTGAGGTCACTGCAGAAAACATGAAAAAGGATGGTCATTATCCATTACATGTGACCCATTGACATACTGATGGGCTGGTTTTCATCTCCCTGCCCTGCCTGTAGGCAAGCATCCCCCAATACCTTAATCAGATTTTATTTTTTTTTTTTATTCTCCACCACTTATTTTCCTGGGGGCTTTTGTCAACGGTGGCTCCTTTCCTTCCCCATGCCTCTCAGCCCTGTAGATTCAGAAGCATTAAAAGCATCCAGCTCACACTAACAAATTCCAGAAAGTCTGACCATTTATTATGAAGCCAGTGTAGGAAGGGTTTGAGAAAAGCACAATGTAATGAGATCCAGGGAGATGCGGAGCATGACCACATCCTGGTAACATGCAAAGGTGAACTGGAAGGGGAGGTGGGAAGCATTTGGAAGCCCATTAAATGAAGGCTTATCATCTGATTTATGTAAATAATTTCAAATGCCTTCATTTATTAAAAGTATTAAGCTGCATTACTGTTTGCCTTTGGTCTCCTAATTTGGTTGCTAATGTCTAAGACAACCGTTTAAATTAATTTTAAATTAATGTTCCTATATAATTACTTAATGAATCTCACATTCACTGCCCTTAGCTCTCAGCTGACAAAGGATCTCACCCACTGCATGTAAGAGGTTGGAATATTGACTGAGATTTTTAAATGGTTGCTAAATTATAGTTTGCAAACATTTTATATTTATATCACACACTTCATCTTGAAGGATCTCCGTGTGTTTGAAATGTTATATAACATTCATTCTTCAGTAAAATTCCATCACAAAAACTTTCTGGGCATCAATCTTCTTACTTCTCTGCATGCCTTGGAATTAAATGAAATTCAGCTGTATTATTATGCAAACACAAAATCATATCTGCACTAAAAGACTATTATTTGGGCTGTAAAGTCAGACACCAGATAGGAAATGCTGGAACTGGAACTGTGCAATATGCGTTCCTTTTTCCATACATATGTATTCTTCCAGTCTTTAATTTTATGATCATGTATTTTCCTATACTCACTCCCTCCCTCAGGGGACTTATTAGCCCTTGCCAGTGTTCAAGAAAAAGCAGGATAAGAAAAAATAAGGTTCAAGAAAAAGCTAGCAGGGGAAGGTAGCAGCTTGTGGAGTCCTGCCTCATTCCTTACAAAAGCTGCAAAGGTTGTAATGTGTGTCCTTCCTTTTCTGGGTGGCTGACTTGATACCCCATAAATCCTGATCGGCAGAAATGCTGAATCTGCACAGCAGTAACTGAACCTAAAGAAACATTCGGACGTGCAGAGCATTTTACATGCTACTGAATCCAGTGAAACTCCAGGTCCTGGGGTCTCACACCAAGCACTTAAAAATTAGCGTGCACTTCAAAAGTGTTCTTCTCTGCCTCCCAGGGATGATGGGGAATGTATTAGAGCATTTATTTGCACAGCACGCAGACTGCTGTGACATGGAGACCCAAACGTAGTTGTTAGGTACAGCACGGTGTGGACACAGTGCAGTAAGCAGGGAACAGGACACAGAGTGACCCAGGAGCACAAAGTATCTAGAGAAGCTGCTTGTGCTGTTGTGTAAGCTAGCAAAGGAGACAGGGACATGACTGGAAAACAGCAAGGGCTTTCCTAAGACAAAAGAGATGAATCTAAGGCTTTCCAGACAGCCTTCATCCTGCCAGCTCACCGTTTCATGCGTTTATCTGTGACTTTGCATTTCTTCTTATGTGTGTATATTTTCTTAAGGATCAAGATAAAGCGAGGGTGACAAACTCATTGGCAGTCAGGGTCTCTTCAGAGCTTTCCTCTGAGATGGCTGAAAGGTGCTTTCTTTGCCTTGGGACAAACTCAACATTTAGGCCAGAGTGACTCGGCCTTCCCCAGACTGCAAAAAGCCACTTCAGCCTTCAGGGAGAGAAGCTCAGCGGCCCTGTGCACAGCTCAGTTGAATGACAGTGTCCAAGTCCCAAGGCTCAGCTGAAGGATGGGCCAACGAGAAGGTTAGGTCCCCAAACAGGAGGAGACACCACCCTCTTTGTGACCTTAATCTCCTTCCCACAAGAGTGAGCAGAGATGTCCCAGCAGCCCACACCCAAGCAATCGCCACATGCACACCTCCACCTTGTCCTACTTTCTTAACTAGAAAGCCCAACCTCTCCTGTGCTCAGATCCTTGCCCAACCTGCTCCCTCTCCACATTCCCACCCTCAGCAGTTTGCAGATCCTCCTTCCCAAACCCATCTTCTCTCAGCTTGTTCTCCCTCAAACCCCCAAAGCATTCCTATCTCCCACACTTCATGGATTCCTCTGCTAACAGGGAGCACTGGAGGGTGGCACAAGGAAGACAAGCATGGTGCATCCAAAAAACCTCAATCCCTTTGAGTTTGGAATATGTGGAATGCTTAGCACCTTTTAACGTTGTACAACAGATAAATTAGTGTGAATTGCTACAGTGGCATAGTGGACAACCACTTCAACCTCCCTCCAAAACACTGAACCTTCTACTTTTATCCAAGAAAGTTTAAAATCAGAGGAACTGTATGACCATGAAATCAATATAATGGCAAAAAATTAAGTACTTATACAGACCATCAGCATCCATGTAGTGCTTGGCTTTGCAGTAAGCTAAATTCTCGTACTTTTTTTTTACTTTCCCCCTTCCGGTTCTGCTTTTGTGAAAAAAGCAGAAAAAGATACATGAGGCAACTGCGGCTCAGCAGACACCAAGGAAGATTTCTTGAAGCAAAGATGCTTTTCTGCCTCAGTGGCTTCCTCCTGCTGCTTGCAATTGAATGGGACAGGGCTGCTTTACTGAGGTTTGCAGAATCCTGTAATGCAAAGCAGCTGTTCTTACCCAAAGATCACACCAGAAGGTTCTGTAATTTTTCTGTAGGCTTCTTTTGGTCAGTCTCTACTCAACTTCCCAATATTGATGTGTTCACACCACCAGCAATTCCAGAGTTGTACTGAAAGTACTTTTGTCTTAAACTCCCAACACTAACTTGAGGATGTTTGCATTGCAATTTGCTGCTCAATACACAGACCTTTCTTTTTTTAACTTGTTGAAATATGAACCCCAGAACTTTGTATTCTACTGAACTGGACTGCATGAACCATGCATTTCAATCTGACCAAGTAATTTCCTTGAGCATAGGACAGTTCTACTTGAAAGGGCCTCCCTTCTCTTTCCCAAGCACTACAGAACTGGACAAACTTGAAGGCACCCAAATCTGAAACACTTGGCTTTGCAGAAACATTTGGATGGCAATGGAATTGCCCAGTCTTTACAGGGCTGGATCTTCAGAAAGAAGTAAGGACCACAGAAAATCTTGCCTCCTCCATAAGTATAGTACCACGTTATTTGGGGACAGGGAAGCTTCCTAGCATTTTGCATTTATAAAGGCAATCATAACACACACAGTTATTTAGTTAACAAGGGTAAAGCATTTAATACCATTACTGCATGTTCTTTAACTAAAACCTGTATGCTGAATGCTTACTTAAAAAAAATCTCTGCTTCTCTACAGTGAACTGCTGAAAAAGCAAGCAGCTGATTCAAAATTCAGTATGTACGCAAATTAATAAAGGGGGAAATAAAGTTTTGGGGTTTTATTTGCACATTTGGACTACAGTTCCAGGATTGTCACATCTCCCCCTGTCTTTGCTTACACCAGCTTTAACAGCTCCTTTGGGGAGGTTTCATGGAATTGGTAATAGGTTTTGTAATTTCCACCTTCTGTTTTCTAGTTCAGAGAGTAATCGAATCCAGTCACTACCGCTGCATCTATCTGGCAACTATTTGTTGGCCTCCATGAAACGAGCTGGAAGTTTGATTTCCGTTCTCAGCAGGCATGTTTGTGTGATACAGAGAAACTGCTGCAACCAGCAAATTGGAGGCAATTTCAGCAGAGATTCCTAGGCTTAAATAAGCATGAGAACAGAACTTCTCTCACCTCCAGAGAGATCTCTTAACAGGCTTGAGAAATGATGAGATTGGAGAGGTTGAATTTCTGCTGTTTTAAGATGCACTTTAAAGTATATTTTATCTTTTGACACTATCAAACTGGCACCCACATGAAATCACTAACAAAAAAAGAGTCATTATGAAATAAAATCCTGAGGCAAAAGAAACTTTATCATTCCTCGAAACTCCTCTTTAACTCTGCTGCATTTTAATTGGAATACATGAGTATTTTATTTCTTTTTGACATCTCCACATTCCCTGTGACAGAAACATTCACTTGTCTTCATTCTGGTAATGCTTTTTTGCTTCTCCATGATGGGAGCTGCTGTAATACCATCAGCCACTGAAGAAGCATTAGTAGCATTCTAGGTAAGTCCATGAATTCTGTCACAAGGCATTCCAGAACAAAAAACCCCACAAGTTATCAGCTTAGTGAAGTCTGAACATATGACTAGACTAAGATTAAAAACTTTATTTTTTTATACAAAACAATAATAAATCAAAGCAGGTAATGAACTAACTGCGTTGTCTCATTTTGCAGCTTTTCTCCTTTCCTCCATATAGTCTATCCACAGTTCAATGTTAAACCACTCCGTAGTCAGGAAAAACTATGAGGTTTCCATCTTGTAGCCGTGTTTTTCTAATTCAGCTCTGTATAGAAAAAAGATAGGTATATTAGAACACACAAATAAATCATACCAATTTTGTTTAAATATACTGCACAATATATAATCATTTTAGAATATGAACATGTCATACTGATTTTGGTTCACACCAATAACCTTACCCTCATTTACTCTAGAGCTTTTCAGCTTCAGCTTAGTATCTTACATCAACTAGAGGGGACTTCAAAGTGAAAAATCCAAATACTTGCTTAATCATAGTTATTACCCTCTGACCCACTATGGCTGCAGCACAACCATATGGCACAAAGCAGCACCTGTGTCTGCAGCAACTCCAGACACATCAGAAAAAAAATTATCTTTTAGCAGTTATTCTCAAAATTTCCATAAACCAAATGAGCTCACTGATCTCACCTATTTGAATGCATGTACTTGCAAAATAATTTAAAATTTTTAAAAATAAAAATAGCAGAGTGCACTATTTCTAAATCTTGGTGTGATCTACCTTCCACTGAGCAACTCAAAGGGAAAAGGATTGCTTTGTTCCCCTTAGCTGTGGCCAGGACAGCAAGTTAGCAACCACAAACCTTCTCTCTCCCACTCTGTCCCCACTTTGCTTCTCACCTGCCTTCAAATACACCAGCCAGAACTGCATCCTGTTTGATCCCCTAGTCTTAACATACACATATCTGAACACAATAGTCCAAATATCTGAAGATTTCTCACATTAGTTCAGATATTTAGTAGGGAAATTTTAGAAGTGGAGACCTGTACCGATTTCTTTGTCAAGATGGAAAAAAAAAACAAACCATACTGCAACCAAACAAGACTGCAAACCATCATTTTAACACTAATCACCAATACTCCAGGCTACAATTAAGGCACAGTTATTGAAGGTTTGTGGGGATTACTTGTGTTTATCAAGAATTACATTATCCCTTGAAAGTCCATTTTACTATTTTTCAACTTTTTCCCCCAATATTAACAATTTAGCTGCCATTCAACCCTATAAGAAACAACTATACCAAAGACTGTTATTTTTGCATCTACTACAGAATGCATCATTTTCACCAGAGTTCACAGGAGATGAACCCAGGAACTGTTTAATCAGGCTGTATTATAGAAAGTTTGCTCCTTATGCAACCTTCGGAGGGAATAATTATAAAATGTGACTTTGTATTGGTGCTTGCAACAATTTAAATTATAATTATGCATCAGTAAAGGATTAACTGAAACTACAAGTGACAAACAGAAGAGGATTAAAAATGGATTAGAGGTATCCAAATTGTGGAAGCTTTTTTTAAAGAATGTGATGAACAATTACATTGCTCTTCTTACTTACAAAAAGCATACTCGCCCCACAGAAGAAATGAACCACAACATTATTAGAGATAACTCATCTCTGGAAGATTTGTCCATTTGGACAAAGAGAAGCAATGCTTTTTGAAGGTACAGAAAGAACAGTAAAAACATATTTTGTATACCACATAGGACAAAAAGAGTCTTGAATCCCTTGCCATTAATCTTTGAAGCATAATTCACAACTTTCACACATGTAGAAGAGTCCTTTGAAAAAGGATTCATTTGTGTTAAATTGAAAAAGTGCCAACTATCACAATTTGCAGAAATCTTTGTACTAAATTGTGTACAAGTCAGTGACATTAGGCATATGTCAGGGCTCACAGTACAAAATGTCAGGGCTCACAGTACAATTATTAAAAGATGAAATGTTGATCAGTACTTCAAACTGTGCTTTAATCCCTTCAATCCAGTTCTGAAAGGCTTTAGAGAGAAAAGCACAAAGCAAAGCTTTCCATTATTTCCATTTCAGATCTCTGTTTTTTAAACTAAGATGATTTCAAACTTTCAGATATTATCAATGACCTTTTAAACATTTTACCCATCTTCTAGACTAGGCAGTAAAAAAATTACCTTAACTGATTGGAGAAATCATCTTCAACATTGTCATCATCCCAATTGTCTTCCCAGACATGTGCATCTTCATCTTCATCTAAACCGGTCCAATCTAAGGACAGAAAAAGAGGTCTGAATATTCTGGGCTGGGCTGCTTTAGTACCATGTCTCAATGACAGATTAGCAGAGCATCAGGGTAAGGCAGACTTCAGCTGGTAACAAATTTCTCTCTTTAATAATCTGGATGATATTTAAGTGTTTGAGATCAAAAAAAAATCACAGAAAGGTAAAAAAAAAAAAAAAACCAACCCTCTACAATTTATTGAATTGTAATAAAAATGCAATTTGATTTTAAAAAAATCACTGTTTCCAGGACTACACACTCATAAAGGACATTTTGCATACAAATAGGTGAACTGCAGCACCATTGTAAAAAGAAAGCAATGCAGAGTACTTAACTCCTAAGAGCTCAGGGAAAAAACAAAAAAGTACAATTCCAGGTTTCTATTTAAGTACTTTTTTCTGATTCAAAATATAAGTATGCATCAAAAGCTCTTGCCAAAACCCATACACAGAGATCCTCAGTTCACTCAGATCCAATGCTGAGCGTCTATGGATGTAGGCCAAAAATGTATCTGTGATGCAGAAGCAAAGGCAAATTGCAAGAGGCATCTGCAAACAGGAGTTGCTGCTCATAAGCAGCTACTTCTGGGTTCCCAAAACAGCAGAAGCTGTTTCCTTACAGAAGCAAGACCCTGAATGTCCATTTGCTGACTTACTTTCTATTTTTCTTATAATTTGGCACATCACCTTTGGCAAATTACTGACCATCCACTTAATGCTTCACTATTAAAAAAAAAAACCAAACTTTAAATTGTGACCAAACTAGTTAATTTAGAAAAATAACAAAAATGAAAAAGCAGGAAGGCTTGGCATAGCTGTGTAAACAGAATTCAATTTACTTCTCTGAGGAACACAGTTCCTCAATTTTTCTTCTAGTGACAGACACTAAGTTTTTTTCTTACCAAAATAAGAAGTACTCCAGTTTTGACACTTGTGATGCTGTATTTCTAAATACACTTAACAGATCTTGAAAGACATAACACTATTTTTTCCCCTTACAGTTCAGTAAGCCATCTGCTGCCCATCCAGCCTGAGGCCCAAAGTAACATTAAATACTAGTGGAGGAATGGGGGGGTGGAAGCTAGTAAGATAAAAGATCAAAAATTACTTCACTGTGAACAACCAGTTTTGTGAGAATCAAGGTTGGTTCCTGCCTTTTTTTCCCTCCTTTCTGACAGGCAACAATATTAATATTTGAGATCCACTAAGGACAAGAAAATCCATTTGCAACAGATTAAAGACACACATGCAGAAGACATTACAATTAAATAAATTAGATAACAGGAAAAGATGAAAAAGCATAGAAATCTTATTGGTACTAAGGAAAGCAAAGAAAGGAACTGGGGAGAAAAGTTGGAGAAAAAATGCAGTATATAAAAAAAGAAAAAAAAAAAAGATTATTTTAATTTAGTTGTACTGCTACCTGCTCAAAGGGAGGGAGTTTTATTTTAGAACTATCTGCAATAAGCTTTGCCTATTTATATGCAAAGTAATTGTGTTTTTTGCAAAACAAACAAACAAAATAGCTTTACCATTCATCATTATTCTGGATTTCAAAGATTCAAAAAGCAAAGCTCAAAACAGTTTAAAATTAATACAAAGCCAAACTCTTCTGACTCCTACCATACAAGAAGCTCAAACATTTCTACAAATTTGACAAAGAAAGAAAAAATCCTAGTACCAACACAACAAGCAGCAGCTGCAATCACAAAAGGTCAGATTGGGAGACAGTATAAAAATGCTCCAGATCACACTAAACAAAGAGTCAAAAAGGCCCCTGTCATCTTCCACATGGCAGGGGGGGAGGGAGGGAGAGGGGAGAGAGTGAAAGTAAAGCCTGAATTATATTGTCATTGCTGTAGCTACAAGATTCTACAGTTTCTATGCATTATACCACAGAACTGTGTACTAAAGTTCTTACTCCTAGCTACATTCCTAGCTATATCCCTGTGACTAAATACAAGTAAAAAATTACATAGCATTATCTGAGACTGATAGCATTAAAAGCATCTGAGAGCCTGCTGCCATTAGGTATTGCTAAAATAAACCAAAATTACAAAATCTATTTTGATAAACTTGTCACAGACGGATTCCTAAAAAAAGTATTTTAATATACTGATCACCGATTGCCATATTTTGCACTTGGGAGAGGAAAAAAACCAAGATTTTAAAGCACAGGATTAAAAAACCCTAAAATCCTAATATTTTACATATTACATTCTGAAAAGCACTCTACAAAAAGTCTGCAGGTGACCAGATGACCTATGCTTGACTCTACTATGCTATACTTCAAATAAAGTGTCCTATAAAAATAAGACGCGTCTGCTTTCAATAAAAAAAACTTGACCTGATAAACTGTTTGATGAAAAATTTTAAGTTGTAATAAAAGAAATTCCCAAAGAGCCAGTGTTTTTACTCCTTAACGTAAGTTTGCATTGTCAAATTTCCTTTAGATAAAAACTGGGTAACAGGCCAGAAAGCTTTTCTGCTGCCTAGAAAGTGATGTGTTAACTTGACAAAACAAACTTGGCATGGGTTTGAGCACATATTTATGATGATTCTTTCCTAAACACTGAAGATAACGTTCCAAGCAGCCTGAACCTCTTTCAACTCTATTGAGATTCAAGATTTAAACGTGCCTTTTTTGAGGTTCTTGTTTTTTGAGGGATAGATTTGCAAGAAACTAGATTATGGTCGGTCGTTAAAAAAAAAAAAAAATTTAAAAATCTTTGTTCTACCCAGAAAGTTTGCACAGTATTTTGTTTTAGTAGTAGATAGATTCAATTAGAATTAATTTCACTTTCTGTAACAGCAGTTCAGTGCTCTGACCAATCAGAAGCACGCATCAAAGCCTTCCTTCATCCCTACTGCCAATACTTAACCTGCATTAAATAAGATAAACATTTTTTGCCGTTTATAAAACACGTGGAAAAGGCAGGCTGATCTGCTCAGTTTAGCTATTATCTCAAGTATGTTAATAACTTTTTATTATTGTTACACCTACTGAAGGCTTCAGAACACCTGAGGCTTGTAAGGACATTGGAAGACCCCCGTCTAACGATAACATCACAGAAAAAACCCTCAAATTTCACCCATGCTATTTTATATAATTTTGCTTTATGCACTGCTTGAGACAACTCCCAAAATTAAGGACGTCGATAGAAAAATCTTGCCCTAATCGGGATGTTGTAGAGCCTGCATCTGTAAAAGGACACTGGGCTGTTAAGTCCCGACTTAATTTCCTCGTTCAGTATCTCTGAACCTACGAAAACCAAACCAGCACAGGAGTATTTGTGCTTCCAGCGGTAAAGCGATTCCGACACATCACACTTTTGACACTTTTTCCACCCCCCTCATCCCGCTCTCCCCAGGCAGCCCCATCCCCGGAGCTGAGGCGCAGCAGGTTTCTCCCGCACTTGGTTCCAGTTCCCTCGCACAGTGACTCAGCACCGGCACCGGCACCGCCGGGCCCCGGCTCCGAGGCGGCTGCAGCACCGCACCCTCCCGAGGAGGCCGAGGCGGGGGCAGGAACCCGCGGGACACGGGGAAGCGGCTGCCGCACGGTTGAGGCGGTGGATGCGGAGAGCCAGCCCACCGCCTGGGAGACACCGAGGGCAGCTCTGAGGCCGGGGGTCCGCAGGCGAACCGAACCGCACCGTCCCGCCCGCCGGAGGACGAGCGCTCCCTCCCCGCCTCGCCCGAGCGGCCAGGCCCAGGCCGCGGCCTACACGCGGAGCCACCGTCACCGCCTCTCTTCCCGCCCCTGCCCCGCCCGGCACCTTCGGCCGGGAACTCCTCAAACTCGTCGTCCTCCTCCAGGAGCCCCAAGTCCACCGGCTGCTTCTTCTCCGACATACTCGGCCCGCAGCCCCGGCGCCGCCGTCCGCCTCCCGCAGAGACTGATGGGAGAGAGACCAGCGGTGACCGCCACCACCGCGCCTGCGCCCCGCCGTTCCCCGTTCCCGGCTCCCGGCCTACCGCACCGCTCCTCCCCGCTCCGCTCCGCCCCGCCACCTCCTCGGGCAGAGCCGCCTCACAGCCCTCACGCTTCGTTCCCCGCCTCCCCCGGGCTGTCCGTCGGCCCGACCCGGCTCGCCCTGCCCCTCGCCGCCTCCCCGCCTCCCGCTGGGGTCCCCTCAGGGCGGCCTCCCTGGCGCCGGCCGCCCGCCGGCCCTGGCTCCCCGCCGGCACCCAGAGCCCGGCCGCGGCGGCCACTGGCTGCTGCCTCCGGCGCCGTTGGGCAGCTCTGGCTGCAGCCGTGCCGCGGCCCTCCTTGGCCCCTTGGGCGCGGTACGGGAGCAGGTGCCGGGAGGCCGGGTAGGGAGGAAGCCGGGCAGGGAGGAGGCCGTACCCCGGGACATGCTCCCGCCGCCCGAATGTGCTCCCCCACCGCCCGGCACGGCTCCTGCCGCCGCCACACCGGAGAGGGCCGCAGGCCGCGTCTGGCGGCAGCGGGATCCATCGCTCCGGAACGAGTTCGGCCCGCGCAGAGCTGCCTGGTGCCGCCCGGGCCGAAACTGAGGAAAGGCACCCCCAGTGCACGGTGTAGAATGTGGTTTCGGTACTGTGGGTTGGAGAAATCTGCCCACTGCATCATTAGAATCATAGAATCATAGAATCAGCCGGGTTGGAAGGGACCTCAGAGATCATCAGGTCCAACCCTTGGTCCACTACCGCTGCAGTTCCCAGCCCATGGCACTGAGTGCCACATCCAGTCTCTTTTTAAATATCTCCAGGGACGGAGAATCCACTACTTCCCTGGGCAGCCCATTCCAATGTCTGATCACCCTCTCATTCTTTCTAATATCCAACCTAAACCTCCCCTGGCACAACTTGAGACCATGTCCTCTTGTCTTGCTGATAGTTGCCTGGGAAAAGAGCCCAACCCCCCCCTGGCTCCAGCCTCCTTTCAGGGAGTTGTAGAGAGCGATGAGGTCTCCCCTGAGCCTCCTCTTCTCCAGGCTGAACACCCCCAGCTCCCTCAGCCTCTCCTCACAGGGTCTGTGCTGAAGTCCCTTCACCAGCCTGGATGTGCCCTGGAGCACATGATACATGGCCTTGCCATTACTGGACGCATCTGTTCTCTTCACATTCTTTCATTATTGATTTACATTGAAGCAAAAACAAGTGGCAGCCTCCTGTCCTAATCTGTAAACTGCCTTGGTTTGCTTTGATTTGTTTCTTTCACTTTAGTTCCTTCTGGCATTTTAACATACAGTTTCAAAACCTACATCTAATTTGCCAGCTTTTAAATTCCTCATCTTTCACATCAGAGAAACATGGAAGCAGCTTGAAGGTGAGATATGCTGACTGTTCACTTAGAGTCGGATATTACATGAAAAATGGAAATCCCTTGGTATTTTTTTTAACATTCCAGAGGGTATTCATTTCACTTAATTCTAGATTCTGTTGATGACTTAAACAAAGGCAAAGTTCAATGCTTACTAGCCTGAACAAGTTTGTGCCTGTGGTGGCTCCCATGGCTTCTCTCTAGGTGATCACTTTGTAACACTACTGCTTGTTGGAGGGGTTGGGTTTTTTTCCTTTGCTTTGTGAGAAGTTGATTCACAAGACAATTACTTGAACAGCTGGGTTATACTGTGTTCTAGATTTAAAGTCAGGGAAACAAGGAACTAAAAAAATGGTGTGGGAATTGTTACAGAGTTCAGTTTCAACCTAGTAGAAACATGTTCTGGAACGTAGCCACAGCTAAAGCAGGGTGCAAAGTGTGCTGTTCTGCCAGATGAAAGGTTTAATTGGTGGTGACATTTTACTTTTGTGGACATGTTAATTTTTGAAGGACTGACTGACACAGATGATTGTAAAAATTATGAAGAGGAAGGTTTAATAAATCAGTGTGCAGAATCTAACTTGTCTGAGATTCTTAGCAAACCATGCACTTTGGAATGATAGATACCCTGCTCTATCCAGGGAGTACAAGATAAAGTCATAAAGTAGATAGGGACCTGTCACATCAGAAGCTTGCAAAGATCCTGGATCATTCTGTTACTAAGGCCCATAGTCAAGACTTCTTGGTTTTGCCTTACCTAGAACCATGGTAGGGAGTTTGCAGCACACTGGAGAATATCAAGACACTCAACTTCACATTGATCATCTAAGAAAAAAGTGTAATTTGGAAACTCCTATGGACAAGCAGCTTCAAGTAGTCCTGGAGCAGGAAGCAGCTTGAACTTGTTTTGGTGACTTTACCTACAGATCTGCTGTGGAAAAAAGATAAAACAGCCCTTTCTACCTCCTGAATAAATTTATCTTCCTGGACCAGGAGCCTGACACTATTGGATGCTTCAGCAGAGAGGTCTGCACACCTGTCCCATGGAAATTAAAGGGAAAATTTCTATAGGTTTCAGTAGTTCAAAATACAAACATCTCTATTAAAACCTTAACTTAAATGCATCCTTAACTGGTAGCATGTTTGAAATAACTGAACAAGACAATCCTGAGTAACTCATTAATCCTTCGATTATTCTTTCCAGAGCTGCACAGCAGCTATTTACTCAATATGATTTGTTTTAATTTTTTTATTCAGCATGTTTTATGCATTAGTATCAGAAAAGCCTGTCTTTCTCCTGGCAAATGTTACTGCAAGTTGTCTGGCAGGGAGGTGAGATTATGTAGATTTATTTATTCAGAGTGTAATTTGCATAAATGAAAAATGGAAATGGAGCAGTTTTTCCAAATTAGAGCCTTTTTTTCCTTCAGACTGAAACAAATATATGGGTAGTACACTAGTTTGGATTTCCAGATTTTTTTAGGGGGACTTTTAGGCATTTCAACTTGTTTGTTGGGGGGGGGGTTTGTTTGGTTTTTTTTTAATGTCTGAAAGCATATTCTGACAAAAAGATTAAGAAGAGGAAATAGAACAGATTGAAATGAATTTGCCTGTAAGCAGAACTGTATCCTGCTGAAACAAATCTCAGGGTCATGTTAGGGATTTTAGACACCCTGGATAAACTGTTGATTTGGAGGTCTTTGGAGGCCACCAAACAGTGCCTATTTAGAAAAACTTTTGCTGCAAAGAAAATTGGCACCGTGTGTATTCGATTGAGCTGGCCTCATCTACACAATGTGAAATCTGTGTGCAGGCTCTACAGCTACTACATGATGTAATTTTTTTTATTGAATTGGAGAAGAGGAAAAAAAAAAAAAAAAAAAAAAAAAAGCATGTTCTGTGTTCAGTGCATATGGATGGAGGGAATAAATTGGCCTGCTTCTTTCAATAGCTCCTATGCAGCTCTGGACCTGTGGCATTATTCCTGAGGTCAGTGCCTTTGGTTTGCCACTATTTATTTATTCACATCTGCAGCGGTCCTCTTTTTCTCTCCAGCTGCTCCATCATTCACCAGCACCTCCTGGTAGCCCACCCTGCTCCCACAGCCCATCCCTTCCCACAGTTGACCTTCACTGGGGTCAGGATGCGATTAGGTGGCTGGAGATCATAAGGAGTATTAATCACAAGGAACACTTAGATGTTGCTTTACAGACTTCCTTATGTGAAATATACTGTGGCAAGCTATCATGTTACCAGTGGCTGAAAAAGAAACAGTTTTCTCTTTACCCTTGACACTCTAAAGAAAGTTTGATTTATTCTCTCATTTTCAGTTAGTCTAAAGGCAGCTGGGCAGTATTTCCACAAAGCTCTAGTTGTGTGTCATCGTAATAGGGGCAATATGTTTGTTCACTTCTGCTCTCTTCCTCTGTCTAATTGTTCTATTGTCTTTCTGTTTTCTCTCCACATTTGGGCTGACAAAATGTCTCCATGCATTTAGCCCTCTAGCCAAAACTTAACGGGCTCCTAATCAAGAACTAACACCACCAGCAGGCTACTTCCTGCCTTTGTTTACCATTTTCAGTATCATCTTTCTTTTCTCTCAGTCCATCACAGCAAACTTGCACCAGTATTTCCTTTTGCATCTTCCTCCATACAGAGTACAGGGAGCTTCCTATATATTATTCCCCTTTCATTTTCTGTCCACTTGATCTCTGGCCTCCCAGCTCTGCACCCCAGAGTAGCAGATGCATCCAGAATCCAATTTTGAAAAGGCAAGTAATTCTGGGATAGCCATACATTCCATATATTCCATATGGCTATATCAGCAGAATGTTTATTACCAAGCCTCAGTGCAAATTATATTGATGTTTTGAACATATGAGGGGCAATCACAGTGTCATTAATTAATGGGCACTGCTCATCAAGACTCGTCTATCCATGCAAATATTAAGACTGGCAGAGTACAATTCAGTAGCCTAAACAAATGTTTCTACTGTTGGTTGAGGTGCCCTAAAATACAGGGCTGCTTTATATAATCTGGGGAGGCCTTGGCCTTCCCCTGTGGCACTTGAAGATGAGGCAAAATACCCCAGGCTTTCTAAGATGGTTTCAGCTGCTTAAGTGTCTTTTTCAAGATATTGCTCAACAGACTTTGTTTATTTCTGCTAAGTCTGTCCTGAGAATACTACAGTGTGGTAACCTCAACATGAGATATTCACTAGATAGTTAAGTATGAATCATAAGGAATCAGGTGAGCAGAGTAGGCCTCTTCTTCCATTTAAAACATCCTTCTACTTTTACATATCTACGTAGTGGTTTCGGTGTGCCCAGGATGAAGTTCAACCCAAACAAAATTGATGATTATAGCCTAGCAAGAGTTACCAAGCACTATTTCTGGTGCTTTGATAGGAAAGCAGGGTTACTACTCATTAGCAGTCCTGACAAGCTGAAGGACTGATACCTCGACCATTTCAAGGGCAGAATCAGGCCACCAAACTTCAGGCCACCCTCACCTCAGAGGCATTAGCAAGACAGCCCCTCTGTACTCTCAGGTCAGAAAGCAGAGAGAAATGGGTTCTTTCAGCTGGAGATTCAGGGCACCTGGGTTAAGTATCAGCCCTGAAATGTAATTTAAAGGAATACTGTCTCATCTCTGACTATATTAGAAGCCCAGGAAGACTCAGCCCATAATTATGTGCTGAAAGTCAGGGGATGTAAATAATCTCTTACAAGTTTGCGTAATAGCAGTCACCCTTGTTGGCCACATTTTTTTTCCTCTGGCAAGTTCCATAGGGACATTTTTAGCCCCCAAATGTATCTGTTTAAGTTGCTTATTAGCTCAGTTCTCCCCTTAGGAGCTTCACCAGTGTGTTTGGGGGGAGCTGGCATTGGCACTTCCATGTCACTCAGAGCTTGAGCTTGCTGCTGCAGGTTGGCTTTTCAGTGCTGGTGTGCAGAGCGTGCTCACTGCCCTCCCATCCCTCTGAGCCCTGCTTTACACCAGCCCTGGCTGTTCTACCCTTCAGCTGTTCTACAATGTCACTGCAACACGGTCTCAGCTCAGGGAATATCACTTAGTTTAGCTGATTGCCAATTAACACAAACTTGTAATTACTGATTTGGCTGTTGAAGGGAAAGAAGAAACTACATACTATTGAACAAACACTCAAGGAAACACCTTTCCTCACCTTTTTTCAGGCTCAAATTAAGATAAACATGTCTTCCTCCTTAATCACCTCAAGTATGCTTGCTTTCAACATTGGTTCCTAACAAGTTCCTCCCCAGTCCTTTCAGTGAAGTGATGGGCAATGCAGGCAACTGGAGGCAAGGCATGGTGGTTTCTGTCTGCTGCCCCTTGCAGATCTCCCCTTGTCCTCCACTGCTTCTGTTTTCTCACTGCTACTGTGTGAGTAACCCATGGCCTGTGAGGGAGTGTTTGCAGAAGGTGTTTTATTCCCTAAGCTTGCAGACATATCAGGAAAGCAGTATGGATGTATTTTATCACACAGACTTATACAATAAATGAAGGTCAGATGTCTAAGGTATGTTTTGATGCTGAAGCCATGAGTGAAGTTCTTGAGAGACCTGACACAGGTGCTGGCAGCTGGGGACCACCACGCTGGCCACCCCAGCTCCAGCACTGCCAGCTACCCCATAGGCAAATGGGCTGCAAGGCCAGCCTGGCTGGAAAAGAGGATTGTGACACCTGTGGAGTGACCCAAAGCATTACTTGTTATATGCAGAAACCCGTAGAGTTCCAAAGCTCTTCCTCATCTGTTTCACAAAGCAGAGGATACCTTGTTCTTCAGAGCTCCTTTTAAAACTTCATGCCTTCTTCAACATGCACAGATTTTTATGAACCATCGAATGGTTTTCTACAGAAATGAATGACGAAATGCTATGCCACTACCAGAGGAATAAATTACTTTCTTTTTAAATGAGGACACTCTTGAAAGCTTAATCAAAGTCAGCTCTTTATCTTAGATTACCAAGTGAAGTTGATGCAGTGTGTCAAATCAAAGCCACTAGGAGCTTTTGGTTCAAATCCTGATCTTAATCCAGCTCATCCAAAGCTTCCACATGAGCACAGCAGCCCTGGGCAGACTCTGGGCCTTTGTACATACAACCATGTAGAACTGATGTTCCTTTTTGTTTCTGTTAGATGGTACTTTATTATGAGTGGAATTTTAAAGAAAATCCTAGAAAACAGACTCTCTCTGTTCCAGACTTGCATTTCAAAGCACATAAATCTTTTGTAACTTCAATTCTTAGCCCCATAGCAAGTATGATAGCACGACTGACAGCTGGAATGCTTGTAAAAACAGCATCAGAATAAACAGTAAGTGTAAGACAAACCTTTTTAAAAAACCAATGCTTTTAGAGAGTATCTATATCTATATATAATCCTTTTGTCCCTGTTGTATATGTATACACAATGTATTTATGTGTACAGTACTTACTAAACAACTACAGATAAACTATACAATTAAGCAGGCTAATATGGTAGACCAGTGGTACTAGTTATTACTCTAACATACAAAGCAAATTAAAAGAAGGTAGGATTACCTACAGCAGTATATTACATCAAAAAAAGAGTTGGATTTGAGTACATTGTTACTTAGGTTGATTGAGAAAGTAAAAAGATCTAAACTGATTGTCGTGTGAAGGAGTGCATTAGGAAACAGCTTTCTCAGTTTTACTGTTGCTGTACCTATTGTAATACACAATAGGGGAGTCTTTTCTCTGATTTGCTTTTAAGGCTTTAGCACAATCAAAAGCTGGAGGTATTGTAAAGAAAATCTGCAAATAGCATGAAAATGTCTTGTGGTGACATTCTTATTCAGGCTCTGGGCCTGATTTTGAAAGATCCTGAACACCCAGAGGTGCCAATGCTAAGCAGTTCTACAGATCAGATCTTTGAGGTCTGAAAGATTGTCTTATAATCTTGTTTTCATGCTCTTGCAAACCTACAGTCTTTTTTTCCCAGTGTAGTAGAACAGATTTTATTAAAACCATTCAGAACAAATATCTGTCTTTTAAGGCAGCAGTTTTGTGGGGCCTGGTAAGATACGTAACTTTGGCTGAACACTTTCCCTTCTTTCAGGAAACTGATAATATATTTAAAGTTAAGACAACACGAATCATTTTAAAAAACAAAATGTCTGCAATGCTGGGACTTTTAGATTCTCTCCATTGCATCATTCTGCCTGACTAAGGCACCATATTCACAGAAGTTCTTGCACATTAATGGCAAATTATTTATAGACCATATAAAAGCACCCCAAAAAGAAAAAAAAAAATCTTTGTCTTGTGTTGCCTTGTCATCTGCAGGGAAAAGTCCATATTTGCCATTGTTTCTTCCCTCAGAAGTGGTTTGAGGTGGCCGCTGCTTGAAGTATAACCAAAACAAAACAGTAAGGTTTGAAATTGTATGTTCATTGTTTATGCAGGGTGTATGTAAGCCACAAGGAAAAATAAATTTAAACAATCACATGCAGATCTGAGAGATGCAACTGAAGCAATGGCTCCTCAGTTCCCATAAATATGACTAAATTTAGAATTTTATTTCCCAACCAGTTATGACACGCATGGTTTATTGGTAGAGTGTAACAGAATACAAACATTGAGCTCTCAATTTGTATGAGTTTAAACCCAAAGCTGAAAAAAACATTGAAAAAATTGATACGCTTTTTAACGCTGAAAGAAATAGATCAGCAGCTCTCACCTATGCTGTCAGATATTCAGAATTCTTGAGTAAAATGTATTTAGAAACATCATATTTTGTCACAATGTTAATTACTTTAAGGATCTCCAAATATTCACCAACAATTGGTGACGGCTCCTTTTGGGTATAATAGAAAATCACCTTCTCTTAAAAGCACAAAGCAAGTATCAGTTGGTCTTTAGTGCTGCATGCAACCAAACCTTACGTACTGAAGTCCAAATTCTTTGACATATTTCAGGGAGATTTTCAGCTATCTGGCATTCACAGAACAATTCCAGGTTCCTCAAAATTTGGCCCACAGTACTGACAGCCCTTTAAAAATATTGGTTTTACATCTCTTCTTAGGGTGATTCCACCTTCTCTGCATTTTCAATTATTTTCAGAAATGCCCCTACAATAAAGGGGTTTTTTTTTTCAGCATATGAATTGCTGATTTGATTCACAGAATCTTATAATTTACCTAATTTATTTTAAACAAAAGGAAAATCCAATCTATTTGAGTTATACATAAGAATAAACAAAACCTATGAATAGAAATTTGCTAAAGCAATGTGGCTGGTAATAATCATAAGAAAATTTCGTATTCTTTTTAACTCATCTGGGTAGTTGTGTATGTTTTATGGATCTGTATGTATGCTATATACATGCTGCAGATGGTCCTTTGATGTTTTGCGTAAAATTAATTAACAGTCACATTTGAAACAATAGAAATCCTGAGCTGTAGATTATAAATAATGTTTTTCAAATGACAAATTGAAAATTTCTTTTATGGCTGTTACAAATTTATATTAACACTGCACTGAATTGGACAATTTTTCAGTAGAGTTTACTTAATGTTAATCTATTCATTTGGAGGTAAATGAAGAGTTTAATGGTGAAGTGATATAACTGGAATATGGTCTGAAGTGGTGTGTTAGGTTTATCAATCAGTGAAAATTGTGCACTTCAGCATAAGAGTGCAAGTCTATCTGTATGATTCTTGCTACCACAGTTAATTGAAACCCTTTTTTCCACCCTATTATCAATACTTGAAAAATAGCTCCAACCATATCTATTAACCAGTGTCTTAATAGAGGCTTTATCAGCTCTATATAAATTGCATGTATTTCGCTAGAAAGCAATTTCACTAATATAAGGGTCAGTTCCATGGTTCACTGGAGATGTTCACTCAGGAGGTGTTGGGGCACAACTGATGGATTGCTGGAGATGGATGAAGCTCTGGGCCTGTTCTTCAATCCACTGAGACACTGTACAAGGTTGGAGGTCCAATTTGATTGACTCTCTCAGCGCTCATCAATTTTAACAGAAGAAAGTATGCTTATGATGGAAATTAGTTAGGCACCACCACTTTCCACTGGGAAATCTAAAAAAGAATAAAAATATGTAGTTTAAAATTTCCTATAAAACATTTTAAAAATATCTAGTTTAAACTCAGGGTAGCACAATTATGCACCAATACTGAGAAGTCCTAAACAACTCTAAATGAAAGGTTCTTCCTTCCAAAGCAACTTTTCCAAAGTTTTCATTGATATTGATGCATTTCCTCTCTCCCCTATACACGTGATGTGAATGAAAAAGAAGAACATATTTTCTAAGCAGCTTGTCTCATTGTCTCTTGAGATCATGGGCAATTCATCTGGGCTTTACTGTGCCTTAAATAAATCCTAAGTACTTTCAACCCCAAACCCAACATACAGAACATGTTTCTGAGCATATCACAACCTAAATTTACTGATAGAAACTTCTTCCACCTTCCAGTGCTTCTACTTTCCACTTCTCCCTTGCCTGTCATATGCCCTTTCTCTTTACTCTTGCTTTTCATGCACACTTCTCCTTTCTTGGCCAACTGTCAACCTCATGAATCAACAGTAGAAGGAAAATGAAAGCACCTGCAAAAGAGGAAGAGGAATATGAGATGCTCAGCAGTGTCTAATATAGTACTACCTAAAACTCTCTAAATGCTTCTCTAATCCTTAAAGGCATTTTGGGCCCTTGAACCCATGGGGTTTTGCCTCTGTTCAGAGATTACCCACAGGTAACATATTGTTCTTTCCCTTCTGGGGCCAGGTTATTTAATCAATCCCATGAGATTTGAAGATACCAGGTGAAGGGCAATTATGGCTGGTAATGCCTTTCCATCTGAGAAGGGGCCAAATGAGAAGCTTACACTACAGCAGCATCAGTATCTTCCATTAACTTTACCATTATCTGGCAAAGGTGGGTTGCTAGTAGTTCTTCTCCTAAGAAGGGGAATATGGGGAAACAGTCCTTGACAGGGAAAGGGTGTTAGTATATTGTCTGCATACCTCTGAAAAACATAACTCCCTACTCTTCTGCTCAGTTTGGGGGACTTTCTTTCTCATGTTTACTTTGATTCCCAGTTCTTCAGTGCAGCTTGTTACCATCACACAGAACAGAACTTTGAATTGTTCAAGGGGTGCACTAGACAGCAGGAATATATTTGTTTAGCGTTGATTCTTTGTGTAGATCCAGACCTATGTTCTCCACCCATGATCAGTGGGCAAACCAATGGAGCTACAAGAATTAACATACCTACTTGTATGCAGAAGTAATACACCAGAAGAATTTGCATTATAAGTGAGTAAATAGTTTTCCTTCTAGTCTTAAAGCACTGTTTTATGGGACTATATATATATGTTACTTAGGAAAGCAAAGCTGAAACTATGCCTACATTTATCAGGACATAAATAGTTTTCTGCTTGTGGCACAACAATTTGTATGAAGGAAAAAAAGAGCCCTCATGACATCCATCGGATCCCAGCTATGGATCTGCTAACCAAGGCCAGCTTAGAGCTCAGTGCAATACTGACAAAATGAGTTTGTATACAGGAAGGGCTTGGAGTTGCAAAAAAGGGCACAACAGAATCACAAAATTACTGAGGCTGGAAAAGACTTCTGAGACCCAACATAACCATGGCACTGAGTGTCACATCCAGCCTTTCCTTAAACACCTCTAGGGATGGTGACTCCACCACTTCCCTGGAGAGTCCATTCCAATGCCTGATCCCCCTCTCCATGAGGAAGTGCGTCCTGATACCAACCAAAGATCAGTGCTTTACTGTATTTTAAAACTCTTAGTTTTCATTGTCAAGACTTTAAAAAATTATACTACTGTGGGCAGGCAGGGCAAAACCGTAGCTGTAAGCTGACAGAAATCCTGCCAAGCAATGAAGAACTTCCTTTTACAGTGCAGTATTTCTTCACTGAAAACAGATCATTCCTATAAAGAGCAGGTATTTATCAATTTTCAAAGGTCCTGGCCCATCAAAGCTAATGTTAGATTTGGAATTTCGTTTTTGTTGCCAAGGTGACAAACACTTATAAATATACCACATCTTCTAATGTGCTTTTAACTTAGTATTTTTATGGCTTTTAAATCAGATACCATTAGCAAATATATTAGGTAATTTAGCTGAAAGACCATTTTCTACTAACACTTTTTGTTACATTTCCCCAGGTACTTCAGTAAATGTCTGTTGTGACATTGCAGTCCTGCCAGACTTCTAGCATATATGGATACGTACAGTACCTCTGGTAAGAATTAACATTTTACCTTAGGGTTTTCTATTTTTTTTGTATTGATAATTATAAATTGTGTAAAAGAAGACAAATATTAAGGATTGGATCCTACAGTCCATTGACTTTAGTGGGAACTCTGTGGAGGTAATGACTCTGGGATTGGCCATAGGCCGTATGGTGTGTTGTTATTCTTGATTCCCATCTCCCCTTTTACAGAACAGCAATGAGGAAAACCATATAAAAACATAATGAGGAAAACCAGGGAAAACCATAACAGCTCCATAGCATGGCCCTTTGCTCTGCAAAGGGGAAGCAAGCAAGCAATCCAAACCTTCCTGGGTGTTTTCCTTTTTTTTCATGGACCTGAAGGCTAGAGGGGACCTTTGCCATCAGCTGGTGTGATGCCCTGCAGGACACCAAGCCAGCAGTGTTCCAGCTGGAGCATGACTTGAGGGAGACTGGCTTGGGAACTGGTGCTGGTAGGTGGGAGCTGCATTTCCCTGCTATCCCAAAACCACATCTGGAGGCAGAGGCTAGGCCAGGCTCTGCTCCCAGGATCACCAGGAGCCCCATCCTTCACTGAGGAGCATCCGGCTTGGGGTGTGACCCTTCGAGCAGGCGGGGCTAGAGGGGTGGGGTGCTGACAGAAGGGAGCAATCATTACTAAATACAGTTTTTAAAAATTTTGACAAAGCTTGCCATCACTGAGGATTAAGCACAGTTCATAAACCACTGAATAAGCTTCCTGCAATAGCAGCATGTTAGATTGGGTGGAAAGAGCCAATGGAGAAGAATCCAGGAAACATCTTTCATGCCTGCATATTAAGTTTAATCTACCACCCCTGTCTTTTAAGACTCAGCATTCATCTGCTAGGAAAAAGAAATGGTGATGTGAAAGGAAAAAATAAAAAAAAAAGCAACAGCCTGCTATAACAATTTGCTTGGCAAAGTGGGAGAGTCTTAAGGAGAAATTCATTGTGTGCAAGTTCCAAAGAGCCGCCCGGCGCTGCACACACAGGGCTTGTGTACATCAGTCTGTCCCCCAGCCTAGCACTGTCCTATTGGCCTCTTCATTCAGCACAGCTATCTGTCATGAAGAATTTAATCTTCATATTTTCGTCTGTCAGTTGCGAAAAGGCCTGTCAGCTGAAGCTTACACTATCGTTTGCCAAAAAGCCTATAGCCCATGCTGACAATACACTCTTACATTTGTGCTTCCAGGCTCTAGATAATCCCTTCACTTTCCTCCTCAGCAGTCCAGTTATGTTGAGGCTTAAATTGCATATTTTGGGGGGTTTTAAATCCAGATTTTGCTGATAAATGCTATCAGCAGGAATGAAATGAAATACGGCACGGTTTAGCTCTTATTACCAGCATAAAGCCCACTATGGACATTTTATGAGGGCTATAGAGAAGGTATTCATATTAAACAGGTTAATGTCTATAATGTCTATAGTCACAGGAACTAAATGTAGGAATGCTAATATCTGCTTTTATCTCCTTTGTCTGTTTACCATCCCTGAAAAAATCCCACCCATCCTTCAAACAGGATATATCCCAGTTTGTTTCTTTGATTTGATTTACAAAGGGAAATAAGTTAACCAGCTCTTTACAAATCCACAGATTATTATTTCTGTGCTCTGAGATGCCACAGAATTCCTTGTATAATGCCACAGAAGGAAGAAAGTGTCTAAATCCCCAAAGTACACTTGCAAACCTCAATGCTTTTCCTGTAAGACTAATGACAAAAGTACCACAATAAAGGACCTATAGAAAAAAAACTGGTCACATCTCAATCCGATGTGCTTATGAGGGTAAGGAAGGATACAAGAAATTAATCTGTATCTTAAACTCTTTTTTAACTTTAACTCTAGGACTGCACAGCTTTGATAAATAAATATAACACATAAATAACAACACAGTGAAAAGAAAATAGCTTCAAAACCTCAATCTGAGGATTGCCAAGGGACATAGCAGGTTAAGTGTTTGCTGCCTTGTCTCTAAGAAATCGATTGTCCAACCACAATGCAACCACAAAGAAATCACATCTTTAACTCATTAAAGGCTTTTAAATTGTCTAATCTATTATGACTCAATTGCATTTTTCTGAAGTCAATATTAGATTATGCCCCTATGGAAAAACCTTAATGTTCTCATGAAACATCATTTTCCCCTACAATTCTAAAATATTATTAAATATACTAGTGCCAGCAGGATTTATTTTTCATTGCCTTACATTGCCATTTGGAAAACAAGTTCAGATCAATGTTTTTTAACCCATGTTCTGAGTCTAGAAGGAGAAGCGAGAGGGACTACTGAAGGGAAGTCTTCAAAAAGCCCTGTGAACTGCAACCTCATGGTTAGCAGGTTCCAGCCTGATCCAGTTCTTCCCTGCAAAAGGTTTTCAGGTTTCCACATTAGAAAAAATAAATAAATAAAATTGAGAGTTACTCCCTTGGAATATCTTTTTCATGAGAATCAAGGTGGGAAGTTGTTTACCCTCTACTGAGCCATGTTCAGAAAATGAGGGGAGTTGCAAGGCATTGTATAAAGTTACTCCACTGTGGAAATATTTCCATGTGCTTACCATGATATTCCTGTGATTGAAACAACATGTGTGTGCAGATTTGAGCTATTAACTGTCCTCCAACTCAGAAATTAATGCAGTCATAATGCTAAGTGAAAAAGCTTGAAAAAGAGGAGTGCCATATACATCCTAGCTTTTGGGGTCCAACTATCTTCTCTACAGCCAGCTGTGCCAAATAATTCTTCTCCAAATGGGAGCAAGTTTTCACCTTTCAAAAATTCCCAAATTTTTTTTTTGACCCTGCTGTATCCCACCAGCAGGTGAAGAGCAACCACGAGAAATAAAGCTGGAAGGGAGAGCTATCTCACAGTATGCATTTTTATTTTATTAATTTATATATATTAAGATTTTAATAGGGTCAGGTAAACAGATAGCAATAGCTGAAAAAAAACATGTTGCTAGGATTAGAAATACATCAATGATTATGAGACATCCAATACATCTATTTTTTTCTGTAAAGGCAGTGCAATATTGCCAAGACAACACCAATGGGGCACTGTTTGTCCAGTTCCTGGTTCAAAGCAGCAAGTACATCCAGAATATTCCAGAATATTCCTACACAATGACTTTTAGAAAAGAAGTATGGGAATTAACTGGAATAGATATCATTCTGAAAGGCAGGGAAAAACAAGACACTAAAGGCTTGTGTAATATATAAATTGATTCTTGGTGTATGGACAAGTTGGAGGTGTCTGTGACTCTAATCATTGCTAAAGGATGGTGATTTGTGTCAGCTATTTTTTTGTCCAAAAGACTGAAATATCTGAGGGATAGAGATTTTGTGTTTGTTAATACCTGGTATATTCTGGATATCACTGTTATTACACTTATTTGTTACAATACAATAATTCCCTTAGCATTGTATGTGTATTGATTTTAATTTTTTTTCTTTTTTTAATAAAAGTGAAAAGACTAAAATACATTTTGTTTCGGGAATAAATTACTCCAGGAGCTGTAGCAAGTGATTTGGTTCCCTAAGCAATGCAGAATTTTAATTTGTGAGTTGCAGGGTCTTGGGCTAAAAATTCAGAAAATAGTTTCACCTTACTGAAAAGCAGGATTTTGCTCCTGAATTCCTGGGAATTTCCCACCTAAAATAAGCACCTTCTGTTTCCCTGCCTCATGGTTCTTTTGTCTGTGAAGTTACTCATTAGGAGCAGGCTTACTGCCTCATTTAAGGAACAACAAACGAAAGAGGCAGATCAACATTTCTTTCTGCATTTTGTTTTACTTATAGTTTGAGAACAGTTTTGGTTAAATCCAGGTTACACTTCTCCACAGGCATGTACCGATAAGTATGTGGGTGTCCAGTATATTTGCAGATGAAGAAAGGAGGGAGAATTGCTCTGATGTAGTGCATTTTCTTTGCAAGTTAGAAACACCAGTCTTTACTAGTTTAGGGTAGGCAGTTCCCTCCTCCAGGTGCTGGCTTTTAAGACTCTTCTTCCTAGATGTTGAGGAGCTAATTTTAATTGCTTTAATTTTTCTGTGAAACTAGGCCCTTACCCTCTGTGTGGACCCTTACCCTTACCTTACCCTCTAACTGGGCTAATAAACCCATGTGAGCAGCAGGTCTCTTTTAGATATCCCAGCCAAATCTTTCTTCTCTTTTCTCTTATTCCTATTCCAATTATTCCTTCTTCCTGCCCTCTAATCTCTTTGAAATGATTTATTATTACCTACCTTTTCCTACTTTAAGCAGTGAGGTTTGACTTGGCACACAGATGACAAGAGAAATCACTTCTGCTGGCTGCAGAGCTCAAAGTAGTGACAGGAGATTCCATCTCCAGTCAGCCCAGTAATCTACTGGCATCAGCACAGGAGCCTCCCAAGATGAAAGGCCCCACACCCATCTTCTTGAAGTCAGTGGCCATGGTCCAGCCCATGCCCATCCTTCCCAAGAAGTGGGAAGCATTGGGTGCAGCTCTTCAGGATTTCTTGGAGAAAGATGGTAGGAGTCTTCATCTTTGCTTAGATGGTCTTGGGATAAAAACAAATACATCTTGTCCAGCCCTAACGCAGACACAGACTGCTTCCACTGGGTCCATGGAAAAAGTCCAAATTTCTACCCTAACTTCTTCGAGCAAGATTCATGTTTGGTTCTTCGGTTCTTTTGTCAGCAACATTTAGAAACTTTAGGCTACTTTCTTTTTATTTTCTCTTTTTCTTCACTGGTGGATAAGAAAACCAGAGAGTGGGCATTTAAGTTGGAATTATACTGTTCAGTATTTCTGTGGTATGATAAAGTTGTTCTGGCCAACTGTGGAGGGGGTCATTGTCCTTCTGACCATAAGGGCTCAGAGTGGTTTTGATTTGAAGTTGCAGTAATGCATTTTTTGTATTTCCTTTATCAGCAGGGTGGTACCTGCCTCCAGAGACAGAAAGACCCCCAGCTGAGAGGTGCAGAGGCCACCAGTAGGACCTGTGTGGGAAGCAAGAACATTTGCCAGCCACATTTTCTCCCACTTGTTTGTCCTCACGCTTGCCCCAGCAGTCGTGTAGCTTAGAGTAGGGCAGAAAAATATTAAGAAAAAACACAGTGCCATTTCCTTGTTGAGTTACAGTATAATAAAATCAACAGCATGAAGCAACGTTTTTACATTGTCTCACTCTGAGAAACAAATAGACGGACTAAGGACAAATAACTCTGGTCCCCATCTTTTCATCTTCAACTGATCCTGGATATTAAATGAGATAGAATGGTAAAATGGGCATTTTTTTTTCAGTCATGTGCAGCTAATAGACAGTAAGACAGATGAAAGTATATGAGTGCTGTGTTGCCAGAAGATTTCTCTGCTACCATGCTGTACATCCACAGTCATCAAATTACTCACTTAGATGTACCAAGGTGGGGGAATTCAGAAACTCCAGCTGACAAAAAGTGAAGGAATGGGCTCATTTCTCTTCCAGACAGAATGTTTCTTGTGGTCTTCTTGCTTTGTTCTTTGAATCAGTATTTCTTCACAGTTTTTAAACTACACACCTTTGTAAAAATCACAGCTTCCCACAACGCTATTTATTTCAGTTGGAGAGGATTGAAAGGGCAAGGGCACAATTAATTACACAGTATGGAATAGTTAGATTTAACAGTAAACTGTAAAGCTTTATTTTTTTCAGTATTTCTCAACTCCAGCACTAAATGAAAGTGTAAAGCAAAAGATATTGGATTTTTTAAATGTCAAAGTAATTTTGGCCTACCTCCGGCCTTTCCATTTGCCACATGAAAGCAGCCCTGTTATTCTGTAAACTTCACAGTCTCAGTGGGAATATAACACGGCATTTTCCAGGGCCAGCTTTAAGGATAGGCAAAGTGGGCAACTGCCTACCCTGGCAAGGAGCTAGATGCAGGGGGGGGAAAAAAATCACAAATATAAATAATTATCATTTGCCAGCAGTGTTTCTTGTATAAATTGGCTGGAGAGAGTAATATAATTCTTCTAGTATTTTGTTAGGGAGTGATGAAACCCGTGGTGAAGGACATTGAAAACTCTTCCTGACACAGAAGGGGTGAAGACAGGCACTGTCCTCTGCTGCTTCTCTATTTGAGGTGGCCTTTGGCAGCTGATGGCTGAGGAGGCTGCTAGGAGCACATCTGCTAACCCTGCAGAGGGCAACACACCTAAAAACACAGTCCCTGCTACAGGAAGGCCTTGCCTCTACAAGCAAGTACTTTTGGAATAACTTTAGAGAGTTTTTGTTCAAAATAAACTGCCTTGAAGCCATATGCAAAAGTTGGGGTGTTTTCTCTGTTCCTGCTTTTAGTTTTAAACAGCCCGGTGTTTTATTCCACATCACCTGCATAAAGGGATAAAGCAACTGTTTTGGGTATTTTAACGGATTTCTTTTATCTTTGTAGTTACTACACTAGAGAGAAGCACTGGGATTTTAGACTACAGAACCTGAAAACTGCAATTCTTGCAAGCTGGAGCCTTTTGAACAGAAAGCAAGAGAGAAAGGGCAGTAGTCCACAGTGAAGGAATGACCTCTGGGACCAGGTATTCAAGCCTCTTAATTCTGGGTCAGCCATGCAAATTAAGGTAAAATCCAGAGGGACAATTATACTCCATGGATCAGCTTGAAAAGTATCCTTCTATAGAAACAAGCAGGGAAGTAAAACACCGTGCTTTAAAAGTGCATTAAGTATACTTTATTCCTTAGCTCAGAGTTAATTCAAGCAATAAACTCACATATTTCTCACAAGCTATTTCACCTAGGAATCTCAAAACTGAGCTCCCTACCAAACCTCAAGGGAAGCGTTTATAATGGTTAACTCCCTTCCCCCACCTCCAAGCTGACCTGGAAAGGCTTAGAGAATTGTGCTTAGCAAAACTCTTGCCCTAAGACTTTTTTTTTATTATTGTTATTACCTGTGTTTTTCTCTTAACCACGTATATAAAAGGCAGGGGATTTCCCCTTGAACCAATTAAAACCCAAATCTCACCTCTCCTTTCTTCCCCCTCAACAAGAAGTTAACCCCTGCTGAGCTTTTTCCCCCAAGGCATCTATAAAGCCTCACAGGTGAGCTTGCTGAAATGTAATGAGAATGAATCAGCACTGATCTTCCAACAGATAAACACCAATCTTTTATTCTAGCCACCTGGCTCTGGACTTATCAGACAAGAAAAAGGCTATGGTTTGAGTTAGGTGGATTTTCTTCTCTTTTTCAAGGTTCTTCCTTTTGTATTTTCCTTCCTTTAGCGAGCACTCTTGGAAGTAAAAGGTGCTTTGGAACATCTTCAAAGATGAGATTTCTCTTTTCTAAAATCCATGTTCTGACACTTTTTGTTGGAGGAAATTACCTTGTTTTGTGTATGCTCAGTCTCTTAAAGTCTTTCACTTGTGTCAGGACTCTTTTTCATTAAATCCTTGAAATACAGATGAAGTCGTTACACCTGGACATAAGTGATGTGGAAATACTTTCACTTCAGTGGATGTTTAATTATAATTAAACCTAGTTGTTATACCTTGGGAAAATTAAAATATTTGTGTGGTTATATAGGTAAATTTGTCTTGTCTCCCCGTGGTTTTGACCATAAGAATGTAGACTCAAGATCTCTAATAGTTCACTAAAATATTTTGTCCTAGATGTGCATGAATCATATAATTGTTTGCCTAATGAAGCTCTTAAGAATAACTGGAATAAATGAAATGCATTAAGGACTCTAAAGAGAGAATGGGCTGTAGTGCCAGATTACGTTGAATTTTTATGATTGTACTCAAGTAGGGAGTAAAGTGGGAGGATGAGAAGACAATTCTCCTGTTCACTTTCTACCTCTTCACTCATTTCATGTTATAGAGAAGTGGTTTATAGGACTGCTTTCCATTTATTCTCTGGTCCTGGCAGATGGGTGCTGTCCTGTTACCTTTAAATTTCACCTTCTTCCTTTTTATCTCATATACTTTAAGGAGTACATCACCAAATAGCACTGGCTCCTGTTTTCTTGAGTATTTTTTCAAAATATTTCTGAGCAAATACTCTTATTTAAAATTTGTACTATGAATTTTGAGCTCTGCTGCACTTTTTTTCCTGAGCCTATCACAGAGTAAAGAATAAGGAGTCCATGTAGAGTTTTAAATTTGAACCTTTTGTTTGCTGTGTTTTTACGTTGTCCACACTAAAGGAAACAGTGTTTCTGCAAGAGAAACCCATAAAAAGTTTTTTGTCAGTCTTGTGTGCAATGGGGTATTTGTACCAGATAGTAGCATTGATATATTAGCTAGAGTTCATCTTGGGTTAAATTCTGGGAAAACCACAGGAGAACAAGCCCTCTATTTAACTGGCATTTTGTGTCTACAAGGGAGGTTGTGTTGCTAAAACCCAGGCAGGGTAAATATCCCTTTAGAGGACCACAATATTAACAGTTTATAATGGCTATTAGTGATTTACTGGTTTTGTTGTGTCCCTTACCCTTTATGAGGTATTTAGGTGCACTTCTCTATCTGTTTGTTGAAATCTTCCTTCTCAAGAGCTGTGTTTTGGGTTCAGTCACTGCCTGTGCACTGTTCCCTGGAAACTGAATGTTAATTGTGTTGGGGACAATAGATGACAATATTGATTTCCATAAATAACCATTATTATTGTACAAGTGAAGCATTTTTTGCTAAAGCTATTTTCTTTCTTGAGGATTTGAAGAGAAATAGTCTCATTTTCTCACTTAGTGACTTAGAGGAGCATAAATAATTTTTCTACGTTGTACTTTGTGTGGAAAGAGAAGGATGGGCAGAGAAAAAGCCATGCTATGAGAATTTAAAATAATTAGTGGAACAGCACGACTCAGAAGAATTGCTAATAGAATCCAGAGCCTTTTCTCTTCCAGGTGTTCAGATGCTGGGTAATGAACATGTCATAAATACCTCTGTGGAGAGGTCATCAGTTTAAATGAAGTTGTGTGTAAAGAGTGGCAGGAAGGCATTAATGCATGAGCATCATCTGCCACAGAGGGGTGATGACCAGGCTGTGTTGCTTGAGTCCACTCCAGCCCCATCACCAAGGGACCCTCTGCCAGGGGAGGCTATTGCCTCTGACATTGGCTGCTGCAGTTTGTAGGAGCTGTCCTAGGAGGACCTCATGAACCAGAGCACTTGCCGTGTTTGCTGTGTGACTTCTGCTGGGTTTTCTTTGCCTCCTGTGGCTATGTACAAATATTATGGCAAAAATTCCCTAATGGGTTTATGTGCTGGAAGCAACAAATTATGGCTTATTTTATGCAGGAGATGTAAACTAGAGGAGTGTGCTAACTTTGGCCTCCCGCTGTAGTTCTCACAGTCTGTTTCCATGTAAAAAACATTACTTGAAGGAAATGCCACATTTGCTACCCTCAATCCATACTCTTCCTGACCTGCAGAGGAGCAGGGCTGGCTCCCAGGTGTGCCTTTTCTGTTTGAAAGCAAGTCTGCTTGCAGTCTTGCTCAGAATGAAGACTAAATCTTTATTTAGCTGAAAGTTTGGTTTAACAACACAAGAAGCTTAGCTGCTGTTTTCAGCCTTTTCTATTGAAAGCAGCGACCAGCTTGGTCAGAGGGCTGTGTCATTCCAGCACCAATGGAAAATACAGTCTGTGCAGTTTCTTGCTAGTACTCAAAACAGTGAAGAGAGCCTAACACTTGGAGCTTAGCTGCATGTACCTTTAAGTATTTCTAATTAAAAACCACAAAGCATTGTTTTCTCTTGGAGAACCAGTTCACGCTTTGGATTTAGGAAAGAATGCAACACTGAGATAATCTCACTTTTCCCATCATCATCCTTTCATTCTTCTTCACTCCCCCCTCCCCAGGCACAAGGTGACATATCCAAGTACTTGTCCTTCAACAGATTCTTCAGCAAGCAACAGAGCAGAAAGCCCTAATATCTATTCATTTGTAATCTGTCATTCTTAAAGTATTAAGGACAATTGACTTCACATGTCTCAGGTAATTAGAATAGTCATCCTTTGCTCCAGATTTTTAAAGTATGTGTCTCAAACTCTTAATCAGTACATTTATTGATGTCTTTCAACATATCTGTTTCTTGTCAAGAGTGTGTTAGATTTGAAAAAAATCTCGCATACTGAATTGTGCATAAGAATTATATTAAAAACCTTTTTCTATTGCTTTTGTAATCAAATAAAATGTATTAGTGACAACGTGGTATTTTCCACATTCAGAGTAATCAATCTCTTTTTTTTATATGGAAAACTGCTCAAAAGCAAATTAATAAATATAAATGTCAGGAGTTACATTTACATAAATGTTTTAGTGCTTGTTTTCCCAAGTTTATATTTCCACATCAAGCAATATTAACTATGATAATAGCTAATACCATTTTACAAGCTCTAAGGGGCTCATAAAAAAAAGGTTGTTGGATTTCTTCAGCTGTTACTGATCTTAGCAAGAAAAAGCAGCTATTAGTTACCTCAGAAACCTGAGTCCTAACTTTGGCCACTAACACAAGTATGTATTTTTTGTTAGCTCCAGATATGGGAGATCTCTGTGTATGACTACACCTAAACAGAATGTCCTCAGTGCCCTCTTGGAGAACAAGCACTCTCAACAGATAGCACTCTCCTGGCCTGGTAGATTGTGTTTGTGAGATGAGTAATCTTTAGGGCTTTTTAGGCTAGTGCCATTATTCCATCTGGGTTTGTCCACAAGCAGGTTCTTTGGGGCCCTTGTCACACTGCTCACTTTAGCTGTCTTTTTCAAGACATTCTTCCCCAGCATCTCTTTATCAAGAAAGAGACAAGTCTCTCAACACTTAGCACTATTCATTTGGTCCCTCCATCCTTTAGACTCAAGCCACCCTGCAAAGGAGTCTTGTGTTCATATGCTGGACAGAAAAAAACCCAGAACAGTCTGAAGTGGGTTTTGTTGATTTGAAGGTAGAGTAGGAAAGCAGCTCAGGCAGTGGGAGATGCACGATTCTCTCATTGCTGCAGTTTTCTCCTTCAAAAAGCAGGAGAGTGTTTCTACAGCAGAGGAGCCCAGAGAGTTGGGACAATGAAGTCAGACCACTGCAGAGAGCAAAGCTGTTCCCTCCATCCTTTTGCTCTTGTGCACCCCACTCTCTTAAGACTTTCTGCCATGTAAGATAAAGCATATTTGCAGTCCCATCCAGGGACTGTTTTGAACTCTTAAACTGAAAATCTTGTCTTTTGGTTTTTTGGTTGGTTTTTTTTTTCAATATTTGTCAAGAAATCATTAACAAAGGACAGAGAGGAATATATTTGTGGTAAAACACAACCTTAGTGATAGCCTTGTGTTGTCACCATGTTATAGTTGTCCCCCAGCCACAGGATATTTCCCAGCATCTCTCTGGGGAGTAAGTGTTGTAGACAGACTAGGAACCAGATGCAGACACACACACTCCTTAAACAGATGTTGTGCATACCTTTTGCACATCCAGCTTGTTGAAAGAAACAGGGTTAAGCTGCAGTAGCTCTTTCTTTTGTTGGCACTCTTTCTCCTGTGCATCTTCTCCAGCTGTGCAGGCTGTACCGATGACAACAAGAAGAGAGAAACTTGAGCAGGTGGTTTGTAATCCAACCTGAGCCTTCGAGCAGACCCTGCTCTCCTGGGAAAGCTGCCTGCTCTTTATAAGAGAGCTCTTTATATCCAAGGACTACGTAAGTGATTTGCTACAAGAGATACAAAGGAATATATTTCAAGTGTGCTTATCAAGAGTTGTCCCCTTTCCAGTGAATCTCTCTCCTCTTCCTTTAATTTAATTTCTCTGGACATGGGGTGGGTTAAAATAGGATTGAGATGATGGGGAAAGAGGGAAGTCCCTACTGAGGAAGAATCAGATGAGTCTGTGGAAGCTGTGCATGCTAGTACATGGCAGAACACCCTGCAGGCTTCAGAGGAACCCTCAGTTTTCCCAGAGAGTGACCCAGAGGAAGACCCATGGAGCGTAAAGGCAGCTGGTAGTGTCACAAGTGCTGTGAGCACTTGCTCCTTCAAAATGTGTCTGAGTTTCTCTCCGTAGAGCAGAATACCTCTATTCTAAACGGGGGGTCAGGTGTGTCTAAGTAACATAAAACTGTGTCTTTTTGTGGTAATAACAGCTGTCCAGATAAAAAAAACAAACCAACCAACCCTAGGTCTTCCTGTGGGTGGTTATCTCCATCAGCTGAGCAGATACATCTCAGGACTTCAGGATGTTGGATAACAAAGTGGTTCTGAACTGTAAACCTTCAGTGGCTCTTTGTTCATAATGAATGAATTCTCTGATTAACCTTGCTTCCCCTTTCCTTAGGAAATGAATTAGTTCTGCACATACATAATACTTCCTCCTTTTTGTAATGTATTACTCAACATGAAACAATTAGGAATGCAGAGGTTGCACTGAACAGCAGAAAGACAATGCTTACCCCCCACTGAATCATTTTTGTCTCTCTAAAGTATTAATTTCCTGATTACTGAATTATTTTAAACATAATATTTAACTTTCACCTTCTTCAGTTTAAATAAGCCTGATAATTAAAGACTGTTAATGCATTTATTAATTTCCGAAAAACCATTGCTCATTGTGAATTATCTCAGTGGAATAACTGATGTAAAAATAACTGTGATTTTAACATATAGACAATTCTATTTGCAATTTTTCCTTTTTTCCATTTCATTGGAAAATACCTGCATCACTGACAGTTCTGAAATTATTTTATGTGGATATCTGAATATGCACACAGTGATGTACTGCTATGTTTATCACTGTTTTAGTTCAGCAGGAGCCACATCAGCAGAGCTGCAGATTCGGAATCTTCACACAGGAGAGGCTAATTGACTTGTGCTTTTGTGGTTTACAGTGTCACCAAACCCCTTGACACAATTCTATCTCTCTGTTGAATGGATGCTAATCTATTCTTATTTTAACTATTGACTTAATGTTGGCATAATATCTATCTATACTTCTCTTTCCTGAGAAGACACTTCATAATTCAGTTAGGATGGCAAATACTGTATCAACTTGAGACATCGTGACTCCATGGAAAAGTAATGTTTTAGTGAAGTTTATATAGATTTTGGATTTCTAAAACATACCATATTTTATCAAGAGGAAAAATACTGATACTGGCTCTGTTCAAACTTTTATTTCAGGACTGGAACAAAAGAAACCTGGTGTCGTGAAGGTGTCCAGAGCAATTTAATTGTTTATTAAAAGCCATAAAGTATATCTATATTTGCTATTACATTATAACTCATAGGCTTTCTCTAAACTAGTATTGCATAGACTCGGTCTCTCAAAAATGAGTTATCCCATGGACTATGTTTTGTCAGGGTTCAGAATGATATTGTAGTGAATCCAAGAACTGAAAAGGGGCCAAAGTAGAAGCCAGGGAGAGATTCAGGGCTCAGCTTTTCCCAGTGTGACTGTTGATATATGAATAACAGCTCAGAGCATTGGAGTATTAACTCCATCTTAGATGGGAGCTTTTCCCTGTAGAATTTAGGGAGGAGATAGGATGGGATTTTGAAGCCTTCCTTCTTTTTTAGGGAACTAGATGTGTTTGAAGTGAGAAGGGATGCTATTCTTCACTCCTGGTCTAGAGCTCAGGTTTTCCTGAGTGGAAATAGTAGGGATAAGATTTTAACTATAGGTGGCAGAAAGCCAGCAAGGGCAACTGCTATCCTGAGTTACTCCTCATCCCCTTTCAGCTGGTGATTACCTCTGAAGCAGAGACTGGAAGACTTTAAAGTTGCAGGTCTGAATCTGAGCAGTATTTGACCCAGAATTTGTTTTTTAGGCTAAATTATAGTACTGCCCCTCTGGCCAACCACAGGTGGTGTGGTAAAACTGAGGAGCTTCATGGCACGTTACCATGAATGTTCTTGCTGGGGCAGATCCAGCTTGGATGTCTAGCAAGCACAAAGCACACAGGAGCTGTAGCCACATCAAATAATGAGTGGGTTGGTGTGAACATTTTTATCTGCAGTTTGTATTAATTGTTCTTTACTTCCTGACAGGAGAAGATGAGCACAGCTGAAAAGAGAGGAATGTTAGGGTATGCCTGGGGAAATGTGGGAAGCTGAAAGGCAAGGCCTGGTGCTCTTAATAACTATTAAAATAAATTAGCATATGATACAAATAATGCATCAGAAAAAAAAAGAAGAAAAAAAAAAGCTGTCTTGTAAAGCAGAACATAATTCTGCGACATGTCTACTGTCTTTAGATAAAGGTTTGAATGGTTTTCCCACGAAGAAGCTTTATGCTAATGTGTACTGTCATGTGAATCAGATTAAGGGAAAAAAGACTATTTATGCATGAAATCCAAACATGCTTCTCAGGAAAGGAGAGGAAAAATAAACCCTTTTTTTCATCTCAAATACAATATATGTGCAGTGACTAAAAAGAAATGAATGTGTCACTTCTATTACTGACACTAAGTGATTTCCCCCTAACAATTAGCATGAATCAGAGTGATAAAAATTTGAGATGGAAAAGACCTTTTAGAACATTTAGTCCACCTCCCTGTAAATATAGGAATCTCCCTAATGAACACGAATTTACACGAAGCAGTTCACTGCTTAAGAGTTTGTGTTTCCATCAGTGCCACTTCACGTGGGCATTTACTAAGAAGTCTTTACAACTGCCACATCTATTCTTCATCTGAAAATAGGATCACATCAGTTCTGCTCTTCCAGTCTGACATCTTGGAGAGAATTTCGGTCTTATGGATATCTGAAACTTAAAATGTATGTTGTTGCTCCACAACTTTAAATACAATGGTTTGTCTTTGCTTTCACGCACCACAGAATGTGTACAAACTGTTCTTGTATCCAACATCAGCACATGAAACAAGCAATGAGATATGCTTGGTTACAGTGAAATAAAATAATGTAGCAGAGACATTTTGGATGACACCAAACTGGACTCAGCTGAGTGGAGAAAGTGTGTATGGACAGTTATAGGGCTTGTTCTGTGCTATCTTTACCCCAAAGGTAAGCTAGTACAACTTTTGGGTTGTTCAGACTCCTCCCATCTTGGAACTACCTTCAGAATAATTCGTTCCTGCTCCCTTTTTTTCTCCTCATGTGCCTTCTGCTGGGCTGCACAGGAGGTGATCTGCTCCCACCAAGGGTCTCTCAAGCAGAGAGCAGCTTTCAGTCAGCAGTACAAAGTGTCAGGGATGTGGACAACAGCCTGGCCCTTTGTAGCAAATTCAATGGGAATTTAAGATCAAGTTTGGAGCTAAACCTTTTTTTAATAATAGAGATGCACCACTAGAAACAGAATTGGCTGGGAATGCCTTTGAAGGTAGGTAGTGTATGAAGCAAGGCTGGAAGTTAACTCACATATGCAACATGGCTTGAAAATTGGGGTAATTAGGTTCATTTCACTGCAATCTAGGCATATCCAGGCTAACTGCTTATTTATCTGAATGTGTAGCAGTTTGCACCAGTGTGATGCTGTAGGCATATTCCATGCACTTAAAAACTGCCTGGCCAGATTCTCAGCTGACACCAACTGATTTTTCCCTGCTAATTTCCATAGAGAATAATTTATCATCCCAAGTGTTTGGCATGACTGTGAGATGCAATGCTGGGCATTTTGCTGATCACCCGCAGGATGCATGTCATTAGGGTATGAGTCAAGCCCTACCAAAGCCCACTGGAAACTTTCTAATAAACCCAGGGGCTCCTGAGAAGACCCTGAGGAAGTAAAGTCTGCAAGCGAGTGCACAGATATACAGCCAAATGCTTTTGTGCCAGTCTTTAAAAAGAAAGGGTTGGTTTGGGTGTGTGGTAACTGTTTGTGGTGTTCCCCCACATCCCTGCAGAGGAGGCAGGGGATGTGCAGGAGGGATGCTGCTGTCCCAGGCAGGAAAGGAGAAATGAAAGAAACCCCCTGCTTGGGTAACATCAGCTACAAATTTTGCTTAGATGGCTGTGGCTGCACAGTGTTCATGTGTCTGCAGCCTGGAACAAAAGCAACAGCAGATCAGATGGTCACAGGCAGATAAATGTTTTAAGGATATCATTCCTCTGAAATGCATCACTTCCCCCCATGTGAGTTAAAGTACTTTGGATAAAATTGATCTGCTCATAGTTTTTCTGATTGCTTGTAATGATTTTTCTGAATTACAATGATATTTAAATATGACTTGTAACTGCAGCTGTTACAAAATTTTCAGGCATAAATCCATGTTACTTTTTTATTTAAAATAGGTAAAGGGCATTTAAAAATAAGAGTTCCCTCATTCTGGCACAGACCCAGTCATGGGTGTCCTGATGTGTAACTCAGCACAGATCATTTTAAAAACAAGAAGTTTGCTGAACAAATATAAGCTTCCCGCAGCCCAGCATGTCTGTCCCCATGGGCCAATGAACTTCTCTGTGACTCAAGATATTTTTAAATTTGCTCTGGACTTTCTCCAGGAAATCAGTAATAATTACTAATTGTATTTTTGTAAGCTAAATGAAAGGATGCATTCTTTCTTGAAATTCTCCCTTAGCTTTTGCAATTAATTATGTTGCTCTTTTGTGTGATTAATCCTTGTCTTTGTATTACAACTTCACTTAATCAAATAGTGCTGTGTAGCATTCCAAGAGTTCTTAAGCGTAAGATATTTTCTTTTCTACTGTCACTTTGTTCTTTACTCTGCTACTCATATCTCTTCTAAACTTTTAGCAAAGTGGCATTTTACTAAAGAAGTAAAGAGCGCTAAAATCATCAGGGGAAAATTGCATGAGATTACTGTAGCTTGGCAAAGCCCTCCTGCCACGCGTGGAGCTACAAACTTTTTTTCACCAACTGAGGGCTTTACATCACCAACACATACTAAGGCAGTTTTCTGATAAAACTGTTTCAACAGAAGGTCATTCAAAACCCCTAAATAACTTCAAGTTTTCTCTCTAAACCTTGGCTTTATGAAATATATTTAAACAGACTTACCCGACTACCTTAAATTATAGCTTAAAATTATCCTCTTGCAATATGCCCACACTAGAAATGTCAGGCAGAAAGGAGCTGGTTTTGAGTGGTTTAGAGAAAGTCTTAAACACTTAGGTTCCTGTGCAATTTTGTGGCAAATCTTACTTCTTCCTTTGCAGCCGGGGAAAATTTTTTTTTGTGGTGGAAGTGGAGCATGTCTGTCATTCCAGCATAGCTTGGCTGCAATATTGCCAACATTAAATGTTCAAAAGTCAGTAAACTGCTTTACACAGAGCAAGATCCTTACTTTAAAATAAGTAATTTTCTCTTCCAGTTTCTTATTTTTAGGGTGGCCCAAGGTCATATTTCCAAGAGCTTTTCTGTACCTTAAAATTAATAAAAAAGTAGACAAAATCAACGTCATGAAAGGCAGCAATATCATTGCTCCAGGACTCCAGGCTTTAAGAACCCTGCACAGGAAAAAGCAGAACTGGTCAGAGCTGCAAGGGAAACATAGTTTTTTATCAGCATAGAGGTATCAGTGGGTCAAGGATGAGTCTGGATATCTATTATCATGGAAACCTTCTCTTCCTTGAGCATGGCAGAGGATGGGCATTGCCCTGTTCAAAGCCCCACCATAGTGAGCTAGGCTGAAGCCCAGGATGATATCAGCTCTTAGGGAGGAAAGCACTGAGCAGAGTCCTTACCTTTCATTATGGGATCACTCTCACAGCTTAATAACTAAATAATAAGTGAAGGCATGACTGAAATGTTCTGTGTCAGTGTAAAAAGAAGCGGTTAGTGAATAGCTAAGATGCCAAAAGACATTGTTAAAATTCACAGTGCCATCATTTGCAGGATGAGTCAAAATTCTTACTGGTGAGTACCACCATGGATTCCTCCGTGAAGCTTTTTACATGGAGTTCCTAATTGCAAGGAGAATGAGCAGGCAGAGGAAAAGAGTTGAAAACCAAGAATTAGTATCTTCCATTAAGCTCTTAATAAATGCTGAAAGGTAGCTTTGAGTATTCAGGTGACTGACCTGCATCTGCAGAGCGTGAAGGTACGTGCTCACCTTAAGCATACTTGTAACCTTATAGAAATCAAATAAATAAAAGTATTGTGGAGTCTTACGGCCCTGGTTGCATGAGTAATGCCAGGGATCTGCTTCTTGAAGTGGGTCCTTTATGCAAATAATAAGTCACAAATGTGGTAAGGATTTATTTTATGTTCTTTCAAATGAAGATGTGTTGGCTGTATTCAGTATATTAAATCCTTCCTGCTGCTAAGCTTAACGAAACTGATTCTCTTGTAACATATTTTGATTTGACTACTGTAGCTTCCAAGTGCTATAAAGCACTCGAGTAGTTTGCCTTGGCCTCACACCTAGTTACAGTAGTGCTAACTTTAAAATTGCTGAAGAAACCCACATCTGGAGTCAATTGAGTGAATTTTAACCAGCTTTGGTGGTAATATGCAAGTAATATTTCATCCTCGTGTGTATTTCACTCATCTTATAAAAAAGATGCCTCATTCCAAGACTCCTAGACATTTTTCTTTGCTGTCTCATATATCAAGAGTATCAGACTAAGCAGACCGCTTAAAACTGGATATGTCCAAACACTCTCTTATCCTAAACAACGGCAAATATTTTTGCCAACACTTCCATTTCCTGCAGTGGAAAAAAAAAAAAATATATATAACCCCAACGCCTTGGCCAGATCCTGCTTTCCTTGAAATGCATGGCAAATTTGTCAACAAAACACTCTCTGGCTCGGTAGCGGGGAGAGAAGTTTAACAGCTGGAATTAACCAGCGGGAATAATGTGAAGCAGGCTGAAGCCTCGGATTAGGTTTAGTCTGATGCTGGGGTTCAAGGCTGAGCTTGCGTTCCTGTCTGCCTGTGTCCAAATCACGGAAGCGACATCCAAACCAGAACCAGAGAGCAGGCCCTTTCAGTTCTGACTTTGGCCCAAAGCCAGACCAGTGCTGCGGGCATCAGTCCAGGAATCCAGCACTGAGACGCCCGCAGGCCCCAGATTCAACGGTTTGAATCTCTAAGTTTTCTACCATCAAAAATATTAGTCTGGTGCAAAGAAAGTGCTTTTATTTATAAAAAATGTTGTAAGCATAATTAATTCCGATTTGCATGAACTCTGTTTCCCTGAGTCTTTGCAGGGGGGATGACTACCCATATGGGAGAGAGGCTTTAAACTAAACAAGACCCCAGATTGGTGACTGGTTTGATCCTTTTTTTCTTTTTTCTTTCTTTTTTTTTTTTTTTTTTTTTTTTTATCTGAAGGGACCACCACTGGTGCAAGGCTCGTTTTTTGTAGTGCCTCAAAAAGCTATTAAAGGCAATTGTCATGTTGGACAGACTGGGAGTTGAAATCCAGAGGTACCATCCTATTGGTGCTCCCAACGTTTGCCTCCTCCACCCCTCTTTGACATGAATTTAATGCAGGTGCAGACACAAACCTAACATAAGGGAGCAATTTTCTGATTCATTCATGTAAGACCCTGAGGGAGAGTAGGAACAAGATGTACAAAGGTAATGTGGCATTGTTAAAAAATTAACTTTGCTTCCATTTTGTGGAGCCATAGTGCTGTGTTGCTTAGTTACGTGGATCAGGAATTTAACTGTAAACAAGATATTTCACATCTCAGTCCCTGGGGTTTTCAGCCATTTGAAAAGCAGTTAAAAATGAACATCTTTTGCCATACCCTTGGGTTGCTTCTTGGCATTTCTTGTGCCCTGTCTGCCTGCTGCTGCTGCTCCAGCAGCACCCAGAGAAGGGGGTGGTGGTGTCCCTGTTAGTGTGACTGCTGTGGGGTTGGAGCCACGCTCCCCTCTGCATGCTGCACTTGTTCAGGGACGAGACAGACCATTTATCCCTTTTGTTTTGCTTTTTGTTTGTACAAATCCTGGCTGCATGGGTTCCAAGCACTGTGAGGTTGCCAGTTGGACTGTGCAGTTATTCAAGACACTGGGAGTGGAAAAGGGGTTAATTATCCTGGTATATTATTACATCACTAGTGGAAATTCTGTTTTTGCCCTGAGGATCTCCACTGCTGTGTCTGCTCAGAGCTGTTAAATATGACAAGGTCACTCACCCTGCTTTAGTAACAATGAGTGCTAACAAATTTGGGGTTGCATGCATTGTCATTGCTTAACAGGGTCGTTCCTGCAACCACAAGCATTGCCTATGCCTTGTACTCAGCAAACCTCACACCGAGGCAGATGTTAGATTACACTGTGTTATGTTGGGATCTGTTTATAAAAGTACCGTGACACACAACTTCCCTGCCTATTTGCATTCTAAAGAAGATTAGTCAACTAACAAATAGGGACAAGATGAGGAAAGATAAGTGGTAAGAAGAGGTTAAGAAGAGGGGCTGAAGATATGAAGAAAATACTTTAATTGATAAGGTAAACTTTCAAAATATTCTCTCCTCCCGTTTCCTTCTTGCTCTCCAGATGGCCAGAGAATCTGTCTTTTACAACAGTGTGTATTGAAGCAACATCTTCTTTCAAAGTTTAGTCACCCACTAATTACTAGTCTTTCATTAACAGCCCAGAGACACAAATGATGAAGTACGTGCTTATATCCAGTAGTCTCTATTGTTGAGGCTTAAAAAAATAAATCATTAGCTACATGCTTGCTAAGCATTCTATGACTGTTTATGTAAACTCCCCTGCTCTTATTTTAGCTCGCACAGATGGTTAAGATCCTTCAGCTAATATATATTATTTTAAAGAGAAAGCTAATTGCCTAGATGTCAGCAGTGCCCAGTATCCCAAGAATGGGAATGTAATGTGGACACAGCTCATCCTAAATGTGAGTTGCTATTAGAGATTTGTTGTCAGGCCACCAATCTGTAAGAACAGCATTGTCACACTTGAGGAAAACCTCCATTGTGACCACAGCCACACAGGTCTCTCAAATCTTGTGTTATTTAGGAACAATTTTGCATTTCTCCACCAAGGGTGCTCTTCAAGGCAATATCTGAAGGCTGAGGCAAACGTTTGGTTGCACTTGTTTGGTTAAGACTTCAGCCTTGACCTCCATCTTTAAGCCCTTGTTCATTATTAATCACGTGTTTCCTGAATCAAAGGGAATATTTTTGGAGAGGGAAAATTGTTCTGGGACTGGAGCATTATATGCCAAACAGACTTGCCCAGATGACAAATAGCCTTCGCATGATAGCCAAGGTTCATCCAGCTGCTCGGCCCCGCACCAAGTGATTGATGGTGTTGGTGTTCTAAATAGGCTTAAGATATGCCAAATATCAGGGCTGTAACAAAGTCCTTCAGATATATACTGTAAATAGGCAAGAAGGCATGTTCCCAGCATATGGCAATTCTGAGAGTGGTGTCAGGACTATAAGTAACCTCACAAGGTTTGTCTGGTTTCTTTCGAAGTTAGACAAAAACAGTTTTCTGTGCCGGAATGAGCAGGGTCACGCGAGGTCTGCGCGAAGCTTCCGATTACCGCTGATTTTCTCTGTAACTGGACACCCTTTGGAGTTATAACATTTGATTTCTTAGCAGAGATCAATAAACTGTTTTTCTACCACGGTTCTGAGGAGGAAAGAAGAATAGAATGTGCTCAGAAGACCCTGTCATGGGTTTTTTATGTCTTAAAGGAATGGGAAATTCACACCTCAGTAGTTTTATCTTGGTAACATGACAGTGCTGATTCTTTCTACTGTTCCACAAAGGGCTGTCCATCGATATCCCCCAGGATTCAGCAGCTGCACCACAGAAGCAATGGCTTCATTGATCATTCCTTTCCCCAAGAGAAACTTTCTTTAGTTTGTATTTTCCTTATGTTTTGCAGTAAGTGCACTTCCCTAGACTGAGCAGGGCTGTGTTCCTTCTAGACAGAGAACGGAACCACAGTCTGAGAAATACTGGGGTACTGGAGATGGAGCTGCCCTCAGCTCTGGCAATGGGACAGGCAGAGGTCAGATTCAAGGATGATAAAGTTTTTCCTTGCTTGGTCATTCGTAGATGGTGGTTTATCCTGTGTTAGACTAACCCCTCCCTGACAGCTAGCAGGGCCTCAGACCTATCTCTAAGGGAGGTTCTCTGGTGAAGCCCCTATCTTGGCATTTCATGTCTTCATCTGCCACTGAGCCTTGGTATCTCCAATGGGAAATGTGTGTTCCTGGCCCCTCAAGCTCTCCATGCAATGGCATAATCTTTCTTTCTTAGAGGTTAACCCATCTTGGTTTTAAGGGTGTGTGAATGTTTTTCTAGGAAGGACACTAAGGAAAGTAAATTTTGTGAAAAGGCCTTGATGGTGCAGGCTGTTTCCTGAATAAAACTGTTTCCTCAGTAATTGGAAGATGAGTCAGGCTCACACGTGCAAAATCAACTTGTCTACTGAGTAATTCCATTTTGGGGCCAGCAGATCTGGACTGTATGCTGCCATGAGAAGCAGCCAAGACAGCCTCTCCTGTTCACCAGACCCACAGTGCAAAGAGGCCATGAAATAGGATCAAATGTCTGCAGGGCAATCAAATTTAGCCAGATGGTACGAATAAACTCAGGATCAGTGATGTTCTGAAACACCAGCTGAGCAACAGAGAATGGCGTTTCGTAACAACCAACTCAGTTTGGGGCCACAACATAGAGCAACTGGGCCATGTTCCTCTTCCACCAGGCCTGGCTGTACCTGGCTTCTTAAGTGATCAGTGCTTTCAAGATTCCCTTTTCTGTCATCCCCACGGGCTTGCTGGAATCAGCTGAAATCCCAGAATCTGTATCTTTAATTATAGCCAGCTCTCTTCTTGCTCTCAGTTCACACGTTGGGTAGCCTGCCTATTGAGCCAACAGGCTGTAAGGGCTGATTCTCAACTTAATCTTACACCATTCAGAGCTCAAGTAATTTTGTTTGCATCCAGTCTGGGAGTGGAGCAACAAGCCAGGTTTTAATTCACATTGCAATTTAAGCATGAGCCTGTGCATGGATGTTCTTATCTCTGCATGCTTGGTTCCGATGGAGTTCAAGCTCATTGAGAGTCACTTAAGTTAAATCAAAAGTAAGAACTCTGAGAATGAATGGAAAATGAATAATCACACAATTTCCTTCAAGTAATTTAATCTATAAATGTAACCAAAACTAGTTTTGCCAGTGGGTTCCTCTTCATAGGTAGCTCTCAGTGTGACATATCAAATTCAAAGCTAAGAGTAAAGCTGGTCATGGTCACAGTCCTGTTCTTGACTTTCATGTCATCTGCTGACATGAACATTAAGGCCCTGATGGAACATGTGTATGTGGTCTGACCTGCACAGCACAAGTCATCAAACCTTATCTAGTAATTTGGGCCCTTAACTTCTGCATTTCAGAAAGACAATCATGTCTTAAAGGCTGCAAGTCAGTGAGGCTCTGCCATGATCCTCTCCAGCTTAATCCATGGGTTAACTACCCTCCTTAAAAGCAGTCCTGTTTCTTTTCCATACCCTTTTCTCCAAGTTGCATGTATAACCTTGTGTAATGGTAATGAACTGTGATATTTCTTATTTGTGCTGATTTTCAGTCACTGGGGAAAAAAATTAGCATCCCTGACTTTGGCTGGACTGATACTACTAGCTAATTCCAGCCAGATATTCCAGCTCCTTGAGTAATTTCTGTAAAATTCCATTTGGGGACAGGAAATCTAGATTTCCCAGATAGTCTGAATAGTTATTCCCCTTGTAGTCAACAGCCAGGACACTCTTTCAGGGTGAATTGAACCCAAGAACAACATCCATATCTCCCTGAGAGGGTGATGACCTCCCCATCCCTGACATGGCCCTGAGAGAGTTGCATCGTGTTTCTAGCTGTTCCCTTGTGCTGACACTGCTCTTTGCATGGGACATTGGCATATTATTTAGCCAGAAGGGGTAGAAGGTGGACATGTGACCTGAAGCTGGTGGGGAGAACACTGATTCTGAAGGTGGGAACATCTTAATTCAAGCAGAAAGTTTAAATACAAGCACTGAAAGTGGAACAGTGCCAAGAAGATACATTGATAACTTCCTTTGCCTCTGGATGCTGGGCCCTGGCAGATGAGGATCTCCCCAGATCCTAGAAAGATTACTATTGAACCCCTGTCTCCTTCACAGTAGGAGCCGTTGGATGAGAAAAGTTGGCTCCTTCTTACTTCCTCCAACTTTGATCTCATATACCTCACCAGGAAGTGACCAAAAGGAATACTACATACTGAACAAAGAATTATTTTTTTTTTCATATAGAAGAATTGAAAAACATAAAATGTCATCTGAAATTGTTCCTTAAACAGTTGCTCTTTTGGATGCTAAATCAGAGAATCAAAAACTAACTACTAACCTTGGATGATGCTGTCTTTCTAGGAATGATTTGTGAATAGGCTGTACTTAAGCACTGGTTCATCTGATTACTTATTTTCTTATACAGCCTTTACTTAAAAAAAATTACAAAGCTTTTTGTTTATTATCTTTTTTTCATGTACACTGATACAGGTGTAGTTATATGGGTGTAAAATAGATGTCACATAAATTCAATCTGTCTTTCTATTGTAACTTGCATGCTAGGCTCCTACATCCATAGTAACTCATTGATCCTTCTGGAGCCTCCTTCAATGATAGAAAAACTTAAGACATGCTGGAAATCTACTGCAGAACTAGAAAATAAATCCATCCCTTTGCATTTTTGTCCAGTGTGCACTGACATTTATTCTTTTCAATCCTTGTAACAGCACATTTTGCAGCATTTTTAGTATTGTAACACTTATGTAATTCAAGCCCTTTTATTTGTTCTTCTAGCCTTGTAGATCTGTAAGATTAATAGGTCCCTGCCTTCCTTTCTGTATAGGCACTGAACTTCCTAAAGGACTCTGCCTCAGTCCTTTAGGAAGTTCAGTGCCTATGTCATCCTTCCCTTGCTGTGATGAAGAGGTGTTTGCACATGTTCTCACCACAGAGCAGATTTGAACTGGGATTCCAGAAATCAAGAGCTTCATTGGACCACTGAAATGACAAAGCTTGTTCTGGTTCTTGCAAGCTTCCAGTTTTAATATACACCTCATGAAAGTTTGGCTTTGGATATCTCCTGCCTGTGAGAATTCGATCTGCTCCACAGCTCTGAGTCTCCCAGTTATTTACAACTAGCTATTTGTATACTCAATGGGCTCCACTGTGTGAGGAAACCGTTTAAAAATACATTTTAAAGATACAATTTCACTTCATGTGGTTTTCTGCTAGCAGTGTGGTTTTAAAAAATGTTTTTTAAAAACTGTGTAGTGCACAACTATGAAGCTGTACTTTAAAAGGTGAAGCAGAGCCCTTCACTTGCCGAGTGTGCTCAAGGGAGCTGCTGTTGGAGCACATTGCAGGCCCTGTGCACTGCTTGAAGGCTGAGTGAGAGTTTTGCTTCCCTGTGTAGGAAAAACAGTGATAAGGTTGTGCAGAAGCAGCCTGGAAAGGTTATTTTAAAATTGCTTCAATATGGCCATTGCTATAACATTGTCTGAATTGGCCTGGATATTTTTGAGAATTATCCCTAATGACCTTGCTCTCTTGTTTTTCCTTTTCTTTCTACGTTTCACAGACCAAGAAAAAAAGTTAATCTGATTTATCAACAAAGTTCATTGAGGTTTTTGTCTAGATCCACAGCGTGCTGCCCATCTCTCTGCCACATTTGTGTCCGCCCTGGGAAGGAGTGCTAAGGGCACTGGCAAAGATGGAAAGCTGCGTCAACAAAATCATTCCCATCCAATCCCTCCGTCTTGATTAATGTCTGCTACCTCAAAAGAGGTGAACTCTGTCAGCCAGGTCCAGCTTCAAGGGGAGCTGAGCATGCCAGTTTGCTCTGTTCCTCAGCAGCTCCTCTGTTAGAGCAAAGCAGCCTGCGTGGAGATCCTGTGGACTGGGAAAGGGGTGATGATTTCTCAGCTGGGTGGGAGCAGTGTCCCGAAGGGCATTTGCCTGCTGCGGTCAAAACAGCTGTGCTGGGAGGCTGAAAATTATGGGACTTCAGACAACCAGCAAGCCCTATAAATATGTTCCCTGGTTGCTCAGTCTACAAAGCAGCACTTTCTTAAAACAACCATCAAACCTCAATTCACTGAATTTATTTTTGAGGTGTATAAGACTCAACATTATTTTAATAAAACATCAGACTTATCTGCCTCTATCCTATAAATTAAAATAAATTTTCATCTTGGAGCTATATTTTTGGTCAAGCTATAAAAGAAAAGTAAACAATGAAAAAATGTGGCTTTCTTATGGAAATGCAGTTAGCAGTTGCTATAATTCATATAATATAAAATGCAGACCAGCATCTACAAATTTCACCCATACATATTTTACATGTACTGCAGCAGTACTTGATGGCTGAGCCTCTTGTTTTCAATAGACATGCTAAAAGCAGATTTCTGGCCACAAGACAAAACTAGTTTCAGTTATTCCACTTTAATTTTGCAAGGAGCCTTCCTACTCTGTCATAAATTCTCTTTGCAAAATGCTGTGATGATGAATTCCTTAAAAGCAAGTACAAGTGGGGTAAGGTTTCTAAGGAGAGCTAATATCTGTTATTTAACCCACTGATTTATCCGAAAGTATGTTTGTTATTTTTCAGCTAGATTTGTTGGTCTGAATTTGATTTGTATAAAATCTCAAAGCAATACATCTATTCAAAATATTCATGACAAATTCAAAGGTTTTCAAATATTCCCTGCAAGCTTGTAGAAATTCTTTAAAATTATAACTCTCAGTGGTTCCTGCTGAATTTTGCGTGCCTCATGTTGAGCCGAATTAGCTTTGTTCTTTTTAGCCATTCACTTCATCCAAACAAAATCTTCCAGTTTTGTGTTTGCCTTCCAAAAATCCTTTTAGTCTCCTCTGCCTTAAAATTTCACAAGTATTATATTCCATACTGAAAAAATTGTTTCACACAGTTCCATACAATTTGATACCAAAAATGTTTGGAAGGTAAAGTAACATTCCAAACATTAGAAATCATCTGAAAGGGAACAACCAATCCGGGTATGAAGCTTAATTATTTTTTTCCCCCCAAAATAAAAAGAAAAGTAACTCTCACACACTACTTGAGAAAAAAAAATTTTGGATAAAAAATAAAGAAACTAGAAGTGGCTGGAAAAGACGTTCTGAGGAGTGGTTATTTTTTTCCCCACTAGCAAAATATGTATGGAAAATGTAAGTATGCACAGCTGTGTTTATTCCAGTGATTAGACATTCTGTTTCTCTGTGACCCCTCTGCACTGAGCTGGCAAGACACCTGGGCATGCTTAGAAGTGTCTCATTTGTACACTTATTCAACTCGGACCTTTCCTTCTCCCTCCCATGCCCTTTTCTTCTCTAAAAAAAGAAAACCAGGAGAATCTGGTACACTCCTTCCTCTTTATTTTTTTTCCTGTTTGCAAAGTGTTGGTTAAGACTCTACCTTGTATCTTTTACTCATTTTAAATTAAAACATTAGTTCTATGAGTGAGCATAAAACTTTTTTTCAGGTCTTTTTCAGGCTGAATCAGAGGGAAGGGGTGGCTGCAGTGTCTATGATGTGACCATGTCCGTGCCACGCTGGGAGTGCAACAGAATCTAAGCCCCAGAGCCTGCACCTCCTGTGCTCTACATCTGGGCTTGCATTTTATTTGTGCACAATCCATGCACCAGTGCACGACTGCTCTGGTTGATCTTGAATGATGCATATTTGATATGAAGAGGTTTGTTTACAAAAAATAGAAGGTTGGTTATAAATTTTGCAGTCCAGGCTGTTATTGATGTACAAGTGAGAACAGAGAGTTTCCTCACTGTCATCAAAGAAGTTTGGTATGGAGCTGAAATTCCCCCTAGGTCATCTGAGTCTTAATCCAGTGGTTTACCTGCTACTTCAATCTTCCTTTGCAAGTACACGTCAGGCTTGGAGGCAGGGCTTTCTTTATGAGTGTTCAAGCTCCATAACCTTTCCATATTTGTTTCTCTTTTATCATCATGGAAATCAAAAACAGAATTTATAGTGAACTGAAAGTTGCAAGATCAATAAAGGACTGATTCCCTACAGCTTATTATAGTTTTTGCCCCTGTTCCTTTGGATATCTAGATATTTCAGAGCACTAAATACTGACTGTAAATCCAGTGCTTAGTAACTGCATTTTAACATATTGTTGGTTTCCTTAGAGTTACTATAAATTTATGTCATTAGAAATATGACTACATACACAGAATTACAGTAAATTCAATGACAATGAGAAGCATCTGTACATAAGGCACTCGTTTCCCTTTCCTTTCAAGCTACCTGAATTCATTAGCTGGCCTTCATATAGCATGCTTTGTACAATGCAATGTCTCATATCTCCTCTACTCTGTCAAATTCTCTTTCCATTTTCCTGCCTCAAAATTGTAATTCAAAAGCTCTGAATTGCTATTGGGTATTTTTGAAGGGTGCGTTTGATTTGCTGTTTTGGTATTTTTTTACAGGAAATGTTTAGGAAAGGCCCTTAAATAAATAATTTTTACTTTCTGTATGATTAGGACATGTTTGTATTTCCACACTAGTTGTCCTTTCCAGGGGTCGGTCCTGCACAGGGCTGAGCATCCAAACCTTTCCACTGGGGTCTGTAGCAGCAATCCACACTCAGCACCCAGCTGAGTGCCCTTCCCATGAAGAATAAAGCTATATATCTTCAGGTCATATTTAAACACTATCTGAAGAATTAATTACTAGGAGATTTCTTGTACCCTCCCTCCACAGCAAGACAGAAAAGTCCTGAAACTCAAACACAAGAAAATTTGACATGGTAACCCATGTCTTCATGTGCTCCACAACATCAAACTCCAGAGATGAGGAAATGTAGACAATACTGAAAAAAACTTCACAGCAGAACAAATCTTTATATTTGTAGGGAAATATAAAGAAGAGAGATACCTCTGAAGTAAATTATTTTATGTAATATTGGTTTGCCTGCCCTTAGCTCAGCCTTATGACGCACTTGAATCTATAGAGCCAGAGCTGCATAATCTGGTTATGGAAAAGAGAGATAAGCAGCTTCATCAACACATAAGGCTAGAAAGAAAACGAGGGGAATAAGTGGGAACAGAGGTAAGGAATAGAAATATAGACTGGAAACTGAGGAAGAGGAAGCAGTAATGGACATGCAGTATGAAATATTTTCTTTGTACTTGGACTGGGAAGACTCTTCAAGTGGGACATTTAATATGAAGCCAGGCAAAGTACTAGCTTGTCTATGTTAATAAACTTGTGTTTTATGAGAATAAGCTGAATGAGGTCGATGCATGGAGTAGTGGAAAAAACAAAGCTGATTTAGCCCATTTCCACCACCTTGATTAAATGGTTGGAGCAGCAAAAAAGAATTGTTCTTTTCAAACCCTTAATATTTTTAAAGCTTGTATAATATCGCTTGCTTTTTTAGTATTGCTGTGAAGAACTTGTCCTGTTGAGCATGCACTAAAGGATCCCAGCAGGAACAGCAAGCTGGGAGTGCTGCAGGTGGTAGTGGCAGGGAACATCCAGAGGGAAATGTCCCCTGTGCCACCAGAGTCACCACACGCTCCAAGTGCCCTTGGCAGCTTCGTAGGGATTTCCCTCTGCTCAGTGGAGGGAAAGGAAGGGGTTGGCACCAACTCTCAATGAAATGTCCTGAGTAGGAGGTATCTGCATCATTCAAACCCTTTGGGGTCACACTTTGGTGGAGCCCAAAGAGAGGATCCCCTGGCATGGATGCCGATGGCTGTGGGAGCCTGGCCGCCTGGCAGAGCCAAAGCGTCGGAGGTTGTGTCGAGGTGGGGAGACCTGGGGAGTGCCTGGGGAGATGGTTTATAAGTCTCCTTTGAGCTCAAAGCATTTTGGAAGGGGTGGGGAAGGTCTGCCTCCCCAGCCCCAGCTTGAAAGGAGGGCTGGAGGGAAGGGGTGGGAATCGGCAGCCTTCCATGCCCTGGCCCGGGGCGGAAAGGTGGTGTGTTTGCCACCTTCACCCCTCCCACACCGTTCAGCCACATTAAAGCCCAATTATTCACGCTTGATGTCAGCAAGGCAGGGCCCGGCTACCCGCTGCTCCCAGATCCCTGCCCCGAGGGGGCAGATTACCCCGGCGTGCACCGGCCCATTCGGGGTGGGGCTGACGGGGCGCCCGGGCAGGCAGGGGCTCGGAACCAGCACCCTCAGCTTCACGGGTCCGTCCCGTCTGCTGGGGAGACGTGGCTCCGCCAGCCTGTGAGGGACAGCGGTGGTGGCTGTGGAGAAATGGCTGCCCCTCGCTCTGCCACGAGGTGCGAAGTCCCTGGGGTGAGAGCCATCGGCCAGGCGGGAGGAGGCCTGGGACCCATGAGGTGTTTGGGCGGGGACAGTGACTGCGCTGCTCCTGGTGGAATCGGACCCGGGACCAGGAGACATGGAGGGACGCCCGAGTTCCCCACCGAGGGGCACAGGGGGTGGTTAGAAAATTCAAGAGGAAGGCGAGAGGCAAAGGAGAGGACTGGATTGACCCTTTTTTCCCCTTACCATTCACATGCTTACAGATTTTTATCAGGCTGCCTTTAGCTTCGGGGCGAAGTGTTTCTTTATAGTTCCTTCCAAAACGCCGCTGCCAAATCCAGGCTGTGGCTGCAGCAGCTGTAACCCATCCCCCAAGGCCTGCACACTCCTGGGAGCAGTTCCTCAGGAGGGGCTGGGACCACTTCCATAACTCTGGCGGGGGGATTCCGGTATCCTCCAAGGCCTCCGTGCATGCAGAGCTCTGAGATTTTTGCGAGGCCTCTTGCCAGCTTTCACAAAAGTGGTTTTGCTACCACACGGGTGGAGGCTGCAGAACGGGGGCTGGTGCAGGGACGGGGGCAGCCAGGCTGCACCCCCTGTTTCACAGAATCATAGAATGGGCTGGGTTGGAAGGGACCTCAAAGATCATCAAGTCCAACCCTTGGTCCAGTACCCCTGTGGTTACCAGCCCATGGCACTGAGTGCCACATCCAGTCTCTTTTTAAATATCTCCAGGGACGGAGAATCCACTACTTCCCTGGGCAGCCCATTCCAATGTCTGATCACCCTCTCTGTGAAGAAATTCTTTCTAATATCTAACCTAAACCTCCCCTGGCACAACTTGAGACCATGCCCTCTTGTCTTGCTGATAGTTGCCTGGGAAAAGAGCCCAACCCCCCCCTGGCTCCAGCCTCCTTTCAGGGAGTTGTAGAGAGCGATGAGGTCTCCCCTGAGCCTCCTCTTCTCCAGGCTGAACACCCCCAGCTCCCTCAGCCTCTCCTCACAGGACTTGTGCTGGAGTCCCTTCACCAGCCTGGTTGCCTTCCTTTGGACCTGCTCCAGGACCTCAATCTCCTTCCTGAACTGAGGGGCCCAGAACTGGACACAGGACTCGAGGTGTGGCCTCACCAGGGCTGAGTACAGGGGCAGAATCACTTCCCTGGACCTGCTGGCCACGCTGTTCCTGATCCAGGCCAGGATGCTATTGGCCTTCTTGGCCACCTGGGCACCACTGCTGGCTCATGTTCAGCTTCCTGTCAATCCAGTTTGGGGCACTGCAGGGTCCCCCAGCCACAGGCTCCTGGCTTCCTGGGATGGGAGTGATGAGCCAGGCAGTGGGACCACAAGCCCCCGATGCTTGTGCAGTGCCAAGGAGCAAGCAGAGGAGGGCTGGCTGTGAAATCCATGGTGGTGAGTGTCCGTACCTAACCAGCTCTGCTTCCTCCTCTATGCCAAGCCCAATGCAAACATCACGTTAGTGGCATCCCTTGGGTGAGGAGCTGTGCAGCAGCCACAGGGCACAAGTGGGTCTGCCCTCTCCCAGGGCTGAAGACAAGTCCTTGAAGGCAGAATTAGACATTTTTATGGCCCGTCAGGGGCTAGTTTTTCTCACTCTCTTTTTTTTTTTTTTTCCCCTCTTCCCTAGTGGAGGCTTGCTCGTTTGTAATAGGAAGGTTCATTGTTTTCCTATCTGATATTTCTTTGATTACTTAAAAAGAAATCCCAGAGGCTTGTTTTCACAAAATAGTGATTGCATAATTGATGTGATTATGATGTATTTTGCTGTGTCACTGCAGCTCAGTTGATTATTTTGAGAAGCTCTGAGCACTGTTAATGCTGTCATGTGCTGTGCATGCCTGGCCTGGGTTTTCAACTCCCTCCACATGTGTACAAGAGCCTTTCAAACACTGCTTCCTCCAGCCAGGGCTGCACAAGAATTTCTCCAGCACAAGGAAAAGGATGCAGACCCAAAAATGGCTAATACAAATGAAATTACAAATACCATGGGTGAGGTACGAGCTTTTTCTGATTTAAGTAATGACTTGATGGAATGAATAATCTCTGTAAAATCAGATTTATCATGTGGATGCACGTGTAAAATTGTAGGGCCAAATTCTGGGCTCTTTCCCTGGCTCAAAATGTAAAGCAAATGCAGAGCAGCCAGATGCACTAGACATAAAACTCCTCTGAATGCAAAAAAGTGCAGCAGATCATTAATGGTAATTATTAATTGTAACCTGAAAATCTGTCAGCAAGCTGCAGGCAGGAATATTTAAGAGCTTACCCAGGGAAGCTTTGTAAGAGAAGATCGCCTTCCCTTTTCTTGGCGAGGACTTGTTAATTATTTTCAGCTTGAGGCTAGAGACCATCCTAAGACTCCTTTCATTCTCCTGGCAACATTTTTTTCATTTCTTTTCTGTATTCTTCTTTCTTTTTAACTCAGGAATGAAACATTGCCCTCAGTAAAGCTTCTTGGCCAAATTTCCAGATTTCTGAACCTTTTGTTTTTCTCAACATGTGTGCAATTTTCACTATTTTTGTCCAGCAGTGACCTCTGGAATTCCAGAATAATTTTCCCTCCCCTTCCTGGTGCCCTCACGTGACCCAGGAACACAAACATCTGAGAGACCTCTGGGCATCTTCACATCTGCTGGTATATAAGATCAGAGCCATTGTGTGATGTATTTTTAACAGCAGGTGTTGGGCTTGGAGAAGGGTGTGTTGGTTTTTCAGGGGCTGGGCAGAATCTGCACTTAATTCTTAGTTCCCAGGCTATTTAGGAACAGCTTTAAAACACACTTAATCTGTTTGTACAAATTTAACATTGTAAAACCACAATAAGAAATTGCTAATCGAGTGCAAGCCTGGGTTTAGTTTCAGCTTTGCATCATTGCTGTCCTAAAAACACAAAAAACCCACCCAAACCAAAAAGAAAAAAAAAAACACCATTAAACTTTAAAGCTGAGTCCAAGATTCTAGTTTACAACTTATTTTCATGAAATACTATTGATTGATTACTTGAAACCTGTTAATTATTATTTAGTCACGGTTTTCAACACAAACTCCTTACAGCAGAAAAACAAACAGTGTGGACGTTTTATCTTTTGCCAATTAACACAGTTTGAACATGATTTAAAATAGGCTGTAAGCTCAGGGTCTGATTCACGACTGCATCTCTCCCAGTTGTGCTGCTGCAATTCTGCTGATTTCCAGGGCATTGCAGAAACCTCAGTGCAACATGAGAGAAACACTTATTTTTAATTGACACCCCCTCCATGTGTAAAGGAGCCCACACCACACCAAAGCCTCACACATGACTCTCTTCCATGGTTCATTAATAGCAATTTAGCATCTAAATTAGGGTAACAGTATAAGCGGAGTGTTTTCCCCAAAATATCACTGAAATCCTATTTTCACAGAAATCTCTCTCAATTTTTTTTTTATCAGGCAAATCTACAATGGTGCTTAGTGTTCAGTTATCTGCCAGGTATAAATGACATAAATGGATGATTACTTTAAATATGCCTTCTCTGAGAAGGGAGTTATGGGATCTCACAAAAGCATCAAGGTATAACTACTTTCAGGAAATCACCTTGAAATAAATAAGATGATAAAGGTTGCTTGCAAGTCCTTAGATTCTTGTTGCTGATAATTGAATTCAGTATGAACTGTAATTCCCTTCTAGTATCACTAAGGAACAAATTATTTATTATTTAGGAGAAAAGCCTGAGTGACCTGACAGGTCCATCCAGTTGCAGCACCTGTGGTGATAAATTCTGATGGCACCCATCACAGAGGTGTAATCGCACTAAATTAAAGAGAGAGATTTTAGATTTGTTGAAGTTGGTGAGATTTTGTTGGTGGTGATTTCACCTGTCCACTTTTCTAAGCTACATTTGAATTTTACCATATAACCTGTTGGCCTGTCTTTGACTGAAGTCAGAATAGCTATTTCTGAGTAGTTATTTTTAATAACATGCCATATGTGGGTACTTACGAAATGCAGAACCCTCTCTGTGGATTGACTCAAACTTCTTAGGGTCCATCCCAACTGCTGGGTGTTGAATTTGGGTCCTTTTTTTATCTTCCTCTATTCCAAATTTTAATACAGTCACTAAGGATGTGTGTGGACCTGACATCCCAGGAGCAACCCCAAATGCCCTCTCCCCTCCACCTGCCTCCTTCTGCTGCTGACACTTGCCATCTCAGAGACAAGCACATAGCAGCCCAATATGTGTGTGCCTGGCTTGTTGCACTGGGGGGCACCCACCTCCTGCCCTCTCCTCACCCTATTCACTCACACCAGGCTTACTCAGGTGAGACACAGGATACCAACAATATCTGAACTCCTCTACCTTACATCCAGCAAAGTGTGCCCTGCGTGGTCAGAGATGTGGCTTTGAGATGACCAATGCAGTTCCTTGAACAGTAGGATGTCTGTACATGAAGTTTCTTTTAATTTCTTTTTTGTAGTTATCTCCATTCTACAGTAGAGGAAATGGCACTCTCGTCTGTCTTGGCATACATGAAGGTCTCATCCTTTAGGCTGCTGGACTTCATGATGCTGCAAATGCTGTTTCCAGTCCTGTGTGCCACGTTCCCAGAATGAAACATGACAACCAGGTAAGTTTCATAGAGCAGTTATAAGAAGGGTTGGAGCAAACAGGTCTTCTGAAGGAAGGGCAAAAGCACTGGAGTTTTCTTAGTCTTCAAAAATCATGCTAAGGGATGACAAAATGAGCCTATGTTGAAGGCTGCTACAAAAAGGAAGGGAAAGATTTGCCCTGCGTATTAGAGGATAAAGCAGAGCTTGAGCTTCAGGATAAAGAATTTCTGAAGCGGTAGCAAGGAAGCAGAGCTGGTTGCCTGGGAAAGCTATGGAGGTCTTTAAGAAGTCAGTCAGACTGGAAGACGAGATGGCAATTGGAGCATCTGCCTTGAGCTGGAGTATCTCTAGAGATCCCTGCCAGACATAATTTTTAGTGATTCCAAGGAGAAAGAAGTTTTTCCACTCAAATAAGCAGAACCAGAAGCAAAGCAGAGTATGTCTTTACATCAGCAGAGGGCCTACTTATGGTAGTAGGGGATGAGTTTGGGAAGGATGTTTGTTAAGGTTCTAAGGATAAGCAGCCCTGGCAATTTGTACAGCTGTAGGCTGCTGTCTTGTTTTTCTCCATCTGTGGTTGTGGACTGAGCCCCATATCCTGTAGAGCAGTGGACATCTTCCACAAGCATATCAGACACCCATCACCATTTTGCAAGTCCCACTATCTTTAATGTCATTGGAAATACTTTCCAAACATTTCTGTTCTCTGTTGATTATGTCCATAAGGTATTATGAAACCCATAGTGATTGTGAAAATTCGTTTCACACTCAGACATGCTTCATAACTGATCTGAATTGACTTGGAATGGTTTTTAAGAAATAGTAAAATACTGATGACTTGAACTGATCTACTCTTGTACAGTTTGATCCTTGCGTCTGTCAAAGCAAAATAAACCTAACAAGTAAACAGAGAAGCTGTGGGACAGCTGTCCAGTCAGAGTAGTGGGGACGTCAAATCAAGCACACAGGGCCCTTTCATCTGCCCTGTGACTTTTTTTAAACTCCTAGAAATCTGCTTCATTCCAGTTAGAATACAATTTGGGTCAGCTTTCAGACACTGAGGATGCTTTCAGACAGAACCCAGCAACCTACATAGCTGTCCTGCAGTGACAGAGGCAACAATTTTTCTCCCTTTCAGCATTCCCAAGAGACTGGAGGCCAACCATTTCCTTCTGTCCTCTGCCAGACTTCTGCTGTTGTTAAGCACTGTCTCTCCTGCCTCTACCCTTCAAGCAAAACATCCAGTGCTGCTACAGCAGCCCTCACCACTGTCATACCTAAAATGTCACTTCTGTTTTTCAGTACAAAGATAGGATCTGGTGACAGGGGAAGGGGCAGTTAAAGTCCCAATTGCTTTTAAAGACAGAGTTTGAATAAAGAGAAGGGTGGTACCTGCAAAGTAAAGATCAGTATTTGGTAACAGTGGATGCCCTGTGTTCCTACAAATAATGTTACAGAAAGTCCACTGATGGTCAACAACCAGGTTATTGAGACCTGACAAGCCCTACACAGACTTCCCAACAAGGAAGTGTAATGGGAACACTCAATCCCATCCTTGAACACATCAAACCTGGATAATGCACTAGCTAAGGCCAGTGAGTGATTTCCAGAGAAGAGTCAGAAGGTCTCTGGTTGAGCTGTCTGATGGAACTGGAGCTCTTAATATAGTGTACTGGGGCTGTTCTGCTGGAAAAAAGGGACAACAAAAAATAGCATGCTAAGCAGGCAGATGGAAACAATGAGGACACAAAAAAACTTCAGCTTTGTCCTTCAAAGAAAGTTTGCTGCCCTGTCCAGGTTGTTAGCATATCTTAAGTTACTATTGCAGCAAGTCCTCTCTCTTACAGTTAGTGCTTATGCTGGTCCTTTCAGAGAGGATACGGCTAGAGAAAGAGCATAACCCTCACTTTGTTCCAGGAAATCCACAGCTAGCCTTTTTTCATCCATGCTGATTGCAGTTGACTTCTCTCCCACTTTTCTCCCCATCTGGCCCCATGATTTCCTCCTGACTGGCTCACCCACACATAGGCCAAGAGCAGGAGTACCTTCCACCACAGAAATTGAGACTGGAGCCTCTAAGACAGACAGGCTCCCCTTGCTCCAAGGGAATGAACTTGTTCTTGTACATGCTGTGTGGATGCTCAGACCACTGAACCACAGAGCTTCACCACCATTTTTCTTAGTAAGCTTTTGCATGGTGGCTGGCTGGGAAGGTGTGGTCTGAAAATGCATGTCAGGTCAGGCCTGACAAGTGGGGGGTAACACTTTGTTTGCAAATCCCAAAAGAGCTTAGATATGATTTTGGTGCTCGGAGGCTCACACCGTTAAGACCTTGGCAAGTTCTGTGCCAATATTTAGGAATTTTTCTGGCAGGGAAATAGACACCTCCAGGCGTATGCAGCAGCTCAATGAGAATGCAAACAGTGGTGCTGAGAATACAGTGGCAGGTAAGTGGTGCTAGGTGAGTAAACTTTTTTTGGAATCTAGTCCAAATCCACTGCATGTAAATGCAGATAATATCTGAAATGCTGGAACAATGATCTGAAGGAAGTGCGAACTTGAAAAGGAGGAGGCTAATAAAACCAGGAGAGATCTAATGGAAAAGAAAAATTCCATTTAATGAGCTCATCCGATGAAGGCTGTGTAGGAATATTTGATCCTCTCTTAAAAACCAGACCCTCTGTGCTTGTAGCTTACCTTGAGTTACAGGGAAGGGTGGCTAGAACGTGACTGGCAGAATCGATCATGTCCTCAGGGTGGTCTGAAACCTTAGACTGTGTTTATGTAAAAACAAAAGTGCTTCTTTGCCTTCCTCCAACCTTGATGCATAGAATTGCTTTGAGTTGCAAGCTGGCTAATTAATCTGGTCTGTGCCTGCTCATCAAATCTTTCTTGTGGTAAGAGCATTTGTAGTCGTTTTAAGTGAAAATTATTTTCTTTTGGAGAAAATTGCCTTGTGTTTCAGATTTGGGGTTACCCAAGATTTTGGATAGAAAAAAGGCATGCTGTGGGCTGTCTGTTTGAGGGCCAGAAGCAGTGCCTCCTGTGCGCATTTGGCAGAGATGGACATATGCAGCCATGAAACTTTATGGAATCTCATCCCTGTTCACTTCATCTCTCATGGTATCGTAGCTGTTGCTCCCTGCTATTTCCTTATGGGCCACTCTGCCACCAGAGCACATTGCGTGGCTGTGACCTGCATACTCTCTGTACCCCTGCTGAGGTTTAGGGCAGTCAAGCTGGGACCTTCTCAAAGGTCCTTTGAGTTTTGGTTTTTGCAACAAGCATCTTTTTTAAGTCCTGTGATGGAAAATGTTACACTTTATACTAAGAGTTAGCTGAATGTGAGCAAAATACTTTATCTTATCCATTACTGAAGCTGAGTTTCCTTTGTTGTTGTCAGTAAACACATTTTTCTTTTTGGCCTGTCTTTTCTTTTGTGCGGCATCCGCCTTTTGATGTGGAGAATATCTTTTAGCATGCAAATGCATCTAACCTCTGCAGAATGGTTCATGTTGGATGCAGTATGTTTGCCCAGTGGTGTTCTGGAAGAAGGTGGATTTTCCCTATGATGTACAAATTGATTCACTGTGACCCCAAAAATGGGTGCTATTGTTGTTGCTTTTCTCTGTATGCTATAGAAGAAACACAGAGGAAGAGCAGATATGAAATAGATTTTTTTTTTCAAACCCCAGAGAGAACAATGGATGAAATGAGTCTCTTCTAGGGTTCTGTGTCATCAAATGTTATTGTTGACACTTTGAATGTAGCAATAGTTGTTACGCTAATTAGAGTGGTGTAGTTCCAGAAACAGGAACTGTGAAAAGATTGTGTCTAGAAGGTACTAATAATCTTCTGATACCTGTATTTCTGCCATTCTTTATTATTATAATGAGGGTGTTAATGTGCAGGGGAGAAATCATGTGTGTCCTTAATAAAGAACGAAGCAGCACAGTTGTTATCATCTTGAGTATCATATTCATTTAAAATCAAGTAGGCAGCTCAAAGGTTAAGAGGTTTAATGTTCCTGAACTGTACAATTGAAGCACTATAGTCCAGGTTATTGTTAGCAATTATTCAAAGTGCTTGGGTTTTTTTTATTAGAAACTTCATTTTTCAGAAGAAAGTCCTCCACAACTTCAGCCAGGATTGCAGTGTGGCCATTAAGCAGCCAGCCACACCTGCACAAAGTGGATCACCATAAGCTGTCCTGACATAATTTGCTCCTAGTTATTTATATACTGTTAGATAACCATCCTCAAAAAATCTTCAACCTCTCAATTTTTCATGCCAGATACCTTTCCAGTGGGAATCAGAAAGCTTAAGAATCTGTAGAGATGAATGTGATATTCTGTATGCATTCCTCCCCAGCGTGAAGAATATGACATTTGTTTGCACCTTTTCCATGCACAAGAAACAGACAGGCTTTACTAAAACTGATAGTGTACCAGTAAGTCTATTGGACTGTGTGTTAAAAACCAGTGAGCACAGAATTAATGTTATGTTCTAGAAATATGGAAGGAAGCCAGCTAACAGGAGGGAAAAGAGGAAGTTTAATCAGGAATTACGGGTAGTTTAGAAGTGTGTTAAATGCAAAGATGAGCTCCATGTCTTAAGTGTAGGCAACCATAAAAACTAATTGATACAGATGTAGATGATTACAACACACAGTATCCACGGTTAGCCTTTAAAAAAACATCCCTATAGTAAGTGGGGGAGGTTGCCTACATGCTCAAAAAGGTTTGGATGAACCTGAATCAGCCCAAGGAATTTGAGAACACCTTTGCAGAAACACTGGCAAAACCTAAGAAATGCATTAACAGGAAGGTGACCAATCCAAGATTCAGACCGTCTTGCCTATTTTTTACATCTTTAATTCCACCAGAATATTCTAGAAGCAGCAAAATTGAATATTTTGTATTATTTCTCTTCCACCTGATCAGTCACATCTGCATAGTCCTCCTTTAGTCCCTCAATAGAGGCTTATTGGCAAACACATGTGCTACAGGATGGGTGTTCCCAGACTGGTTCTTAAACTCACAGCCTTCTACTTTAGTGGCTAATTTTCAGCCTAGTGCCTACAAATCAAGACCTTTCAATTGTGACTCTTTAGTCTGCAGGCAGGATTTATGGAAGCTACAGCTTAGACTCCATTTTAGCAGCATCAGTCTGTATCACCTGTATCTCAGCTCAGTTTCTTTCTAAACTCTAACAAAAAACAACCAGAGTGAATTAATTCCTGTTCAGGAATCCTCCCACAGCAAGGAAGGACCCCTAAGCCAAGCCACACGGGCAGAGATTCTTTGCCTTTATTGATATGCACATCATTCCAGTTTTACTTTATTACTTCAGAATTTTGTGGTTTCTTTGCTGCAATACCTAAGCTTGTGTTTAAAGCAGTCTTTCCATAGCAGTATCCAGCAGTCTATCCAGATGCTTTCAAACCCTTCCAAAAGAAGTCACCAGTGCCTCCTTGCACATTGTGCCCCATATGGAGTATAAATAAGCTTCATTACATAATTTGTTAGTTAAAAAAAGAAGAGTTTTGATGAACTGAGACACCAAGTTATCTCCACAGTACAGTTCCCTCACTTTTCAACAGCATGTCATGTCTCAGAGTCAGCATCTGAATCCTCCTTGCTATTTATTACACAAGGAAGGACACCATCTGAGGTGGCTGCGATGCAGTTCCCTCAGGATGGATAAAATAAAGTGTAAAGAAGCAAATGGGGCAGAGCTAAGATTTAGAAGGACAGATGTCACCTTTATCAAAGTTTTCCCTGATTTGCAGATTCTCCAATGATGAAGCCATATGGGAACCCCTTAAAATGAGCTCCTGCCCTGTGTGCCACCGGGGTGGCTCCCTAGGCTCTGACTTCTCTGGCAAAAAACTCCTTCAGGGGCCCTGCATTGGCCCTGCTGAGCATGAGGGTTGGAGATGCTGGGCCCTGAAGGAAAAATTAGCCATCTCTACCTCTCGAAGTAGCTGTTCCCCTGACCTCTGGTATGATCCCATCCTTGTCTGATTGACTCATAACCAGTTCTGCTTCATCCAAGCCTCAGCTGGGTCAAGGCACAGTAAGTACTAATCAACCCTACCAACTTTGTCTGTGTTTCATGATAGTTTAATCACTGAAGACTGTCTCTGTGTTGAAATATTTCCCCTTGGGGTTTTGGATAGTGGGATTCTATCAAGACAAATAGAGCCAAAAAGTGAAAAATGCCCTTGTCCTCATCCAGATCTTCTGGAGTTGATAAAAAAAAAACATCTCTCCTGTTGCCATTTCAACAAGCATGCATACTTGTCATGAGACCTCCACATTATGCACTGGCTCCCAACTTAGCTAAAACTGCATTTTATGTTCTTTTATTCATTGATATGTTAGAGGATGCAGCCTAGAAAGACAGACAGTCTTACCATCCACATCAGCTGGAATTAAGAAAAGTCAACAGGTAGTGTGAACTGATGGTAAATATATTATTCCCGAGGCAGGATTCATTCTGGTGGCAAGCAGGAATTAGTACCAAAGTAGAGTCAGGGATGGACTGCTCTGTAGCCAGGCCAAGTGAGAGCAGAGTCAGAGGAACAATTTCTATTCCACCAGTGCCCATTTCAGGTTATAATTCTGAGTGCACCATGTCCTGTTTTCCTTTGTGTCATATTTTTATAGCTGCTGATTATATATGGATGATGTGACTCAAACTATTGTGTTAAGATTCATTGGAAAAAAGGAAAATTAAGAGGTAGTAGAATAGAGTACCCAGCACTACTAATGATGGACCTGAGTGCTTTCACTCTTCATTGGAACACCTACCCAGAGATGCTTGTTCATCCTTTTTATTCAAAAGACCTAATCAAAATAATATTATTAATGTGTACAAAAAATTATCCAGTACACAAGCAACTCCACTGTAAAGAAAAGACTTCTTTCAATGATGTTACAGAAATTATAGGTCGTTTCACCCACCAAAGTTATTTTAGCAGACTATGTTTTTAACACTGGAACTAAGCCATGTTTTCATAGTCAAATGATAGGCCTTTTCAAAGGCCATGCCCATCCAGTACAAAGCCCACTAAGTGCTTCCTTGAAAAGACTAAATTGAATTCACACTTTTCAGGCAATCGTTTTGTTATGATCAGTATGGGTATTCACAATGTCATTTTTTAAATCTTAGAAATAGAGCAGGCCAGTATCTAAAAGCAATCATATTACGTGTCACATTGAAAAGCTTGTGATTTCTGGCTTTCAATTTCAACATATACCATACAATGAAATTAACATTTGTTACCTTACTCTGGCCTTTCAATCACATGCTTCTGGGTTATAGTTTTGCAGGAAAAAAAATCCACTTAAAATAATAGAAGTCAAGATTTCACTATTTCATACTGAGACCTACCAACACTCATACAGCATTATGCATTATGTCAGTGGTATGGAGCCCTTAAAGAAGTGGCAGCCAAATGCCAGTGCATTCGTTTAGGACCCTTCACAATTCACTGCTGGTCTGGTTTTTAGCAACTGGTTTAGGTAAATCTAGATCAAAATCTGGTGCATGAATTCATGAAACCAGACTTTCATCAAAGTCTTTCTGCAGGAGATGGCTTTTGTGCCATCATCAGGAAGAGCCGCTGAGATCCTTCATGAGTTTTTCTAAACCTTTTTCTGAATCACGAATACCTGAAACCTCTGTGACATTATGGGCAATGCATTCTCCAGAATGTCCTGCACACAGGGACAGAAAAGGACAGATAGCTGCCAGCAGGATGGAATGTTCATATGGTCTTGCAGGGGGGTCTAGTTTAACTTCAGTAAGATTCTTGTCACCTTTGTGCATTACTTTCCCATAAGCAACCTATAGAGTAATACTAGAGTGTAGGTGCATAACTGACTGGGTGCTACCCCCAAGGAAGAGTTTAGTGTTTCAAATACAAAACCCTCTCTTGCCAGATTCTGTCTTAAACACACTGCATTTTTTTTCCTCTTCTGTGAGCTAGGTGATGAAGCAGAAAGCCTGCTCACTATAACTACAGATAATATAACACTGCAGAGATTTTAGTAGCTTAGAGGACAGGCTTGAATTCAAACTGATCTGGACAAGCTGAAGAAATAGGCTTAGGGGAAAAAGAAAACAGAAAAAAGAAAAAAAAAAAAAGATTAATTTAATTAAGACATACAAGTGCCAAATTTAGGTAGCACAAGTCAAGCAAAAGCACAGGATGGAGAAATACTGGTTTGGAAGCAGTTCTTCAGAAAGAAAAAGAAGTTCTATAACAGATCCCAGGCTGAATGAGTCAATCATGCCATGCCATTGCAGAGATGTCAAACTTTGTGTTGGGTGTTTGGAACGTGCTTCTATACAGCTTGCAGGGGAACCTGCAAGTGTCATTCTGCAGCACAAAGCACTATTCCAGCCTCAGCTCAGGGATGCCCTTAGGTGTGGCTGCTCTGCTTCAAGGTAAGCAAGGACAGACCAGAGACATCCCAGACTCAGACAATCCAAGGTGTCCTTCAAGAAGGGATTGAAGAAATATCAAAAGCTTTAGGTGAGGGACTCTGAAGGGGAATCATCTTCAAATACTGAAGAAGACACTGCCAAGAAGAGCAACATCTGACCTCGGTTTCTACGGTATCAAGAAGCAGCAACACTCTGTAATTGTTCCCAGAAACAGTCATGCTAAGGACTTTAGGGAAGACCTTCCTAATGCTACAGATGGTGAAGTGTTGAGGTTCATTGTCTGGCGGAGCAGTGAAGCACCCATATTATAAATTTTATCAACCAAATGGACAAACATCTCTCAAATACATCTGGATATGGTGAGTTGATCTTCCAAGTCCCTTCCAGCCTTTCTCTTTGATTACCTTGGATATGGATCATGTCACTGAGGATGTGCTTGATATGGAGTCTTTGCAGGACAGTTTCTCAGGCTATCCTGGGAAAGTCGCTCCAATAAATAAGCAGCAGGATTATTCCAAATATGTCTGACAGGGAAAAAAGTCACCTCTGAAGGACAGGAGTCTTGCCTTTCAGACTTCCCTGTTTGGTTCATTCTTCAGGCTTAGCCTGGAAGGCTTGGCCTGGAATCAAAGGCCAAGCTTTTTAAAGGGCTTTTGTGGTATCATAACTGAAAAACCCCCTTTTTCTTTCTGAAAGACCGTTTTTCTTTCTGAAGACCATAATTCATTCATTCTGGTTCCACAGTCCACAGGCTCAAATTGCATTGCACGCATCAATGCCATCTTCAGATGAAAATTTTTAGCATGTAATGACTCAAAACTGCATAGCAGAAATTGTGCTTTTTGCGTCAGTGCATGCCAGGGAAAGCAGGAAGCGTAATTTGTAGCTTCTCCATTATGATCTACACAAATCTAAGGTTTCATGGCTGAGAGGTATAGAATTTATACAGATAAATGGTAATGAGTTGTCACTAAAAGATGAAAAACATAGGTCCATAGTCCCTGGCACTAGGCATTAAGTGCCAATAGTACATTAAGTCTGACCCAGGAGGCAGATGGTAGGGTTTGTCTTCTCAGGAGGGCTTACAATTTTTAAAGAATCTCTAAATCTAAAAAGGATTTTTACAGCTAGATATGCCGTTTTTCATTCTTGTGCACACACAGATCAAGGGAAGACCATGAGTCCATGGCTCATAAAGCAGTTTTTAAAAACTTCTTAATCTCTTTTGCTTTCAGAAGTGCTAAGATCTGGCCTCCTTTACTTTGCCTTCTCTTATCTATTTATGAACCCAAAGCCTGGTTCTTTAGAAAAGGGGGGAAATTGCTTTGAAGTTAATTTTCAAGCAAACCCTGACCTCAAAAATGCTTTTAAAGGGTGACAGCACTGTCCAGAGATTGAGCTGTCCTGACAGTTCCTACTATTGGGAATAAGGAAAATTCCTTTCACCTTGATGTGAGATACTGAATTTACTTGGGTTTTATGGGTTAAAAATTGTATCCTACAAAGTTAAACCTTGGGAGGGCTTTTTCCTTTGTTGTTCTCAGTCCTTATACAACCAAATCCTCCGAGGATGACTCTGAACTTATATTTTATGAATATGGCTTTGCAGTTGTGGGCTTACAGCACAGACATCACAGAGGTGGTTTTATCACTGGATCCTGTAAACTTTTCCTGAGCTGACTTGCTGGACCCATGGCAGCCTGGGCTGTGTTCTCCCAATAACCTCCCTGCTGTGCTCTCCTCACAGCCATGACCCCCAGGAACAATTCAGTTGTGCTGGAGCAATGATTGCACCTCTGCCCTGGCACTGCTAGGGCAAGAGCTGGATGCTCTAAAAGAATTAGGTTAGCTATATGTCCCATTCCCCTGCAGCTCCTAACTTGCTCCCAGCCAGCAGCCCTTGATCACCACACCCACACCACAGCATCTCCTCAAAAGGTATGGCCCAGGATATTTTTATTAGAAGCCTTTTGGATTTCCTGCTCAGGCTTTCCACAAGGCTAAAAGGATATTCTGCTGTAACACAGTGGAAAAGGACATATAAGTTGTTTCAGACCATTCTTGGCAGGCATTTCCCATGCAAAGAACCTCTTTATATGGATCTACCTTCCTCTTGGGACTGCTGTCCAGGTGCTCTGTGAAATACACAATGGAAAAAAGCACCACCACTTAAATGCAGCCAATGGACAAGAGTAGGAGGGCTGACAGCCACTTTGGGGTGCCACATGTGTCAGTGTCCATGCAGAGGAGGGCTGGAGTTTCTGAGGCTTAGATGGGCACACAAAGGTGGTGTGACTTGTGCTAGGAAAGGCTTTGATGGGTTGTGATTTGGTTCCCTTCAGCATGGAAGCCCTTGTTATAGTGGTTCCGTATTTTCATTTGAAGGCATATTAAACCATTTTATTTAAAGATCTGTCTGATAAATGGTAGAGCAAAGCTTTGAGCATGCTGGTAATGCATGCTTTGAGTTCTTTTATCTCTGGGAATGGGCCCAAGTGGTTTCTGTCTGTATGCATGTGCCTGTGTAATTAGCCCACAAATGCAGACACAAATAAAACTAACTAGGCAATGAATGGAAATAATCAGGGCCACGATACTCATCACTTTCCAAATGTGATTACCATGCATTGAGAAGACACAGAAGCCTCACTTTTCAGTTCAATCACTGGCAAGAGCTGTGGGAGAACATAGATACCTGTCTATAAAGGGAAGCAAAGCAGGAAAGCAGGACCAGTTTCCATGCACAAGAAGGTATCTAGGACAGCAAAACCAACATTGGAGTGTAGCTAGTGATGGAGAAGGAGGGCCATGGTTTGCAGAGGTTTCTAGCTTGGAAGCAGCTTCCTACCCTGGAGGACCTGGCAGGGCATGTGGCTGCTCCAGCCCTCACATCTCCTGTCCATGTTCATCAAACAGGAAAAGCCAAACTCAGGTCACCTCTTGATAGAGATTTCTCTATCCCACCTGTCTGGGCTGCACAGGTAGGAGGCTGGGGTGGGGTTCAGGCATTTGTCTCCTCCTGAGCACTTCAGGGACAGCCTCACCCCATGGGCCAGCTTTCAGAGTTTGCATCTCAGGTCATGCCTGCAGCATGTGGACATACCTTCCTTCAGCCAGCCAGCCCTGTGCACAGAAAGCCTCCAGGAACCTCCACCCAGCATTTTTTCCATCCCTGCAATGTGGCATGGTTGTGGCCACGGGTGCCTCTGCAGTGGTTGGGGGAGGCTCATGTGAACAGATCTTCAGCCTTGCTACCCTTGTGTCACCCAGCATCAACCAGAAGATGCTGTGGCAGTGTAAGCTCCTGCTGCCAGTAGTAGACCCTGCTAATATCACTGGAGTCATCCTCGTGTTAGTAATGGTGGAAAAATTCAAGAAGGAAGCCTGGAGGGCAGGCTCCTGAGATAGTTTCTATAGATGCTTTCCACAGATGTTTTCCCAGAACAAGACAGTGGTTTCACAATATTCAATGGTCTGTTTCTCATCTGCCCCGACACTGAGGTCAGAGGAGCTGTAGGCAGCCACTGCTGGCACACCTGGGCAATGTCACATGCTGCCAGGAGATGTGAGGAAATGGAAACACAGAAGTATGATACTGTCAGAGAGACCTATGGCTGTAATATTCATTAGCACAACTTGTGAAGCTGACAACACCCAGCAAAAGTCACAAAATAAAACAGAAATGTGTGGAAACTGAATTTTTCTGAGAACCATCAGTGTAAACTGTCTGTGAAGTTTTATCACAAAGAACAAATATCACAGAAATGTTGAACATCTTATTTTACTATTCCTACACCCTTGCCTCTTCTCCAGAGTAGGCTGGAACCCACCAGGAAAAGGACACCCCGTATCTTCCCAAGCTGCTTCCCACTCCATAATTTTCATCCCCTTAGCCTTGTTTTGTTCCAGGAGGTTTTGCTTCATTTTGGATCTCAGCAGGAAAAGCATAAACACTTTCAAGACAGATAACTATTTATTAATACTGTCACAGGTAAGGTGAGAAGGAGTCATAAAACCTGCTGCCCTACCTGACAATGGGGAGCCCACGATGGTGAGATGGGCTGTGGTCAGAATGTGCAGCTTCATCCTCCTGTGCACTTCAGCAGTGCCCAGCTCATGGTACAGTCTCACTCATCTCAGGCTGTGAGTCCCTGCCCAGCTGAGTGAATCCCTGACCAAGCTGTTTTTCCACATATCTCATAGACTTTCCTGGCGTCAGGAATGCCAGAGAAGTCATGACAGGGCAGCCCTATCCTGCTGGCTGGAGAAAGTCCCAAGCACAAAGATGCTGATGTAGTCTTTCTGACTCAGACCTCTCCATTATCTCCTTTTGTGACACGAGCCACTGCCCCATGTCACACTGGGGACACAGGGGACACAGTGAGCTCAGCAGACCCTGTGGGAGGATGTGGCTGTGCATTGCCCATGGGCTATTTAAGGGATGCTCCAGCCCTAAAGAGTGTGCTAGGTATGATGCTGAAAACTTTTTGCATTATTTGGTCTGTAACAGCCTGGCTGCATACGATTTTTCTGTAGGAGAAGAATAAATGTATGGAACCACTCAAAAACAAGCCAGAATTTTGAAACATGATCAGGTCTGGGCTTTGAAACACAACCATTTTAATCAATGATTCTCAACTAAAATGACATTTGGTCAGTCTAGTGGTTCTTGGAGTTTCCATTCAGCTGTAGTTTTGCTTGGACACATCCATCATGGCTAAATGGATATCGCCAGATCTAAAAGGGAGAAAATCGCTTGGTTTTTCTTCTGATGAACACCTCTCACCTCCAGCACTGAAAGGAAAGTCAGGTTAGAAAAATAAACTAGTTGGTTCAATGTCCCTCTCCTTTTGCCCCTCCCCAAACAGCATCTTGCAGCACCTTTCCATTCAGTCTCCCCCCTTCGAGGGGTTGTATTTTGACACAGTCACTGCACTTGAGGCCAAGGTTTTCAGTGGAAGCCCAAAGGAGTGCAGGAGATGAACCAAGGACATTCTGTGCCTGCACACTGATGTGTGTGGACATATGTGTGTGCATGGAAGAGAAGGCAAATGGAGATGATGACACTGGAGCACAGGAAATGTTTTGCAGCACCTGCAACTGTTTGGTACTGACCAAACAGAGTAGGCAGAGTTTATCTTCATTTGCAGAAGTGTTCTCACCTCAAGAATCACTGATCCTTCTTTTCATGCACAGCCACAGGGCCCACGTGCTCTGATTCAGAAGGCTGTCTGGTCATGCACTAGAGCCATCCATAGCATCACATGTATGCAAGCCCCAGCCTATGGACTGTGCTGCAAAACTATTCCATGTCACCTGTCACCACACCTCCTTCCCACTGCTCAGTTATTATGAATTTCACTTATGAAAGATCCTGTGGGATGTGGATTTGGAACGTGGCACACAGGTGCTGAAGATCTCTGTGTATACTTACTACTTAGCATCCACATACCAGTAGTTCAGGTGAGCAGGTAGTCAAGTAATTTGATTCCCAATATGACCAGCACTGCCAGGCTATGCTGGGATAACACTCCTGAGCATTTGTTGGCAGAGCCTTGAGAAGTGTTCAGGATGCCAGGCAGGGTTGGAGAGCATGAGCCTGTGTGACAGGTAACTGGATGTGCTACACGTGCACTGTGGAGTCACCCACACATATGTGCATGGTTGGATAATATAGCTTGGTCTGGCAGTGGGACACAGAAGCTGCTGGCTTATATGTGGGTACCTGCATCTCTCCCCATGGGCTCATGCCTCAACACATCACTGGCTGCCAGTATGAAAGCAGCTTCCCATCTTTTCCCACTATTAACTGTCCTGCTGCTATGCAACTCAGGAATGCTAAGTCAAGATTTCATTGTGGCTTATTTATGGACACACAGCTTTTATCTCTACGTTTCTAGGTTGTTATTGGTGTTACTAGCCTTGCTGACTATAGATTATTCAAGAAGTTTTACAGATGGTGGCACCTGAGTAATTGCCATTTAATAATTTTAAACTCTAGACATGATCAAGTCTTGACATCATTATGGTGATAGAGATATGTTATTGTTCAGTGCATTGTAATTTAAGTAACAACAATATTTCACCTACCCATCATCTAAATACTTTTGAAGTAGAAGTATTGACAGAAAGCTAACTATTCTCAAATGCCACAAATTTACCCAAAATACCTGTGTACAGTTTACACTTAATTTCACAGCTATAAGTTGATTCCAAATCAATGATCTGATTCTTTTTCTGCCTATGTTTGCAGAAGACATACGTACTAGAGGCTAAAGGAGAAAAGGACATATTCATGAAATTTTACAAGTCCCCAGTGAGAGTTCATCTCAAATGCTATGTACCACTTCCATGTTCCCCTATGTTGAAGGAGCCTGAGACAGTGACCACAACCAAACAGAGTTGGCTTCTGGAAGTACCTTTCCAGTCCTGCTGTCCTGTGTCCCAACTGGCATATGAGAATGAACTGAACTGGTTATTTTTTTGGTGACTGTTCAAAGAATTCCAAAAGCACAGCCTCACTTTAAAGCATACAGAAGTGAGACTTAACAGCAAATATAGGACATCTCATTTGGGTTAAAATTACTGATCAAGATTCAGGCAAGGATACAGGTGAGTTTCTGGAATATGACACATTGGCATTTGAAACTGCACTGCTGGTGTCTCAATGAGGTGATTTCTCAGCTCCACTGAATCACGGGGACTTTGAAGCACTAGTTTTGGTGGTGCAAGATTATCACCTCTAAAATTAGTTGAAATGATTGGAATTATCCATATTTGCAATGACATTGCTTGGATCAGATTATCACCCCTATTTTGGTGAACTAACAGTTTTAGAAACAAAATTTTAAATTCTTCTAAAAAGTTTGTGAAACTCCCATCTCCAGACCCTTGTCTTCAGCACCACTCACTGCTCTGTTGAGAATCCCAGCTCTCCCAGTGAGAAGTTCAACCCCTTGCCCTTCAACTACAAGCCCACTGCCCCAGATCCTCCCCTGATAGGACTACTCCCATCCAGGACTGAGTCCATGCAATGACCCAGGGTGGAGAGAGTTGCCTTCTTCTGGCTGGTCTGTGGCAACCCTTCAGCCCTGCATCTCAAAGGCATCTGTTCCCCTCAGCGTGCTGAGAGAGGCAGCAGTTTTGCAAAGCAGCTAATGAGAGGCAGCTCACCAGGAGGGATGTGAGCCACAGGAGATGCAGGCCCCCAAAGTCCCCAGCATCATAGGACCCAAAGTAACCACCTGAACTTACTTGTGCCTGTGACTGGCCTTGCTGTTATTTCTTTTTTGAGGCTGGGCTGATGTTTGCAGCATCTAACCCTAAGCATATCATATAGTGCTCATGTTAGAGCACCAGCTATCTTGGCTCCCTGGTGCACCTGTGGTTGGCTACTGTGGCCAGAAGCCTCCAGGAAGCCTGATCTCCCTAGTGGCTGTGAAGAGGAGTCTGCCTGCCTTGCTTCATCACCTGCATTACCTGCCTCAGATTGTGTTGTGTGTGTGTACCCACGCACATCCCTTCTCCCCTTTCACCTCCTCCGAATGCATCCATGAGTTACTCTGGGAAGTGCACCCGATGAGCCACAGCACCAAACACAAAGCATCACAAAGCAACCTCAGGGGAGAGCTGAGGACCAAGCCAGATAAGGCCTAACTGGACAGATATTCATATCTAGGGTTTTATCCACAGTGCTTTCTGAGCAATGGTAGGTCCTTGCTGTATGAGTTTGACAAAGATTCACATTTTGAAGCAGTACGTAAAAATTTACATCTGTGATGTTATGTGATGTGTCTGAGAGAACAAAATGCAAATAACTTAATTGTCAGAAGCGAGATGGAGAGGTTACTTATTCCTTAAAGGTTGTTTTTAATCGACAGATGGATCTGGCATCAATTGGGATAGAGGAGTGTGATATGAGAGCAGAGCAGGAGCATGAACTTTTGTTATTGGTGCTGTTTGTGCACTATTAAAAGTGACGGAGAAATTCAGTTATTAAGGAAAAATTAAATTGCCATAAATACCAACAAAATTTCAGTATCCATGTATGGATGTATGCAGATGTATTTAGACTGGCAGTAAGAGATTCTCCATTTGCAAAGAATAGTCATACCGGGACTCACACATAAGTGAATTTTTTGTGAAGCTTATGTAAGAAATTAGATCCATCTGACACCACTGAAAATGCACAGTAAGTCTCACTGTACTCTGGATTCACAGCTCTGTGGTCAGGATTTTCCTCAGCGCTTTCTGAGGCAGGAAAAGCATTTCTTTCCATTTGCAATCATTTTAAAGTAATGATAGAAATTATTTTTAATAGTACAAATACTACCCTGTACGGGAGCAGAGCTCTCAAGATGCAGTTGAGGGCAGTAAATCCTATTTTCTACTGAGATGAACAGGTTTTGCAGGCTGAACGTGCCTGAAGGCAGCTGCACTCTACACGCCCAATATTTTACAAAACACAGCAAGACAGGTTCATGTCTGGTGTAATCCCTTTGCCTCTAAAACATTTCCATCTTGGCAAATTGGCCTCAGAAGAAAGCAGTATGCTCCAGCTTTGTGCTTGGGTCAGTTTTTGTCCTCTTTCCCCTAGACCACATCAAGTTCTGGGCTCAGCCATTTTCTTCAGACAGGCAGAACTCTTACAAGGTCAACTCTGAGCAATCCATGAAGGAAAAACAACACAAATCTTCCTTTGGTGGTGAAGGGGTGCAAAAACCGGAGACGGGCAGGACATCGTTGTACAGACCTCGTTAGCAGGCCCTGTATGGAAGTGGTTTTGGCCAGAATCTCACCAAACAGCCCTTTTCCTTGTGGCTTGGAGCTCCCACGCCTTTGCAGCCAGGCAGGCGATCTCCTGTGCATCCCAGCATGGTGTGAGCCAGACCTGGACCTTCGCGCTACTTTAATGTGGCAGCCTCGGGTCTGGATTCAGTTTGGGATCTGGAGCAGTAGTTAGGAGTTCATCCACATGAAAACACAGCCGAGTTCTCTGCAGCTTCCCCGTGTCATGGCAGGACTCGTTCGTGGCTGGGCATTCACCTCCCTTCTGCTACACCCATGCAAACTGTGCCTCGCCACAGGAAACGAGCTGATCCAGTTAAAATTCTCCTCTCTCCCAGTCAACACACAGAAACGAAGACAGAAACTGCTTCCTCAGTGTTGCTCAATGTGCCGGGAGTTTGAAAGGGCTTTTAGGTAAACGTGGAGCCGAAGTGTCTGTCTCCACCCACTCTCCTTTTGCCAAAGAGGCAAGAGGGAAAAAAGCCCATATATAGCCCCTGTCTCTTGTTCTCTGGTTTCAGTGGGTTGCTGGATGTGCGTGCGTGCTACTAGCAGAGTTTCTGCTGTAAAACACCTCCCCGTTTTGGAGGGGAAGAGGTTCTTTTCTGTATGCACAATTGACTCAGAGACTTGTTTGTCCTGCAGGAATAGTTGCAGGATTAACGTTGAAGACTTTGATATTCAGCGATGAAAAAGCTCGCGTTGACACAGGGATTTGGGGAGGCTCAGGGTGTTCTTCCCTCTCTCTTTTTTACGCACCTAGAAGCTGGGCATGATTGACAGATTGCAACTTCAGTCCTGGAAATAGTCTCTTGAGACTTAATCCAAAGACCAACAAAGGCATCATGAAACCTGGTCCTGCTCTACTGAAAAATCAAGCAGCTGGCTGCAGGCGTGAAATTCACCCTGCCCAGGTAAACTCTGATGATCAAATTCACAGCTGTGAAAGGCTGCTGGGAAGTCAGGGGGAGCTGCCAAAGACAGAGGCACACGTAAAGCAGTGGCCTTCTCCCAGGCAGCCAGGTGAGTCTCTCAGCCTCCTGTATCAGTGCCTCTTTCAGGAATGAGGCAGAGTGACTTGGCCAGTGTACACACATCTCTTTTTGATGACAAGAAAGGAGGAGGAAATGCTGATAGCACCAGCCCAGTGCTTATTCAGGAACAGAAAAGACCTAAACACAAGACCTTGCTCAACGTGAGAAGATTCAGATTCACAGCTCCAATGCAGTGTAAGCTCTTTGGGGCATCTAAAGCATCTCAAGGGAGTATGGCCTGAACTATGGCCTGAATTAAGCTCCATAGTAGGCTGCATTGGATATTATCCCTATCCTCTAGTTTGTAACCCCTAAGTAGTTAGGCATGCTTTCTGCTCACATTCATAAGTCAAAGTAGTTGTTCTCAGACTGCCCAGCACCAAATTAAATTTCTTCAGGAAAGAGGCTGAAAGAAAGAGTTGTAATGGGGCAAATGATACAATGCCGTGTGCATTTCTTTCACTCAGAAAGTTGCTAAAAGCAGTTATCTGTACAAAATTTCTTCTCTAAACCTAACAGTGAGACATCGACATCTCCACACCTGCATGGCATGAAACACCCCTGCAAAAGTATTGCCTTTGTAGAGAAACAGGGGTAGATATGATTCTCTTTTTGAGCCTCAGAAGAAAATTACTACATGCCAATCATATAACTGCGACTTTTATTACTTATTTACCCTTTTTTAAAAAATCTTGGTAGTTCCAACAGCTTGGCTTTCAAAGTCAAGAAGTATATAAAACTCCATCCTTAGGAAGTGCCTTTCTGGTCTTCAAGACCCTGGAGGAAAATAGTGTTCCTTCAGCTGCAAAATTCCTGGCCAATACAGAGCTGACTCTATCTCAAAATTAGTTTCATTTCAAAGAAAGTAGTCAGTGCAATGAAAAAGAACTGAATCCTCAGGGTTTTTTCTAAGTTATTTACATTAGACCTAGTTAAGAGATTAACATCATAATTATCTACAACAGGGCAGATATGCTGCAGCATCTTACATTTCATGGGGAGGCTGGGGTTTGTATCCTTCTGTAAGCTCCCCTGAACTGAGGCATGAGGACTTGAGAGTTACAAGCCTAAGGTTGTCCTGCTGTCCCACCAGTGTCTGGTGGCTTTAGCAGGTCTTTAAGGGCAATAGGAAAACTGACTATAGCTAAACTTTGGTGATGTTACCTGATTAACTTTAGCATATGAAACGTTTTCTGTGACAGAGCACCTATAGAAAACTGTTGTGTTATTTTAAACTCTGCTTTGAGTTGTACAAGTCCCATGGAGTCTGTGTCATGTCAAAAGCTCAAGGTGCTGGATGGGCCCATCCTGGCTTTGAGCATGGTGATATTGAGAAGTTTGTCCTGCTGAGGACTCTTTCTTCTGAGGAAAGGTGTGCATTCACCTTCAAAAATATTAATGTTACTGGAAAAGTGAAGGAATGGCATCTGAGTTAAGAAATTATGGAACAATTACAGTGAAAAATGTTTTTTCATCATGACTCTGCTGAATGAAAAATGCAGATTTGTTAACACTGAAACTTTCCAGGAATGTCCCGTTTTACCAGCTTATTTTTACGCACAAAACTGTGGAGTGATTCCCTGAAAATTAAAATCATTTGTTTTAACCTTTTCAAAATTAAGGATTCAGTGTTTCTGTACAAAACAACTTTTTGTTTTGAGATGATTTTCAGCTTCCTTTGGAAGAAAATTGAAAACATTTTTTTAGATCTGTTTCAAAATAGAACCGTTAATTTGGGGATAAACCAGGATATTTTGTTTAAGTGGCCAGAAAGGTTTTTAATTCTTTGGAGGTGCTGATGAATCAGAAATAGTCCTTTTTTCCACAACTCTGATACATGCTCTGTTGAAGTTGCTTTGATATGTGATATCTCTTACTTTAATCTTAGATGTGCCTTAGCATTAGTAACTCTATTGGCTCCATCCTTAGACTTTTAAATGCTTTGGGCCTGAGCAGTGCTGGGATGGAAACTCCCTTAAGTGATCACAACATGAACCAAATAATTTTGATGGGACTGCTGACCCAGTAGACAAAAAGAGTGATCATCTTGGTCACTGACAGCCACAGAATATGGACATAAACAGAGGACATAATAACAGTAAATCTTAATTAGAGACAAATCTGAATGTAGGGGAAAAATCAACTCAAAAGAAAAGGAGAGATCTTATGGCATTCAGATTAACTTTGAATCTATTTGAAATTATATCTGAGAGGTGATGAACAAGATGTCACGTTTTGAATGACTAATAAAAGTGGTCTTGAGCCAGAACTGGTAGGAATTTATGTGTTTAATTTTAACAAATAAGATATGTTAGTGTTTCGAATACACTGACTTGTGACTACAGGAAAGCTGTCCAAGTTGATCTCCTGTTTTAATGCAAACATTGGGGAATGTCAGTCTTTGTGTGGCTGGTTTTCAATACATTAAGAAAAAATGTTTTGGTTTGTTTTGTTTTTTTAAAAGAAGGAGCCTTTTGTGACCAGAAACCCAAAATTATCACATTAGGACCACCCTGGCTGGCTTTGTATAGTTTTAGCTTCAAGCAAGTAGTATGGATATAGAAAATTATGTTTAAACTGAGAAGACATATAAGTTTGTACTGGAGTTTTGTTTCCCTGTTTGGCTTTAAAATAGCAGTTGTTGTCAAAGTAATGGAGTGTCACACAGACTTTGCTTTATTGCTTAGGGAAGTATCAGATCCCATTTTCAGAGATAAAATGGAATTTGAGTCTATAAGAGAGGAACTCTCCGGAGTTCAAGTGTCAGGAGGAAAGCCAAGGTCTTGGGACATCCACTGTGCTACAACAGCACAACCCTGTTCTTCCTGTCAAGGCCTGTTACAGTCAGCAGAGCTGGAAATCTGCTATTTTCTCTTGATTTTTTTTCTGTGGGCATGACAAGGGCAGGGCAACCTATGGGAGTGACCAGCCATGGAATACCTACATAGTTCTAGGTTTGGAACCTGAAGTTCCCCTCCCTAAGCTCCACGATTTGGATTCCAGCATTTATTTCAGGGCTATTTGTACTTCCAACTCAGATGATTCTGTGATTCCACAATGAAATCTGAACATGCATCAGCTGAGCCTTTGATCTGCATCCCTTCTACTTAGTGGTCTAGTAATTTTTCCATGGTAAATATGTTAGATAGAGTGGTTACTGTTAGAGTGGGTTCAGCCAATTCAACATGCAGAATAGCTTACACTGAGATATTGAAAGTGCAACTCCTAACATCAGCAGGACACATTTTGAGGAATGAGCTTTCAATTCTAGGTACCAGGACAGCATGAGCCTATGTTTCAAGTGGTAGAAATAGTGGAGTAAGGTTCCTGAAGCCAGAATTTCAAGGTCATATATATACAAGCTAATTCATACAGGCAGCTGAACAAATGGTTCATCCATTAGGAAGACAGAGGATATTAAAGAGATATGGAAGAGGGATATGAAAGTGGATATGAAAGAGGAAGAATTTTCTTCAGTTTACTTCTACTGGTGTTTGGTTTCACTACTCAGATAGCCACAACAACTTTCTATCCATCTCCTTGTCAGGAGATAATTTATGCTCTAAAGTTCTGGCAAAATGCTTTGGTTTGCCTCTTTGGAGGCCTCTCAAGAGGCTCAGCTCCTTCTGCAGGAAGGGCCATACTTTGGATGCATCTTCATCCCACGTCTCCACACTGCTCCATCCAGGCATGAAAACATCCCACATTGCTCTTGTCATGGTTTGACACTGGCCTGGCAGATAAACCGAATAACAGATTTATATATTAATCTCTCTCTTCTCACTGATAAAGACAAAGAGAGAGAATAAGGAAGAGAGACTTATGGGTTGGAAACTAAACTACACAACTTTAATGAAACAGTAATGATAAATAGGAAAAAATTACTAAATATATACAAATATACAACTATATAGGAAAAGTGATCCCACGTTCCTCCCCCCCTTTCCCCAATAACTCTCACGTCACCCAGCCCTGGGAAAGTGCAGGCTGGACTCCTGGAGTCAGCAGCAGTCAGGAGCTGGGGGCAGGAACACACAGATTCAGGCTGGCATGGATCAGGATCACAGGCAGAGGAATGGATGGAATCCTCCCAGGATGCTGGAGGGAGCAGGGAGGAAGCAGGAAGGAAGAAGAAGAAGTGTTTGACCCTTGTGATCCCTCAAATTTATACCGAGTATGACGTGTATGGGATGGAATACTCTGTTTGGTCAATTCTGGCATCTATCTTGTCCGGTCCTCCCCAAAGGAGGGGTTCAGGTGGGACCTCCTTACTCCTTCTGGAGGGTAAAATGTTCCTGAGAGCTGAGCAGTGTCCTTGGCTCTGCACACCAGTCTCTGGCAGTATCTATAAACATCGAGTGTTATCAGTCCTAGAAGCAGACACTGTCTGAGAAACTTGCTGTTAATTTCAGCAAGTGCAAATACTTACAAGAGACTTAGCTGAAAGCAAAAGTACAAACCAGAAAATCACCTTTATCCTGGCCCAAACCAGGACAGCTCTGTCTGTGAGCTTTTAGCACTGCTACGCCATGCTCAGGTGTGTGCTTCAGAATGACCAAACACATCAAGGAGGATCAGCTGGCAGGTCAGCTAGGTCACCCTCTGCCAGCACAGGAGTTTTCCCTGATAGTTTGTCCCTGTAGCATAGGCAGCTCTGACCTGGCACTGTAGGCAAATGAAGGGAGTCAGATGAAAGATGCCTGATTTGGAAATCTTGCTGAATTTCTCTCCATTGCCGTGAATACTGCCTGTTTCAAGTTATCTGGTAAACACTTCTATCATTGTGACTAAGGACCTGCCAGAAGAAACAGAAAAAGACATCTGAAATGAAGCTGCATGCAGGGGTAGATGGCTGTGCTCTGCCTCTCCACTTTCCTCACAGGTAAACTGTAATGGTTCTTCTTTGTGAAGAAGCTCTCCAATACTTCACATTCAAAAATCTGCTGTTTTCCTTACAGTGTTGTTTATACCATGGTCATCTGGAAATTTTCGAAAGTTTACTTGTGCCTCAAAAAAATAACCTGGGTTTTATTTTAAAATGCATCTTTTGATCAAGAAGGCAACCAGCACCATTAAAGCAATTTAGTTAGATGGTAGCTGTTAGAAGACAAAGTTCTGCTCTGAATTTTTCCTGGCTAAAACCAGGTCATACAAACAGGAGTCTGTACACTTGGCAAAGCTTTCCCATATAGACCCTTCGAAGTCCTTACAAAGGATACAGCTTCTAGTTCCTTTTACAGCACTAAACATTGAGGCACAAAGGGACTTGCCCAAGCAGTTAAATAAACCCCAGCTCTGAGAGACAGGACACTGAACAATCTGTAATCCTTCTCTTCCTCACACACGGGAGGGAGGAAGGTGAGGAAAGTCATTTGTCCCCTGTCACATCCAAGAGTGAAGTTCTGCTCACTCTGATCTGGATGCATTTCTGAGTGATCTGCCCTGGTTTTGGTCTTGCTCTGGCAGGGGGCTTGGACTCAGTGATCTTCAGAGGACCCATCCAACCCCTGACATTCTGTGACTCCCCCTCTGCTCCCCTCTCATGAGACCCCAGCTGAAGTATTGTGGCCAGGACATGGAGCTGTTGGAACAAGTCCAAAGGAAGGATCATGAGAATGATCAGAGGGCTGGAGCACCTCTCCTATGAAGACAGGCTGAAAGAGTTGGAGTTGTTCAGTCTGGTAAAGAGGAGGCTCCAGGGAGACCTCCAGTACCTGAAGGGGCCTGCAGAATAGCTGGGGAGGGACTTTTTACAAGGTCATGTAGTGATAGCACAAGGGGGGGATAGTTTTAATCTGAAAGAGGATAGACTCAGATTAGATATTAGGAAAAAAAATCTTTAGTGTGAGTGTGGTGAGACACCGAAACAGGTTTTCCAGGAAAGTTTTGGATGCCCCCTCCCTGGAAATCTTCAAGGCAAGGTTGGATGGGACTTGGAGCAACCTGGTCTAGTGGAAGGTGTCCCTGCCCATGGCAGGGGGGGTTGGAACTAGATGATCATTAAGGCCCCCTCCAACCTGACTCTATGATCTCAGGACGTTAAGGAGCTTATCTTCTGCAGGGCTTTGTGGACCATGGTTCTTTTGGAACATCCCACTTACTTGCACTGCAGTTCTGTTACTCTATTATTATTATTATTATTATTATTATTATTATTATTATTATTATTATTATTATTTTAAACTCTCCACCTTTTCTTTTTCCTCTTGGATTTTGCAGAAATAATTAAGCCCCTTTGGTTAGTGTCTGAGGAGGGGAAATTCACTGACTAATAATTACCTTGCAAGCCATTTAATGAAATTGAAGAAGCACAGTAATATCCATAATCTAACTCTTCTAGCTTGTTAAACCCTAGTTTTGTGTATTTCCAAGTGTTAATATTCAGACATAAATGGAAAAAGGTTAAAAGGATCCAGTGAATTCGAAACAAATGTGCCCTTTGTGTATATGAATTCTGAGTTGTCTCTACTGGACATGGGGTATTGGTTAATCTTGCTATGAATACCAAAATTACCTCCTTGTTAGCAGGACTCTTTGCTGTTGTTACTGTAGCCCAGTGGAAAGGGCATTGACTTAGGTGCTAAGAGTCTTAGTTTCTCATCACATCACTACTCTCATCACATCTCATCACATCACATTACTGTCCTGCCTTTTTCTTGGACATATTCCTGCATCTATTTATTCCTCTGGTTTTTTCCCATCTCATGCTGTCTTGTTTATCTAGAGGTGAAGCTCTTTGGGGCAGAGAACTCCTTCAATACTCAGTGTCAGGTAAAAAGGAGCTGGGTCTCTGTTGGTTTCTTAATGAAGTAGAAACAAATGCTAGCCACTTAAATGTTAAATGAAAAGAAGTTCCATCTAAAACTGATGCACATACTCAAAGCTGATCATAGTCTGTATGAAGTTTAAACCAACTTCATCATCTACAGCTTCAGCAGCCCTAGATTACCTATCTGCATTCTGCAGCACATTCTCCTATGTTTTAAATATGGAGGCACTTTAATAATTAAGCACTGAAAAAAATCCAAGACAGTTGATCCCATGTCTTTTCAGTTTTACTTTCCCTCCAGCTGTCCTGCTTTCATCCTGTCACTTTCCATGCACAGCATGTTTTTGCACTGAAAATGTAGAGCTCAAAGGGAGAAGTTGTCAGGAGGGAAGATTGAGAGGTGGTCAGAAGGTATCTGGAGTGAAGGTGTATGAGTTCTGTAGCTATACTGAGAGGGTGAATGACCACCAAGGAAAGAAAAAGAAGTGGGGAGTGGAGAAAAGAGGCACCACTTTATTTATTAAGTGCCATCAATGTTTAAGGCATAAGGCAGAAATTCCTGAACCAAGCAATTCATAGTTTAAGTGTTAAATTGTACCTTTAAGTGGAAAAAGCCCACACTGAGGCCAAGAAACCACTTACTGAGATTTCTCAGAAAGTTTCTGAGCAGCTCTGGGGTCTGCTCTCCTCCCACCACTGTGGTGGAAAAGGGGGGTGTCTCCATAAATCATATCTCCTTTAGAGACTGCTGTTACCCACATGGATATTCCCTGCTCTCACCATGACTGCTGCTTCACCACCAGAGCTGTCTCTCTGCAACACTTCATCCCCTGGGAAGAGTCAACAGGAAGAGAAATGTGGTGAGGCAAGACACTGCCAAGCTAATGAAGGAGTCGAACCATAAAACTGTAACTCCCTCGTGAAAAGGGCCACAGTTGGTCATAATACAAGCATAAGACTATTAAGGAATCCTCATCATCTGTAGCTAAGCTGTCCTCTCTCCAGATGGATCTGTTACCTTTCATCAGAAGATGTGCACTGTTTTCTGTGGTGTTGATGTGTGGACATTGTAACTTTAGGTTGTTTGGGGTTTTTTTTCGTGTTTATGTCCCTGTAGCTGATGAAGCTTGGTCACTGCTGGCCACACCTCAAGTTTTTGTGGCAAATTACAACATGCACCTTTCTTGGCTAATGCAGGGCAATGGCTTTCAGATCATTTTAACCCTTTATGATCCCATCCTATTGTGCCTGGATACCCACAGTTTCTCTGAAGTGCAACAATTTATGTGTAGGACAAAAGGGTAAGAAAGACCTTATATTCCTGCCCTAAGTCCTGATCCACCTCACAGATATACAGCTCTACAGGACTTACACACCACAAGACTTACACACTACAGCAGCATCAAGCTGCTCTGTACCTTGATATCTACAAAAAACAGAAGCAACAACCACAAATGTGGATGGGTAACATCTCATTATAAGGATGTAGTGTGACATGTAAAACCCTCTGAAAGATTCTCAATGCCATTCTTGAGTGTGGAGCCCGTGTGAGGAAAACAACCTTAGCCACTCCCTCTGTCCCTCCTCAGCATCTTTGCGTGCTCTTTGGTATTTTGTCTGCATTGGTAATGAAACACTGATTTTTGTCATCTGAAAACACTATAATGCGTTGGAAAAAGAAGGAGAATAGAAAAAACATGACCTTATAAAGCTGAGGAAGCTGCAGAAAGGTAGTGAGCCCTCCAGACGGAGCTCTTGGAAGCCTATTCTTCTGACACAGAAAGCAGATAAAATCTAGCTGAGGGAAATCATGTTTGGCCTAATATGACCTCACATTTAGACTGAGATTCAGAAAGAAATATGTGACCTTGCAAGCACAGAGAGGCATTAAGGCATCCACCCTAGAAAAGGACATTAAGCTAAAAAGGTTGCTGATTGAAGGTGTTGTTCTTCTCTACCCATATTTTTCATACCAGCAAATGTAAGACTTTTTGTTGCCTTTTCAGAAAATACCAAGGTTATAATGTCTACCATTCCAGAATGTGAAACAAAAAGAAAGTAAGAATTCACTTCTGGTTTACAGCTGTTGTCCCAATAGCTGTATATGCACCAATGAAGTATTACAATGATCCAGAGACTTGTTTGCCAAGCCACAAGCACATCATGATCCAGAAATAAACAAGGGCCAAGAGAAGAAAAGTCAGTCCTGTTGGAACTATGTTTAAAAAGCCTCCTTAGCTTGGTTTGAAACCAAGTACACTATTGCCAATCTTATGATTCTGTAAGATGCTAGTCTTCCTCCTCCAAACCATGAAATTATATACTTGCTAGGTATTTTTATTTGCCTTCTATGAGCCCCAAGGGTTCAAATGTACAAACTTCTCCCTGCTATCGTGGGATGTGCATAGGCCTAGCGCATGTCTTTCTAAACAAAATCTGAGATTATCATGTAATTAAGTATCACTAGACACTGAGCCTTGAAAAAATACCCTCTAGAGGATACTTTTCAAACAATGAAGTGTGGTAATGCTGCAGTGAGAGAGATGACAGAGAAAAGTGTGTCTAGGAGATCAGTGTCAAGGTTAAGGTGAGGGTGACATCCTTGGCTAACCTATGGCAAGAGGCATCCATCCCAGGAGCCCGGGGAAGAGAGCAGCAAATACACAAACCTCCAGCCTTGGCGTTTGGCTGCAGAACTGCTGTACTTGATCTGCAATTCCTCTGGGAAATCCCACGGAGATTTTTGGCTGGGGCTTTGGAACAACTGGAGAGGAAACTTCATCGAGCCCTCCGCCTGTTTGGAGAGCACTTTATAAGTTTATGCTATGCTGACTGAACCCTTCTGCAATGCAAACACCAGCCGGTAGACTTCTAGCTTATAGGCAGTCAAGGTTTGTTGAAGGGCTGCTGGTAAAAGATGATCCAATGAGCTGGGGCACAAGGCAGCTCTTCTTGGCATGAGCTTTTGAGGATCTTATTCTTTCAGTCTGCAGCTGCTAGCCACAGTAGTCCCCCAATGGGTAGATGGAATCTGTTGTTTTCTCTTGAGAGAGTTACTAATCTTTTCAGCTACATAAATACACATCTATTATTGTCTGAGTAAATTGCCTTAGAAAACTGTTTCTTCAAGAAAATAAGCCGAAATTTCTTAAAAGGAAAATGTCAGTATATTTTTCATAATTACTTCAGTACTTTTTTTCTACCATTGTTTATGGTAAAATCTCAGTAGTTAGTAACTACCATATAAACTGACATTATCATACCTGCTTAAGAATCCGAGCTTACCCAGTCTCAAATAAAAAGTGAGATTTTTGCATCTCCTTGCTCCTCTGCAAAGATCATTTGGATTTCTTCCCAAATTATCCCCTGCCTATGTTCATTTGTTATTGCATTTCTCTTGGATGGCAAAGAGCTCTGAAAAGAATGAGATTATACAACCCCACCATCAGCATCGCACTTCAGTGCTCACATCCAGCCCTTCCCAGAAAGATTCCAGTTCAGCAAGATATTTATCCAAATGCTTACCTCTGCACACAGCAGTCTGCACCCCTCCAGCAGTAAGATGAGGGGTTTGCTCTGGCAGTTGGGGAAAATAGGCAAGGTTCAACAAATCTGGATAGCAAGTGGTCTGAACCTCAAAAAAAAAAAAAAAAAAAGTGCAGAAGAGGGATCCGCTCTATTTTATACACAGCTTTAGATTTTTGTAATGGTATTACTGGAATTAATATATTTCTCGATCTGCTAAAACTAGGCAGCTTTGTGAATCATTTATTTTGTAGAAAGAAAAGAAACTATTCAATAGTTACCTCAATCTAGATGTAATTTTGAAACTAATCTACACCATGATTTCACCAGGAGGTCTGTAAGTAGAACAAAGATGAATCCAGAGCCTATGGATGTCTGTAAAATTTGCCTTTATATTATAAGATCTCATCAGAAAAGAACCTGTGCCTAAGCAGAGTGCACTGAAGAAACTGTAAGCAAATTTGTGCCTTATTTAATTTTAGTATCTGGATTTACACCTGAGGGGCATTTAATGAATACAGTGAACAGATGCAGTTTGACTCTACTCTGACAAGTACATGTATTTGTTACTGGAAGGCTAATAGCATCCCAACAGTGATTCACATGGAAACTTCCTACCTCTAGCTGCAGTTATTAAAATCATAATAGTGGAAGAGACTGCAATAATTTTAACCTGGTCCTGAAACTGCCTGCCCAAACAACGATTTCACATACCAGATCCCATTTACGTCCGCAGGGCCAGGAACTTGCACACAGTTCCTGAGAAGCTTAAATATTTGCAAAACTGCAGATGGATGTGAACATTTTGACCAGTCTCTGGGCCTGCTTATGCTGCAGCCCTGAAGATTTTGCCACAAGTCCTGGGATAGTTTGCCCCACTGAAATTCCATCTCCTGGCAGAAATGGTCTGCCAGAATATCAGCTTTTCTTTGTTTGTTTGTTGAATCCTAAAATCTTTTTAGGCTTCCAGACAATTATGTCTCAAGGCTTAAAAATAAGAAATCAGATAAAATCAAGTCCTTATTTCCTAGAGCTATAAATCTCCTGATTTTTAGGTGAGGCTTTGTCCCAGGGATCTCAGCACTGTTTTTTAAATAACTGGGTCTGCAATTCCAATTGTGGAGTTCCCTGCACCACCAGCAGCACATTTCTCCTGGCTTCCAGTGGTGGCAGGTCTGGCCTGTGGTCAATGATTTCTTTATCACAGAGTTTGACAAAACCACATTTCAATTGCAAGAGGGAAGGGGCAGAGAAGCAGGTGTTGCATTTTAACAGAAAGGAATATACCTATTCATTTTATAATCAAATGTTTTTACTTTATAGTTTTAAATGTCACATCAAGAAAGCCTTTTAGTACAGAACAGAAAGATCATCAGGACAGGAGCAGATGGCTGTTGCTATCACAAGGCTCCTGCACAGAGCCCTTTCTGCCTTCCTTCAGCCACAGGGACCTGTCGGCTTCTCATCTGCAGCCTCAATAAACCCTTATGGCCCTGCTGAACTAATAAAAGGAAAATGCTTAAAAATAAAGGCCATGTTTACGTTCCCTAGCCAGCATTTCATTTTGAGAGAAGGTGTCTGGGAGGGGCAGGGAGGGCTGAGTCTGGGGGTCCTGTGCATGCTCACATGTGCACCTTGGGTTTCCCCTCCAGCTTTTCTGGGCACTTTGAATGTGGCTGGAGGAGCAGGACGCCTTTTCATTGCAAGCACTGTACCCCAGTGCTCAGCTGCTGACCCCCCCATGCCTGTGGGAGCTTTCACCCCATCAGAAGCATGGTGTTTGCAGTGGTGGGGGTGATGCAACCCTGAAAAAGACATCAGTGCAGAGGCATTGCCGAGGGATTACAACCCTCCTGCACTCCTTCTGCCAGGGCTCAGCGCTTGCTGGGTGTTCCCTCCCACTCCCAAGAGGAAAAGAAAACTTCTGCCATGATCATGAGGATTTCTCCCTCCTGGGACAATCGTTACACCTTTTTATCAGGATCTTAACACAGTGAAGTGACTGCAGGGTGCACAGTGCCCATGAGAGGAGGAGGCCCAGGTCCCCTCCGCAGGAAGGGCACGGGGGGCAGGACCAGCAAAAGCAGTGCACAATTGAGCCTTCCTGACTTTCTTCCAAAAAAAATACTTGCAGAGAAACCTGGAATTATGTATAAGTAAAGTTCCCTTTTGATATTACCACGTAATTTCCACTTCTGGCAAAGAGATTTTTGCCCAGGCTAATTTGGAGACATTTCCCTTCACCACATCGGCACCGCTGTGTCATTTTTGATAGAAGTCTCATTCATGGGGAGAGTCGGGGCAACTCACTCCTCCAAACAGGGCTGCTTGTTGAGCCTCTCGAAAGACTGCATGAACAGATAAACATGCTACACATGAAGTACATTAGGTGGAGGTGAAATACAGATGATTATATTTAAGGGCTTACAATAGTCGTTAAGAGCTTCTAACCACAGGCCCTGGCAGGGCTGGTCCTGTGCCTGCAGTGCATGTCTTGGCTACATCCTCAACTGACTTTCTGTTTCTCCCCCCTTGAAACAGGGCCAATCTTGTCAGTCTGGTAGCATTGAAAAAAAAAAATTTAAAAAAAAATAAAAATTCAACTCTGTTAATAGGATTATAAGATTTGGGGAATATAATGTTGTTGCAGATCATTTATTTTGAAAGCTGATTTCGTTTTAGTGAAAACAAGCTCAGCCCTGCATGCTGGGGGCTTGCAGCCATTATGCCAAACACAATCATTGCTGGTTTGAAAGATGTGATTGCTTTTTAATGTGGAAATTTCACAAGGTTACAAAAGAGGAAAAAATTAAACTCCTTTCTTATAACAAAGTCACTCTGGGGTATGGGCTACAATGCCCTGACAATGTCCAGATACTCTGACCACATTACACATCAGAAAGGTGGATGAGTGTGATTTACACCATTTCGCAATTGAGGTTTTTTCCATGCAGCTGAAAAAGCCAAAGAGTTTTGAGCAAAAATAAAACCAGTGCTTTGTAAAATGCACTTAGAATTGCACAAACACAACCCAGGGGTCAAGGAAGTAGAGGGTGGATGAGGAAAGAGTCCAGAGGGATAACGTGATCTCCCCCTCCATGCCTGATAGCTATGGACCCACCATGGCAGCCCACTTGGTATATTGAAAACTAAGATCCTCCTCAGTGTCTCAGACAAGCTTTATATTTGTTAGACATCAGAATAAAAAAAACTACAATTAGCATCCTTGGCCTTTTCAATAGCCTCCTCCCAAAGGGCCTAAGTATATTCTAGAAATAATGGCTGAGCCCCAGTTTCCTGGGTGTCAGAAGATGTTCTGTCACCATCTCAGAAGAACCATTGTTGTGACAAAAGCCTCATGGCACAGCCCAGATGGGGCTGAGCAGGAAAACAGGCACTAGCAGGAACATCCCAGTCAGAGGAATTCATCAGGAGGGACCAAAAGGAATGAATTTTTCCAGTGTGCTCTTAAAAGAATGATGAAAGGGGATAGAAGGCTGCCCCTTTTCGAGGTTGGGAGGGGTGTGGGATGGATACGTGGGCTCTTTCCTCCTTTGTAGTGAAGATGTTGCTTTTGATCTACAGTGAAGGGGAGAGCTCTCCCCAAAGGCAGGAGTGAGGGAGGGCGTAGATCTGGAGGGAGACACAAAGGATGAAGCTGAAGCACTGCCTCGTAGCCGGGGTTTGAAATGACATGTGCGCAGCGGAACCTTTTTCTTTTCAAAGCAATTTGCTATCATTATATTGCCTGTGCATTTCCAATACATGTCAGCCTGTTCTCTTTTAACTTGGCAGGAGGGGAAGGTGCTTTTATTGCAGGGCTCCTTGCAGAAGCTCACCAGACATTGCTATTATTACATCTGCCGGGCGCAGCACAGAACGATGCCTGTTCATTAAAGGAATGGGGTTAGAGTAAAGCAAATTTGTTCAGTTCCTCTTAGAGAATGTCTTGGGTAGGCTTAGAGGCTTTCATATACAGAAATATTCCAAATTTTAAAAGTAAGATGCTTTCTAACCCTGTAACTTCAGGTTCTGGATAGCTGATGATTTACCAACTTCATTTAGCATGATCCTCTCAGTGGTGAAAATCCAAGAAACTGCTAGAAAAACCTTTATGAAGGATTTCAGAAACTTGTCAATTACGAGATCCCCATTGACTATTTATTTTAGTATTGCCTTTCTGCTTTAACTCACATTTTTCTCTACCTTTTGGGGACACTGTGTGGTTTTACATGAGGACGGAGAGGTAGGGCAAGGCTTGAAAGAAAAATTCAGATTTCACTTCTTCAACCAGATGATCTCTCATTCATGTGCCAAGGGATGGGGCTGATAACCACTCCGTGTGGCACCATGCCTAGGCTGCTACACTATGAAGCTAAACACTGACAGGCAGTATACAGAGATTAGTTCAGTCTCTGTTCCTGCATTTCCAGATATTAGTACAAGAAAACTACACAGAGCAGAACAATGTTGTTTTGGTTCCCTCATCTATCTTACCCTCATGTTGGTTCAACCCCAAACTGCCTGAGAATGAGCCCTTCCTCCAAAATCTTTCTCCCTCTGTTGTTGAATGGAAATCTGGTAGCTGGAAAGGTTTTTCTAGTGGGAGAGCAGCCAAAACCAGACACCTCTGACTATTTAGCCTTGGAGTCAGGATTCCTAATGGTACAGAGAGACGCTGCAAATTATTTGGTTTCTTCTGCAGAACTGTGAAGATTACATCAGTCACCTCCTCCAAAGGTGGTAAAGACTGGAGAGCAGAAGTGCCATCCACTCAGACTGAAGAATGAAGAACCAAAAAACTCTATGGGGGCTTCACAATGCAAATACACTAAATCATCCTGCAAAACATGGGAAGGAGCATGGGTTTGAGAAAGAAACAGCAATGATAGCATGCCACTGATTTACAGCTGCCACTGACAAGGTGATCAAAGAGGAAAATGCTGCTGCTGGGTCCCAGCCTCATAAAGTGCTTCAGCAAGACTTGAGCAGCTAGGTCAAGATTTGGGTTTGGGAGACAAAGGAATAGAATTGGCCCAGTGGTTTGTCATGATATCCTGAAGAAATGCCAAACTATGAGGAGTCTCTCTCTTGCTTGATTTTTTTTTTTTTTTTTTTTTTTGCACAGAAGCCTGACTAACAAAATGGAAATGCAGCACACAGGTTTTCTCCTGGCATGACAGGCTATTGCAGCCTTAATGGTAGGCTGCTAGACTAGAAGCAGTCTTTCATTGAGTTTGTCTTACTGAGAGGAAAAACTGCTTTGTGTAATAACTTTATGGTAAATGTTGGCAAAAGATTTGCACTGCATACTGAAAGGGAGACATTTCTGACCACAGCTCATGAACCACATTTATTTACTCTGGCATTTGTCCATTATTTGTTCATAGGCTTTCTGTCTCTGCTAAATGTGTTCCAATTTTGGGAGCTAAATCATTGCCAGTAGTTTCCAGGACATTCCGCTAGGCTAAGCAAAATTGCCCTAAGCAGTTGTCAGAAACCACTGGAGTAGTATTTTAAATACAGATTATCTGAAGAAAATAAAAGATACCAAACGTCCTATCTGTCCGAATCCTGTATGTTGTAAAAAGTTAGGGATCAGAAGCAGAAGACTTACAACACTGCTTGTTTTTCTTGAGCCATTTTCCCCCATTTAATGAACCAATCTGATTTTAAAATTAGGATAGTAGTTAAAAACTACATGTATTTGTCAGCAACTCTCCAGATAGAAATCATGCTCAAACTTCAGGATGGAAAATCCTAGTTATTTACTTCTTAATAAAAATTAATTACCAAATACAAAAGGAAAGCCATGGCTGTTAAAACTGACAGTCAATTACTATCAGATGGCCTTGCAAAAGCACATATTTATAGCTTAGGCAGCATAATAACATGAGAATTGCTTTTCTGGGTGAGCCCCCTGATCCATCTGCTCTCTGATACAGAGAGCTATCTGATACAGAGTTCACAATAACCTGTTGAATTACCTGCCCCAGCCATGGTCTAATGAAGATTGCAGAAGAATCCCTAAGACAGTGAGTGACTTGCTTAAAGTATGAGTTCCTATATTTTTCTTTAACATTTTTTTCTTGCCATTAATTATTGTAATTGCAGATAGACTTATTGTCCAAAAGAAAGCTTAGTGCTTCTTTGGACTTTGCTGAATTCCTGGCCTGCATGGTATCCTCTAGCAAAGCTGCCCAGAGTCAGCATGAGCCCCCAGGGAGCAGGAAACCTGCCTGCTAGTGCTGTGGAATGTGCTTTCATTTTCATCAAGTGTCCACTTTTTGCTGTGTGTTAGAGGGTACACTGATTATTTTCTCTGCTTTTACCGTGTCCCGTTCTTTTTCTCTCCTTTTCAAAGAGAAACAAATCCCAGCTTTCTGTTTTTTTCCACCAATGAGTCAGAGTCATTTCTAAACTCATTTCCAATCCCTCTCTATTTCTACAGACAGAACAACCAGTTCCACCTATGCAGTGCCAGGTGAAGTGGTAGCAGTGATTTACATAGCAGCATTCTGCTGCCCTTCCTTATGCAGACCATTAGGGTTTGAATCCACAGCTTCACATTAATAGAATATCCTCAATGGGCTGCAAGATAGAGTTCCTCTCTAAATCAGTATTTTAATTCAGGAATCCTTAGGGAGGAAAAAAAAAAAAAAAAAAAAAAAAACAGGGGGAAGTTCCTCTCAATGTATATATAATATTTTCTCAACATTGAATTTCAGCTCTGTTTCTGATCATGTGAAACTCCTCAAAACACTCTTTTCACACTGTGCAAATAATAATGCTGTGTCCTCTTTATTTTTTACCACACTGCCCACTTGTACATTAAGCACAGAAGTAACAGTAATACAATAATAATAACAGTATAGTAAGTGATGAGTTACTGACACTGATCCTAGTAAATGGAATACATAAATGATAAACCTTTTACTTCGACAAAAGCTAACCATTTAATCCTTTTTGAGCAATTGTTTGTTCACTAGGTTTAAAGCATTTTGCTTTGCTGTGTTCTAGTCAGTTTTGATTGATAGAAATGTCCATCTTTACTTGCATGATGATTTGGTTTTCTTGCTTAGCTTCATATGTGTATCTTGTTAGAGGCTTACTGGGAGCCTGGAAGGCTGGGCTGGCTGGGTTGCATCTGTCCACCTCTTGCAGGCATGGGCAAAGATTCTGAGAGATTAGGGAGGTATGACTTGGCAAAATCTGTGACAAACCTTATCTACTATCATGTTCCTGTTACTGTTTTATTTTTCTTACTGTTTTGTGACATTAATGGGTGCAGATAAGATTCCCACTGGTCCATAAATCTAAAATTATCCCTGTATGTTTAAATACTAGTAGTCTAAGCATAATTCTAATGCTTTAAATATTATGTCCTCTATCTCCTATAATTTTTCCTATTCCCAACATTAATGAGGAAATGCAAATGTTATTCCATCACTTGGCAGGGGTTGATTTATGCTGTATAGTAAGTCATTTGTTTTCAATTTACCAGCTTGCTTCAGTGATACTTTGGTTTCACACTGCACCTATACTACTACTAGAAAAGAGGAGGTGGAGAATAGATAACTTTCCGTAACCTTACCTAAGAAAAATCTTGCTTAGCTTCCCCTTTAATTTCAGTGACTCCAAGCAATACAGTGATTTCCTTCAAGCCTTCAAGATGCTGATAGATTTAAATAAAGTATTCTTCCGTTTGAGACATTCAGCTACTTGAGCCTCGAAAAACCTATCTTCACTTCTTAATCTTGCCCTTTCTTGTTTGCTGCTACAAGACAGCACCATTTCTATTCACTGTTGCATTACAATCCATTTGCAGAAAAAAAAAAAAAAAAAAAGAAAAAAGAAAAAAACCAGAAGGACTACAGTGGGAAAGCAAAAGCATCTGGAAAAATCAAACAATGTGAATTAATACCTTCTTTGTGGGCTAGAGGAAGCAATGGAGTCAAGGAAGGCCTTTGGATGTTATGTTTTACAATACCTCTGGAGGCCCAAGCCCCACTGTAGGCTGTTTTCTTCTTGCTTTTGGACAAGCTGAAATTAACTGGTAATAACACACAATTAAAAGCGCATGTGAGTGTCTGGGTGGGGGTGTGTGTCTTTGCTCTAATTCCTTTCCTTCTGTGCATTTTAACTTTCAAACTTCAGCAGCAGTGAAGAGGAGACAGACAGGTACACATAGCAGCCACATCAAAATCTTGGTGGGGCAGGGGGAACATTTGACACCTCCTTCTTTCAATGCCCCCTGTCTGGTTTTAATTTCACTAAATCGCTCCCGTCTGGGGATTGTATATTTTCAGTGGCCTCTCCCAGCAATGCAGAGGTAGAGCATTAGTGTGCCAAACCCCAGCTATGCTCAAGTGTGGGGCTACAGCTTTACATGAGTCAAGAGGCAAGTCAGCTCTCTGGACCAGCCATTCATTGAACTTAACTCAGGTCTAAAAGCGATGCCAAAAAATCTCACTTGTACTTTTCCCTTTAGGGCCATCTCACAAAAGAAGAGATGGACAACATGAGTGGCAAATGGGTTAAAAGCCTTTTCACAGCACTGCTTTGAAAGTATCCTCTCAGTCTGTGGGGCCTACAGGGTCCCTCACTATCAGGTGGATAGTGTACTGCAGTTGCTGTTCAGGTCAACATGGACATTATTGGCTTGGGTAGGAGGTTTGCTGGGTTGTAAGAGTCAGGAGGGATCTTGTCCTTCCTAACTCCAAGGAAAGGGATGATTTGGAAGGAGGATTTCACTGGGCATCTGGTGAGACATGGTGGAGTCTGGGCTCCTGTCCCCTGCCAGTGGAGGTTTTGCTCCTGGTTTGGTTTAATGAAAAGCTCCCGCCCAACACAGAAAATTTGCATAGTCTTGGGAGGAGTCATCTGGTAACAGGAAAAAGTGAGGAACAAGAGAAAAATAAATAGAGGAAAAAGAAGAGCTCCTCAGTTATCTGCTCCAAGGCTGAATTTTGCTGTCATAGGGCATAAATCTGCAACCCTCCATCCCCTGTGAGCACCTAACACAGAAATACCCTCACAGGCAGTGAATAATGCATAGCAATTTCAGGTACTTATGCCTGAACAGAAACCCTTCATCACATTTGGAAACCTGTCAGGATGTAAAGCAAAGCCATTCCTCCTAGTATTAGTTGGCACAACTCCTCTGCTTGCACATGGCTTGGGGACAAGGCCAGTACAAAGTCAGAGTGTAGGCACGTGTGGCTGCTGGGGGTCTGCAGAGATCTGCAGAGCTCTGGGAGACATGGGGACCTAAAAGAATTCTCAGGATAAAGCCAGCCAAGGGGCACCATAAATTAATTTCGCCCACTGCAGCTCCTCTTGCCAGAAGCAGGATTTGGCCTCAATAAAATCAGGAAACTGAGGTGGTAATAGGGTGCTTTGAGAAATCACATTGTGCCATTGCGTGGCCCTGAGGCTGTAATGAATGACTTACACAATAGGCCAGTGAGAGCATAAAAAGATAAGATACCTGTGCCTGTTCTTCCAGAGCTTCATTACATGAAAGCACACTTTTTTGAGATTTGAAGCATATTTTTTTCCTCCCCTCCCCTCACTGAGATCTCAGTGAATTGAGCATTACAGTGGCTTTGACTGTAACCATTATAATCATTTTCCAGTGCTAATGTTGTGGTTTTAATGAAAGGAAACAGCAAATGGGGTATCGACTCATATATACAAATCTGCACTTCATTTGCACAAAATAGCTTCTGGATGACTTTCCTCCATGTATTTGGTCTACACCACTCTTTTTGAGAAATGATCAATGTCTACAACTGTTTTCTCTTCCACAGATAAAGCAGATGCTATTCATTACTGCCTTTGCCATGCATATATTGCTACTTTCCCCAAAGCAGCCGCAGTGGGTCATGTGTTTATTTTTCTTTAAATCCTTTTGTTCTTAAATCACTCCACTTCTGCTTTCAGGATATGATGAATGATTAATGCTGTAGTAGCAACATTATTGAATTAGGAAAGTCACTGGCAGCTTCCAAAATCATTGAGACAACCAACAAATAAATACAAACCACTTCTTTAGAGTCTGATGCAGCAGAGAGTGTGATGGTGTCAGAATAAGGAGAGGTGATGCTGATGTGAGCACTTTTAAAGCTGCAAGACAGAGTTGCAGTTACCAACATGTAAATCATAACAGCACTGATAACAATGCAGATGTCTTGAACAATCTTGCATTGAAGAGCTGGAACTGCAATAAAAACAATGTTAAGACAGACTCAGAACTGACGCACACCTTTAGAGGGAATTCTTTTCTCTAAGAAGTTATATGATCATTAAAAAATGAATTATCCTTTGGTTGAAGGTTTGGCTTTGTTTAAAGAGTCAGGGTTTGGAGTCAGATGCTGAAACATAGGTGTTCAGCACCTCCCAGGGATTAGAGCCAACAGCTGGAGCAACAGTTTACCAGGAAAAGAGAGAGATTACAAATTTCTGGAGTAACCCTTTGCAGTCATCACTGGAATACCTGCCTAGTTTCCAGCAGAGTTAGCCTACTGTTTGTGGTGATACCAGAGGATACCAGAGGATGTAATATGGTCAAATTCCAATTAGATGGGAGTTTACATGAAAGAGGAAGGCAGGATTAAGTTCTGTTTCCTACATTCATGCACAGGAGGTACTCTACTGGCTTCCTAATGAATCCAAAGCGTTTCTATGTGGCCTTGTCCCTCATGGATTTTGTTGCAGAACTAGTAGGGTCAGGCAACTGCTTGCACCACAGAGCCTTTAAAATTCCCCTATGCAGAAGTTATTAACTGAAAGGCTACAGGATGGTGAGGGATAGGTCCTAGCATTTCCAGCTCTCTGATTTTACAGCCCAAAAGGAGAAAACTCTGTGTTCAGTTTGACAGCAGCAATAATCATGGCTTTCCTCACCTGAGGCTGTCCCCAAACACACTGCAGGACTTTCTCCCTGACTACTTCTTCTCCCTGTGGCTCTGTTTAGGATTTCTATAGGTATCAAGAGACTCATGTAAGTTATTTCAGTGTACTCCTGAAAATAAAGAGCCCCTTTATTGAGTGCTATCATGCTATATACTTTCCTGACCTTAAAATCTTTTTGATTTTTTCTTTTTCAATAACTTGTTCCTCGTTAAAGCTGGGTAGGAAACATGGTTTCCCTGCAGAGTGAAAGATCTCAGTTTCAAGGTCCCTGCTGCTGTTCTACTCCAGGATGCTACCAAGGCCTTTCAGATAGGTCCTGCTCAGAGCAGTCAGCAGCCAGGGATTAAGACTCTCACAGGAGCTGTTGGAGAACTGTGTAAAAGTAATTTCTATATAGAAATAAGAATAAAATCTGCTGTAGTCCAGGATCATCTCAGTATGCTGGAGGAGGGTGGGATGCTTTTGCTCATTTCCCTGACTGAAGCCATTTCACTTTTTACAAGTAATGAAACTTCAATCTGGAAAGAGAACTGGGCTTCTATCTTTTCTTTGCAGCACAGCAAACTAATTCCTAGAGTAACAGCTCGGGTTTTTTCACTCTCCTGCCTAGTGACTGTCTCATTATCTATGGGAGATGGGGCATCTACAATGGAATAAATTGCCATTTTGAAGCAGTCAGCGGCCCAGAACATACATGTTCTGTGGAGTGCTGAATTCCATGTCCCTGGGTCAGCTTAAAGAGTAGATAGCCCTACATGTGGTCTCCTGTTTTGGATCTGAAAATCCTACCCAGGAACTTCTATCTCTCCTGAAGAAGCAGAGACTCTTATTTCAACCAGAAACTCATTGAACCAATGAATCAGTGGAAGTTCTGAGTCTGACAAAATAGCATATTCTGGTGTGACATTATTTCAGAAAGTTGCCAGCCATCTGTGTTCCCTGCAACCTTTACCTGTAGATCATTCTTCTGTAGATCAACAGATCTTCAATAGGTTACTCCATTTTTGTCTCTTCACTTTTCAACTAAGATTTTGTTACACTGATTCAAGGAGAACTATTGGAGACTACTTCATCAGCCTTTCCACAGTAAAGGCTCTGCCTTTTCTTTGTCCATGCTTTCAGTCAGCTTCTAGCAATGCTCATCCAGGTGCAACCCTAGAGAGACATTCTCTCTCTTCATCCCCTACCAAAGGTAGGAAATATATTGTTGAAATCCTTGGCAAGTATCATACATTACATCTCACCAGCTGAGCAGGGATACCTGAGGCATTATGGGGAGAAACTGGATGTCACTTTCACCTGATAAAGTGAATTCTAGATATGGGCAGAGGGTGGGGACTACCATGGGCAGAAGTGAAGAACAGTCCCATAACTTTACCCATAACAGACCCATCTGCCTTTCCTTCATTTGCTCCCCTCACATGGAAAGCATGCATTTGGATGTCTTCACTCTTCTCATGCTTGTGCCAAGAGGAGGGAGGGCAGGGGATGCTGGAGCAGGCAGATTTCAGCCCCATTTCTCTCCCTACTCTTTTTATGCTCACTGCTGTATTGGTGCTCCAGATAAAGAAACTCTCCACAGATTTTTCTTGTCCTCAGAATGAAGCTTCCCACTGCTACCCTTGGGAGACACAGGATATCCTGCCTGGGCAAGAGCTCTTTATGGTTATTTCCCGTGCTCAGAAGGAGAAAGGGAAAAAAAAAGCAACAAACTACAGCAAGTTTACAGTAATTGCTTTAATGAGGCAAAGCCCTTTAGAATGCAAACACGCTCAACAATACACAAAGAAACAATTAAAAAAAAAAGTATTTTATGCGGTCTGTTTTATAAAAAGGTAATAAAAACAATATGCAGCACGCTCAGTTGCATAAACAGGCTCACCATGGAAGGTGTTTGTGTGAGAGCAGGACTATGAATACTTAATTGCTTCCATTATTCTTATTTTCAGTAAAAAATACTGCAATCAAAACTTAATCTGCAGCTTGATTTTTAAATGAAAAGGATACGTTCCAGTTCCATTGTTGTAAATATAATAAAACACTGTCTTTCAGTTAAAAGCTGTTTCATTCCTTACTGCTTGTATAGAGGTATAACAGTGATTAATATCTACATCCCTGGCAATTTCAAAAGCTTTTTTAAAAGAAGGATCATTATTTCTCGTCATATGGAAGGTAAAAGACCAAAATGTTCAAAAGGTCTTCATGAATGACATGACTAGAAGCCAGGGAAGCTTTTGGTGAGATTCTTCTATGGCTGTCAGTCCTCTTTGAACCAAACCCCGAAAGTCATGCAGAATTCAGATCTTATTTTCATTCACACATTTCTTCTGACAAACCCAGTGAATACAAAGGAACAATGTAAGGAAACATGAACTTGGGGACCTCCATAAGTTGTAAAATACAAAAATGAAAAATGTCACCCATTTTCCCATGCCTCTCAGGAAAGTAGATGACTCATACAAAAGACTCATATGAATTTGAATATAATCTGGTGTATCTGGAATGTTGTATTCTACATCTAATGATTATTTTTTTTAACATGTACCATTCTACTTGTGCTTTAGTGGCATCCAGGCCAGAGTAATTTTCAAAACCTTAGACATAAGAACTCCATTTTTTCTTTTCCTCTGACTTTTTGCTTTAGGAAAATACATACAACTGCCAAAGACCTTTTGTGAACATAAACTGAGTGATAGGTTTTAAAAGATACAGGGAATATGGTTTTCTTATAAAAGAAAATTAGTATCTGGATGGAAAAAAAAATAAAATAAAATTCATCAGTGGCAAGTACTTTACAGGCTGAGCATATTGATGTAAAACACAGGAGAGTAATGCCCAAAAGGCCACAGTCACTCACTGCAAATGGTTATCTCTAGAAAAGCAGTGATGATTTCTGGTTTCAAACTAATGGCAAAGCATGGCTTGAGGCTTGGTATTTGTCACTCATACAGATCTTAATTTACATATTTAATTAGCAGACAGTAAGAGGTAGCACTTTTTCAGTTCACTAGTCCTGTAATAATTTCTAGCCTTGAAATTTTCTGCCTGTTAGACTTTCTCTTAGTGCTACAGAACATCTGCTAAATAGGAAATGTCATTTTTGTTTTCACTTTTCTCATCATTACAGGTAGCATAATGCTGACAGGAATCAAGCAGGTACCATTTACTGTTTTCTGCTCACAATTTCATCATCACATTTTAATACATTGCATCTCTAGTACCCAGCAACATTTCAAATGAAGCAAAAAAACATTTTGTTAAGACAGAGGCTCTCATTTCCCCTATCCCAGGAAAAACAAGTGATTTTAACATCTTCCATCTTGCTACAGAAGAATGACTTCTGAGGAGAACAAAGGACATGTAACTAAGTTGATGATTTTTTTAAATTGCCTATGACCTGCATGAAGAGTATAGAACTTTCTATAGCCAAACTCTGACCCTCTCACATGTTACACGGCAAGATCAGCCTTTCCAGGCACCTTTCAGAGTATCTGGGGAGCCAAAAACTCCCCAATACCTACTGATGACTTTTTAGCAATACATCTAATCCTCTTATTAGACATCAAAAAAAAGATAATTTGCTGCCGTTCATCAATCTTCCACAATTAAAGGCAAGAGGACATACTGAGGAGGAAAGTGGATGTGGCTAAACATATATGCAGGAATGTACATATTTATAAGGAAGGATTTTGTACAAATTCTACCCAAATAATATACATGAGGGGTGCATGTATATTAGGTTGACTGGCTATACATATTTTAAGAATATATGTATGTGTGTGCATGCACATCTGCTGGTCAAAACAGCTGTTATGATTAAAAGCAAGTGTCTTAATATACTAACAGCTTCTTTTAAGACAGACAAATTACAATTTATAACCTTCCATTTTATGTATCTCCTTAATTTAATCATTAAAAGAACCAATTTATCAACAAAGACCACAAGTATTCTGTGTCCTCATTGATCACATTTCTCCTAGCAAAAAACTTAATGATGGTGTTCCAGATGAAAAAATTTGCTTGCAAAGTAAATGGGTACCTAGGTTTGGATTATGTATTATGCAGAAAGATCTAGCACATCCAGACCATGTGTTCTTCCTAGTGTCAAATTCATCCAGGCTCAGAAAGCAAATCTGCAATCAGAAATCTAAACACACAAAGATGACCTATAATATTCCACAAAAGTGGAACTGGAAAGACAAGTCATTCAGTCTGATGAGCTAGATGGGTGTCTGGAAACATGCTGAATGTCATCTGATAACAACAGCTATCACGATCAAGGGGTCTAGCAGGGGCAGATTGATGCCAAAGTTACTCCTGAGCTAACATCTGCTTGCAAGGATGTGTGAAGAAGTCAGGAATTAGTAGCAAGAAACTTTCAATAGAGATGTGATATTAACCAGCCTCCAGAACTAATCAGAAGTGCTCAATGAGATGTTACCATATTATTATCTAACTGATCCTAAATGTCCTGGCTCTAAGGTCCTACAGTAGAGCTTTGCCAATGTATGTTTTGTAGTCATAAAGGAGTTGTCAAATTTTCCTCCTCAATCCCTCACCAGAGGTTCCTCAGAATAGAAATCAAGCTACAGTGAAGGTAGTCCCAGATAAACCATGCACTACTCCTTTGACCTTCTCCAGAAGGAATCTCTATTTGCAGCTCAGTTGAGTTCCTCCACTGGCCTGTCTACAGCTGTAAGATACCCACCTAAGTCACCTAAAAACACTCTGTTGTTACCTTGGAGAGGCCTCCATCTCTCCAGGCCAGTCACAGCCTTCACCAGTGACAGTCACCAGTGGCAGCTCCCTCTTCCATTGCAGCATCTCCACGTGCTGCAGAGACACAGCACCCAAAAGAATGCAAGTGACTGCCACATGCAAGCATGCTCCTTGGGGGACTGGCTGCAGGCAGCAGCCTGCAATGATGCCACATTTTTATTAAGGGCCTTAAAGTAGCAAGGAGCAAAACAGAGGCGCTAATAAACTGAGCTTGGGCTTGTTTTGCATTGCTAGTTATGTGTGTTAGATAGCAGGTGAAATATCACTTCTTGGAAGTGAAGATGCAGTCAAAACACAGTGTCTAGTGTGGCCCTGTGTGATGTAGCACACTGGTGACATCCTAATCACCTATGATAACTCTCATCCTTATTCAGTCTGAACACTGATAAAACCCCCAAAAGGGGCTTTATGAAGCACAGTGATCTGAGTCTTTGGAAGGTGTCAGTGGGCATAGCTGCTATGGTCAATCCCCATTTCCAGCAGCTCTGCCTCTTTGCCTCTGTTTTTATTACATTTGAATTGGTAACGTTGCTTCCTAAAGAAAAAAAAGGCTGTTTCTCCAGAAGAAATGTTGCCCAAAAGCAGTTTACATCATATGCTATCTGGAAGCTATTCTGTGAAACATCGTAGTAATTGCTTTTCCTGGACTGAGACACTTATTAGTAGCAGCTAACGTTAACAGATTGGAAGACTGCCTGAAGATGATGGATGGGTTTTCTCAGACTGTAGAGTTCTGGTCATTTTCCATGGCAGCTGTAAATTTTAAAATAATATAAAGTTAAGCAGCGGTAGAATAGAATTCACAAATATTACACAGCTACTGACTTGATCATTAATCATCCTAAATTAATGTTAAAGTGTTACATATGATGAGCCAGATTTTGCCCTGGGGTGTATACAGAAGTTCCTCATTGATTACAAATGGGAAATGGCACATGTATGTGAACAATGAATTTAGCCAACTGCTTGGGGTTTTTGACAGACTTTTTTTTAATTACTACTTGAGGGGGGTGGAAACATTTCTGTTTTATTAATCCCCTTTCATACTAGTGATTGGAAAGAAAATTATCAAGACTCGTCATTTCATTTATAGTCAACATCCCAAGTTATTGCAAGAACATACCTACTTATTTTCAAAGCTGAGGAGCATCAATACCCTCCAGAGTTCAGGAGTCATTTGATCTGCATGATGTCCACTTTTGAGGAGGCTGCAGTCAAAAAAGGGATTTATTACTGGACAGAATGAAAAATTTTGTCCACAACAGAAATTCCTTCTAGGTTAAACATCCGTTTTTCCTAGACTTTTTCCTAATTTACCCTGTTGTTTGGGAGGGGGGGGGGGGGTGGTTTTGTTTTGTTGTTTTGTTTGTTTGGGGGTTTTTTAATGAAATCACTTATCTAAGTGAGTGCTTTAGGAGCTGGAGATGCACATGAAAAAATCCCAAACCAAACTAATCCCCCTGTCCTTGGCCAGCAAATCAAATGTGATGCAGATGAAGAAGCCTTGCACTCAGAGGTATGATAATGAGTCCTCAATTTCTCTACAGAATCTGGAGTTTAGAAAACCTCTAATAGCTTCAGCAAGGCCATGAAGGTATATGGACCTTTGTTGTGTGAACATTTAGCTCCACTCCCTTTGCACTTACCTAATACTATTATAATAATTATATATTAATTTGGCTGCATTTAGGCATATTTGAGTTATATTGTCAGTATTAATATTTATTAACTACAGAACCAAGTTTTTCAGTGTTGCTATATTAGTCTTGCATGTAATGTCTTTCAGACTCCAGGTACAATACTATACAGTAGTTGCACTGAAAACAACTTATTTGAATGCCAGCTACAGAATACTTACCAGCAGTTTTTCTCAGGGCCGATTTACTTCTGTTTATTCACAAGGTTTGGTAATAAATACATGTATTTTGGGGCTCTACGTACATTAAACATACTGAATAGTCAAAGCCTGTAGAAGCTAATTTCCCTGTCATTGCATTATAGTTCAATTGGTTACACATGTCTCATTCAATTATGCAACTTCAAAAATACCAACAACATAGGTTCCTGATTTCAATAGTACATATGCTGGTTTTAGCACTCACAACGGTTCAGCTTTTAGCATGAGACACTCAGCTCATCATGATTTGATATTTAAAGCGACAATTTCAAATGAAATATTGTCTTCGTTTGTGTGTGTCATTAATGCCTTCTCTTTTTATACTTTCTGCATGTATACTGTAACATTTTTTTCAAATCAAAGTGAAGACTGGAAGATAACTCACAATTAATATATGCATTTACTCCACCAGATCTTCTATTGATATCAGCTTAAGTGGGTATTTAACAGGAACAAAACAGTCAAATAAACTATTGCTGATAGATCCTGGAGGAGAAGTGCCAACCTGTGAAGCCTCTTCAATGGGATTCTTTAATGATATTTGTTCTATGTGGAAGGCACTCAGCTACTACAGTGGTACAGAAGGAGCAGGTTAAAGGAGAAAAGCTTAAACTAATATCCACAGAAAGTGACTTGCCATTATGATTTTAGCATTGTGCAATAGAAATAAAACACGTAGAAAATAGATTAAAAACTGGTTGAGAGATCTCAAAATCTAGGTGTCAGCTGGGATTTCAGATTGAATGAATGTTCCCAGTATTCCCTTGGGTTCTGTACAATGCATAATATTCTTCAGTAATTTCACCAATGGTAATATAAACATATACCTAAATACAATTTGTGAATGACATGAGTTTGGCAGGATGGTATACAATGATGAAGACTGGGCAGTCAAAGAGAAATTGGGAATGGTACAGGAAATAGCTACAAAATTATTCAAAGGAGAATTCCTTGCAAGAAAGAAAAAAAGAAAAGAAAAAAGAGAAAAAAATAAAAGAAGAGTTCCATCTGTTTCATTTATCAGAAAAGAATATGGGTTGATGTCAGTTGTACACTTAAGTAGTTCAGAGAGGGGGAAATACCAAGAAAGACACAGCTTCCATCTAGCAGAACCATGGGCTGGAAACTTAAGCCACATAGACTGAAAGTAAGGTGCCTTTTGAACAATAAAGATGATTATCTGTTGGAAAAACCTTTGCAGGAGTATACCAGATACATTTTATGATCTCTTAAGGCCAAGGGGAAGACATGTTTTAGCCAAAACCAGCCGGTTTTGTTTAACATAAGAATAACTGGAGATAGTGTAAAGACATACAAGAGACAAATTGACCATATTCTATGAGTATGAATGTATGAAAATTTACCAGAGCCAACATTTTCTCATCTGCTTGTGGTATGTCTTGTTAAGACAGTTGCTTATTAAGAACCATCTTCTAAGGAGGTGGATTATCACTGTAATCTTACCTCAAGGGATGTTATCAAAGAAAGTGTTTATCAGACATTTAGAAAGTGTAACAAAATCTACAAGACAACCTGTCTTGCAACACCACAAGTTGATGGAGAAAAAAACCCTTATTTGTGAGATACAAATCTGAGGTAAAATATAGTGGAATTCATCTTAGTTGAGCAAATAATAACAGAATAATTATGAAAATACTGCCACCACATATGCTTTGAACTACATGGTGGCATTAAAGTGTGCCTCAGTGCTATTTTTTAAATTATTAGAACAACAGTATGTCTCCAGATACTTTTTGCTTCCATCAAATAGCAATCATTAATGTCTGCTGGCATCCTCCCCTCTCTTCCATTTTGTAACATATCTACCAAAACCTTCCTGAGCCAGTTACATTAGCAAAACCAGAGAGAAAATCCATTCAAAACAATGTGACTAAAAGCAGAATCTGTCTATTTGCTTTTGCATGGTCAGAACAAAAGGTTCCATTGCTGCTTTTACAGCTAAATAGCATTTTATAATGAGCTCTGAAATTTTTGGGGAAAGTCAGATTACAATGTTGGTTTAACATCAGACAGTCTATTGTTTAGATGTAGGATCATTGCAATGTCCGGTCTCTGAAAACTTAAGTTTTTCTTTTGATATTAAAAAGGCCACTGAAGTAATCCACAAAGAGCTCAGGCCTCAGGAAAGAAGTTTGAAAAACAAACACTGTTAAAGATTGGTCAGACATGATTATGTGGCTGACAATTACACGTGATAACAATTAAAATGATCAGAGTCCAACCACATGGCATCTTAATACAGCAGATCCCCAAGCAAATAACGTGTCACGTAATAGGTTTTGATTGATGTTGTCATCAGCCTTTTGGATGTCACAGATACCTTCAGTGCCTTAGAAATCAGTGGAGGCTACTGACCTCATCATAAACTGAAACTATTTGCATGTACCTAAACACAGTCTCTGGTTCTAACTGCTCGGTAACCTAAAATTCGGGTTTTAGCAGATGACTAGATACACATATACTTGGTGTCCAGATGTAAATATATGCATTTGTGGTTTGAGTGAAAACCCTAGATGTTTTCTGAGAGGTCGTTCAGTTACCTGCCAGCACAGCTCTGCGAAGCTCTCTCTGATTACACTCCCACTGAAGCACTCCAAACAATTGCTGCAGTCCATGTGTTGGCTGGCATCAGGGACCTAACCAGGGAGCACAAGGAGCTGCCAAGGAGCTGCCACTGAGCAGCATGAGCTACTCTTCTGCCAACTTTAATTTGTGTGAAAAAATAAAAACAAAAACGGGATGAGTTAATAATTGCTAAACCAACAAATCATCCTCCCATTGGAGGAGCCCTGGAGGACATTCTGTCTCCAGTGGTGATATAACCAGTAAGCAAACACATTGTCACATTGCCTAGAATGGGCATACAAAAAGCAGAGGGGATCAGACCAGGAATTTGGAGTATTTTCATTGTGCCAGTCTCCACACATGTCCTTGGATTAGTCTCCTGATCCTTATTTTCTTCTAGACCAGCATGAGGGCACAGCCCAAAAACTACTCTTCAGATCTATGCTGCAAGTTTTATTGTTTCCTTCTGTATAGTGTTAAGTGGAAGAGAAACACAGTGTCTTAAAAATGAATTGAGGCATAATACCATACATTTGTTAGAAGGACAGTTTTTGCTACCATTGTTGTTTTAAAAGAACAACTTTTTCTGCTTTGGCATCTAAATGATGATTGCAGCATCTCAGCTGGAAAAACAGTTGTCTATTCTAACCACAGCTGCCATAAACACAGTTCTTCCACTGTAGGCTGTGGAGAGCTGGAGCCAAGAGCACACGGGGAATGAAGGTTCCTTTTAGATATTGAAGGTGAGCAAAAGCCTTACGTGTTATTCACATCAGTTTCACTGGTCTGACAGAGCATGTTATCCGGCCACAATGGAACATCCTGACTGTGTTACAAATACATAGGGGTTTTAACCAATGCACTCTAATTTTTTCCTATTCTTTATAATGTATCACATGAAAGATGAAGAACAATATGAAGTAATAGAACTCCTGAACTGACAATGCAGCACTCAGCATTTATTCTTGACACATCAGTCATACATGTGTTTCTGTTCTGAGTTAACAATGCTCCAGTGCATGTCACATCTGTATCTAAATGGCCTTTCCAGTAAGTAATGGTCATTTGACTGCACCATGGAAGTCACCTTACTGTGAAGCAAATACAATGGTTTTCAAATAACGATAAGACAAATTATCTACAGGGCCCATTTAAATTAGAATAACATACTGCTTCTCTGAAAAAAAAATATTTTTAAAAAATCGCATTTGTGATAAAAGTGTTGGCTTCACAGAAGAGCAGGTTCTCCAGAAGAACAGTGATGTATCAGCTCATTGCAACACACCACATAGGATGGAAACTCTCCATATTCATACAGCTTTAAACGTTCAGGACTCATGAGACAATCATATCCCTTGTTTTAAACTGCAGAGAAGTCTCTCCAAAAAATCAAGTCACGTGTTACTTGATACTTAGGCTTCACAGAGACAAAATCTCAATGTTGTTCAAGAAAACATCAAAGAAAAGGACCAAGTCATTCAAGAGTCAGCAGTAGAGCAATCACAGAGTATGTAAACAACTCAAATTATACAAAAACAGTTGTAGCCATGCATCCATAAAGGTGTAGCTATACCCATATTCTCCGAAGAACTGTGAGAACATTATGATGGGGCTAGTTCAGCTGATGTGGATTTTCCATCTCTGATGTCCAACACTGTAGATTCAGCAGCTACTTCATAAATAAAATGTTTGTACAGCTCAAGCATAAGCAGAGGTGATTAGCATGGGAGCAGGGCCTCTTGTTTCCTTCATGCAGACTCTAATACAAAGGGAGTCTGATCTCTAGGGGGATCCCTACCACAGTGCAAAATAATAATGATAATAACACAACAGTAATAATAGGTACACATAACAAACACATATCCATTATAAACACATAAATATTCAGTTGTCTACTATAAGAGCATAGGCCACATACTCTTTAGCTTTATTTCCCTCCTACACAGCCAAAAGTAGTCAGGAAAAAATACTGAAATATACTTATTAGCTGGTAGAGATTATATTTTCAAATTGACATGACAGAAATTTGGGGAGTCAGGCTCCTAATGTGTATCTTATAATTTATATAATATTAGAAGCAAACCAGAACATTTGGGATGTTGAAGAATCTACAAAAATAACCAAAACAGCAGAGACTTTCTTTCAAAATGGGACAGGAGAGGTTGTGACACACATCTAAATTTCCTGCAGTGTTTTGAAAAACTTAGGATCTGCCTACACATCAACTGGGGACCTCAATTTATTATTCTATTGAATCTCTATATGAATGTTTTTTTAATAAGAATAAAGGAGAAATGCCAAACTATGTCCTGCAGACCATCTCCCAAAGGCCAGAATAACTTATCCAACCAATAGCCAGACTTTACTGTCCCATCCTTCACTGAGGCCCTCAGACACAAGGGGGAAATGAGTTGCAAGCTGCTAAATTGTCAAAAGGGTGGCCAAAGCTTGGTCTTAGCATCATTTTTGCCCAAAGCCCTATGGGTCGTAGACAGCTACAAATCAGGAACTGCATCCATCCTAATTCAGACATGTCCCCATCTCATAATGAATGCATGATCTGAATAATTCTGTGAAAAAAGTAAGAGTGAATCTTGACCTTGAGGCAGTCTCTACTTGAACCTCCTCATCTACTGCCAAAAAGAGCATTTTGTGAATGAAGAACTTGCATTTTGGTTTTCTAATGGCTATGCCTCTCATCAAGTCAGAGATTAGAGCACATGAATTCTTCCTTTAAAATTAAACACTCTTCCAGATCAAAATGCTGAGATTGATATAAGGAGTGAAGTACATTCCACAATATGTGGAACACATATTTAAGGTGTAAACACATCTATTATTTGTTGCCAGATCTAATGTACCAGAACTTGTCTTTGGACAGATGCATCAACATTCTAGCATCTTCCTGAAGCTGTGAATGGTGTAGGAAATCTCTGTTTCAAATGTATGCAGAAAAAGAGCATCCCTGCCTTGGGAAATCAATACACCAAGGGTAGAGGGGGAGAGAAAGGTCCAGGGAGTAAAGAAGGTCATCAACAGTGAGATTTTCTGCAGACACCATAGGAAGGGAATAGGTAGGTCGAAAGTGGAGAAGGTAGTGGCCTGGTGAAAGAATTCAGGGATGCTGAATAATGCCCGTGAGGCTGCATGGATGAAGCCAAGTATCTCTGCTATTTTCTCATCAAATCTGTTGAACTCCAAACTCACTGAAAAATTATGTGCTTAAGAGAGGGACTGAAAGGAGAGAGGTGGGGCTGCTTGCATAGTTTTGCTTGGCATGGTTTCATTGTTTGCAAAAATGAAAATGCAATATTCCAAAACTCTTCCCAGGCAGTTATTATTTTTCTCCTTTGAATTACAACACACACAAGCATCAGCAACTCTTTGGGTTATGTAGGTCTGGTGCCCTGTCCAGGCTCCTCGTGTGGAGGAGCCATCCCATTCTCTGTGTGTTGAAAGTCTCTCTCCTTGGAAAGGCATTTGGGCTGCTGCCTTGAAGTGACAACCAAAACCTGCCCGTGCTGCTTTGCTTTTTTTTTTTCCTCTTCTTCTTGTCAGGCTCATCATGCTGAGTCATATCTGCAGCTAGATCATAATGATTATCCTGAAATGTCAGCAGCTGCTCTTTTCACCCCCATATGGTGCCAGATTTAGGATGAGGTTTCCCTAATGCATAAACAATTACTGTAATTGTGGTTTTTGACAACTAAGGTATCACAGAGATGGTATTCTGTTTTTTAAAAACTGCATTTCCACAGTTGTAGTGCAGGGGTGTGTCATACTGACCCATATGTTTCTTTGTATTTCTCCCCAAAGAAAGCCTGTGAAAGTGAATCCCTACATCAGATGTCATCTGACAGTAGAAACACCTAAAAGCTTTAGCAGTTAATATCTTCCTTACTGTGAGAGCAATATTTGCCTAATTCCAGGGATGGTTGTTTGATAGACAAAAACCTAGCTTTAACTTGTGTTCTTTTAATTTTGATGCAATTCCCTCACAGTCCTTAGATAGCTCTACCTTCTCCCTTAGTGCTGCTTAAAGATACCATCTCTTTTTAACAGTCAACCTTTTTTAAAAAAGTTGAGGTATCAGAGGAATAAAATATATTAAAAAAATAAAATCAAAGCAAAAAACTATCAGGGACTGACAAAAATAATGAAAACCTAAGGCTCCATTTCTTATTCCATTTTCAGATGTGCATCAAAAGAATCCCCCTTATCTAGTATCTGATAGTGGAACCATGGCAGAAAGAAGGGAATCTAGCCCCAGTACCTCCATTCCATATTTGACTGCCAAATAAAGCACTACAGAGATAAATGAAAGATAAGCAAGTAAAAAACCCTGTAGGGAAAAAGCAGAGTGAACATGATGTATTATTGTTGAAGACTGGGAGAAGAGTCACTGAAGCTGATGGAGGTAACCACCATCCTTCAGTTGAGATAACAGAGTCAAAAAGTTCTTTGATGAGGTAACACAGATTTCCGAGACAAGGCAAAAATACACCCTAAATCTTGAATAATGTGGGCAGATGGTACTGCTGCTTATTGCTTTGGGTAAGGGTGTATTTGTGTGTATGCATGTACAAGAAAACAAGCTAGCTGAAACAGAAAGAGAAATAAGCTCTAAACACAGAAGCAAAAAGGAAGCTATTTAATGCCTAAAGGGAGAGATTATTGGGGGTACTGAACAAAAAATGTAATGCTATAAGCAATGATACTGTCTTTGGTGGTTTGATTGCATCTACAGTCAGAGAAAGGGGAGTTTGCATATTCTTTGTAAATAGGTAGAACTGCACCCAAGGCAGGCTTGAATCCATCAATGCTTTATCTTCCTCAGCAGAACAAGCTCTGATTCTTGGCCTTTCTGTCTCAAAGAAAGGATTATTGTAGGTAATGAAACAGACCAAAGGGAAGACTACAGGCAAACCTAACACTGTCCTGAGAAAGCTAAGGATGTTGTAATTAATTTAATTTTGCTGTAATCAATTAAATTCATTATGCTGTAATGAATCAGAAACCACATGTACAGAAGTTAAGGCAAACACTTTAGCAGACAGCAACACTGACACTAGATATCTTTCACTAAAAGAAACTCTCCCGGAGCTTAAACCAACAGCCAGAAATGAGCCTGAGAAGATCCTAGTGCTCTGCAGGACAAGAGGTTCAGGTTCAGTGAGACCAAAGTGGGAGGTGATTTCTACAGTACTGTCTTCCTCTGAGAAAAAAGTCCCTCTGGGATCAATACGTAGGTGCTCAGACCTCATCCTAAAAGCTGCCTTAGACAGCTAAGCCCTAATTAAGTCCCATGTCTTCATTCCTCTAAGACAATCAATGAGACTGGACTTTAAGTACAAAATTACTTCGTACTTAAAATGGTAGCCTGCTCTGCCTATTTTGCTGGTTTCAACCCTTCTTTCACAGGTCTTTTGCTGCAACCACCAGATGCTATGAAAACTAGTTGGAGACATGAGCACAGGGGTGACCTGTACAGTAACCTGAAGTGTACACGTTCTACACATCCCATGACATCAAGCAGTACATGTAACCCTCCTGGTTAGAAGTTACTTTGGATCTCCAGTGCTAAAATCATACTGCACTCCCACAGCTGTGACTGAAAACTAAAATGGGTCTGATTGGAAACTATTCTGATCCCTCACAAAGCAGGCACAGAAGAAAATGTGGAGGATGCCAAACGTTCACTCACAGTTGGATTGCTTTACACATCTTTACCTTCCCTGGGTAGCTGTTCTCTGGGCATATAAGATATATATTGAGATATAAGGTCTATCTCCTTATATTTAGCTGTCTAAGAGTTTGACATCTAGGATAACTCAGCTGTCTATACCTCCTTTAAAGATGTGGAGGTAGATGTTCACTTCCTGAAATATGTCACCATGAAGAAGAAATCTAGGTTAGATATCTCTGAAAAATAGTACACCCCATCTTTCTCCATTGATTGAAGTGGAAGTCTAGACAACTAGTCAGTCTAAACATGCTACTTTGGGACAGAAGAAGTCAAGTGACACAAACACTATTTTTTGTGTATTGGGACACGGTGCATTGTCAAATCTTTCTCAAGGGCACCTGTGGTTATTCATTTAACCTTTCTTGTGTGTGTCAAAAATGACACTGTCAAACGGAGCAAGCTTATGAGACTAGAAGATTTGAGAAGAGCTCTCAGAAAAGAGAGTCATTGGGCAGGCTGCTTGGGTGTCCCACCTGATGAACAAACCTCATGTGGATTCTTTCCATGCAAGAACACTACTTGTCATTCAGTATTGCTCCCTCACAAAAAGTTGTGTGCAGTGGGAAAAAGAAAACTAAAAAGAATACTTGTGTTGTCTCAAAAATGTGTGGCTTGTTTAGGAGGTTAGACTTGAGCACCGTGGGTGTCTGAGTGAGTAGCAGTAAGAAATGAGAGCATTTTGATCAGTCTGGCATCCTGTAAGGGGTAATAGGAGGTTGCTTTATTGTTCCTCTAGCATAACATACAAGGATGATTTGTAACAAGGCAGAATCTAGGGTAAATGGCTCTTGCTATAATACTTTGCCTTCAGATATCTTAAGAGGTAATCTGCGGTGGGTATGCTTGCTGTAAATCAGTCTTTGCATTTGGAAGTCACAATTATTATGTTAAAGGGTGCATGCTTACATAGTTCAAGTATGGCATTTAGAAAGAAGTAATTTCACCTCAGAGTGGAAGTTTCCCTGGGGCACAAATCTTCAACAGTGAAATTTTGTATGTGTACTTTAACAAACGCATGCCCAGTGGGCGTGTGCCAAATTATGCCTTTGAAGCCATGGAAGCCTGGCTGTGGGAACCTAGAACCTTGAAGAGTTTCTCAAGGGAGAGGAAGCAGAGCCAGCTGGACTCATTTTCTATAGACACAAATATAATTGCTAGCCAGTAGCTACTACATTAGAAGAGAAATCATTTCAGAGACCTGGAACGTATTTGTGTGAAGCCCTTGTTAGAGGAGTTGGGTAGCAGCCTGACTGTGAGCCTTCCAGATCTCTCTCTTTGCACATTCTTTTTAACTCCAATATTTACTGTCATGGTAAAATGTGATCATAATTGTAAGAACCAACACATATCTGTCATTACTCAGCACCTAAGAACAAACTGTAAATACTCTGCTTTTGAGTGCAAAGAACAGTTTCCCTAGAGCTAATGCACATGAGATCAGCAGACATAAAAACATGGAACTAAATCTATGTGGTAAAACTGATGTACAGCCCCTTCTGCAAGAAGCAGTTTATTCTTCCAAGCTAGTGGTGGCTGGGGACTGTCTCCTTCATCCTCTGAGTTGTAACTTGTAACTTCAGATGCTCCTGAAAGGCAGACTCCTCTTTATGGTAGCAGATACCTGCCTTCTGCTCCAGGAGCAATTTTTTTTTTTTTTTTTTTTTTTTTTAAATTTAAATTCTTTTCCAGTACTCTTAAGAAGGTTCTGTGTCAGCCTTAACTCACACAGACACAAACCTGTGTTGTCTGCCAACTAAGAGAGAAAACTGGACCAAAACACAGCTGTAACAGTAGCAAGTATGTGTAGTGTGAAATAACAAATTGTATGCTATTATACTATTAAGATACTGTTTCTGTACTGAAGTATTTATAAAAATAGCACTTTGGATAATAACAAAAAATCTTACTGAGGGAAATTAACTAGTAAAAGTGGGCTCAGGATATACCTTTGTCCCTATTCTGAGGTCAGAGCTTACAAACTCAGAAGCTGGCTGCTGAGTTCTGGTTTTCTCCACTGACAAATTAGCTCACCTCTCCCTTTATGACTCGTGTTATTTATTTTACTTGTATGCAGACTTCAGATAAGATCAGTCCATCAGTATGCTGGACTCTGTACAAACACGGAGTGAGAGCATCTCCACTAGACAGTTTATGAACTGGACAGGCAAGGGAGAAGAGGGAAGTAAAGGTTCCTCCCTTTTTACATGGGGAACAAATTCTCTGATCCACAGAGATATTTAAGTGCTTTGGTGATTTGGATCTAATAGGTCAGACTCGTGACCACAGTAAAATAGCTTCAAGCATCAGCTGATCTGCCATCTCCATGCATATCTTCTTCCTGCACAGTAAGGATGGAGTAACTAAACCTGTTTCATTACAGGTTAAATCAGCACTGCCATTGTGTGCCCAACATTGCTAACAAAATCCTATTCCTGCTAAGTGACCTGCACTGGGGAGCTGGTGAAGATTAAAAACAAAAAAAGCAAACTGAAAAACCTCTCGTATTTTAAACCAGATTAGTTGCCTTCTTAGGGATACAATCCTATGGCAGCAGAGTTGGTTGCACTGGCTTAATTTGCTGGCCTAAATACATTTTGAATCACATTGGCTTGTGCTTGCTCTGGGTAAAAGTGCACACAAGGACAGTGACTGCTGTTCAAATGAGACACAATAGCTTGTTAAATTGTCATAAACTGATCATGTCTGAGTCCCAGATGGCTTACCCGATGTCACCCAGCAGTTTGAGACACACCCAGCAACTGAACATCTCCGGAGTCCAGCCTAGTATCAAATACAATGGCACTTTCCCTCTCTAATTGTGACCAATTGTAGCTGTCTTCTGCTGGGTGTAACCAGGAGAAAATGGACATGGGGGTGAACTGGGACTGTCTGGTGAGCCCTTTCAGCTTCAGCTGAGGCATGATGGCAAGGCTTCATCAGGAAAAGCCTATGGTACCACCAGGTCATGTCTCTCTGAAGACAATAAACAACTAGCTATTGTTGAGTAACTCAGAGAGAAAATTTTTGTGATCCATGTAGGTGTTGCTCCAGACAACATGTTTCAGGGAGAGGGAGCATCTGCTACGGAAATAAAAAGCTTTTTTGGCACTATAAAATCTTGTTCAACTCAACACCTTCCTTTCCTGTGCACCGGAGTGCCAGAGTGATATGGTTAGTATCTGAAAAGCAACATGGGAGATGTAAAAATGAAATAGGAGGGCAGAGGGATCCAGTGTTGGAGGAACGCTGCTTTCCACAAGCCATGTAAACCCTAATTAATAGACAAAGGGCTCTATTCTTTGCCTGCATTTAACTCCCTCTTCCCTTCAACTGTACTCCTTTTTCCCCTCCAGTTTGCAGTAGCATGTACAGGGCCTGATGAAAGCCCACACGAATCAATGGCAACACTCCCATTTACTTCAATGGGCTTTGTAACAAGCAAAAAGAGAAGAGAATAGGTGATTATTTTTTCTTTCCAAATGACGAGCCTCCCCCAGTAAAACAATCCATACAGTAATCATAAGTGCTTTATATTGTGCAGTGCATGGGCATAATTACTTCAGCCCTCTAAACAGTTAGCAGCAGTTGGTGTCTCTAATGCCTGGAAAATTATTTTAAATAGACTTCATATCTACGAAACAGGATTTTTTTTAGATTGTAAATACCTAGGGTCAGGTCTCAGCAGTTGTTACCAGTGTCTCTGCACTGACTTAAAAACGGGTAGTCAGTTTGCACATATAAAACAACTGGTCCAAACCAGCACCTACTGCACAGTCAAAATTATTTTGATCTCCATGAGCAGTTCTCTCAAAGCCATAAATATAGGGTCAACCCTGCTGCTGCCCTTCAGCCAATTATCCAGGCATGATCTTGATTAATGACTCACCTGACTTTTCTTTGAATTCAAGCAGACTATCATCCTGTATCTCTACCAAATCTCCATCTATCTTCCCTTCTCTACAACAAAGCATGAAAAGATTCCTCCACCTCTTCCTCTTGCTTCACTGATGTAAAGACTTGACTGTGAAGACTAAAGATCCCAAGTATATTTAAAACATTTCCCTCATCCCTGCCTGCAAGTTTGTCTGCTTAACAAAGGGCTATGATACAGAGGAGGGTGGGGAATCTGTCACTAATAAGTGTACTAGCATGCTCTGGACATCTCAACCATGTTTGTTCTGAAAAGCTGCACACTTTTTTGCCAACATTTAGACAAAAATGGTCCAACTGTATTGAAGTTCAGGTCTTATGCAAATGCTTTTATTTGAAATGGTGTATGTAATATTATTTTTCTAATCCTTCCACTAAAACATGATTTGTGGTTGTTCTTCAGAACATCTGCCTGATTAAACATCCTTAAAAAAACATACATGTGATTGTAATAAAGAAAAATAAAAAGGTTTCTTTTAATAGTAATTAAGTAGCAATTAAGCATAATTATTACAATTTGTATCTAATTTATAATATCTGTAGAATGAACAGATGTAATTTGTCCTCCAATAGTCAACAGTGTTTGGCTTAAGCAAAGCCACCTTACAATTCCCCTCTCATTTACAACAGAAAAGGGCACTGTGGATGATGAGCCAAAGGGAGGGAACATTCAGCTGTGGGGTAGGAACTGCTCAGTCATCTGGAAGCATGTGAAAATACCTGTACAGACAACTTAAGGTTTTCCTACTGTCTTCAGCAGAGGAATCTTCCCTTTAAGTCAACTGATAAAAATCTTCAGGCTTTTAACCTCAAGTAGGAGGAGTTGCCATCTTTGTGTAGCTGGTACAATAACTGTTCTGTGTTGCAATCAACCTTTGCAAAATGTGCTTTTCTCTGTACATGCATTTTTCTATAAAATATTAATAAAATTAATTAAAAAGTAATTTTTCACATGGTGGTTGGGAGAATTCATTAAAAAGCTAGGGAAAACTACATAGTTTACCGATGTACTGAGTAATTCAGAGAGAAAAACCAAAAGTTTTGATTACAAATGCGGGGTTAATTTTCTTTAACTCCACAGTTTTTAAATAACCAGGAATCATGGGCATGATCTTGACCTACCCGGAGGCAGCCAATCTGACTGCTTTCTGCCATTAATGCTTTTAAATAAAACTATTATGAAATTTTATCTGTTGTCTGACCTTCCTTAAGGTCCATCTGAGCCATACATGTCTTGATTGTAAAAAATTAGTCTTTACATGCAGCTGATTACCACAGAGCTGTGTTTGGAAAGTTAGGTGATGAGTGTCTATAAAAGAACCTTATAAAGTCCTCTAGAGTAACCCAGTATAAAGCAGATACATTTACAGACCAGAAGCTTTACTGTTTGTGTAACAATGACAAATTAATACAACAGGCCTCTTGCAAAGGTGACCTTACAGATCTGGTTCAAGAAGGAGTAAAAACTACCTTTAATGGATACAGAATGTCCTTTAAGCTCTCAAGGCTGAATGAACATGCCCTGCCCTTAGCTTGATGCCATACCAGACTAAGAGTTGATGCCCCAAGCATTTATGTCACTTGAGGAAGAAGATGGCCAAAGCAAGCTGCAAGCATGCACAGAAGGAGCTGCAGTAAACTGGTGTGCTAGTATTCTACCTGCCAAGCCTGAATCTAGTATTGCTTGGGACTTGGAAAGGCAAAAGAACCTGTTGAGGTATTAAAATTTAGCTTGTTCCTTTGGGGAACTGAACAGACCTGTAGTTTTCTCAGTGACAGAAGCCTCACATAGTTTCTGAGATGTGTGAGGAATTCATGGATTTTTTATTCCTTGTGGAAACAATGGAAGTCTGTGAAAAGATTGTTATACAGCAGAAGCCTTATGGTTTTAAACTGAACTTGATGGTTTCCTGATGGAATGTACCATTAAAACCTAGTCATTTGAAAATGGTAATAAGGAGACAGATGCATATTCAAATGTTTATCTCTTTAATTTTCCAACACCTAATCTCTTAAATGAGCATAATCAGAAGAGGCATTCTAATTCTCTTGTGGGGAAGAGAAGGCGCCAGAGATCAAGTGATAACCAGGCTGTGTCTCAAGCCATTCTCATGAGACTTTGACTGTGTATGAATCCAAATTGGAGAGAAGAGATTTTTTAGCTACTGTATCTGCCAGAATTCAAGCAGCAGACACACTTCTTCTCTCATGGCACAAGCCCAAACTATGGACAACCTAAGTTTCAAAAAAAAAACCAAACACCAAACTTCTCTGAAGTCATCTTTGAGTGTTTTGCTTTGGTTTACATACAGATCTTTCTCACACATGTATACCTCGAAGCTAAAAGAACAATAAGATTGTGAAGTTAGTCACTCAAAAGGTAAAAAAAAGTGCCAGACATAAGGCTACATATGCAATCCAAATTCAGTTTTTTATGTGAGGTCATGATTAGACATGTTTTAATTACACAGCCACATACACTTTTTCTACAGGACAAAGGCAGTGTGAGCTTGACTTATTAGAGGAGCAAAGACTGTATCATCTGCTGTGATGGGCAGTCCTGAGGAAAGACAGAATTACCAGATCTGCATGGCAAGACATGGGTCAAACAACCCAGCTCTGCCCTAGATGGGGAAGGGGGAAAGCTGTGAAATGCCCAGCTGCCGTGTCAACAGGTTTCTTCCCTCCACCTTGCCAGTAACCTCCTGCACAGACATGGGAGGAGGAAGGCAGAAAGGGGGGTAGCAGGCTAGCACTGCAGCAGCATGGCATGCTGAACACCACCAAGAGAACTGCTGCCAAACAGGGGCAGCTTGCAGCCAAGGTTGCTCCCTAGCCTCTGACCTGTTTTGTTTTCAGTGGGAATCTGGTTCACATTACAACTACAGTACTGACAGAGTTGAGGTGGGTTTTGGTTTTGGTGGGGTTTTTTTGGGTCGTTCTGGGATTTGCTGGCAGTTCCATGGCTTTTGTCACCTCTTCCCTAAATATTTCTTTGTTCAGCCTTGTGCCTTTGAAACTTTATACCCAGGTCTAGTTATCTTTGCTGTTCTAGCCCTCTGAACAAAGTACTGACTGTCTTCTAATCAAGTGTGGACTACTCACCTAGGCCTGGAGTTTTCTTAAAAAAAAAAAAAAAAAAAAAAAGAGACCCCCATATAATTGTTACAACTGTTATCATCTGCTGCCTGAAATTAAGCTAGCAACTGCCGCAGCTATTACAGATATTTGGGTTGACTTCTACAATCACTTCAACGTGCAGGCGCTGGCTTCCTGAAGCCCAAATCGAATCACAACATTAAGGATGGCAGGGGGTGGGAAGGCAAGAAAGAGGCTCTCATCTCCTAGATAACAGCAGGAGACTTGGCCAGAGCGGCTTTCATCTCGCCTCTAGAATCATCCTTTATCCCTTTCTCTTGCCAGCGAGGCACCTGGCAAGGGAAGCCCGGACTCCTCCGACGGAGCTCCCCAGCAAAGCTCACCTCTCCCCGGCCGGAGCCACCCAATTTGCGTCGTTCCCCGCCGCTTTGCACCACGCACGACAGAACTCGGGGGGTCCGACGGCAAAGAGGCTGCAGAGACCCGAGGAAGCTTCTGTCAAAGGCGCAGAGCCGCCTCGGGGGGGGGAGGCGGCACTTTCCCCGGCCGGGCGGGTTTCCGCCGCCCGTCAGGCGCCAGGCCCGCGGGGCCCGGGAAGTCCCCCCCAGGTGAGCCGCTCCCGGAGGCCCCGCAGCCGCTCCCCGGCAGGACGGCTCCGTGCCGCCGCCCGGGGCTCGCCTGCGGACACCGCACCCCCGCCGGTGCGCGGAGGGGGAAGCGGGGAAGGGGTCCGCCCGTCTCCCCTCGATTCTTCAGCCCTGAGCTGCCGGCTGTCCCCCGGGGCCGGGGCACCCCGCCGCGAAGGCCTCTGCCCGCTAGCCCCGGGGCTCAGGTGTCTGCGGACAGGTGTCCGTGCCCCGGGGCCACCCCACGGCAGGGAGGGCCGGGGGCTGCCGGGGCCGCTCCCTTCGGTGGGGGGAAGAGCTGGGCCTGGGTTCCCCGCGTTCAGCCTAATCTGATAGCAGCAGTGATTAGACTTGGTGATTATTGGCGCGCTGATCTTTTCGGCTGAGGGGAGGTTTAAAAATCGATAGTAAAATCGCATGCCTGACTGCTTGGGCACTTATGGAAAAGCTGTTGGTCAAGGCCAATAAATCAATGCTCCTCTTTCTTTCTCTGTCCTGTTTCTTTTCTGCCTCCAGAATTTTCTTCTTTGCAGAAGGGAGCTACATCTAACGAGGTGCCACTTGGAAACACATCATACTTGAAGCCAACGTGCTAATTATAGATTAATAAGAGGTAAAGCTCAGTTGAAATGGCATAGTGAAAAAAATCCAAGCCGATCAAATTTAGAATGTCATCAAATATATTATGGTCTCTTAAAATCCTGTGTTTAAAAGGATGCCGCATAATCTTTCTAAACCCCGTGACTCATGGGCATCAGCCTTTGCTGGGAGAAGTGAAGTTAGAATTCATTTAAAGTTATTTTGTGGTAACCGGGCTCTCAGACCTCTGAGAGTTTTTACAGCCCCAGCCGAGGTATGTCCAATATTTCCAGCCTGACACAGCAGAAGCCTGCAGACGGAACGAGTAAATGAACTGGAAGTGTTTAACAGGCTTCACACGTCTCATTTATTTGGTTTTGAACTGAGGAGCTAAGCTGAGCCTGGAATCACTAGCGAAGGAAGAGCATAATTACTTGTCATTATATTCATTCCGATTTATAAATAATGTTTCTGGCTTTATTTTATTCAATGCTTAATTTAAAAATAATGATTAAAAATTAGCCCTGGGCTACATTCTGGATTATAGCCAGATGCTTTATTGCTTCTCCTTGGGACTCTGGAAATATCTAAATGGACTGGGAGGGGAAAATTAAGATTTTCCCACTCAGGAAATGCAGGAAGGACAGTGCTATGTCTCAAGCATTTCAGGTTGTAATTCTTCTGAAACAACAAGTTGTTTCACCAGAATCAACACGTAAATGTTGGGGGAAATTGCACTTGCTGAAAGGTGATGGTGAGTGTCTTTGGTGTCCTCTCTGCCTCGCAGGGAGAAGAGCCCCCAGCACTGCATTGCTGGCTCTGTCTGCACACACACACACACACTCACGTAAGGAAATCGTAGGTGGCTGCATATCTGCACACACACGTAAATTTCTCTAATATGTTTATATGTTCAGTGGCTGTAACAGCAGCAAAATAAGTGTTCCCTGATTTAGAGCACTTCGCGGGTACTGCAAACACTGATGAACCAAAATCCTTATGTAGAAAATGAATAGTTCCCTTACATATACACACATACACACCCCCACAAAAGAGAAAGGAGGAAAAACAGAGAGAGAAAGAAAGGAGAGGAAAGGGGAACTCGATTTATTCTCATTTGTTTATCTCTAGATTTTTCCCCCTTTCTGCGAATTCATTTGAATAGCTTTCAAGCTGCAAAATGGAAATGTGGCTCCTGCCCTCTATTTCAGCAGCAGCGTCCTGGCAACAGAGCAATTTTCTATCATCAAGGATAAATGGCATCGAACAGAACATTCTGATAAAAAAGAAAAAAAAAAAAAAAGCTTTAGCCCAAGAAGCCCATGATTGCTGCCCTTCCTGTCTGTCATCCCTTTACAAAATCCTCTCCTCCAAACCTGAGCTGCATGCTGTCAGAGCTAATAACGTCTTCTAAAGAAAAGGGGAAGAAACAGCATTCATGCACAATGTTCCCATTTATTACATAGAGTGCTTATTTTAAAATTGCAAATATCTTTGTTTGGTTCACTGCAAATTAAAACCAAGATGTAGGAAGTTACACGATGCAACAATTATTCATGTCACAGCAGAGCATCAGACCCTGTTATCATGCTTTCTATTGGTTAATATATGTTTGTGTGCGTGTGAGTGTGCATGCGTTGTGTGTGTGTGTGTAACACAGGGAATATCTCATATTGTGAAAATAAAACCCACTTCAGGTAAGTCTGTGTTTCGTTGTTTTAGAGCAATGAGGGGGGGCAAAAGCCACTACTGTTACGCAGTAGGAAGAGGCTGTGCATGTGCTGTCTGTGTGGTTCTGAGGGGTCAAATGTGTCTTACTCACAAGAAGCCTGCCAGGGGAGGGTGCCCAGGGCATGGGGTGCTCTCCCGGTGCACCCTCAGCCCGAGCTCCCATTTCTCTCCCCAGCAGCACCCCTGCAAACATCCCCCCCGGGGCTGGGGCATTCACGCAGGGTACCCTCGCTGTCTGGCTGTGAAAGGGCCAGCCGAAATACATCAACCTCTATCTTCAGCTTTCAGAGATTATTCCGGGGAGGGGGGCATTGCGGTGTACGGAGCTGTGGCGAGCATCCCCCCCTGCCCTGCCCTGCCCTGACCAAGTGTTGGGGGCAGCAGGGCGCTAAGGTGGTGACACAGGCCGAGGAGAGGCAGAGGAGGGCACGGCCCGACACCGTCCGAGCGGCGGGGAGGCAATACGGGAACCTGCCGCTCAACCGAAGGGCCGGGAGCGGAGGAAAGGACCGAGGATCGCCGCCGGACATCCGCACCCCGGCACCTGCACGGGTGGGGGATGACTTCACAGGGTGCTTCGCCCTGTACTGGGGCATTTCCTAGCGCAGAGGCGTAAGGCCTCGGCGGGCAGACAGAGCGCCTGTCCCGCAGGACGGGCAGGGGCAGTGCGGGACCTCCCGATGCGCTTCGCCCCCGCCCGCCGCAACCGCACCTCGTCAGGGCCGGTGGGGCCGGGGAGGCCCGGTGCCGCGCGCATGCCCCGCGCCGCCGTCACGTGCCCGGCGGTAACGGCGGTAACGGCGGTGAGCAGGCCCCGCTGGGCCCCCGCCGAGGGAACCGGGACCGGGGAGTCCCGGCGACCGCGCCGTCTGTAGAAAAGGGAGGGAGGCCTGGCCCCTAGGAGCCTGGAGGTGGCAAGGGTGGGGTGTCCCTCCCGGGGGACACCCGGGCAGAGCCCTCGTCATCGCCTTCCAGACGGCGGCCGCGGGTTGCCGGGGGCCTCCCGGGCGGCTGCCCCTGCCCTCGAGGTGCGCACAGGGACAAGAACACGGCCGCCTCGGCAGCTGCAGCCGCAATTCTGCTCCCCTCGGAGAGGGCTTAGCCGGGCACGGCCAAGCAACCCTCCCCAAAGGAAAGAAAACACCCTCAAATCACCCATTTTAAAAGCCGGCGTCGTGGGTTATGCCGCGGTGCTGATATTCCTCCTTCCCTTTTCCTCACACACATGGGCTACAATAGCGCTGGGCTGGGGCAGCACAACCGGTCCCGACCCCCTTTAATGGGAACCCTTGAAGTTTAGATCAGCGTCCCAACAACTTGTATAACACTTATTTCATTCACGGGCCACAAACCACCCGACGGAAAAAACCCCAAAACAAACAAAAAAAACCCACTACGAACACATGAAGTATAAATCATGTCCCTCATTTTTCATCCCTGTATATGCATATAAAATTAAGAGAACCCTTTAAAGTTTATTTTAAAGGCGGTGAAGTCCATGAAAGACTTCTTGCCATATTATAGCCGAAAGCTGCAGGCAGACCATTTGATTTATTTTCATTTTTCAAAGGAATGGAGAAAGTCGTCCGATTAGTAGTGGTATTATTATAATCTCCATTCTCAAACCTTGAAAGACCCTTGTAAACAATCGGCTCCTTCTCCAGCCCGGTTCCCACCGCCGCTTAGTAATGACTGGAAGATTAATGAGGTTTTTTTAGCAACACCTGTCTTTTCAAGCTGTCGACACAACCAATTAATACTTTTAATTACCGCTACAAGGAGACTAACCAGAACCTTTCTGATGTGATTTGGCCGCTGAATTTTACCCCCTCTGAAGTGAAGCAGCCCCGACGAGAGGGCAAGTTGACCGGGTCGAGGAGGGGGGGTTAGAATTGGGAGAGGTGGTGTATTTTGTGGGTGTATTTTGCTTCAGGATGAAAGGTGGGATTATTTGTTCGGAGGAAAAATTTTGTTTATTTCGCTTTACTTTTTCCCGCGCTTTTGGAAATAATGTGCCGTCTCTTTCGAGCAGAAGAAAACGCTGGCTAAGAGGATCCCAAACCACAGGAGTCTCCCGGCTCCCCGAAAACTCCATCCCGGGACGGCGGGGGAAAGGATGGAGGGAGAGAGCAGTCTTTTAGACAGAAGTTACCAACGGGGTAATTAGTGCGAGGGCAGGCGACCCGTCTCTCCCCTAGTTTAGGGCACTTTTTACGAGTTATTTCAAGGAAAGAGCGAGCGCCCCGCCGGCAGCACTCGAACCCCGCAGAGTGGGACTGGGAGCTCACCTCGGGGCTGGGCTACTCCCGTCCTGCACCCCCATCGCCTCCGGGCACCCTGATCTTCATCTGAGTAATTGAATTAAGCAGAAGCTGGGGCAACAACTAGATCAGAAAGTGTGTTCTCCGTTCAAACTGCACGGGTGCTACCAGAAGCTCACAGGGGGCCGTGAGGGCGTCATGCCCGCAGACCCACTGACCCTTTTTTCAGCCATGGGGTGTGTGTGTCTAAGTGCCCGCTCCCAAACCAGCCAGAAATGGGGTTGCCCAGGGTCCCCGATCTTCTCCCAGGGGGGATTGAACAGGAAGGGATCAAATCTTTCCCGCACGAGCGCCTTCCCAAGGCAAGGTGAGGTGGGCAGCAGCGTGAGGGAATCAAGCGGGAGGACACGGCTCTGGATGCTGAACCCTGGCCTGTCCTCGGCGGGCTTTCCCCTCAGCCCCCAGCTACGGAGTTCCTCTGACCGCAAGTGGGGAGATGGGGAGCAGAAAGCGGCGGTTTTTGGGTTAATCAGGCACCTCTCCTCCTGGTGCAGCCCCCCGTGTCTGCTCTCCTTTGGGCTGCCCAGGCCTGGCAGACTTATGCCGTAAAGGCGATGTCCCACATTAAAATAATATGAATTCGCGGACAGATCTTGAAATATCTTGAATATGAATGAGGTATGTGGTCGTAGGACTGCTTTTAAGCTGTACTTCACCGAATATGGCTTTAATTAAATGTCTTCCGGCTCTAAAAGATTACATGTTGTTCAAAATATACCCTAGCATGAAATTTACTTCCACGATACGAAATTAGGTTACTTATAAATGTCTTCATTTAAAAAAGAAAATCGCTTCTCTTCGTTCTGGTTTCTGTTTTGCTGAACAGAGAGCTCCAACGAAGAAAGAGGGTTGGATAATATATTTATAGAAGCACGTGGAACAAAACCTGCCAGAAGCAGAGTGGGTGAAGGCTGCTTGCTCAAATGCAGACAATTCACAAAACAGGCAAGTTAATCCAGATCTGATTTGTTTCAGATCCAGCTGTCAGAACTTCGGGAATACCTCCCGTGTCTCACGCTGCAGATATCTCAAGTGCTCTCACCGCCTCCCCCACTCTGTCCTTTCCTCCTGTGTTTATTCCCTGCAAAGGATGCTCGGGGGAGGAGGAGGAGGAGTGGGAGAGGGGTCAGGGCAAACAGGTGGAGAAAGGTGACGATCTCCACTCGAGAAAAATAAAAAATTATTATCGGCGGGTTGGAGGTAGAGGATAGCTTGGTGGTGAGGCTAGGACCAGTTAATCGGGCAAAGCAGTTTCACTTCTCCAGTGAAATCGCTCTCGGTGTCCAGAGCTTTCCTGCTCCGGACGGGGGATGCAGGCGGAATTCACATTGCTGGAGGCGATGCTCAGTTTGTTTCTTTTTACGTCCTCAGATAGGGGACCTCACTTAGCTGAGTTTCTATAGCTAGATCAGATAATGGATCCCTCTGGATTACCTTTCTAAATTAACTTTTAGACTTGTTTTTATAGTCCGTTGAGACCCTGACAAAAGAGACTGTATCTAAGATACAGATACGAGATAAACATATAAAGCAATCTCATTACACGGGGATGAGTGAAGAACTCTCCGTGCAACCTTCTATAGATAACGAGGCTACCTGAAGAAACAAGTAAAACTCAGATATTTACTTCTTTTCCTATTAAATAAACCTCAACAACTGCATTGAATTTGCTCACTGTTTACTACATTTCCATTCAATACTCGGGTAAATGCATCCCTAAAGGTAGAGTAAATAATTGCACTGATCTCAACAGGGGAAATGTGTAGGCATTTCAAGTGTGCTAAAAATAAACGAAGGCGAAACAGACTGAAGAGACAGGACATCGAGCTCGTTTGCTGTAATTAAAGCTTCTACTTTAGCCCGCCGGAATGCGAGGCATGCCGGGGTGACACGTTCCCCGCGGCTGCCACGGGGACAGGACGCGAGTGGCCGTGGGGAGGCGGGCACCCACGGCGGCTGGGCTGGGGAGGGCTCGGCCAGGCTCCGGGCTCGGGGGAGAAACCGGTGGCTAGCGCAGGAGAAATTGCAGCCTCTCTGCTGACTTAAACGAGCCTGGAGTTTCCATTCGCCTCTGAGCCTTTCCAAGATGGGCACTTCAGAGCGGTGGGGGTTTTTGTGTGTTTTTTCTTTTAATTGGATGGCGTCTTCTTCTGCTACCACGAGAGAGTGTTTTCGTTTTGTTTTTTTTTTTTTTTTTAATTGTTGTTGTTGTTTCTTTCATTTGAAAAGAAAACAAAACAACAGAAGTCCCCGCTAAAATCAACATCTCTGCTTCAGCAGCACCCGAGCAGACAAGGACGCCTGCCAAGGAAAAACCTCACTCACAGAAGGAGGGAGGGCTGCAAATCAACGCTGCATGCCGGGAGGCTCCCTCCCTCCCACGACCCACGGAGGGGAAAGTTGCCCCACGCCGCTCTCACATAAGGCTCCCGGAGGATGGGCGAAGGAGGCAAACCCACCCCCTCGGACTCTCCACGGGGATCCCGCATGCTGGGGCCAGGCTCACCGTGCGGGGAGAGCCGGAGAGACCTGTCCCCGGGGTTTCGGTGTGGATGCGCACCGGGACAGGTGCGGGGAGGGAGAGTCGGACAGGTCCTCCGCGGGGGTCCCGTCCACTAGCCAGGCGGCCACTCGCCTGAAGCCTAACACTGTTTTAAAGCAGATAAATCCACAGGCTAACACCCCCATACACACACGCACCCCATCTGGGAAAACAACCAACGACAACAACACGACAAAACATTAACCAAACAAAAAGCCCCAGCCCCCGGCCCTCTGCAGAGCCACACATTGAGTAAATCTGCCTGTAAGGTTTTAATTACAGCGAAGGCTTCTCTACAAATCTGTACAAGAGACAGTGGCTCGTTCCCTCTGGATCTTTCCCCTCCCGATTCCTCTTATTTTGACCCACGGTACAACATAGAGAGCGGCGTGTGTGATCCATCTGCGAAGCCGGGCTAAGGTTTATCCCCCCCTCCGCTTCCCTGCCACTTCCTTCACACTCGCGGTATGGAAAGCCATTGACGCCTGCTTGTCTCTTATAATGTCAGTGGGTTGAAACCCAGAGGAGGCTCCGCTCGGCCCCAGCTCTCGCACTTGCAGCGCTCAAATTCCCCAGGCTCTCCGTAAAATCCCTTCCTTTCAGCCTTTAAGGAAGAGACCTCCTTTTGCGGGAGCCGTTTCTCACTGCTCAGCTGCTATCAAGACAAAGATACTATGATATGCTGGCAGAAAGAAAGGAGGCCTTATGTTTTGGGGTGAACAGGCCTGAGAAAAAGGGGGGGGGGGAAATGCCATCGGCAGATGCGAGGCGGCATACTGCTCTGTAACCTCTTTGGGAGCTGTAAATAAGGCGGGTATTAGGGAGCAGGACGGCGGGGCAGCCGAGAGGAGCCTTGCCCACCCGCGTAGCCGCCGTCCACAACCGCATGGTGCGGCCGTGGAGATCCGCGGACACCTGCGCAGCCCCACGGCCCGCCGGGGAAGGGACGCGGGTTCGGCGGCCGCCGAAACCGCGCTCCAGCCGGTGAGAGTCCCGTGTCTCTGCGGAGGGAGCCGGTCCGCAAAAATGTTTCTGGAGAGGATAGACGCCAGCGGGAAGATTCTGTGTCTTTCCACTTCTCTTGAGATTTTTCCATCACCACTCTGCAGGAGACCCCTACTCTCCCGAATTTCTTTCGATTGCTTCGTGCATTCCATTCTATCACTAAAAAAAACACGGGAACCCACAGTAACCTTTTGTTTCCCCCGCCCCCTCACTTCTCTGCCCCTTAAAAAAAAAACCCTATTGCAAGATCCACTTCATGCACGTAGATTGGGCTTCCCGCGGAAAAAAAACACGCACTAGCATCATTCCTCAAGTGAGCCTCTTTCGGATTTTCCCAGCCACCCTAGTCGAGGTGGGACAAGAAAACATTTTCACGGACTTTGGCGTGAACTGGGTAGCGGGAGTTATGTACTCCCAGAGAGCAGCCCTCAGCCCCTGCGCACTTCTGCGGGCAGGAACCCCCCCAACAAGAGCACTCTGGGGGATCCTCGCCTGATGAGCGCCATCAGCTATCACACACCCTCAACAACCCAACAAACAAGCTAAACAACCCTAAAAAGGGACTCTTCTGGCAGAGCCCACCCGGGAAAACACCAGAGCGCGACTTCCCGGGAAGAAGGGGATGAGAAACAGAACGGGAATGTTTGTTTTCCCCTGTTGTTGTTGAACGCATGAATGAATGCATGAATGAATGGAACAGAAGGTGCTCGGAGGCATATAGGAAGCCTCTGGCCGCTTATATTAACTTCCTATTATACCCTAAAAATAGAACCCGATTTCCTGTTGCTCGTCAGCTCCTTCCAAATGTTGTGTCTGTTGCGTGACATCTTTCGGCTCACAAATTTGACTTTAAACCACGCACACAGGCTTTGGTCTTTTAAAAGAACAATCCGCAAACATCATTAGAGCGACGCGGTTTAAGGTGACACGGAGGACCAGCAGCACCAAGTCACCCAGTCCCGGGGCGTGGGGAACCCGGTGCGCGGTGCCACGCACTCCGCCCGTCACGGAGGGGCACGGGGGAGTGGGGGATGTGTGCGGGAGCGTGTGAAGGCCGCACTACCCCCGCGGCTCTCAGCCACCCTGAGGGAGGAGAAGGGCTGGCCCTGATCCTGCTCTGGGTTCAAAGGCCTCTCCGTGCTTCCTGAGAGAGAGTGGGACTTGGGGAGCGCATCTCCAGGGAAGAGTAAACAGGGGAGTGAGGAAGGGAGATGCGCAAGGGGTGCGCAGGCAGGGCGCGGTGTTTACCGCGGTCCGGAGTATCCTTATCACCCTCGGGCAGAGCTGCAGCCTCCGTTTCTAGGAACTCGTGTTTGGCCGCGGCAGGAGCGTAGAACCCAGGAAGTGGGGTGGCAGGGCTTGAGCTCCTGCTGCCTTTCCCTGGGAAGAGACAAGTGCTCTCAGGCAGAGGTGCAGGGGCTCCCGCCCCAGGGCAATCCCCGCCGCCCCCTAACTTGCACCCTTGCCCGGCTGGTTGCCCGCCCAGCCCCGCGCTGCTCTTGTCCATCTTCCCCCGTGGGCTTCCACCCCCGGAGCCCCAAGCCTCTCTCGTGGCTGCTGCCTGCTCGTTTTCAGAGGCAATTCAATGCGAGTGGCCTAGGAGGTAAGGGAGTCCTTCCCCTCTCGTTTTTCGTGAGTCACCCACTCTGGAAATGAGTACCCCACTGTTCCGCTGCATCCGGAGCTATTGATTCAGGTCTAATTTCCTCAGAAGAAGGCCGGTATCGGAGCTCTGTTGCACAACAGCCGGGGCCGGGGAGGGCCGGTGCCCGCCAGTGCAGAGCCCCGGTGGGCAGGGACCTCCCGGCCGCCCTGGCGCCTGTCGCCCCGCTGCCACACAGCCCCAAGAAATACCCCTGTAGGTTCTTCCTCTACCAGGGCACGACTCGGGTCCCTGTTGCCTCACCGACCACCGGCCCCTTTTGCCCTCCGACCCCCGGTGCGGGTAAAACAAGGGGGATCAAGGAGGAGGGCTACAGGGCCCCGAGCAGCTCCATTGAGCAGGAGCGGAGCCGTCCCGAGCCGTGCGGGGCAGCCGGGCCACGCTACCCGCCCTACCCGGGCCCCGCCGCCCCCCTTCGCCCCTCAGCTCCCCCCCCCCCCCCCCTCTCCCTTTAAGCGCGGGTCCTTTCTGCCAGAGGCCACGAGGAAAAGGGATATGGATGGGGATAAAAAAAAAAAAACCCAAAACAATAAATATTGACAAGCGGCGTGACTCCTTTGCAGCTGAGTCATTAACATCGACCAATCACCTGCAACTCCATACCGAGAGATTTGCCTAATTAAATTGGGGAAAATTATCGGTGTGAGGCTGGATGGAGTCAACTGTCCTGACGACAGACGAGGATGTCTGAGCACCGCGGGGAAGAGCAGCTCCCTGTGCGCAGCGCTTCCCTCTCGCTGGCACCCCCCGACGGCTCGCTGGAGGCTCCCGCATCCCCGCTCGCCCCGTCCCGCACTCGCTGCGTGTCCCGTGGGTGCATGTCCCTCTGGCCCCGCCGCAGTTCGTCCCTCAGCCAGGCTGAGCAGGGGACGAATATGTAACTCCTTTTGCTGCTTATCGAAGGGAGCAGCTCCTGAGGGGTCTACCTGCCTTTTCTTTTTTTTCACTTCACTTTGCCTGAGTCAGACGCCTTATTCTCCTCGCTAAAGCAGCATCTAGGTATTATTTCAAACTGATCTCTCTTGCCCAACTTTCCCCTTTTCCCAGATTATGAGGCACGAATTATTTCGACATCAGAAAGCACCGTGTTGCAAACGCTCCCCAGCCCATTTTCTGCCACCTTTTGTTATGCGTGTTCTTGCTGCTGGAGAAAATGCTAGTATGTGCACCTGCGAAAAACCTCCTTCATGATGTTAACAGCAAGCTGGAGGGTATAAAGCAATAAAACTGCCAAATGTACCTGTTCCTATTGAGTACATTACCTACACTTATGAATAAAGACTCTCAGTAGGAATTCCTCTTCCCCCTTCTCTGTATTTTTATTCATTGTAGATTTGTAAACGCCTGGATCGGGTTACCCTTTCGCGTGTTAAAGTGGAACTCTTGTTAAAGCAGGAGAACAAGACAAGACACTTACAACTGCATTCAGAGTTACTGAACCGGCTCCAAGGGCTCAAGAAGTGAAACAACGATGAGAGGGGATAAGGGGGCACAAAACATCCCAGACGCACAGGAAAAAAGATCCCCCAGCCCCACTGCCCCTAAAAGAAATCAGCTGAATTATAAGCTCCGAGAGTCTGTGGGTTATGTTCCCTCACCGACCGAGCACCGCTCCGCATCCCCCTGTCCCTCCCCCCCTCCGGGGACAGTGCGGTGCTCAGACGGGGCTCGCATCCCCCGGCTTCCCACAGCTAATGACACAGGTGGGGAAAAGCAAACCCCAAAAATAAATGAAGACCGGGGGGAAGAAATCTCAGAGTGAAAAAAAAAAAAAAAAAAAAAAAAAAAAAAGCCCTCTAAATAATTCCAAAGACGACGCGCTAAGGGGAAAAAAATGGAAAAGAAAATAAAGAAAAAATCCTAAACCGACACAAAACCAAGCAGCCAACCAAAACAACAGTAAAACCCAAGACAACAACAACAACCAAACTACCAAACCGCAAAATCTAGAAACCAATCCCCAGGCTGTGAGAGGCAGTGTCAAGCCCTGTGCTGGGTCTGGGGATGTCTCTGGGCTGTGCGGGGTTTTGCGAGCGGCGGCAGCTGGTGCCGGTGTTGGTTTTCAAAGCCCGAAGCCTCCAGCCCGTGTCCCCATCTAGAACAACTTTGGGATTTCTCTAGGCTTAGCGAGTTCCGCCGGGTCCTTCCTACCTCGGTCCTCTCCGGTGGGGTCTGCCTCTGGAGCTCATGTTTAGCTGGACGCGAGGAGATTTAAGCGAAGGAAAGGGGTAAAAAAAGAGAAGGAGTGAGAGAGGGAGAGGAGAGAGAGGAGAGGGGAGAGAGAGATCTTCCGCCGTGCTGGATCAAACTTAATATCTTTCCCCAGTCCATCTTTGAAAGAGAAGTGGTAATACCACCTGGATGTTCGGATATAAATCCCCTTGCAAATAATAAATGGATTAATAATAACAAGGTATGAAGTTCTTTTTATAGAAAAAATGAGAGAATTGAAACTAAATGCGGCAGTTAGACAACCATTTTGATAAGAGGATAATTGAGGCGACACTGGTGTATAATTAGAGGATAATTTATGCTATATCCACTTTTATTCCACCTCCCAAAATAAACCCAGTCCATAATCATTACAGGCAAATTGTTCTGAATTTTATAGCAGCAATTTGAACAAAGTACTGCAGTTAATCATGGGAGATTTTTGTGTATTCCTGATTAGAAGTCTAATTGCCTCCTTCCAGAAAGTAAAAATAACTGTAAAACGACTCTATTTTTATCATTAACAATGTTGACAATAAAATAAAATCAACTGGAATTGTAATCTAAAGACAAATTTAGGGCGCAGGCACTTTTATTTTTTTCCTTGGGTCGTTTATATCCTAATCAAGCTTTTGCCAAAACCGCCAACCGCACGTAGCCATTTGCATATATTTGAAAGCGATTACGGGAGCTGATGCTTTCAGCGGGGAAAAATGCGCTGCGCGTCTCTTCGCCGCAGCGAAAATACCGCGCAAAAGGGGGGGTGGCGGCGGTGGTGTGTGGAACGGAGGGGGTCATGTGTTGGGGGCATGCGTGATAGGGGCGGGGAGGGGTGGGGGGGGGTGGAAGGAAGAGAGGGGGGTGTGGAGGTAGGTGCTCCCCTTTCCCCCACCCGCCGCTCCGCGTCTTTTGCGCGGGTGGGGAAAATGGGGGCTGGGGGGGGGTGAGGGGGGGGGGTGGGCAGATGAGGGGGGGCGGGGGCGGGCAGCGCGCGCGCTGGCGGCGCGGCGGGGCGGTGACGTCATGGGGTTGAGTGACCAATGAGGGAGGCGCTGCCCTCCGGAGACGAAGCGTTCGACTTGTGCGCGTCCCTGCCCTTCAAGTCGAAGAGCCGGAGCCCCAACTTTCCCCGGCTCCCACCTTAAACCCCCACCCCCCCAACACGCCCGGCCCTCCCCGCCCTTCCTCCCCTCCTCCTTTTCCCCCCCACCCCCCCCCCCCCACCAAAAAAAAAACACCCACCCCACGCGCCGGGGGGATGAAGGGAAAGAGCGGCGCAAAAAAGCGGCGGGAGTAGCCCGCCCTCCCCCTCCACACACCGCCCTCCCCTTCCTCCCCTCCCTCAGTGAACGAGGCCCCTCGCACAACGGCTCCTTGGAGAGGAGGGGGGGGGGAAGGAAAAAAAAAAAAAAAAAAAAAAAAAAAAACGGGAAAATAAAAAAAAAATAAAAGGAAAAAAAAAAAAAAAAAAAAAAAGAAAAGAAATTAAATTAAATCACCGCCGCCTCTCCAGCGGTGCCGCGGCGGGTAAGGGGAGCGGCGGTGGCTGGGCAGAGAGGAGGCAGAGCGCGGGGGGCGAGCCGGGGAGCGCCGCGCTCTCCCTCCCAAACTTTGATGATGACCATGACTACGATGGCTGACGGGCTGGACGCGCAAGACTCCTCCAAATCCGCCTTCATGGAGTTCGGGCAGCAGCAGCCACCGCCACCACAGCCGCCGCCGCCGCCCCACTCCCAGCAGAGCTCGCCGGCCATGGCCGGCGCCCACTACCCGCTGCACTGCCTGCACTCCGCCGCCGGCTCCCACCCGCACCACCAGCATCACCACCACAGCTCGCCCTACTCCGGCACCGCCGGCTCCTACAACCACCGCTCGCTGGCCGCATATCCCTACGTGAGCCACTCGCAGCACAGCCCTTACCTCCAGTCCTACCACAACAGCAGCGCGGCAAGCCAGACGCGGGCGGACGATGCAGGTGAGCCGGCACCGCTTCCCTAAACCCGCCGCCACCCTCCCTCCCTTCCCGGGCCTCTCCCCGGCTACCCCCGGGCATCTGCATCACTACCCAAGCCGTGGCCCCCGCTCCCGCCGAGGGAGATGCTGGCCCTGTGGTGCGCGGGAATGCGGGGAAAGAAGGAGGGCTTGATTCTTCCCGCAGCTCCTCCGCGGGCCTACAGCTCCGGTACCGGGCGGAGGGGCGGCCGCGCTCCCCCCCTCCGGTACCGCGGCGCTGGGCACCGGCGCCTCCCGGCTCGGCCGGCGGTCAGGGAGCTGCGCCGGGAACTCCTTTGTTACGGCGGGACCGGCTTCAGGCAAAATTCCTGCTAACACCTGAGGAGTGAAAGTTTCCAGGCGAGCGGGTCGCATTCCGCTCGGGGGCCGTCTGATTTATGGGGGTTTTTTTGGTTTTTTGGTTTTTGTTTTTTTTTGGTTTGGTTTTTTTTTTTTCAAGGAGCTGCTCATTTTTACGTATTCATCCGGAGGGGCACCGGGGGGGGGGGGGGCCAGGGGGGTAAGGGGAGGGAGGACAGGGGGGAGAAAAGCATTGTTAAAAGTCTCGGGCGGGTGATTCACTGACCACCAAACTGGCGACGCGAAGTCAATTGGCTGAGTAAAACCTGGATGGCCCTGGAACCAGGCATCCCTTCACGGAGCCAGCGGTGCACTCTATTTAATTTTTATATAAATATATATATATATTATGAGTCGTCCCCCTCCCCCGGTCCCCCAGGGAAAGGCACCGTGCCCACTGTGCCCGGGCAGTTGTTTTTCCTCCCAGCAGCTGCCAAGCATCAGCGTGTGTCTCGGCGTGGCTTTAAGGAGCCGGAGCCCGTGTATACCGCGGTGGTGTTGGAGCGGGGTCGGGGCAGGCTGCTGCTGGCTTTGGAGAAGCTGTGGCTCGCGTTTAAACATCTTAAGGAGGGTGATGTTTCAGCTATGTTATTTTGCTTGCAGATCAGCAAAAAACCACAGTGATTGAAAACGGTGAAATCAGATTCAATGGAAAAGGCAAAAAAATTCGGAAGCCTCGAACCATTTATTCTAGTCTACAACTCCAGGCTTTAAATCATCGCTTTCAGCAGACTCAGTATCTGGCGCTTCCAGAGAGAGCTGAACTGGCAGCTTCATTAGGACTGACCCAGACACAGGTAATTACTGGGAATCGCAAATCGCTGAAATCCTGGGCGTGCAATAAAGGCCGAGCAGAGTGCGATGCTCCCTGGGCGTTTTGGCCTTCTATAGAAAAGGTAACGCAGACGTTCCCCATCTATCTGTGACAGGACTTAATGTAAATGCACGACAGAGACCGGGCTGCCGCAGAAAGAGCCGACTGAGCCCTTCCCTCAGCCATCTGGCGAGCAAGCTCTCCCTTTTGATGCTACACAAAACATTTCCAAATTGCCTGTATTTTCGGATAATTCCAGCACCGAGACGCAATTGCCCAATTGTGAAAAAGGAGAACAAAAGAAACACAAGGAATCTCTGGGCCTGAGGTAGAGCTAAAAGCAAAGCAAAGCTGCCTCGTAGCAACCTATAGCTAGAGAGGAAGCAGGAACACGTTAGGAAATACCTGTAAAATCAATAGTTAATTCATCCTGGATGACTAACGCAAATGCAGTGGTTACCCTTGGGCAAAATGTACGAAAGGTGATAATAGATCTGAAGATCAAAGCCAGCCGTGTACAAAATTATAGCAGGTTAAGCCATAGTTAAGTGTGGTTGGAGTAGCTGTGCCATTCTGCTAATTTAAGCTTGAAAGACACATGAGGCATTACAGGCTTCCCAGGCTGGGGTTTGCGGAGAAGTGCATGGTTAGATGAGATCAATTCGGGTAAAATGTAATCATGTGAATTTATGAGCTTAACAAATAACTTCAGGATTTTATCACTGTCACTGGTAATAGTCGCTTCCAGCCAGAGATTTTTAAATACTCAGCAAACATTAATCATGGGAATAGACCTGATGGCTGTACAAATGCGATCTAGTATCCTTAGCATGCATGTTCTGTCTCTTCTTTGCTGTCTCCTGCCTTCTCTCTTGCACGCATAGACTTTTAAGGGCCCTATCCTGAGCATTCAGCCAGCCTAACACCCCTGCTTATGCCTAACATTACATCTGCAAAGTCTACAAGGTTAAATACGCATGTGGGAGTTGTTTTATTTATTGGTTTGATTTTGAGAGATGTGTGTGTATGTCATATATATAACGCCTATAGTATTTTGAACTGCCACAGTGAGCCCGATCCTTGCACAATTCCTTGAGTGCAGAGTTCTTCCTTGGGAGTCCTGATGAATTAGAAGCAGGATGAGACCCAAAGCAATCCTGATAGCCAATTACTCCCTGAGAAAGAGATTTTTCCTTTTTAAAAAAACAGCTTTAAAAATAAAGCTACAGTCCGGGTTTCATTGTGCGTCCTACCCCATCACATCAGCGAGGACTGTTTGATCGTGCATGTTTTTGGATGCAGTTTCCCTGTGAGATGCCCTTTGTCTATTGGCTCCTGTCTCCTGGCACAAAATCATATGATTGCCCGTGTTTGACAACCGTTAGCCCAAATGATCAAATGACCTCCAAAATACTGAATGAGGCATGAAAGCAGAAGAGCTGAGAGCATATTTTCTCTTCCAGTTCAATCAGTCTGGCCTGCCTGGGGAAAACAAGATTCCTGCGAAAATCTTGCATCCCTTTTGCTTCCCAGCTCCTCTTAGCCTCTCCTGTTCCCTCCAGCTTCACCCAGACCCCCAGAGCAGCCCTAGCTACCCCTCCTTCACTATCCCCAACTCCACACTCCACTGCCATGAGCTCTCCAGAGCAAAAACCATGGCTCTCGGGGGCTCCCCTGCCGTGCCCTGGGTGCTAATATTTTCTGCTCTTTGGTTTACAGGTGAAGATCTGGTTTCAGAACAAGCGCTCCAAATTCAAGAAGCTGCTGAAGCAGGGCAGCAACCCCCATGAGAGTGACCCCCTGCCCGGCTCTGCTGCCCTCTCCCCTCGCTCTCCGGCTCTGCCTCCAGTCTGGGACGTTTCGGCTTCTGCCAAGGGAGTCAATATGCCTCCCAACAGCTACATGCCTGGCTATTCTCACTGGTATTCTTCTCCACATCAAGACACAATGCAGAGACCACAAATGATGTGAATTGTCCAAGAGAAATAATATCCCAAGAACGCCTCGTCTCGACATGGCAAAAAGTTCCCCTGCTTTGCCAAGCCGTGCCAGCTACCAGGCTCTGTGTGAACTTGTAGATGCGGCAAAGAGACAGTGGCTTTTTTTTTTTTTTTTTTTTTTTTTTTTTTTTTTTTTTTGTAACCTCAGCGATTGATCTTGAACAGAAAGACACAATTTTCATTCTGGCGCACAGAAGACACTTCTCTTTAGGATATTTTCCTTCGGACTCCAAGGCACCAGCCTCTTTCTCTGTGGAGTATAAGTCAAAACAAACTTTTTACAGACCTTGCCCACAAGAAGAACCTGAATCTACCGTGGCAGCCGTTTTTACTTGTTTAATGAGCTAAAGACATTACATGATGAAAGAGAGACTAGTCAAAACTCCTTCATTTTTATTCACCTAATCTGGTCTGGGGAAAAGAATTAAAAGAGAGAAGAGAGAAGAAGGGATAAAAAAAAAAAAAAATAAAAAAAAAAAAAAAAGAAAAGAAAAAGAAAAAAATAAAAGAAGAGGGGGGGGGGGGGAAAAAAGGAGAACTGGTTGAAAAATGAAAATATACTGTAAGATTAGAACATTACCACGAAGCAAACCTGCATGCTTTCTCACAATGCAATGGGCTGCGGCTCCGAAGAAACCACCGTCTCTCCCGCCAAGAGCCCCCTAACCCGCATCCGCACACACCCGCACACAGCCGGACAGACTCCCGGAGACGAGCAGGAAAGACAGAAGGAGGGATTTGCGGTCCGGGAAGGAAGGTTCAGCGTTACCCCCGGAGCGAGAGGGACCTTTCCCCCGAGCAACCTTTCTGTATATATTGTTGAATTTTAGTTGTACATATACTTTGTATGTTTTTGTCTTCTTTCATATATAGAGTAAAAGCCACAAAACGCCCGCCTGGCTCGCATTTCTCTCCACCTTAGAGAATGCCCACCTCCTCCCAACCTGCACCCCCCCTCCCTCCGCTTCGAGTTCAGCCCGGGACAGACGGACAGACGGACGCTGTCCCCTCGGCTGCCTGCACGCACGGACACAGCCACCTGAACATGCATCTGCCAGCAAAGACAGAAAAGATGGGGTGCAGGGGGGAGTGGGGGGGGAAAGGAGGGTTGGGGGGGGGGGGGGGGCAGTTGGTGGTTTGGTTAATCTTAAGGCTACGACTAAGACAGGAGAAACAGAGACCGCAAAGATAAGCCTGGAAGAAGTTTCCAGTCACCCGGCTATTTCTGCTTCGATTTCACTGTTCCGCTGCTCAGCTGAACTGAGCTTTCTCGCCGAGGCAAAGCTCAGAGCCCAGCCTTGCTTCCCAAAGGTCGGAGAGTCCAAATTATTAAGAAAGGAGGCGCCCTCCTTTGTTTTTAAAGAGCAGACAATGCAAGCTGAGGAATGTTTTGCAAAGCTCTGAGAGGTGCCCGGGCACACAACACGCCGTCCAGCCAGCTCCAGACTCACCAGCTTGTGGAAAACACAGCAACTACTGACAATGAAAAGCCCTTTCCTCATCCAAGCTGGGTGCCCCATACTGCGAGAATTAATGGCTAGAGACCTGGGCATCCTTCAAATTATGAACCTTGAAACCACTGAGCCATTTATCAGAAGTCAATAGAGATCCTCAGAGTGCTCCATATAATGACAGCTACATACAGTCGTGCAAAAGGACAGTCACTATAATTAGACACAAAGCAAAGACTACTTACCAATACACCAGTTTTTTGGGGGGTGTTTTTTTGTTTTGTTTTTTTTTTGAGCAACTTCCACGCTCAGTCAGTCTTCAGAGTGGTTTAAAACCGATCAGTCTTGTCATTTTCTACCATTCGTATTGTTACATTAGGAAAAATGTTTTCTTTTCTTTTTTTCCCCTTCCCACTGTGAAACTTTGGGTTCAGAGCTCCCCAGGATCAATTCTGAACAAAGCCTCCAGCTGCAGTGCCATCCAATTTGAAGCAGACATTGGGGACAATTTAAGGTTTTTATCCACAAGAAGGTTTTTTTCCATTCTCTTAAATGCAGCCATAATTAGAGTAATTTTTCATGTAGCCCGCTGATTACAGCGTTTTTACCGTCAAAGATAATTACCTGTAATTTTCTTCCACTTTTAATACTAAAAAGCCATCTTTATTTAGATTCAGGAACAGGAAAGGCGAAACAAAAGAGGAAAATTATTCTGTTATTCATACACAAATTGCAGAGACGTAGGGCCTAAAATTGAAAATTAACCAAAATTATAATGCTGAAAAGAATGGAAGAGGCTTCAGAAGTACAGCTGGTAGTGGGGCTCACTGAATTATTCAAATGACACTGGAGAGAAAGCTACCATACATTTAAACCAACATCAACCGTGTGTGTGTGTGTGTGTGTGTGTGTGTGTGTGTGCATCCTTCGGAAAGCCGTGCTGTACATCCCCCGAGCTCGCCCTTTGCGGGCTCACCCTCGCCCCCGCAGAAGGGCGATGGGTGCCCAGGTGAGCGAGTCCCTAGCCCAGGGAGCCCAGCCCAGCCCCTCCGAGCCCGGCTTGCCAGGTCCCGGCCCCCGCCCCCCCCCGGCCTCCGCAGCTGACTTAACCCTTTCCTTACAGCCCCCGAGTGGGGACGGCGGCGGGCGGTCACCTCCCCTCCCGTGGGGGACAGGAGAGGGGGGTTCGCTGCTTCCCGTGGGCTTTCGGGGGGCTCCTCCTAGGCTGCACGCCCCGCCAGTGCCGGCGTGGGTGCCGGCACGGAAAGCCTCTGGCTGCATCACGCCCTTCTCCCCACGAGTGATCTCTCAGGTAGGCTTAAATAAAGCGCAGGCAACAAGCAAGCAAGCACGCCAGCCGGCAAATAAATTATGATAATTTAAAAAAACCCAACTAACTAAAAAACAAAACAACACAACAGAAAAAAAAAAAAAAACAAAACAAAAAAAAACAAAAACAAAAAAAAAACAAAACACCAAAACAAAACAAAAACAAAACAAAAAGCCCCACCCGATGACTGGAGGGAGGGAGAGAAGGTGCAGGAGGCTGGCCTGCCCGAAAGCGGCGTGGGGGCGAACGGCAGCAGCCATGGCAGCTCCGCTCCCACCCGCGGGGCCGCCGCCCCGGGTGACTCCTGTGAGACAGCGTCATCTATGGATGGAGCGGGGCAGCTCCCCCCGCAGCAGCCCGACCTGCCGGGCCGCCACCACCGCCACCGGGGCCGCCCTGGGGTCGCCGGGCTCTGTCGCCCCGGGTCTGCAGGGACAGGGACAGCGGCAAGGCGCGATGCCACCGCCCCGCTGCGGGAACGGGCGGCCGGGATTGTCCCCGGGGTTCGCATGAATTTTCCGCTGGTTTCCGAGCTCCACGCCACCCCTCCGGGACTTCCCCCGCCGCATCCTCGGCACCACCCGCTGCCCCCGGCAGCACCGGTGGGAAAAGGGGGCACGGAGGTGTCAGGGGCCGGCCCGGTGAGGAAAAGCACCGGCGCACGAAAGACCGCGAAAGAGCTGGAACGGGAGAACTGGAGCGTGCTTGGAAAGAGAAGGCGCGAAGCAGTCACAAAGCGACCCCAAACCCAAACGAGCCCCAAAACTTACCCCCTGTGACAATCTGCTAAGCAATGATCGGGGTCTAGAAATCTATACTGAACAGAAGCAGTGGAGAATATTTTTCTGAGTCTCAGGGCAGAAGCTCTTTCTCTAGATTCTTGGTTGAGTGAGCACATCCAGGTGTGAAATTGTTTGCACACCCCAGCACCTCTTATATTGCCAGCAAAATTAGCTGTTATTACTGTCACTGTTTAGTGATGGTTAGCTTGATAAAAAAAACTGCTGTAATCAAGACCTGGCGCATCTTTGCAAATTACAGATAATTGTAAACGTCCAGATTATGATAATAGCATCCTAATCCAGCCTGCAATATAATTATTACAGAGTGTTACATCTGAAACTGTCCAGTAGGGCTAATTCAGCCATTATTTAGACCCTATTTTTGCACTGCAAATGGGTTGCTGAGTTGAAAATGTACGATTGTAATTTCACAGGGCACTCAATGAGTAATGGTATAGGGAGAGAAAAATACAAAAGTGGAATGTGAACAGTAGCGATCAAATCAAACTCTGAAGGACAAAAGACTGTTTGATTCATAGGGAACGAGAAGAGCGGGAATTAAGAAAAGAGCAAATCAGTGGTCTGCAGCGTTACGTGTCCAAATCTCAACGAGTGCGAGCCTGATGTGCAGGCAGGGCAGGGGCTGATGCTTCGGGTTCCCGCCTGCATCAATCCTCCTCTCGGCTCGGCTCTTCCCAGCAGTCCCTCCCCGGGACTCGGAGGATGCCCGGGCTCCCCACCCAACCCCAAAAGCGTTGTCTCCCTTGTCGTGTGCCTCCTCTCAGGTGACTGAACGTCACTTTCGGGCAAGAAGCCTTGGGAGCCTCGTAAGCAGGCGGAGGAGAGTGAGGGGTGTGAGATGCAGGATGCGGGATGCCGGGGGTAGGCACTCACTCCCCGCGAGAAGCTGCGGCCCCCGCGGCCTTCTGTGCTCCCACATCCCCACTGGACCAGTCGTCAGGGGTCCTTAAGGAAATTATCCCAGAACCGACTCAATTGTAATTAATTAAACAAAAGAGCCTGGCTAACGGGACTACCCGCAGCTAGCGAGGTTAACTCATTGGGCTAGTTGGCTTTCGACTCCTGATTAGCTTTCATTAACCCTGGCCACGAAATACACAAACCTGTTTCATTTTTAATGGGCCAAATCATCAAAGCGCGGTTGTTGCCCCGCCGGCAGGTACCGGCAGGGTTCGGATGCGAGAGGGGGGGCAGCAGCCTGAGGGAGGGGTGCCCCCAGGTACCCTTGCTGGCTTCCCCCGGCTGCAGCCGCGCCAGGCAGCCCGCAGCCTTCCTCTGCTCTCTTTTCTCCACGGGAATTAATAAAAATAATGTGAAGAAAGGGAAAGGAAAGCTGGGTGGATACTGCGAGGCTAAAGCCCCATAAAACGCGTTATATGGTGCATATAGAGGAGACTGTAAAGATTTCCTGGGATGGAGGGCCAGCTCCGCGGTCAGGCAGACGATGCTGCTGCAGAGCATGGAGTCAATTCAGAATCCGGCCCGGCGAGGCTCTCTGATGCCTGATTCAAAGCCCAAGCTGAGGTTTAGGCAACCTCTCCGCGACTGCCGAGGGGCAGGCAGCAGCGAGAGGAGGGCAAGGAGCCATCCCCAAGCTCTTTCCTCCCTGCCAAGTGCTGAATCAGTCGCAGCTTCTGGCCGGCCCCGGCTCCCCGGACCTCACCTAGAGGCAAGAAAGGAGGCGAGGAGGCCTGGGAGGGCGCGAAGGTGTCCGTGCGAGGGTGTTCACACAGACCCCCGGGGCCTTGGTGCGTGTCGGGATTTACCGGGTGTTTATAAGCCTTTGCTTATCCCCCCAAACCGCATGTAAAAAGACGCATCGCTGAACAAAGAGCAGAAACGTTTAATTGATGTAACACAGATTCTCCCTAAAAACAAACAAACAAAAAACCCCAAACAAACAAACAAGAACAATAGAGAGAGTGAAATGGAGGCCTAGCATAAACTCCGCGGTTCCTATTTTCACGGCTCTTGCCTAAGCTATAAAACAGGTTATTGCCTTCCTGCAGGCAGCCGCTCCAACAACCCAAAGCAAGAAGTGGGGCTTCTCCCCCCTCTCCCTGACTTTCCTGAAGCCATAGATCTCCTTTCCGTAATCCACAACAGAACCACCTAAAGTATGTCAGTAGTCCAAATTGCATGGTACTGAAATCTTTAATCGGTGCCACATGCGCGATGCGCGTTTGGGATCCAAGGCTGCTGGCGGCGGAGCGGGCAGCGCCCGCAGGAACCGCGCAGGCAGAGCGCGCTGCGGAGGAGGAAGGGATTTCTGGGGGAGACCGACGGGAGGGAGAGGGAGACAGAAAGTCCTGACGAGCGGGTGGCCTTGACACGGTGACACGTTGGAGGGGGTGGGTGGTTTTTTGATTTTTTTTTTTGTTTGTTTGCTTGTTTTGTTTTGGGTTTTTTTGTTGTTGTTGTTTTGGGGGATTTGTCTGTTTTTTGTTGTTGTTGTTTTGTTTTTTTGTTTTTTTTTTTTTCCCCTGGGAGGAAAGGGAGGGAAACTGAGGGAGACAAGGCAGTGTCCCAGACGGACACTCGCCCCCTCAGAGCCATGCGAAGTCGTCCGGGCAGGGATCAGCGGAGGGACTCTTCGGGGTGACTCTTTGGGGTGTTCTCCGGTGTCCGCAGCTGGGGGTGGCGGGCAGTCACGGGTGTCTGTGTCAGGGGGTGTGAGCCCCATCCTGGGGCGAGGGCATTTAGACTGGGTGGCGGAGGGAGTCTGCTGTGGGTGGGAGAGCCCCAGGGGGTGCTGGCTGTGTCAGGAGCTCTAGAGCTGAGGCATCTGGGGCTCCAGGCGACTCTGTGTGTGTGCCTGTGTGTCTTGTCTGTGTATGTGTCAGGCCCTGTGGCTCAGCCCTGGAGCCGCTCGGCACCCACAGGAATGTGGCTCCTTTCGGCTCCTCGAGCTGCCCCAGCTCCAAATGTAAGTGGCCGCCAGGAAAAGAGAAGGGAGGGAAAAAGGCGGGGGTAGGGAAGAAAGAAAAAAAAAAAAAAAAAAAAAAAAAAAAGGGCCCCGAGCCAGCAATCCACCGAACTCAAACCCAGCGTCAGACAAAGGACAGTTCATCCCATCCCTTTCCCTAAGAGGCAAGGGAGGAGGCCCGGACAAGCCAAGATCCCTCCGGCCCCGCCATAGCCCCGGGGGTGTGCCCGGGCGGGGAGAGGCGCCGAGGTGTTCCTGCCTCTGCCTACAGGGACAGGGGGGACAGGAGGAGCACCCCCCTCCCGGGGGTCTCACGAAGAGGCGGGCGGCTCTAGATCTCGGGTGTTCATTGGGGCCGGGGCCCGGCGACGATGAGCCCCGGCGAGGGGCATTTCCTAACCGGGTTTACCCTCTCCGGGGAAAGTGTGCCAGGCTCTCCTAGACCTGCGCAACAACACCCTGGTCTTGGAGGAGGAGAAATTAAGCAAGCAAGAGGGACCAGCATGGAAACCGAGCCGAGCTGTCTCGGAGCAGGGAGCCGTGCCAGAGCCCAGAATTCCTATCCGTGCCCCGCATCCTGCCTGCCCGCATCCCGCCTCCTCGGAGCTGTTTCTGCGCTGTCCGCCCGAGCTTCCCTGGCCCCTGCAGGTTACAGCAACCAAAGAGGCCCGCGGCATCTCCTCAGAGAAAAGGGTGGATGAACCAACCTGGGAAATAGAATTCCACCTTTTGTGTCCTAGCATTTCTGCAAAGGGGAGACCTCGGGAGGGATATAATATTTAACTGCAGGTTGAAAAAAAAAAAAATTAATGTTTGTCTGGAGGTAAACGAGAAAAAGAACGGAAGAAAATTAAAAAGCCGGGGGTTGGTTGGTTTGTTTGTTTGTTTATTTTGCACAGGGTGGAAGTTAGGAGAAGAGGCAAAGCCGAGCTTTTAGGCAGCCCCACAGCTCGGGAAAGTCCTTGAAGCTTGGCAAGTGAAACAAGCAGGAGCCGGTTCCTAGAGCCGCTGAGAGGAGGCGAGGGGTGGCGGGGACAGCGGCGGCAGGGCGGCCAGAGACCCGGTACCGGGCAGGGGTGTGCAGCCGGTGGCCCCCGCCGCCCTGTCTCCGGCACCCACGCACCCCTCCCCGGCGTGCAGGGAGAAGCTTTACCCAACAAACTGGTCTATTGTACTGCAAGCCATTTACCAACCCCCAAACCTGTTACAAAACAGCAACCCCGGGTTTCTTTCTTGGGGGAGAAAGACACGCAGACTCCCGCACAGGAGCTAAACGTGGCAAGCGGGAGCGGAGGCAGAAGAAAGGAGGGGGAGGGCAGCGGGGAGGAAAAGTGGAGACAGGTAAGTGCGGGTAAGTGCGCCCCAGGCCAGGAGCCTGCCTTTTCAGGCCTCCTCTCCCGGCCCTGCCAGCGCTCTCCCTGCCATCCTCAGGTGACAGGGGGTAATTTTCTATCTCGGGGATCCTTCAAGCGACGCCTTTGTCACAGTCACCCCTTGCCGCCTTACCTCGCACGGCCAAGAATTCCCTGCGCGGCTCCCAGGTCGCCACCTGACAGCTTGGGGGGGTGGGGGGGGTGGAGGGGCTGCGGGAATGTGCGCCGCCGTGACGGTCCGCCGGGAAAACCCGGTGTCCCTGCCGGGAGCCAGGCCCACGCTCCGTGTAGCCACCAGACCGGTGATCCGTGCCCGTGGACAGCACCAGGACCCCGCTGGTGCCGTGACCCCGTCCCCGCCCCGGTGCACTGGGAAGCGCTAGTGATGGCTCCGTCGCCGGCTTTTTTCCCCCTAAATCATGTAGATAGGCGTAAAAAAAAAAAAAAAAATTACCTCCGCGAAGTCCCTCCTTCAGCCGGAGCCGCCGCAGGCTTTTACCAGGAGCAAGGGGAGCGGGGCCCCCATTTTATCCTTTTTCTCATATTTAGTGACTCCCTTTGACGGAAACGTAATTTGTATAATTAGCCGAGCGCACACGGGCGGCTGATGGGCACTGAGTGTGCAGCTCTCGACGCTAATTGCTCTCAGGAAAGGATTCAGAGAGGCTTAAGGCGAGAGATTTGTATTCTAGAGTCAGGATAGGCAGCTTTCTCTTCAGCTTTTATCACTAATAAAAGTGATAAAAAAGCGATAAGGTGTACGAGGTCTTGGAAAACCCTCTTTTCCAGCGGGGAGGGAGCATTGCCACCCCTCGGTTCACCCGTGGGGACCTACAGTGCTCAGATCTTGCCAACATGTATGGGCTGCGGTGGCCGATCCCGGCCTGGTGAATGAATGTGAATGTCCAGGATCGGGCCCGTAAAAAAAATCCTCACTCACTCTCTGCAAGCAAATTGGCATTGTTATTATTATTTTTTTCCTTCTTAGTAGGAGAAGAAGGTGTAATTTTAAAACATTTCTCGTGGTCGAAATAATTTTATTTTATTCAGAATATACAGTTTAATTCCTCTATCTACAATTATTTACAAGGTTAAAATAACATTGAAAAAAAGTCTCTGGAAAAGTTGAGGTCATAGATTTCAAGGCACCATTGATAGTGTCCACAGCTGAGCCAAAAAATGTCCGTATTGTATAAAAAAGGGTTTCCTTTGAAATGCAATAAGTTACATGCATAAGCTTTACACATTTTAATTTTTGTGTTTGTTTCTTTTCCCTTTAAAAAATTCCCCATATGCATTCCTTTCGTTATTATTCCTTAACAGTAAAACATGGGAGTCCAAGGAAAAAAAAAAAAAAAAAAAAAAAAAAAAAAAGAAAAAAGGTCAGACTCTAATAAATTGTCCCAGAGGCCAGCGCTAACGGGTGCTGTAGGGAGCCGTGGGGTTGGAGGTGGGAGTTGATGGAGTTGGCAGCAGGGTACCAGGAACCGGAGCTCTCCAAGTAGCTGGATGCAGGGGATGGGTTGGAGTTTGGAGGGTGAGGGTGTGCGTGGCCGTGGTGGCTGAGGGAGCGGGACGAGCCTTGAGGTTCCCAAACCGCAGGCGACTGTGGAGAGTTGCAGGCCATGGGGTCGCTGGAGCTGGGGCTGTGCTCCGGAGGCATCTCCCCGTTCTTCATGATCTTCTTGATCTTGGATCTTTTATTCTGAAACCAAATTTTCACCTGGGGGGAAAGGAGAGGAGAGGAAAGGGGGAAGAGGGAGGGAAGCCGGCACCATTAATGCCCGCCTGGCAAAGCGCAGATCCGCGTCTGCGAGGGACCCACTCCCCGCCGCCCTCCCGGCCCCTCCGCGGGACTCTATTCGTCCCTTCCCGACGTGCCGGGGGGGACCCGGAACTCTGCTGGGCCGAGCCAGGCTGGGCCGGGGCAGACCTAATAGAACCGAGCAGAGAGAGCGCGGTACCTGTGTCTGCGTGAGCCCCAGGGAGGCGGCCAGCTCTGCCCGCTCGGGCAGGGCCAGGTACTGGGTCTTCTGAAACCTCCTTTGCAACGCCGCCAGCTGAAAGCTGGAATAAATAGTCCGGGGTTTCCGCACTTTCTTTGGTTTGCCGTTCACCATCCTCACCTCGGGCTCCGCCACCTCCTTCTCTGCACGGGCGCGAGAGAGACACAGACGTAAACATTAAGGCACGGGACACGGCTCCGCTCCGCTCCGCGCCGCGCAGCTTGCGCCGGGGGCGGCAGCGTCCCGCCCGCAGGCCGGGCAGGGCAGAGCAAGCGGCGCCGTCCCGACGAGGCCCTGCGGCTCCCCCGAGTCTCCCGCCGCCGGCCCCGCGCACCCTCCGCCGGCTCCCCGCAGCGAGTCAGGAGGCCCCGCTCTCTCCTCGGTGAGGCTCGGCCACCCCCGGCCCTCCTTCGCCTACCGCCACCGCCCCGGGCATCCTCCACGGAGGGCGGCGGCACCGAGCGCGCAGAGCTGCGCGGGCGGGAGAGTGGGGCATGCGCGCCTGCCGCGGGAATTAGGATTATTGGTGTCCTGCTGGGAAGAGGCCGGCCCGGAGCAGAAACCGGCCCGGAGCAGAAACCTACCCAGGGCACCGACCGCTTCCTCCGCACACCCGCGCCTCCCCCCCCGCCGCCGCCGGCGGAGTGTACCCAAGCGCTGCCGCGGACACACTCGTCCCCGCCAAGCCCCAGCCGCAGCGCTTGGCAAGGGGCTGGCTTTATTATCCCTCCCCGTCCTCCGCTTTTTTTTTTTTTAATTTTTATTCCCCCCCCCCCCCATCCAATAACTTGAAAGAAGTAAATAGAAAGCGCTAAAACCTCGTCTCTTTCTGGTAAAAAAGCCTCCCGGCTTCTCAGATCCTCCACGGCTGGCCTCCCCCTTTCCCAGTCCCCTCCCCCGCCCCTCCAGCACAGGGAAACTTTCTTTGCCACCGCGAACCTGAGTTTGAGACGCGCAACAACAGTCGGCAATTTTTTCCCCTCTTCCTGCAGGGAGAAGGAGGAGGGAGGCAGCCGGGGGGGCCCGAGGGAAGTTTGATAATCAAAACACTAGTCCTAGGGTTTGTGCGGGCTGGTCAACTGGTCAGGCAAACTAGATCCAGCTTTCTTTCTTTATTTATTTTTTTTTTTAACTGTCTTTAATTTTTTCCGCTTTTTTTTTTTTTTTTTTTTTTTTTTTTTTTTTTTAATTATTTCTCCTCGTGGTTCGGGGAAAGCTGCATCCCCACGCTCCACGGGAGAGGGCTCTGCCAGGGCGCCCTCTCCCCGCACTCCCCGCACTCCCCGCACTCCCCCGGACCCCGTCTCTCACCTGGCTGGTTGGCGGAGCTCTGTACGCGGTTGTAAGCCCCGCTGTACTGGTGGTAGGGGCTGGCGTAAGTGTAGTCTGCATAGGCTTTGGCAGGATAGTTCCCAGCAGATCCGTTCATGCCGTGGTACTGATACTGATAAGGGTTGAGCGCTTTGCCGTAGGAAGCCGAGGTAGGCGAGCAGTAGCCGTGCGGGGCTCCCCCCGCCGGGCTGTAGTAGTCGGAATCCGTAGCCGAAGACTCGGGTAAAGTGGGAGATTCCTGGGACGGGTGGTGCATGGCTGCGGCCGTCTGGAAAGGAGCTTGGAAGTCGCCGGATCTGATGTTGGGGACCCTTCTGTCAAATACTCCTGTCATAGCTCGGAGCCGCCGGCTGTCTGGGGCTGGCTGCTGGGGCTGCTGGGCTCTAAGCAGACATGTCTGGGGTCTGGGGGAGGAGGCTGCGGCGCGGTGTCTGTCTCCGGCAGACTGCTGGCTGGGGCGCAGCATAGGCTTGGTTAAATCCTTAATTGCGCTCTTACGCACAGCAGGGTGGATCGGGTTCCATTGGCCAGAGCAATCGGGAGCAGCGACACCCTAACTCGTCCAACTAGTTTAGCACAACAAAGCTTTGGCTTTAAAAAAAAAAAAAAAAAAAAAAAAAAGGAAAAAAAAAAAAAAAGTCCCATTCAAGCTCTTTTTTTAAAGAGAATACCAACAGCAATCTCCCAGCCGGAGCGTCGTGATCGGGAGTTTTCCAGCTCGCCCCTCTGAGCCACCCCATCAGACTGCAAGGGGGCTCGGCCAGCCCCACCGCCCCGCGTGTGCAGAGCCCGGTGCCCCCGCACCTCCCACCCGCACGGCACTGCGCCCACGCCGCTCCGCTTTACCGTCCCGTCCCTCTTGGCTACATTGATGGCTTGGGAGCAACACACCGGGCTCTCCAGGTTCCCTCCGCCATCCCTGATCTGGTACCGATACCTAGTAGCGTCGAACCGGAGTAGTTACACTCGGATTGACCTCTCTCCCCCTTGGGGGTACACCGTCCGGGATCTCTACGTTAAATAAAGTAAATCACACTATTCTCTGCCCCCCCCCCCCAATAAATAAATAAATAAATAAAAAACCAACTCCCCCCAAACAACAGCAACAAACCAAAACCCATCCACACAAAACCCAAAACAAACCAAAACACCAAAACAAAAAACACGCTTGATTTTTTGTTACATCATTTCCTGCATCGAAGACCCTCGCACGACCCGGAGCCAGGAGGGGCCCTCCCGGAGGGACGCCCTGCCTTGGGGGGAGGTGGCAGCAGCATTCCGGCCTAGGGGTACCCACTCCACGGGTTTTCCAAAAGGTGACCTGGCTGTGGCACGATGCTCGTGTCCCCGCAGAGCCAGCAGCCCTCCTAGTGGGCCAGTGGCCATTCTGCCCCACGCGTGGCCTTACCGCCCTGTGGGGATGCTCATCATTGGGTCCGGCTCCGGTCCATGGGCACGACCACTGAGAGGTCGCGGCAGGGCTTCTCTACATGGAGGCCAACGCAAGAGGCCACTTCCTGAGTGACCCGACCCCAGGAGTGGCTGGCGTGGTGCAGGAGTGTCCCCCCCCACCCCCCCCCATGCATCACCCTTCTTTGCCAGCACCTGTTATTCCGCGGCTGCTAGCGCGCCCCGGTACCGTGGGATGGGTTCGGCTGTCGGGCCGGGTTGAGCTCCAAGCTGGTGATGCCCGTCCCTGTTGATTTTACAGCGTTGCAAAAATGGATCAGATTTTACTAGACACCAAGGAAAACAAATAAAAGGTTCTTTTCAGCGTCCTGGAGTTGTAGGTTTTTCTGAAGTTGTTTACTCTCCAGATTTAGCCTGTTTGCTCACCAAAGATCTTCTAGCCAGCTGGGTAACACTTGTAACACAGCCGTGCATGTTGTACTTGAACTTATTGTTTCCTTTGGAAATGTCCACAGCTCATATAAAATCACATTAAACAAATCCCTAAGCATTTAATTATACGAATCACTTACTTAAATCCATTGGAAATCTCTTTCTCCCGCCTTTATTTTTTTCTAAGGAGAGGAACTGGAGAGGGATATATGTTTACAACTGGGGAGAGGGGAAGTAAGTTTATTAAAGACCCCAATTTGCATCCAGTTGGAAGGGACGGTAGCGATTTTAAAGAGATGAAGGGGGGCAAGTGGGGGGAAGCCCATTTGTGTCATAAATTCCAGGGCACTGCACTTCAACACGTCCGGGCAGGAAGGTGCCTTTTGGAGGAAAAAACCAGGAGCGGACCCAGGCGCTGGTATCGCACCCAACCCCGTCAGAGTCCAGAGCCGTGGCGGGTCCCGGCCAAGCCGTCCTGACAAGCTCATTTTGCAGCTCTCCGGGGAAATCTGTATGGCTTTCCTGCCGCAGAGAAAGTTTGCTCTCGTTTTATACAGAGTCAAGGCAGGGGAAAAAAAAAAAACAACAAAAAACCCCCCAAAAAACAGAAATCCACCAGATAGAACCGCAAACCCCCCAAGCTGATTTTTTTGAAGGCACCCGCAGCCGTTGCAGCTCTTGCGAGGATTACCGAGCCGAGGGCATACAAATCCGCCTGTTTGCGGGTTTCCCGTCCCCCGTCTTCCCAGCCCTAACCCGATTTTCTTGACTTTCTGCTGTTTTTTTTTTCCCCAGCGGTTTTTATTTAACACATCCGGTGGGGAGCGAGCGTTTCAGAGGGAGCCGGAGTCTGTTTTCTATTTCACAATATGGTCATTGTTTACCGGCACATGCCCGCCACGACGGCTCAGCGGCCGCCCAGGGCCTCCGTGTCCAGCTCCGGCCTTTTCGGGCCCGAACCCAGCTCACCCACCGACGGGGAGGGGGGGGGGGGATGTCGTGGTCTCCGCCGGTCCCGGCGCGGAGGCGCCGCGGCCGCGGCCACGTCGGAAGCGCGCAGCGACGGTGCCCGTGACAAGAGCGCCACGACGTGGCCGCGCCGGCGAAGCGCACCCGCGTTACCTGCCCCGCACCCCGCCCCGCCAGCTCGTCCCGTCCCGTCCCGTCCCGTCCCGTCCCGTCCCGTCCCGCCACCCCCGCCGGGGCCAGACTGAGAGGCGACGGCTGCCGCGGAGCCGGGCGGCCCCGCCAGCTCTGTCCCCGCAGGGCACGGCGAGCGGGGCGCGGGAGCCGCTGCCGGACAACGCGGCGATTGTTCCCACCCGCGCCGGGGACCCGCGGCGGAGGCAGCGCCGTGGCCCCCGACAGAGCCCCGCGGCGGGACGGATCGCTCTCTGTCCCCCACTGCAGCCCCGGTCCGGTTCGGGAGCGTTCCCCGGGCCGAACCATCGGCTCTAGGCATGTGTGGAGAGCGGGGGGGCTTTTGCTGGGGGCTCTCTGACCTCTCCCGCTCGGCAGGGCTTTGTTTCCAACCAACAAGCGAAATATTTCGGATGAAGACTCTCAGATTTTTGGATGAAATCGTGCAATTGTTCAGAGAAAATCCTTCACTTTCTGGATAAAAATTCTCGTTTGGGCATCGAGTTTTTGGTGGAAACTTTATTTCCATGGAAATTGCTGGCAGAGAATGAAAGGAATTTTTTTCCTTTCTTTAAAAAAAACTCCAACAAAACAACACAACACAACTCAAACAGCTCTCCACAGTGGAAACATGGTTTAACTCTTGTTTGACAGCATCAGGAAATGGTGATTTCGAAACATCTTCAGCAACTGATGCTTTCCTCATTCTTCAGCTCATCATTTTAGGCTTGGGACTTCTTTACCGAGGGAGTATTTTCAGAATGAAGAGGCAAAGGGACTGGAAATCCTTGTCTTCCTGCCCTGGGCAAAAAAATAAAAAAAAAAAATAAAAAAAATTACGTTTTCTTCAAAGTAAAAATCTTGTCATGTTCTGTATGAGTAGAAACTAGAGGGAATCCAGTGGTGACAGCTAGAGAACTACCTAGAAGGATGTTCAAAGGTCAGTGATAAAAGGACAAAAAATGCAGGAAAGAGTTTTGGAAAAAATCCCAAGCAAACAATGGGGAGCAAGGGAGAAGAAATAAACCTGACAGGAAAAGACTCTAGGAATTTTTGCACAGGTGTCCATAGCTTTCTGCAGAGCCTACCAGCTGTAGGTACACTTGGCTCAGGGAAAGGAAAATGGATATTCCTTCCCCCAGGCATGGTGTGCTCTGCTTTGGAGAACTTAGGTCCCTCCAAAAAAAAAAAAAAAAAGTGGTCAACATTCATGTTCATGAAAACATGTGTGACCTTGGGATGGAGGCCTACCTGGTCTCTTAAGCACTGTGGTAGACTTGGTTTTGCTTTTCATCCTGCAGTGTTTACTAGGCTCTGGTTGATTCCCATCCCTGGAAGAGCTTTTTCTCTTCCAGTAACTTGCATGTGCCCAGGAAAAACTGTGCCTCTAGTTAATGAAGTGAACCTGTCACTACGGCATTTCCAGGCTGATGGACTCACTGCTGGGTTGGCCACAGCCTGGGCTCTCCTGGCCTCTCAATTGCACTGTGCATAAAACCCATGACGTACCATGTTAAGAATTATAATTTGCCTTTTAGGGCAGATCGTGGCTGTCTCTTTTACTTGCCAAATGGCTGACATGAGGAGCTCACACTCGTACCTCTTTCCCCCAGATTCCACAGATATGATTGAAGGGAGTGGCCAGCATTAATGTATTACCTTGCATGGAGATGCAAGGCTCCTACCTGCAGCCTCCCTTTCTTCCTCTATTGGGGTGCACCTGCCAGAGTCACCGAGGGGCTGCTTAATTCTTGATGAATCACAACCTTCCCAAGGCAAGGTGTTGCCTGGCTGTCACAGTCCAGCCATGGACTGCCCCTTCAGAATGGGAAATTCTTAGTGAACTTACCCATTCCCTTCCCTCCTGGAGCTCTGTTTGCATGATCTCATGAGGCAGACAGGGAACATGTGTTGGTCTTTGATTCAGGGGCTCAGTGTGGATGTGACTACTTTCATAAAAAAGGAGACCTGCTCTGGGATGGGCAGAATGTTCAAGGAAAACATCATCCATGTGTTTCTTCCCCTTTTCAGCCCCTGAACTTCCATTGTGCTGTAACACCAGCCTTTCTCTGAGATCATCAATCAGACCATGAGAAAACCCATTTTCTCCCAACTGAGTTTTTCTTCTGTCTGTCTTCTCTCTGGGTAGCTGGGCTTTGTTATGTAGGTGCTTTGGCTGATGTGATGCCCAGTGATTTCCAAGAAAGACAAGACACAAGTGGATGGAACCATCTTAAGACCAATGGTTTGCTGCAGGATCATGGCTCCCCACGCTGTTGCCTGAGGTTTCCACAAAAGATGTTTGAGCACTGACCTGGAGCCCCTTAGGCAAAGCTGCTGCTGGAGACGCTGCTTTGATGCAGACATGAGCCAGCACCACCAGAGAGCTGGGTGTAAAAACTGTCTTTGCCAGAAATACTCTGAGCAAATATTTGCCCTAGCTCTTGCAGCTTGGCTGTGGTGGCCACTGCTGTTGCAGCTGTGGTGGTGCCAGCATGCAGGGAAGGGCCAAGAGCAGAGTAAGAAAGGACCTCAGCTGTGGCAGCAGGAGGGGCAGGAGGGAATGACTTCAGGAAATCCAGTATCCTGGGTGAGTGGGCAGCTGGGATGACTATAATGATCTTTTCAGGCCTTAAAATTTATTACTGTAGCTTTTAGCTCTGAGTAGCCACAGGCAGTTGCTCCTCGAGGAAGAGGGTTGATTAATCTCCAGTGGGGCTGTTCACTCTGCTTGTTCTCTCCCGCCTGTCACATCTCCTTCAGCTGGAACTCACTTCTCAGCCTTTCAGATAGGAGCAGGGTCGCTGCCTCTCTGCGGGACTTCAGATGTGAGATAAATCCCTTTGCATCCCAATGCCGCAGGAATGCTTTCCCAGATCTCTGACATCCCTGTTAAAAGATGACCGGTCAAAGAATTTGAGGCTCTGCTCTTCAAGCCCTTTGGTGTGTTTTCAGCAGGGTGGAGCCAGGCAGGGCTGCTGGTGGAGGGGCTTGAGGAAGGCCTCTCGTGCAACTCAAATTTTCCCCAACAAACCTTGAGAATTAATTTTGCAGTTTTCCTTTTGCTCTTTTAATAATGACCTAATAGGTCATTATCCTACAGAGGTCAGCCAAACTTTTCTGATTTAGATCTTGAAGGATTTGCGGATGACAGCAATGTTAGGAAAAACTCTCCAAAACTCCTGTTTAGCTAACAGTAAGTTTCGTGTAAGGTTCACATGCCTTTGCAATCAGCTTGGGTCAGGCAACATTAAAGCACACAAATCCGTGCAGAAATGAAACACAGCAATTAGGCTGCTGGAGCAGTGCATGCAAGAAGTGACATTCAACAAGGGGCCAGGACATCTTGCAGTTTAAAGATCAAAATAGCAAAAGCACATCTCTTGCTATGTGATTCTGCTCATATTATTTATGTTACATGGGCTGTCTGTCTTCCCTATTAATCTCATCAATGTGTACTCACCAACAGTATATACACTAGCTAACAGCAGATAGAGGCTATAAAATGACTTAATAACTTGTGTCTGTCATGAAACCCACTTCAGTTCCTTAGCTATAGCTTAGTCTTATTATCACTATTTTAAAAATAAATATATGCTAGGCTTTCCCTGTGACTGCAATTACAGGGCTACATTATTTTATTTTCTGCTTTCGTCTTTATGTCCTTCAATAAAATATATGTTACCATAATCCACACTTGGTCTCCTAAAAGTTTCCTGTGCAGCACGGGGGAACCTTCTCCTCCTTCATCTTTTGCAATCCAGGCTGCAGCTGTGAGCAGCCCTGCAGGGAAGCTGGATGTCACAGGCTGTGTTGTCAGTGCTGTCTCTTCAAGGGTCTCTCTAAGGTCACCATCATGTTCATAAGCATAGAGGAAAAGACTTTTCTTCTTTTTCTGGTTTCCATGTTTGAATTACATCTTTGTCCTTGAAAGAGGCCCTGCCACAAGAAACATCAAGATACTCTTCTTGAAGATTCATTTTACATTCCTGTTAAGATCTTCATTTATTGGGAAAATGGAGGTTATTTTCTTCTTCAGCTCAGATTTCTTCATCACAATGTTCTCTAGTCAGTGACTGAAAAATAGCTCTTGGGGTTGTAGCATTTGTGCTTCTGTGAGCCTGCTAGTTCTTTCATTATTAGGAAAATGCCTTTGTTTGGGAATGAGAAATAAGGTGGTTTTCTTATGAGACTTAGAAGCAGGCAGGTATTTTGAGGTGAATTTACCACCTGGGTGAATACCTACAGGGGAAAAAGAATTTTCATTAAAGATATTTAGCTGAAAATACATTTGGGTTAGGAATAAGGTGTTTCTTTCTTTCTTTCTTTCTTTGTAAATTAACCTTTGCAAAAAACTTTTCCTTTTCCATGAAGATGCCTCCCTTTCCAAGTGAGATCTTTGGATCAAGCAGAGGCTGAACGAATTATGCAGACATGACCAAAATTATGTTGTATGGCTTGTGCTATGCAAGAAATCAGACCAAATGATTACTGTGATCCCTTATGGCCTTAAAATCTGTATATTTTCAGTAATATTCTTGCCCATTTCATTAAAAAAATTCCACTTTTTTTCTCATGTGCTGCCAAATAAGCTCTTCATGGATAATGTGCCATCACTTTGATTTAGAATCCCTCTTTGTTAGGAATGGTGGGTGCATCATGATACCTGGATTTGGGCTTGTGTTTTTCATCACTTTGAAGGATCAGCCCTAGAGCTCTTTACAGCAAGGTGTGCCTGACTGCTTCTTCCTTTTTCCCAGTCTCCATAGGGAACCTGCCTGATATGGACCACAAACATGTTCCAAGTCGTGCTAGAACCAATAGAAAGGGTCTTCCTTGGCTTCAGGGGGGGTGGATAGATGTCTTGTGTGCCCATGCCCCCTCCTCTAGTTCATTACCTGGGACTGCAGAGCTGTAGTTTCTGCCTTAGTCTACCCATTTTGGTATTCATGCTTTAGTTTCTCTCACCTGCTTCTTTTTTCTCCATCACACTTTGCTGGAGGATTCTGTTGGGTTGAGAAACTGGACATGAAACCTTTTCTTCAGAAAAGAAGAAAATTACTGATTTTAGGCAGATCAGAAGTCCTTGTCCTGCTTGCTGTTGCTCTTTGCCTCAATGTATTTACAGTGTGGAGAAGGTATGGATGGATTGGAGAGGAAAGTCATCACTCCAAAGCCTGTTCTCAGCCTTTTCTCTGTGTTATACAAGAGATGACAATTATCATCTCTAGCTTTGGAAAAAAAGCTAGATAAAATGCAGAGATTATGAAGGGAGGCAGTCATGTTACAACAATTCTGGGCAGTGAAATAATAGTTGGGGCTGGAGTGAAAGAATGGTACAATGTGATCCAAAAGCTGGTGTCAGTGTGAGTCTTTCCAGCCACAGTCAAAAGAACTTTATGCAGCCCTTTGTGTGCTTACCCATCGTGATATGAAATATTCCATAGAGCAAAGTGGCTACAATATCATTAGTGTTATCTCACATAGGATTTCAGGAGAGATTGCTTGGGTTTTTGTTTGCAGGCAGAGTTTGGACTGAGGATCTCTATCAAAATCTGGTTCTTTTGGTGAAAAAAAAAGTGATGGAGAGCAGTTGCAGCTCAAATGGAGCAGAGTTCCTTATTGAGGGCTTCACATCTAATCTTTTCCCATTGACTTCAGAAAGCAATAGTGTGTTACAAAAATAGTGACAATCACATATTTCTGCACATTTTGTTTTTATAATTGTAATATTATAGTGCTGTTTACTCAACCAATACAAGCCTGGTGCTCTCAGCAAATACTTACAATGTGTGTGCTCCAAATTTATTGTTTGCAAAGCAGACTTTACACCCCACAGATGAAAACACTTCAGCCTCATTTAAATAGGAAAGAAAAGAGATTGCATTACCCTATTTCTTTGCAAGCTGAAAAAAAAAAAAGTCATTGTCCTCTGTCAGAGTTCAGATTTCATTTTCTTCAAATGAAGCTGCAGTGGTTAGATTTACAAAACCTCTATTCTTGTTTCTTTTTTCTTTTTTTTCCACAGATCTGCAAATTTCCTATCTTTAAAGTGTTTGCAAAGAGTCAAAAAGAAGACAATAGCGACACAAATCTTCAAGCCAAAAGTTCCAAGCTGGCATAAAAAATTGCAAGAACAAGATTTGAACACTTCTCAATACCAGTGCAACCACAAGATTACTTTTAAATTCCTTTTCTCTAAAATTCTGTATTTTATTTATCAGGACAAAACAGAGCGCAAAACAGAGAGGACATTTGTGAGATGTTCTTGGACTCTTCAAAGCTCTATCTGAAGACATATGGACTATAATAGAAACACATAGACAAAATTATTATTTTGGCATTTTTGAAAACTTCCATAATTGTGTCATTTTAGTACGTTAAAACAAACAGTAAGAAAACAGAAAATACTTCTTCCACAGCTGTGTTTATTACCTTAAATGTGCTTTTTTTCTCAAAGAGGCAACCAGTCTGAGATAAGAGGTTTCCCTGCTGTGTAGCACAGCATAATCAGAAGCACACACAGCACCCAACTGGAGTATTCCAATGCACAAGAGCAGTGGAAAATTAAAGCCACAAAATGGAAAAGTCAATAGGTTTTTTTTCAGTGAGACACATTTGACATAGTAATAGAGTTACTCATAAAATATCTGAAGAAGTACAGAAGATGTTGGAGAGTTTCTTTGAGTGAAAATCTTGTTTGTACAGGGAAAAAAAGACGACTCCTTGACCTTCCTTAAAGAAACTAAGATTTTAGCTGAGGGGCTCTAAAACATATTCTCATTTGGCTATAATGTGAAACATGATTTTCCACTTTTATTTTGGCTGCTTTGGGGACCATATTTTACACAAATGAAAGCTAAATGAGCTATTCATAGTTAAATGGAAATATTTTGTTAAAATTGCAAATATCCAAAGAATGTTATTTAGTTGAAATTACTAGCACCTTGGAGATTTCCTGAGGACTTTTAATCTGCTTGAATATTTATTTAGAAATTAAATTGAAATTTTTCTTACCACCATTTCTGCAGCAGAAATAGATTAAAAAATCATTACGAAAAATATCTTTCTCTTGAAATTAGCAATATTGCTTTCTAATTTTCAGCCATTGCTTCTATGAGGTAACCACTTTTCAAAAAGTTCATGAATTTTAGGCAGGATTTTCTTTAACTGGAAACTCTGTTAGATATTTTAAAAACTTACTTTAAATGGTCACTTGGAAACTATTCTGAATGTTATAGAAATCATACATTCTGAAAACATTTTCAGGTCCTATAAAACATACATTTTTCTCAATCTGAAATTAAATATTTTATTTCAGGTTTGAGTGTTTCTTTAAGGTCTTTGGTTCTCTATAAAGGCAATGATAGAGATTTGTAATCACAGAATTAAAATATGTTGTAAAACATCAGCATGGACTTTTTAGACTTCGATACTGTTTTATCTTTATGTTTTTCCTGTTATTTATTTATTTATTTATTTTTCTGTATGGACAGTTGCAGGTAAAAACCTCTCAAATCAAGCCATGTAGTATTTTTGGGTAGCTCAATTTACAGTTTTGGTTAAAGGAAAACTTTGACTGGGAAAATGTCATCAGAACGTACTTTGTTGCTCAAATTAAACACTGGCAAGTAGGGTAAGCCCCTACAGAAGATAGATAGGCACTTAGAAAAAGTTCTCTCACCAGCTGAAATTTTATGCAACCTCTTTTGTCTTGTTTGAAGGTTCTACCCATGAACATCAGACACACTCTAGTCACTAAACCTCATTAACGTGGTCTTTGCCTTATTCTAGCTGCATAAAATCCAGGTCTCAAGTCTAGGCCAGCACTCTCAGCTTCCATTACTGAGAGGGAGAACAATGAATGTGTCTGGAGAAGAGGTCAGTCTCTCCTAGGAGTGGCACCTCTGTCACTACATACCTGTTCCTACCAAGAATGTCAAACTCTAGAATTTAGGATACTTGTGGTCACTAATACAAGCACTGCAAGCAGTATTAATTTGACTTTCCAGAGTACTTTCCAGACCATCTATACTACAGTCTGAGTATCTAGTTATGTAACTGCATATAATTTAGGAGATCACTGAGAGCCAGCAGATGAAGGAAGTTTAACTCCATATGCTCCTATGCCATGAGCTTAATGTTTGATTCTTCACACTGCTAGGTAACCAAAGCATCCCCTGGCATGGGTCATGTGGGTGACAATAAGGGTGGTTCAGTAGGTGAAGTAAAGAGAAAGAACAGCAAGCAAAACAAAAGCAACCAGTCAACACCTCCCATGGGCAGATGGATGACCAGCCAGTCACTGAGAATAGATCACATTAGAAGCCAGCTCCCCACTCCTGCTTCTTCTTGCCTCCCTTTGGGTTGCTGAGCATGATGTTACATGGCAGGGAGGTGAGCGGCTGCAAGATACAGATCCTTCTTCAAAGGGTGTGGGGATTTTGATAACCATTACAAAGCAGAAGAAATAGATACAGGGGTATATTTGTCCTGCCTGTGATGCTTAGAGAGTCTTTTCTGTAGAACTCTGCAACAGATATTAGGATGTGAGTTTCATCAGGGAAGATAACTGGGTGAGAGATGTTTGCTTTTTCCTTCTCTCAAAACAAATATGACCATTTATTTAAGTGAACAATGCAATGAACATTCCTACTCAATTGCAGAAGAAACCCAGAGTTGCAACTACTTAAAAAACACTTTCTGCAACACAAAGCACCATTCCGCTCACAGAGATATTTGTAGAGGAAATTAGCACAATTTCTTGATAAATCTGTTGCATTAAAAAGTGATGCTGCACACAAATGCCATTTCCCTTTTAAGTGGTTTGAACATTTCTGTCATAACAAACATTGTCCCTGAATTGTGGTACCCTTTCCTCTCACAAATTTTTGAGTGGTGCTGGAACACACTCTGATATGATTCCTTTTCATTTCTGACACCTTTATGTCATTTTATGGATTTGGGCTGACAGCGTTTCATTTCGACATCATTATAGCATCTCAACTGGCTTTCCACACTGAGCACACCAAGAATTTTGTGATGATACTATAGTAAGAACAGTTAGAATGCAAAATAACCCTGCTGAAGAGCAATTATTATGCAGGAAAATGGTCTGGTTTTCTTGCTTAAATTTTCAGCTGTTGCAAAGTTTGATATTTTGTTTCTTTTAAAAATGGCCAAGAAATTCACAGTCTAGATGAAGATACTTCAAGGATGGAGGATGAAGATCCTGGTGGGTGCACAGACTGCTATTATGGCTGGGAGAGGTGGGCACAGCACTCACCAAGAGTCAGGAGTCAGTACATCACCCTTGGCCTCTCAGAATTCAAATGCCCACAGGCATCAGAAGCAACCAAAGGAGGCTTCAAAGAGGGTTTGATCTGTCAATGTTAGACCCATCTCTTAAGACATGATGAGATTTTATTGGAAAGTGGGGGACCCAACTGCAGAGGGAGCTTAGAGATATGAATTAGCCTCCCTGCCTAAGTTTTAGGCACCAGAGGGGTAAAGATAGGCAACTGGAGAAAAATACCACTGTAGAAAAAAAACTAACCAAAGCAAACCCCCAACACACCTCTTTTTGTTCCTCTCAGTGCATAAATCCATGGTTGTGCAGTCCAGGGTGAGAAGCGTGTGAGCTTCCTTTGAGGTGTGCAGAGGAATCCCAGGTGACAAGCTCACTGCTCAAAGCAAGGAAAGAAATGCAAGCTCAGGTACAATTACCTTTAAATTAAATAATATTAGGGTAGTGCCAGCTCTAAATACCGTAGAACTTGGATTTCTCAAAATCATTATTCAGAAAGCCTTCATTCATCTAAGACTTATGGAAGTGTGTTTTAACACAGGCTCTACTTACATCATCAAACATTAAAAAAAATTTTAATTTTATTTTTTTATTGGAACATTTGTATTGGCAAAGGCATCCTGGCAAGGACATGCTTAGGAAGTGAGATAGTTCAGTATTTTTACAGTGTTCCTCTTCTTTAGTTACTCTATCTGGCACAATAAGTAGTGTCAGTCATCTCCTCATGATCTTTTGCAGGAGTGGGAATTTTCTAGTGTCTGTAGCATGTAAGTGCCTTACTAACCTTGATAACATTTTTCCTCAGGTGAAACAAGATAATGAATAGCATTATCTCTCCTGTTTGAGATGGAAAATTGAGACAGAGGAGACTTTCTGGAGTCCAGATTAAAATTAGCTCTTTGGGCTACCACATCCATCCCACCATCTTACATGCCACTGTCTCCACCCATGCGTGGATGTCCTCAGGCAGATAAAAAAAACAGGGCTGTGTTTTCTTCTCCTTTACATTTTGTGTTTGGCAGTGCTACACTGTAATGAAGTAGTAGGTTGCCTGAGACTGTCCTGCACCTGAAAGCAGAAAATTCCCAGTGAATTTTTCAGTCAGCAAAATCCTCAGTAAAATGTGGCAGTAAGCCCTGGCTGCTTGGGATGGGGAGCTGGAGTGAGAGGAATTAGGTGGGCAAAGCAGTGAGCTGGTACTACAATTTTTCAGGATAGGGGCAGCATGTTTCTTATTGTATATTTACGGCTCAGCTGATGTGAATCAAAAGAGTTACCTGAGGACAATTCTAAATTATTTTATTCCAATGGGAAATCCCAGGTAAATGTGAAAGTCTGGAGGCATAGCACTGGGAGCTCAGCAGACAGAGCCCAGCAGCATCTGAGCAGTGCAGAGTTTCCTTCACATGTATTGGAGACCAAGCAGCAGTAGGATTTATCCCATGGATGTGGAGTGGTGTGTGAAACATGGGCAATATCATCCCTAGCTAGACCCATGAAGAGTGTCAGGATTATATTTTGTCACATAATAATTTTTTTGTAAGGGATGACATAGGAATATTATTAAATAATAAACTAAATTCTGTATTGCTGATGGCTTGTACTTTTGCATGAGTTTATGTCTCATGCATCTCACAGCCCATAGGAAACTGCTGTAGTACCTTTGGGCCCCTATTGGGCATCCTCCTGCTCATCCAAGTGGAAGGGTTTAGAGGTCTAGACAGCCAATGGTGTCCTCTGTGAGTCTCAGTACCTACAGCATGTCTCATATCCAAACCTGGAAACAGTCACAGTTCCCACCTGTAGCTGTGGATGTCCCACCACTGGAAGTGTTCAAGGTCAGGTTGAAAGGGGTTCTGAGCAACCTGATCTAGTGAGATATCCCTGTCCACAGCAGGGGTTTGGATGTGGTGATCTTTAAAGGTCCTTTCTCACCCAAACCAGTCTTTGATTCCTGCCTATATAAAAGTCTCCCAGGCCAGCGAGGGGTTTTGACATCTCTCCGAGTGACCAAGAGGACGAGTCACTCTCCTTGTAGCTCCCATAGACATTGTAAGTGAAGAATATAATTTACCACAGCATCATCTCAGGTTATTCCTGAGCTAGTGAAGTTTGAACACAGAGAGAGAGAGACTTATGAGGTGGAGCTTGTCCTATAAACCCCAAGCCCATGCCTTGCAGTTGCCTCACCCCAACACAGATGTGCTGTGCCCAGCTGCCAGAAAACCTGATTCATGGCTTCATCCACAGCCCTTTGCCAGCAAGCAAAAGATTTCCATTGACTTCACTCAGTTTTGTGGCTGGCCCCTGGGACTCAAAACATATTACAAAAAGCCAGTTTTCTGCTGAATCTGTCAAGGGTCTCCTGTGTTGTTAGAGCCAGTGGAGCCTTGTTGGTTACTGCCAGCAAGGAATTTGGCCCTATGTGCCATTTTCAGCATGGATGTTGCAAGCTGACTTCACTCTCTGTTCATCTTGTGCTTCTTCTTTAACTTGGGAAATGAGCTGTGATTGAGAATGTAACTTTTTAGATATGAAAGCCCGTTTACGTTCATTAAGTTTATGAAACGATGGTTAAAAATAAAAGCTAAAATCATGTCTCTTGAGTTTTTGCTGATAAACAATATGTCAGACTTTCTGGAAAACCCTACCTCTGGGATGACTGCCAAATGTTTGCTTCTCTATTGCTACCATATTTTGACCTCAAATGGAACTTTCTAATTACATCACAAATATTATTATATCATGCAAATTAGGAAGCTGTTCACATACTCCAGGATAAAATAGCTGAAAAATAACAGGCTGCAGACACTTCTCATTACATTCTGAAGGTCTAAAAAGTTCTAAAGTATAAATCCTCAATTCTGCCTCTTCAGGTATTGAAGATCACCTCACAGCAAAGCAAGTTGGTTACTTAAAGAAGCTGGTTAGTCCATGAGACATTATTTTTGTCCTCTTCTGTTGGCATCGTCTTTAATAGTTTATTAACAGTGATTTGTGTCCTGTTGAGTAAGCTGTGTTTGTATAACACCATTGGCAGTATATTAGCTGAGACCAAGGGTATTTTGGCTAGTTAGTCACAGCTAGCAAATGCTTGGAACTTAATTTTCACTCTTTTCTGGCTAAGCATCTTTAACAAATATTTTGCTGCAGGGTAGAAAAAGTCCTAAATAGTCAACAGCATTGTTTGCAGGACTGGACATGCATTTGCAGCCAGAGGAGTATGTTATATGTGTGCTCGCAGTGGAAACACAATGACATCTGCTGGCCAAGGGAGATGGCTGTGAGAGCATTTGCAGGACGGTCAGACACAGAAGACAGAGCAGATTCCTCTCTGAGAGGAAAGGGGATGCCATCCTTCTGAGAGTCAGGGTGATAAATCAGAAGAACATCCGCAGTGGAAACTGAAAAACAGAAAATATAAAGTATTTTAATTATGGACCACCAAAACACTGACCAAGTCTTCTGATGGTGCAAAGCTTCCTTATTGCCCTCAGTAGCAGCTGTCAGACTAAAAAAAAAAGGATGACAAAGCAACTTACATTGCATGTAACTAGCTGAAATCCACAAAAAAAGATCCAAAATGCATTTCCACTGCTTTTGAAAGACAGACATGTAAGCAGGGGTTTCTGATGCCCTAAAACAGCACACTTCTGATTTCTGCACCACACTGCTATTAGTGCATTTTTATTTTACCTTACAGAATTGTAATCTCTGTAAGTCTTGTGCAGAAGATTACACCTAATCAACCCCAAATGCACAGTGCTCCACAAGTAAGATATTTCTCTTCCAAATAGTGTTATTAAAAATAAAGAAAGAAGGCAATCAAAACATGTCTGATTCTGAAAATGTGAATGCTGGTGATAGGAAAAAGAATGAACTCCCTACCAGCTCACACTTCTTACATTCAACATGGGTAATTTTGAAGTACCTTGTCTTTCATCAGCTCTGCTCCTCTAATTTTTATTTCTGTTGCCTCAACAAGATGATGCAGTTCAGCAGAACTAACACCTCTGAAAATCATCATATTTGCTTTCTAAAATGGGCAGGCTGTGACAGTTTCTCAGTCAGTGGCACTGGACTGGAAATATTTCAGTTATGGTATCAGTGTAGTATCCAGAAGAGGAATATGCTGTGCTGAAAGGAAGATTTTGGCTCCGGTCCATGGAAGCAGATCAGTCCAGAGTTGAGGATACAGTATGGACTAGAACCAGTGCAGGCTTGTATAGGCTTCCAGGTGGTGAGAAGAAAATCTAGGCTGTCCAAAAAGGTCCAATATTGTGCATGGTAGAGAGAGCAGCACTTATGAGCAATACATTGATAGAAAGCCCTGAATTAAGGGTGTGCACCCAAATCCACGGAGACTTAAGTGCCATGGCACATTGATTTTAGCAGGAGTCAAGAATGTGCTCAAAGTGAAGCATCATCTTGCAGGCTCAGTTTATAACATAAACGATCAGTCCAAAACTCTGGACAATTTTGTGTGTTAATCTCTCGAGTTTCATTCCTTAGAGAGCAGAGGAGGGAATGTGAGCAAAGGGGGAGGGAATTGACCCTAATGTCACAACCCCACTGCTCAACAATGGGCTTTTCACTGTGCTGTTTGCAAGGAAGGAAAGGGGAGAGGGGCAGAGGGAGGAGGAAGAAAGAGAAAAGGCAAAACACAGAAAATAACAAAATGTTAAGGTGCTACTAGCTCAGTCTGTGGTTATAGAGATCTAAAAATAGTCTTCCTCATAGCAATAAAACAGCAATCTGTGATAAAAATGATCTGACAGTTAAAATATTATACAAAATTCTTACCAGGCAGAATCCAGCAGCTGTATCCTGCACATCGGATTTAGACATCCCCTGAAGGGGATGCAGGGATGCTAGCAATGGGACAACTGTGGGATGGATTTCCCTCCTCAAATAATTCCAGTGCTCCAGATTTGGTGTTTGGTTCCTGACTGGCAGCACTCAGGAGGCAGGACGAAACAGGAATGTGTGTATCTCCAAAGCTGCTTGTTTGGATATAATGTCCTGGGTTGTGGTTCTGAATGGTTATATTGTACTGAGAAAAAAAAATCAAGAGCAAGAACATGTCTTCCATATTTTCTGATATGTGTAACTTCTTTAAGGAGCGCTATTATGGGATGTGAGCTTTTATGTTTAACACAATGGCACCTAATATTGGATAAAAATTTAAATCAGCTGCAGATTTCTGGGCTGCTGCCCTATGTTAACACACCATCTGTGACTTCTGAAATTGATCCTGTATGTTAGTGGCTTTCTTACTGCAGTAACCAACTGAGATGCAGCCTGAAAACTGTAAGTGTGACACTCATGTCCCTGTTTAGTGCTGGTATAAATTTTCTGCCTTTGACAGTGGCAGGTGGGTGCACATGTGCATGTGTCCACAGGTATATTACAGCAAAATTCTGGGTAATAATAAAAACCTCTCTGGAGTCCATCCACTTACTCTGTTCCCTTGTTTGACTTTTATTTACATTTCCCATTAATTTGGTAACATAGCAACTATTAAGAAAAAAAGAGATTTGCTCAGATAATTAAAAGTGGTTTGTTTTTTTTTTTCACCCAAACCCCAAAAATCTTCTGGGTTTCTTGGCCAGCAAGAAGGTGGTCAGTGGCAAACTTCACTCCCACTCTAAAAAGCATTGCACTGTCTGGGTTGTTTGCTTAAAAGGACACTGTGATGTCAAACTGGGACCTAAATATAGTTATTCTAAACACTTTTTTCTAACAAACTGAAAGCTTGTGGAGATATTTCTATGTTTGTAATTTCTACTGGGGATTTTGCTATATCTTTATTAAAAATAAACTTCTTCCACTCAGCAAATACATGCCAGATAATGCAGCCTTATGCTTGTGCATGGGAGTCAGGGAGAGAAAATGATGAAAAATTCATTTCTTAAATCTGAAAAGGATTAACCCACTTTGTTTGTCCCAGTTTGGAGAGTAACCTAAATACTTGAAAAATATTCAGTAAGTCTTAGAAAATCATAGAATCACAGGATGTTTTGGGTTGGAAGGGACCCTTACAAACCCCTTGCAGTGAGCAGAGACATCTGCAATTATGAGGTTGCTCAGAGCCCCATCCTGAGGCTGGGGCTGGTACCACCTCTCTGGGCAACCTGCTCCAGTGCTTTACCACCCTCACTGTAAAGATATCTTCCTCATGTCTAGTATAAACCTACTCCCTTTTAGTTTAAAACCATTACCCCCTGTCCTATTACCATAGGCCTTGATAAAAGGTTTGTCCCTGTCTTTCTTTTCAGATTCTTGATGTTTCAAAAGGCCTCAATAAGGTCTCCCCAGAGCCCTTTTTTCTCCGGGATGAACAATCCCAACTCTCTCAATCTTGCTTCATAGGAGAGGTGTTCTGGTTCTCTTACCATTTTTGTGGCCCTCCTTGGGACAGGCTCCAACAGCTCCATGTCTTTTCTGTGATAAGGACCCTCAGAACTGGGCTCATTGCTCCAGATGAGTGAAGGGGGAGAATCACCTCCCTTGACCTTCTGGCCATTCTTCTTTTGATGCAGCTCAGGATATGATTACCTTTCAGGGCTGCAAGTGCCCATTGCTGGCTCTGGTCCAGCTTTTCATTCACCAGAGTACCCCAAGCCCTTTTCTGCAGGGCTGTTCTCAATGCCTTCATCCCCCAGCTACCAGGGATTGCCCCAACCCCTGTGCAGGACATTGCATTTGGCCTTGTTGAACCTCATGAGGTTTACACAGGCCCACTTCTCAAGTTTGTCTAGGTCCCTCTGGATGGCATCCCATCCCTCACACACGTTAACACAGCTCAACATGGGAAAGGTGAAAGGGTTAAACAACCTAGTTAAAAAAACCCACATACTGAAGGTCATTTGTCCACAGGTGTGCCAGGTCTCTATTATTGCCAGTTAAACAGAGTGGGCAGCGATCTTTAACATCAATTTTTGTTTCTTTGTTCTCAATACAGAGGAGAGTTTGCAGATGTGGATGAATAGAGATGTGTCTTCTTCACATAGGTGTATAGAGCTGAATGAGACATCTCTGCACCTGAAGAGCTGCAGTCTCCTCCCTGGCACATCTCTCGAGCTACATGGAGCTACCTTTGGGTGCTCATGCTGAGACACCCTGGAAGAGTCTCCTTTTTGGGACCACACAGCATGTGCCCTCTTTAGGTCACTTAACTCCGACACCAAAAATGATGAATACTTTGTTTCCAGCCTTACAGCAACTTCTGTCAAGCCCAAAGACTGGAATGCAAACCTGGACATGGGGACTCCCCAGGTGAGGGGTGAAGCCAGGAGAGGGAGGTGAAGGTGCTGAGGCAGCTCTGCTCTTGCTTTAACATCTTGTTTTTCCTGGGTAAAACTCTTCATTTTCTTTATCAAGCAGGCAAAAAGGAGACACATGCCCACTGAGGAGGGCATGATTACTAGGTAGTGAATGGACAAACTGTTGAATGGGTAGGCAGCATAGCCATGCTAATTATTCTTATCTGCTTTTAGTCCTCTTCTCCTTTTAAATGTGCTTTTTCCCCCTGTGGCCATGCTCAGCATGCCCTAGTCCTGCAGTGTGGCACAGTGCTGAGATTTCACTTACTACCATCTGAATACAAAACTTTTTTGTTAAATGAGCAAATGCAAACAGCCATCTTTGGCCCTTTCCCATCCCTCTGCACCCTGAGAAGACAATCCAGAAAGTGGAGGATGCATATAAAATATCCTTAAACTTGTGAGCATCTCCAGGTAGGTGGTGTTCAAATGACTTTTGAATGTTTCAGCATATCTTCAGTTCTCTTTGATTCTTCTGAGGTTATATGGGTGGTTACTGGCAGAATTATACAAATACAGTCTTCACAGCTCAGCAGTCCTCGGATCCAGATTTGGAGCTCAATGTGGGTGGCATAGGAGTTAATGCCAATAAGAAGGCTAGGACAGGGTTGTTACTCACAGAAACTAAATGACTCAGTATAGAGCCTTTGCATGCTGAAATTAAAGAGCCAGAAGAATATTTTCTAACTACTAAAGTGTAAGGGGGAAACCTCATTTTTTTTTTTTGGTAATGCTATTTTCCCTTTTAAACCAATCTCTTGATTTTGCCTTAAGACATATTTCTGTTACTCAACAAAGTAACAACTCAGAGACAATCAGAGACAATCAGTATCTTTGAAGTCTTTTGCTGCTAGTTGCTTTTGCAACAGCTTTTGCTGTGGGAAAGTTTTTTGTCTCATTTTAGGGTTAAGGTTTCAGACCTCAATAATTGCATGTTCCCTCAGCCTCTACAGTGTATATAGAAACATTTTACTAAACTTCCCATAGACTTTACATTCCTCTAGTACAGTAACTTATCACATGATGATGAGGCATTGTCCAAAAAGTTTTTAATAAAAGCCATCACATTGACACAGTGGGGATTAATACAAAGTTGTGCAAATCTTAAAAACAATACGACCCATTGGCTAAGGCACTGAATGGAGAGGCAAGAAAGCATGAAGCTATTGTACCATTTCTGCCACTGTCTTACTGAATGCTACGTCTGCAGGATGTCTCAGTTTCATAAGTTTCCCATCTGTTGAATGGGGATGTAGTATTCATGTGAAAACTTAATGGAGCTGAAGGTACATTTTGAAATGCAAACATGCAAAGCAATCAGTGAGTGTCAAGTACACATGCACAGGGTCCAGTTTATATTGTGGAAAGTACTGGGATGAGTTACCAGAAAGAAAAAAATCCTTCACTGTATTAAAAACCTCTTAAAAATTACATTGATTACAAAGTGAATCAGGGAAATATGGTTTTGGTACAGCACTCCAGACCACTACCATAACAAAACAATTTTGTGTGCATTCCTGCATGTGTGGATGGGTGTACATATGTGTGCTTGCTGGGGTATGTAGGTATGTGTATTCCAATACATTTGTATAAAAATGGATATACATATATATATGAACATGCCACTGGTGTGACATCCCTATGACATATCTAGTCTTTTGCTTGTACAGCAGCACATGTACCATACAGACAATAGTGGAGCAGGAATCAAAAGCATTTACTGACAATGAGAAAAATTACTTGTGTTCTAGAATCAGAAAATAATTTTAAAATTATGTTTTACTGTTTTGCTAATCAATCAGTGGTGTTAGATATTTCTAAACTGCCTTTTTTTGCCAAATTTCAGTACTGTCAGTCTGGTTAGCTGAAGATCTGAGCCCAGGATCAGACTGTAACATATATATATTTCATGGGATTTACACCTTCTTATTTCTCTGAGCTGTTTGTGAAAAAACAAGAATCAAAAATCGCTACAGTTCCACAAGGAGAAAGGACCCCAAATCTGCATCACGAACTGTCTTGAAATCATTGGCATGACTGAGTTTTCAAGACAAACATTATATGCCAGTGGTTGTTAAAGTATATTATATGAAATTGCCCTGGGAAGACTGAAAAGAAGGGGTATTATCTGAAGACCTGCTAGACCAACTGACTTCAGACCTGCATGGGTAATGCCTCTGGCTGTGATGAGGTATGAAAGTTTTCAAAACATGTTAGAGATGCCTGTGGATTTTAGAGTGCTTTGAAATCCAGGTCTTAAATGAGAAGTTTTGCTCGCAGGGCATACCTTTGAAAATGGAGTGCAGGAAGACAGTAAATGAGTCAGAGCAAAGCCCTCTGGAAACTGTGAAGAGCACAATTTTGATATATGGAGTGGAACAACAAGAGATACAATTCTTGTCCTTTTGAAGAATTTCTGAAGTGATACTGATACTGATCCCCTCCAGTACAGCTCGTGGTATACTTGCACTTCTCCATGCTTAAAAATTAAAAAATGATCCCTCAGATGCAGTAAGACTTGCCAGATACTAATGCTGAGTTATTTTTTAAAGGTAAGCTTCATTGTGGGTAGCCATTTCTTTAACAGCCTGACATTCAAAATACAGACTGTACCCAAGATCTAGATGGGATTCTGCAGTTTCTTAGCATGATGCAAAAAATGGTTGAATTTTAGAGCTCACAGAAATCACAGATGTCCTACAGAATGCTGCTTCACCAGAAGTACATTGTTGCATCATTATATACCTTTTTTTCCCAAGACTCACTGTCAAGGATTTTAAAACAGGCATTATTTTTCAACCATATTAATTAAGTTAAAAAACATTATAATTTATATATGATTTAAAAAATTAGAAAAACAAAACAGGAGTATAAATGATGCTATGGCACTTTGTAGGTGGCTGTGTCCCTTCAGTGGAAAGTCTTCCAATTTGTTTCTTTTGAAGAGATTGTGACCATCCTACAATCTAACTGCTACCATTCCATAGCATACAATATCTCAGGATAAAGACAAATCTCATAGAAGTAAAAAAACCAAATCAGTGAGGAGTTTGTGACTGCTAACTTACTTGTTTTTCAGACTAAAAATTATTCCTGTGGCTCCTTGTAAACAACTTTTGTTTTGGTTTAGAAGTGCAAAGCCATAATTCACAAAGCAAACAGCAATAACTCATTATTATAAACCATAACTCATAGATGTGATCATTTCAATACTAAGAAATGCAGCATGTCTTTTGATCACTACCAATCCTGCCTTCAGGTGGTTTGGGAAGGGGGCGGAGGAGGAATTGATGAACACTGATAGTGCTGTTGGATGAAACAGGTTTAAGGAACCTCACGTATTTATGGTAAAGCTAGCTTTTTTCATGTGGTATCCTACAGTTCCATCCTGAATCTGCACCATTAATACATGATGTTATATCAAGAAACCACAAAGGAAAATCCTGACTACCAAGAAATGTAACCCCAAATATTCCCTGATCCAGTGAATAATGAACCCAAGATGATTAACCACCCAGGTACTCCCCAGCCTGCAGTGTGGTGATAAGTTTCATGGTAGGGAACACAGCAAACAGACATGAACAGTTACAGAACTACACAGTTTCACATTGGATTTGTTTTCCTGATTGATTGCAAAATTGGAAACTGGATAGGGACAAGAGATGCCTATCCAGTGCTTCACATTAAAGGCAGTGACAAGTGTTTTAATGCAAGTCCAGTTATGTATTCCAGTATTAATATACTTGGCCAGTATATTAGATTGCCCTGAACAGACTGATTCAGAAGGCTATTAAAGGGTTAGGAGCCTGAGGTGGGAAATGTGCTTTGCTGATAGCATATTGTTTATGCCAAACTGATAAATGATGTCGGGTTATGTGTGCTTAACTTTAAACAGTAGACTACGCTCTGGATTCATGACATGCTAACAGTTTCATTGCAAAGCCTTCAACCTGAAAACGTGTAGCCTCTGAGGAAGGTTAAAGGAGAAACCTTTCATCTCAAAGGATGACAAAATTAATGTTTGTCTTTGCATTTTGTGGCTCAGCTCTGATTTCTGCTCTGAAGCCTGCAGCTGCATCTCTCATGACCAGTGCAGCCAACAGCTTCATTCCTCTCCCAGTGGGAGGGTGTGGGCTCCCACACCAGTATGACCTGTAGGGCTCATGTCACACCAGTGGCATGGAGTCTGTCATCCATATATCTTTAAAAAAGCCAAGACAGTATTTTCAATTCATCTGTGATTGGTTTACTTGGTGGAGGGAGGGAGAAAGAGAAAGTTACTTCCCAGTCCCCTTTGCCACAGTCCTGCTGCCAAAACTGAAGCAGCCACACAGCGAGCTGAGGAAACTTTTAAAACTTAATTAGGGAAGAAAGCAAACAAAATAGTACTATAGTGTGTTTACTTAGAGCTGCAATGCTGCCAGATAAACCACATAGCTTGCATTTGTAAGCTATATTTTTCATATAAAACATATTTAATTAAAACAGGAGACAGGACAACAAGCTTTCTTCTAACTTCACTTAAACACATGTTTATGTTATGTTTTAAATTCTCCTTGGATTAATGTGAAGCTGGGCTAAAAGCTTATAAGTGCTGTAGCCTAGCTAGTTTCATTCCCTGAGTTGAGACTTCAGAGCCCAATGCCATACCATCAGGAGCTCCCAAGATCCACAAATGTCATTGTTCAGAAGGGGCTCACTTGTGCTCCCCTCCTGATGCTCCAAGGCTTAGCTATGGTTTTGCATTCACACGCAAACCTTCTTTTTTGTAGCTTTTCAAAATATTAATTTGTTTAGTTTTGTCATCTTCTCTCTTGTCCTGTTCCTCTCTTTCTCTGTTACAGCCATCAACATAATTTCTGCACTCCTTTTGTGTACTTCTGGAAGGAATTTTAATGGATTTGTGGAATCATCTTTGCACAGCTTTAGGTTTTACAAAGACTTACTAAGCAGATCAGGAAAACAAAGCTTTACCCATGCATGGTGCACACTTCATATTATATTTGAAATAACAAAAGATGTTCTTTCAAACTGTGCTTATGTGAATTAACAGGAGAGTATTGCATCTTTTATAGAATTTTAATGTCGTTGAACAGAACAGCACATCTGGCACAGTAACCAAGTGCATTAGTTTTTACCAAAGAGATTTTTCCTAAAAGGAGAAGACACTCAGTGATTCTAAATATTTACATTCTCAATTTCTATTTAAATTTTCAAAAGCAGAAAAATTCTTTTGGAATATAGGTAATCTTTGGGATGTTTTCATTGAACATTATAATAATAATAGCTTAAGGACAAAGAAGATTTCCATCTTCCAGTCTGGTTAGGCACCACTGGCTATAAATGACAGCGTAGAATTTTCCCCCTAAAAATACCTTGCCTGACATTACACTGGGTTTTAATGCTTTTAATCATTCTGCTCAAAATTTTAACTTTGGATCCGTTCACAGAGGTGAACTCTTCAAGAACATTTCAGCCGAATAGTGGATATTTCTGAAGATGAGACTGGAAAAAAGCCTCACAAGTTTTTCACAATCCTTTTCTCTTTCACAGCCACTCACCTGAGAAGTGCTGTTGCTTCTGTGCTTCAAAATCTGGCACTGAAGCAAGAAGAGGAGAGCTGCAGAGAGGAAGGTGAAGAGATGGTGAGCAGGAGGGTCCATGCATGGGCCTGGCACAGCTCTGGCAGGAAGCTGCCTACGTTTGCCTCACTGCAAAGCTTTGCTCACACATGTTCAAGCAGCAGCTTGAGAGAGTTTGGCAGCTAAAATCTCTGAGGGTTTTCAATGCACTTGGCATCTTTCGAGTCTGCAGGAAGTAAGCATATCTTCCTCAGGAATTCCTTCTTTTGACTGTCGAAGAAATGTGTTTTGGATGATACAGATCGTCTGCTTCAGATGAAAGAACAAAAATCTGGCTGCCTCTCCCTTCCAAAATCATCATGGACTTTATTTCTTTCATGAGAGATGCTTTCTATTATTCAGTTTCATTCTCCTATGAGATGCATACATGAGTACCCGACACCATGCTATTGAGTTACACCACACAGCATATATTATGACATTTTTTGCCTCTCTGAAATAAAGCTTTTGAATGAGTGTTGCTCTCACTACCATGCCCTGCTGACCAGCCTGTGGCACACCAAGCACAACCTGTGTCAAGAACACTGGTCTCACCTGGGCCGGACAGATGTTGTCTCTACAGCCAACAGCAAACAAGGCTGGGATCTTCATACCAGCCTTGGAGAAAGAGCTGGTTCATTTTTTAAAAGCATTCGGGCGTAACAGATTGCATAGCCAATTTTTTTGGTGGATTTTGAAGCAGACCAACCCAAGCTAGGACTGATTTTCCTCCTCTTGAATCAAGGGCAAAGCTCTACTCCACTTCAACAGAGGCAAAAGCATCCTGTGAATCTCCAATTACCCGCAGTTTTTTCTAAGTTGTTAATGAAACTATTCATTTTGCAGTTGTTTCCCACAAAGAAGGGATAATTCCATGTCTTTTTAGTTTACAAGGCACGCTGGAAGATGCCACAGAATATTTAGCAGGCAATTTGTGCTGTCATAACAGATCTCTGGCTTGGCTTCTGAATCAGAAAAGTCTGTCTTGGTCTGGAATAGTATGCAAAAAGGAACTGTCTTGAATCTATTTGCATATTTAGAGAGTTTATTAAAAATTTCATAGTTTTGAAGGGATGGATTTTTTTTGTGATCTTTGCAATGAAAAAACAGGAAACATGGGACAGGACTGTATGCTTTTTTATACAGCCGGAAATTAGACTGTACTTCAACCTTTATCCACAGTTTAGAGAAGAAGATTGCAGATTATCCTGCTATTTTTTTTTCTTTTTATATTATTTTCTTTTTTTTTTTTTTTTTTTTTTTTTTTTTTCCCAACGGATGAAAATACAATTTAGCTTTGTCAAGACTACCAACTTTTCTAGAAAGGAACATCACATCATTGCACTCTATATTTAATAATCTATTTTGATTCACAAAAAGAGCTGCTCTCAGGATGCTCTTGATAATTTAAAAAATTACAGCAATTATAACAGCTCAATAAATACTTCATCTTCATCTTCTTTAGTCAACACATTACTGATAAAAGAAAAAAATAAACATGGATATGTTCCTCCAGTCTTTCTACATTTGGAGTTAGGACTGTAGCAAGCTGCCACTCTGGCAGATTCACAAGGTCAAAATTTATATTGTACTTTTTATTGATTTGCTGCTAGCTCAGAAGAATGGCTAAGCAACCAGAACACACTGCACCTGTGCTCTACCACAGATTTCCTGTGTATACTTGGGAAAAGGCTGAGATGCAACTCACACTGTCCTAGCCCTGTAAATAAAGATTGAATATATTGTCTAAGCCACTCTGCTTGCCTTTGTGCTGCCCTGTGGTAGAGCTGGTATTGCCTTACCAAATCCAAAGACATGACAGAGTAGGAGTCTGGCACACAGGTACTCCAGTATCTTTGTAGGATGTGCTCTGATTTTCACATGACTAACACTGTTGGATACAGAAGAATCTTTTATCAGGTCTCTAATTCATGTATACTCCACCACATCCTTCTATTGACAGCTGAAAAAATGTAAGGATTAACTTCTTCCACACTCCCTAAAAGTGCAGAGCCCTAGGAGGACTTTGGTATATAAAAATTATTAATGGGCAAAGGGTTATGGCTTATCCCATTATCACACAGCTTTCTGATTCTACAGCTCTATCTTCTGCTCCACAGGGAATTTATTGGCAAATTGCTCACTTTTGGGGCAGTGCCTAGGGAAGGTGCAAGGAAGAGGCTCAAGACCTGCAGCTGAAGCAGTCCAGAGGTGCACAGATCCTGCAGGAAGCCTCCTCTTCTGCAGGGCTGGAACCACCTGCCCCAGAGCATGGACAAGTCTGTGGACAGAAAAACAAGGTGTGAAAAACGCTAAAGGGCACAGATGTGGATGCTGGATCCTGTATTTAGTATTACAGCCACCAAGCAAGCACCCAGTAGGGGACTTAAGGAGGCCCCTAAAAGAAAAGGACTCCCAAGAATCACACAAAGTGGATGAAGCAAGGAGAAAGCTGTGTGTGTGCAACATAAGTAAATAGTCATCATACAAAAAAAAAAAAAAAAAAAAAAAAAAAAAAATCAAAGAAATGTTGTAAATTAATGCACCCTGATCTGATTCAGTGGAATTGCATCACTGCAAATAGAACTAATAAAGCAAATCAGTTTTTTAATCTCTATCTTTCAAAATTTGAACATGTTGAAGGACACAGGGGTAGACAAATTTCACCAAGTCCAGAAATATTTCCATCTCCAGAAAATACAGTTTGGAAATACAGTGAGACCAATCAATTTGAGGATCAGAAGTCCCCTGTCTGGGCCTGTTTACCTACCCTGAGAGCATTGCAAGCAAAAAGAGGACTGGAAACCACCAGCAAAAAGTGAAACTGTAACAGCTTTCACTTCAATAACTTTTGTGTTATTGGGAATTTCAGCTTTCCGCCACTAAAGTGCTTGGGAGAATAAACAAACACCAAAAAATGGTAGTGATCTAAGTAGTATAGTTTTTGCTTTCCTCTGTTGCTCACACATGACTTGGGCTTTTGACAAGGCAGTACATTTTTATGACATTTCTGAGTATCCTGGGAAAGCTTAGCATGCACTGGGCCTATGGAAGTGTCTTCTTGTTTTGAGGTGCCAGTGAATTGAGAGGCTGGAAGGAGCTGTGCTGGCAGCTGTGATGAGGCAGGACTTTTCGCCACTGCTGCTTGATTTTCAGACTCTCTGATTTTTTCAAAATATCCATGGCTGTTGACATTTGAAAATGTTTCCACGTGGGTGGGTTGGATGTGATGTTAAACAGCTGAAAAAACTTTGTAGAGTTGCAGCTTGGGCTGTAGGCAGGATGTAAGTGAAAGCAGGAGCTTTGTGGTGACAATGTGATAGCACAAAGTCCTGAGCAGCCCCACAGAGGCAGTAAGATTTCTCACTACATCTCCTCTTGTCTCTCACCCATGCTTAAAAATGCAGATTTAAGCTTATGAAGCTTGGCTTTAGTGGAGTAATTAATTTGCACCAAATTCTACCCATGTATGAAGTGCACATCTCTTTCTTCTCGGGGTGAAAACAGACATAAAAATCAACTATTTATTTTTATCATGATTCCTGCTGTGCCCACGCATCTTTTTGAAACAACATGAATTGCGAATTCACTCTCCATCTATTTGAAAAGCAGTATTTGCAACTTTATTTATTAATATTTAAAACACTGTGCAGATTAACACAGTCAGGGTGAATTTTAAGAGAATCACAGAATCATCAAAGGGTTTGGATTGGAAGGGACTTTAAAGACCGCCTGGTTTCAGCCCTCCTGCCATGGGCAGAGACATCTTCTGATAAGTTGCTCAAAGCCCCATTCAACCTGGCCCTTTCTACAAAACAAAAAAACCAAAACCAAAACGACACAAAACAACCAAAACCTAAAAACAAACCAAAACCAAACCATCAAAAAAAAAAAAACAACAAAAAAACCAAAAAAACCCGAACAAAACCCCCAAAACCTCAACCAACCCAAAAAACCCCCATGCAACAAACAGTTTCAGGGTATATTCGGCATCGTGTTGTGACAGGCAGAGCAGAGATTCAGTTTCAAGCTTTTATGCCCCGCAGTCTGACACCGTTCTGCTCCGCTCCGCCACCGCGGCCTGGCCCGGCCCGGCCCGGCCCGGCCCGGCCCGCAGCTCGGCTCCCTCGCCCCGCCCCCGGTGCGGCCTCCTCCGTGCTCCGCCTGTCCCCGCTCGGCCGCTGCCATGGCGGGCGGCCCGCGGAGCCTGTACCGGCGGATCCTGCTGCTGCACCGGGCGCTGCCGCCCGCCCTGCGGGAGCTGGGGGACCGCTACGTGAAGGAGGAGTTCAGGAAGCACAAAGCCGCCGGGCCCGCCGAGGCCCAGCGCTTCCTGCGGGAATGGGAGGCAAGTGCCCGCCGCTCCGCGGGGGTCCCACAGGGGGAGCCGAGCCGCGGGCCCCTCGGGAGGCTCCGAACCGAGGTCCTGGCTGCCTTCCCGGGCCGGGAGCGGCGGGGCACGGCGGAACGCAGGGAGGCTCAGACGGGGCCCGGGCAGGGCCCGCCTGGGAAGGGGCACCGGGCTCTGGCAAGCCGCCCTTTAGCCCTCGGCCCGGCCCTTGGTACCGCAGCAGCGGCTCGCTGGACCTGGGTCAGAGGTTGGAGAATGTGTCAGAAAGGGCGACAGAAAGTGCCTGTTGGCTCCTTTGCTGCCAGTCACCTCCGGGGGTGTGCTGGGTGCCTGGCATTGTCCCCTGGACAATGTTGCAGTTACAGAATTGCCTGTAATTCTCCATCTCTGGGAAGGTTATCTCTCAGGGTTCTTATGTCCATGCCTCATTTATGGGTGACTAGAACAAGGCACACACAAGTATATGTAACAGAATGATATCAATTATATGCTTATATATATATGTATATAAAAATACACGCACAAAGTAGAATTTATAATAATACAACATCTAAACGTATATATTACTGCATACATAGATAACAGTATAATTAGCTAAATACATAGGTGTCAATACGACACCTGTGTCACCCATGAACTTGCATTTCTTTTTTGAGTGACCTTTTTTTCAGAGTGTGTCCTAAGGAAACAAGTCTGATGTGAACATTGCTTCTCAGCTTACCACAGGCCTTTTCCCCTGGACTTAGTCGCAGGTTGTGCCTCAGAAAAGGAAAGCAGATGGTGTACGAGTGATTAGGGTGCAACAAGTTTCAGGAGCAGCAGATGAGGAAGACTTTTGAGGAGGTTTCTCTAGATTCCTGGACTCCAGCAGGTGCTAGCATGTTAATGGACCACAAAACCACATGGCAGGCAAATATTAAAGGGAAGAGGAAAGAGGAAAACTTCCCAATTAGTCTGTGAAAACTCCTGTGAGAGACAGATCTACAGACAAGGTTCCCAATAGTTTTCATGCTCATTTAACTACTGGTTTGGTAGTATTTTTGAATTTCAAACCTATTTTCCTTTCTGTGGAAGGAAATTGTGTTCTGCTCTGCCTGGAAGCTGGTTAGCAGGGGTAGTGTCCAATGCCTCCCAGTTTACTGACAGGACATGATGGGGGGGAGGTCTGAGCCATCCCTTCTATCTGCTGAAATGCCAGAGGGAAAGCAGCTCCACTGCCCTTTAAGGAGTACCAGGAACCAGCAGGGAGAATGCTTCCTGGTATTCCCTTCAGAGGAAAGGCCTAAGTGTATTTAATTGCTGCCTGCCAACTGATAGATCCTGAAATCAGGAAAAATTTGTGTCTGCCTCTCAAATGCCTGATGCCATTGTAATTTTCAATTGCCATTTACTTGATATTGCCAAAATGTTTCTGCATCGCTGCTTCCAGTTTTAATGTGAGCTAAAAAGACAAGTTACAGGTTGCTATTTTCAGTGCTAGAATCTTCCTTAAAGTAGTTTTAGAAAAGGAAGAAAATGTTTACATTGACATATCTGTAGCCATCTTTGTGAAATAAACAAATAGTGAAAATGCTTCTCAGTTTTCAAAATGATTTAAAAATAGACTATAGGGAAAACTGGGGAAAAATTAGAGGAATAGAAGTTGAATTTTGAAACCTGACATTTAGTGCTATTAGTTATGATATGTTCAAGGAAAGGAAGCTAATTTAATAACTGTTTTGAGTGTATGCACATAAAGAACTTTGCAAATATGCCTGTCTTCTTACAAGGTGCTAGGAGATAGTAGCACAGTCAGTGTGGCTCTTCTGATTTTTCTGATACTTGTTTTGTTCTGTAATTTTTTCTCCCTCAAGTAATAATCTGTTTCAAATTTAAACCAGACTTTCATATTTGTGGCCTGTGGGACTGTGCCTTTTACAGTATGCTATGGTTCCCAGCCCCTTGAAGACCTGAACTAGGTAACTGAGGAGGATGAACTGTAGATGACTTAGATTAGGTAACAGAGAAAGATGCTTTAATTCATGTTGGAGTCCTCTTTGCATCCTCCGTGGGCAGCAGGATGCTCTTTTAATCACAAATAGACTGGAGGCCCTAGAATGGTCCTGCAGAATATACCAGTGTACATTTGAAGCACCCAGTTCTTGAAGAGCATATAAATTAGTCTGCAGTGCACAAAACTGTCATAATCTAATTCACATGTATGAACCATAACTACTCTTTTTGCCTCATATCTGCTTTTATTAAAACCAACCAACCAACCAACAACAACAACAAAACAGAAACAAACCCCCCCCCCCAAAAAAAAACAAACAAAAGCCCCAAATCAGTATATCACCTATCCAGAATTCTATTCCCTGTTAAGTTTTAGCCACTTTTTTTTTTTTTTTTGGCAAAAAATGCAAACTTACACCTTTGTTAGCACTAGTTTGGCATGTTGCACATGTCAAGCACTTTTAGTTCTGATTTCCTTGTTCTTTAGGGTAAACCTATATCTTACTGTATGCACTTCAGTATTGTCAATATTCACCTTCCACCTAGAAAAGTTCTTTGTGTTTTCTGTTGCATTCAAGGTGTCTGGTAGAGTGGCATGTTGTCTTGTATTACAAAAAAATAGTATTTATAATTTCATATTGAAATAGTCTATCTTAAGGTAGATTCACCAAGGGATAAAGATTATGGATATGATTGCTGCATCAATGTTTCTTGACTCTGAATAAGGACTTCAGTATGAAATGTAATCTTAAAAAGCCATCCCATATGGTTTTTGAATGAACATTTCCAAGCATGACTTACTTGAACATGAAACTACTTGACTTTTGCTAAGATTCTTTTAGTTTGTTTGGGTTTTTTTTTTGTTTTTTTTTTGGATAGTCAGACCTTTTCTGTGTAGTTGAATATGCTAGTTCATAATCTGTGCATGTTGTATATTTTCTTGTCCTCCAATTTGATAAGTTTTTGCTAATTGTTTAGTAAATGGGCCTGGTATATTAATTGCCTGATGGTTGTGCTAAATTATTTTTTTTCCCCTATGGTATTTAGATAATTCTGATGCAAGGGAGTACATTGATTATTTATCAAAGAAAGCAAGCTGAGCAAACTCCCTTCATTTCTTATGAAGCATGCTGAAAAGCTTTAATACTAAGTTCTGTTCTGTGGCTTTTGGGACAAACCTAAATCTGAGTGTAGGGCTTGAATACTCAGTCTAATTCTGTGACAGGGGTACAGGCATTTTGGATTTCCTTACAGTCCACAAAAGAACAGGTGTAGCATTAAAGGGAGATTTCTAAGATTAACTTTAAAATAAATGGGAGAAAAAGAGGTAAAAAGACTCTCAAAATATATTAACTTATTATGTGGATTATTTGTAGAATTTTCACATAAAGGAGGTGAGAAGGAATACCCTTGTTTTCTGTGCACAGGAATTAAGGGGTTTAGTGTTAGAACACAGCTGGGTAGATGGCTCATGTCCTAAAGCCTAAACTGACCTGTTTGCCTTTACAAAATAGGTAAACTATACTTAGAATATTCTAGGAAGTGTTCTTAAGTAAGGCTGATAGAAATACATTTATATAAAATTAAAACAATGGAAATTTCATGTTTTTCCTATCGTTGATGTTGGATCAGTGGTTTGTATCTTGAAACCTGCTGGAAGGTATAATACAGGGGGATGCAAATAAAGCAAGCTTTCTTTTTCAGGAGCTATGGTTGTTGAGGTAGATTCAAATCAAGTATATAAAGTATTAATATCTGTTCCTTTCTAATTTCTTAATACTTAATATTTTAATTAAAATAATTGGTACTCATTTACAGGCGGTGGCTGATATAATTAGATTGATAGTGATTATTACCTTGGAATGCTATTGAATTAATGTTGACAGATATAAGTGAATTAGTTCAACAGTCTTCTAAATCAAATGGTAGCTGATGAGAATGCTTATTTAAGAATAGATAATATTAATGTAATATTGATTACTTTATTCCAGGCTACAAGTGATATAATGGAGAATATTCAGCTAAGTAATTTCAGTAATCATTTGTTTTACATCATTTGAGTTAATTTTGTACTTGGCGTGTTTAAAAAGCCTGACCCTGTAGATGGTGAGGTCTGGACTATCTTGAGATGAGCAGAATCATTCTGTAGAATTAAATGACATTTTCTCACATCTAACAGACTAAAATAAATAGCCTTTGAAATGCTTTGGCCACTCTTGACTCTGAAGGCATTTATATAAGCTTTCAAATAAACTGAGACTGATTTGGGAGCTGGCATCAGCTGTTGTATACTCGGAAGAAAGGTGACATTTTTTTCATTCCTGGTAACAAATCTAGGAGTTATATTGGTAAAAGTAAGACAGAACTGTGTCATGTAGGCTCTGAAGAATGGCTAATTTTTTGAATCGGTGTGGTATCTGGTATGATACAGATAATTGTCATTCATCAAATATGTTTTCAAGTGGCCATGTTGCATGCAATAAGTATTTAGTTTTCTGGGATGATTGTGGGGTGGTTGGTGTCATGACATTTCCAAGGACATAGTTGTCCAGGTACCTCTTTTTCTGTTTATGAGTGGATACACTCACAGAATTTTTTGCTTCTGAATTCTTTGGGCTAGTATGATCTTCCTTCCCCTTCTTAACTTATTTTTAAGCTTCAAGCACCACTCAGAAATACTTTGAGATGTTGAAAGGAGATTTTGAAAAGCAAATAGCCAAAGGAAGTTGGAGGAGTGGAAGAGGAAGCTGTGGCCAGTACTAGAGTCAGACTGGGATGGGAGTAGCATGTGTGGTTTGTCCTTTGTCAGCAAATATATAGGTTGCATAAATCTAAACCTGCTGCTGACTTTCTGTGTTCTGCTCTCAGTTTCAGTGAAGTACATCATATAAGTGGTCTTTCTTTGCCTGACAAAGAAATAACTTTTTTTGAAGTGAAATACGACTTTAAGATTTTTGCCATTTTATGACTTTAATAAAAATTGTGAAATAGGATTTCAGAGTAGTATTTCATTGTAACATTACCGGATACACTGGAATTTGCTCTTAGTAATTTTTCTGGTTATCTGGATGAAAACCTTCTTATTAAGAATAAATTCCTACTGAGACTTTTGTACTTAGCCCCCACTTAGGATGTTCACTGTAAGAACTAAATTGGAGACAATTTCCTCTCTTTTCTTTGATATTTCTCAAAAGGCAGGAAAGAATTTCTTACTTTTCTGAGAGCCAGGGAGCTGTGGCTTACAGATTTAAGTGTGGGAGCTGGGTATAACCAGCCACAGGAAATCAACCAGCTGCTCTGACCTGGCATTCCCAGTAGCTTGCTTTGCTGAAGGACTTGAAGTCTGCCTCTATAAGGTGGTGATTTTGCCTTGGTGCACCCATGCTTTGGTGAGTTGCTTGAATGAGCATTCATGTGCAATTGTCCTTCTGACCCAAAAAAAAAAAAAGGCAAATGTTGACCACATGGGTCCCTATAGCAAAGTTTCCAGTGCTCCTTCAAATTTACTTTTATAACCAGGAGCTGGCACCTGGACCTCTTCCACAGAGAGTCCAAGAGGTCTGGAGCTTTCTCATGTGGAGAGACTTGGGCTAAGCTAGTGGCTACCTGCTGCCTTGTGTGTGGTGGTCACTGGTCATGAGAAGGGGCATTTGGTACTTCTTGTCTGGAGACCAGTGTCATTTCTTGCTGGCTTTTATTTTTTTTTTTGGTTGGTTGGTTGATTTTTTGGTTGGTTGGGATTTTTTGTGTGCATATATTGGTGTGGGATATTATTTGATTAACTGCATTTGTTTAACTGTTATTTGTAAATACACTGCATTATTTTGACCTTTTTCAAAACTGATGTGGTCTAGCACTGAAGGAAAATAAGACTTCAAGGAAAATGTGAGATTTTGTTTTAGACCTTCACTGTATTTTCCAAATTCAAAATTTCGTAAGGTGTTGCATCAGTACTTTAAATGCTTCTGTTGTGTCACTATGCCAATTTTCTCTGTATTACCATATCTGTGATTACCTGTAGTCAGATGGCTGTCCTGATAACTGCCTGCCTGCTAGTTGACAGTTTCATTTCCAACTGTTTTGACACAGTATGAAATGATACCTGAATCACTGGGGTCACATCACACAGTAATATGAGTTGCTTGTATATATCACTCACCTCAGGTTCTAACGTATCGCTTGGTAAAATCTACTAAAGTGATGGAACTTTGTATAAGTATGTAGTATGCAAAGAGATTTAAAATTTTTAGGACTTGATCATTGTGTGTATTTGTAAAGTATATAGTATGGTTTAAATTTAAAGTGTGGTATTAATTAAATTTCAACTGAAATTTGTTGGCAGAGTATAGTGTTTTTTATTAGTTATAACACAGACTGAGAGTTAAAGTGCTGTAGAAGTGGGGTGAGTATTGAGTAGCACTGGCTTGGGAAATGAGCAGGGGATATTTATGTTAAAACTCAGATCTGAAGACACTGTAGATTTCTTGTGTATACCTGCTCATGGATACTTGCCCAGTGAGTACAGGTTTGTGACAGCCTTCCTATCATTAGACCTCTAAATAAAAAAATAGGAATGGTCAGACACAGTGGAAGCAGAAGAAGTAGCAGTGGAGCATTTTCAGAGTTGTCAGTTCAAAAGGTAATTCAGGTTTCCATCTAGTGGTGGTATGAAATTCTGTTCAAGCTATACAAGGCACAGCACATGCATAACCATGCCAGCTAATATACTGTAGTACTTGTTTTGAAACTTAGGAAATCAAAAGCCTTTATTATATGTAAGTTATATATATAGCAGCACATAATTCTCAGGGCCTCTGGATTTTTTTAAGCTAGAGCTGTAATGATCAGGAATCCAGTATTTTGCTTGCATGTGTTCAGTTCCCTTAGTACTCTTTAAATTTAAGTTATCTGATTTGCTGCAAATTATCCTGATTCAGCATTTTCAGTGTTCCTTGACAGCAATTTCAAAAGGCTTAAGTCAGTACAGGTTATAGAATGAAAACTAATGTCACAGAAGTTGCCTTTAAGTTGTATGCATGTGAGCGTGAGTCTTGTTAGATTTGTTTCCCCTTAGACTTAAAAAAAAAAGGAAAGATGAGATAAGTATTCTGATTGCATTGATATTCTATCACTGTCTATTTTTTTTATTTTAAGTACTTGATAGTGGAATTTAAAGTACGTTCCCAAGCTGGGTTTTCAAAAGAAGATAGCATTCAGGTAACTGATACACAAATCTTTTGAACTTTGTGGTATTTTAAGGCAATGTAGTGGGTCAAACAGACAAACTGTGTATGAATTGCAGTTTAAAATTTCTCAGGATTTCTGCTTGTTTGTATTTTCTTGACATCTAACATTTGTTTGGTACTTGGGTGAATATTGTCAGCTTGTAGTGTTTTGTAAGCATGGTAGGTTTCACTGTGTTTTCAGTGCATTTCCACTGTCAACACCATAAACACTGCCAACTTTCCACAAGTGCTGTCAAGTGCCATATTTTGTAATTACTGCAATAATATTATAAGTGCTGTAATTGCACATACTGTACAGATGTGCTTTTCTGTCCTGTGTAGACACAAAATTGATATTTTCTGCTAGTTAAAATGGAATCTGGAGCACATCTGAATAGCTGTTTTAGAATGTAGTTGGTTTTTTTTTTTCCTTCTTTCAGCATAATGTGAGGTGTCTGCACAAGTGGCATTATATAAATTAGAGGATTTTTAAAGCCCCAGATGTGTGTATCCCATCTGAGCTATACTTAGGAGACACCAATGTGTTTGTGCCCATTAAGGGATGAAGGCTTTCTTATGTTGTTCATTAAAGTCATTTAATCAAATATGTTTTTGCAAGAAGCTAAACCTCAGATTTTTACTTCATAGTATTGTATTTAGCAAAATCTTTATCAATCTTCATGCTTCTTTTAGCTGTCTTTTGTAATGCCAAGACCTTTGGATGGTTTAACACTGGAACTGTTTTTATGTACCAACCATACATCTTCTAATTGTTGTCCTGCTGTTTATGCAACTCACTTCTGGGAATACACTGAGCAGAAATTTTGTGCTAAAATATTTTTATTTCTGTGTCTCAAAGATGCTACCTTCAAACTGTATTTTTTGAAGATTATGATTTGGAAGATTTATTTAATCATATTGTCAGATCAAATGTTTGAATTTATAGGTTTTAAAAGTCCTTTCTAGAACTAATGTTAATGAGATATTTCTAATGAAATATTCATTGTACTAAAACTAAGTTAGAAGTGATACTAGCAGTGGAGTTACAGAGTGTTGGTTTTTAGGCTTAGTGGTATGTGGGAAACCTGAGTCCTCTTAATGTGCTTATTTTTTATTTTTTCAGGAATGTTAGTGAGAGATAGAGCAGACTGAGGTGAAAGAGAGCATGATGCATGTTTTTTCCCTTGCAGCAGCTAACTGAATCTGTGGAATACCTCCTAAATGGATCTTTCAAGACTGTCCAGCAACTGATCCTTAAAATGTAGATGGACTATTTCCTTGCTCCATGGGAATTCCTGAATGATGTAAAATCGATGCAGAATTTTATTTTCACTGTTTTTTTCTTCTTCCTGAACTATTCTATTCTATTCCATAAATAAGTGGAAATTAACAACTCATTAGGTCACTGCAACATTCTTTTTTTTTTTTTTTTTTTTCTTTTCTTTATTTCTTTTCCCAGTGTGAACCAGAAGAAGCCTGGTGGGAGGGTTTGAACTTGAGCCCCCATCCCCATTACATGCTGTTTGATGTATATGCAGTCAGTGTCGAGGCAGAAATTCATCTTACATCAACAATCTTCAGGAATTCATCACTTTCAGAAGTAGGTGTCTAAGGCCCTAGTGTTGTCTGGTGGCTGATTTTTCACCCGATACGAGGTACCCCTTATAACATCACAGTTTTTGAGTGTCCACATGATGGCAGCAAATACTTAAATTGAGAAGGCTTCTTCCTGTGTAAGGAACAAGTAGGATATTGAATTTTCTAATATAAACCAGGATTTTCAGAGAGTGAACTCATGTTGAATTATTTATTAAAATACGTACCGAGAATTGTTAACATACTGCCGGACATTTTGAGGAGACTTCTTAATTAAAAAAATTTACTGTGGTTTCCACTTGGTTTAGCCGTAATGCACGTTCTGGTTTTGATTTGCATTGGGGTAGTTTGCTAAACCCATAGCAAAATGCAGCAGCTATTTCAGTACTTTGCAGTGTTTAGTATGGATACCCTTTGATACTCTACCAGGAAAAGGCACCTACAACACTCTCTTACCCATCCAAGTGTTGCCTTGGTACTTCTGGTTTACCAGAGGTGCTGAAGTTTGCTTTTCTGAAGCCTATTTTTTGTTTTTCTTTATTGGAGGAATATATCCGATATCTTTGCAAAGAGATCTCGTATGTTTCTGTTCACATTTCCTTCTCTAGAGTGCTGGTTTCTCGTTTTGTGATGATTTTTACTCAAATTGCTTTTCACAACTGGATTTGTAGGTGAGTCAAACCTGTGATGGAGAATGAGCCTGAGATAAACACCCTGCACTAGCCTTCACGATGTTAAATTAAAAAAAAAAATATCCTGATCACATTATAGGAACTTTATAGATTGCCAGCTGGTGACTACATTTTTCAACAGACATGAGCATGGTAGAAGTCCCTTTTTCCTACAGTTGGAAAGTTCTTGGAATTCTTTTGTCTGTTTCTCATAGTCCTGTGATTGAACAGTTCAACATGATGAGTTTGCTTCGTTCATTCCTCTTAAGCTTTCTTCTTCCAGATTTATTAGCTCAAATACTTTTTCTTCCTGTACTCCATAGTAGATGCATATTTTGACATACTGTAGTGTTTTGTTATTTATTTTTCCCCATTGCAATCTTTCTTTCCAAGTTCTCATCTTACAATCTCGATCTGTAGATTTCCAGCAAGCGTTCTTGTCCAAGTGTAATAATACCCCTAGTCCCTCCATCAGTGATGATTCCTGGGCTAGGTCTTGGTCTCTGCCCTGAGATGTGCAGAGCAGCTCCCAGGTTTCCACCTGTAGGATCTAACATTGGGGCTGGAAGGGGCTTGGGCAGTGCTGTGAGCAGGTCCCCAGGGGAGTGATGAGGACACCAAGGTGAGCTTTTTAACATCTATTATAGTGAGTCATTGTAAGAATTTATTTATGAGATCCATGATATGAAGAGTTCTAATTCAATGACAAACATGTATTATGTCCTTCACAGTTTATAAAGATGAGATCTTGTGTAGCTATGGTGTTTTTTCATTAGTTCTGCCACTTACTGATTAGTGAAAAGAAATTTTTTAGGCAGCACTAGCAATGTAATTCTAGTTCATGGCCAGTTCAGTACTAGAGCTGAAAGGAGTTAGGTTGATAAGAAAAACATCATTATCCTGTCAGTCAGGAAGCAAGTGAAAGTTGCTTTCTGAATAATTTGAAGTCTGATTTTCCATCTTTTTATTGGTAAATTTGGTCTTTGTGGAGTACCTGTCTGCCAGCAGATGCCACTTCTCAGTAGCAGACCAGTTTCCCAAACTTGACCAGACAGAGGAAAGTAGTTGGGGTAGTCCTTTTTTCTAGAAATATTGGTGGCAGTTTGCCTGGGATTGTCTTTTGTTTTCCTTGATAAGAACCTATGCTATAAACAATTAAATAGTTATTCTTTACAATTCATCTATTGGAAGTTTTGTTTCCTGCTGATGGATTAAACCCTGGGGCTGAAAAAAATGGCAGTGCAGAGAATAAGATGCCTTTGTTCTTTAAAGATTTGCACAGAGCAGTATTTTTGTTGAATGGAGGATGACCCAGATCTCTTTATTACTGAGGGAGCTTCATTAAGGGAGGATTTTGGATGCTGAACAGGTGTAATGAGCAGGATGAATCAGAAGCCCAAATCTTAATGACTTGGAATAACACAAATCCTTATAAAACCTCTAGGCATATTGAAAAACAGTTGGCCAAGTTCTAAGTTCATCTGCCAAGAAAGAAGCTGTGCAGTGAAAACAGACAAGGGAATCTTGGAAAAGAATATTTTGTTGCTTGCCATTCTGAATTTTGGAAAGACATTATCCTGTCCTGGCACATGAATAATGTCATGTTGCTGTCTCCAATCTTTAAATTACCATCTTTTTGACAGCTGATGTTTTGGATGTGCCTTAGTAGACATCTGCAGTAGAAGACTATTTTGATTATTACTAAATACAGCTGGACCAGCAGAGCCTGGGCTGAGGTGATGGATGCCATCTCTCCAGCCCCGACACCTTCCATCTGTATGGATCCAATCTGCCAGTACTGGAAGGTTTCCTGGCATGGATAATGAGTTGAGGATTTTTAACACACATCCACCTTTATGTGTTGTTCAAAATAGTTTAATGTTATGTTCCTGGTGGGAAAAGATCTGTTTAACTTCCCCCCCTTACTTTAAAAATAACATGGACCACTTCCTCATTGCTGCTGGGAAACCTCTGATGATCATAGAATGCTCATGGTTGGAAAGGACCTTCACGATCATCGAGTCCAAATGATCTAGGGATGCCTTTTGTACCCTGAAGAATTAACTGTGAAAAAAAGCCATTTTTATCATTGCAGTCCTGCATGTTTCCTGACAACGGGCTCATTTAAGTTGTAGTTTGGTTGCTGTGGTTTGGATTTTGCTAGAAAGGCAATCGGAGAATGTTCAGCATCTGAGCAGACTGTATTTCAGTTTAGATACAGCCCTTGCCTGTTTGCTGGTCTTTCCTGCTGCTGGTTTTACAAAATTGATAGCTCTCGTTTTTCTGGGAAAGCACTAATTATAAGATTAAAAAGGTTTGTTTTGTTTTGTTTTTTAAAAACTAACATTCTGTGACTGTGTTATTAAATCAGTATAAAATCATTCATTTAAACAAACAACAAATGAAAACCAACATGTTTTAATTATTACATGTTTTTCCAGTGGTAAAGTTTAATTTCTGTGGTAATTCAGATTTTTTGAATTGAAAAATACAAAGGGATGCTTAAAAATGTTCTAGTATAGTGGAGAATAACAGAACAATTAAAATGGAAATACTAAGTTGGAAGGTCAGCATTGACAACTAAATGTTCTTCTCCTGAGTCTATATTTTCTGATTTCACATAAATAGATATTAAGATGTTTTGTAAGAAATGGGAAAAATGGAAGTAGTATTTCTGAACTGTTCTGAGTGATGTGTTCATCGAGAAGCAGAGAGTCACATTTTTTGTGTCTAGCTTGAGAACACTGGATAATTTTTTACCAGCATTTGTTTAATAATTACATTGACAATAACCTTTTTTCATAAAGGGTAATAAGGACTTATTCAGGGGTTTGGGCACCAAGCTGGTAGCATTAGTCTCAAAAATATGGAAAATTTTCCTTTTTTTTTCTGTCATAGATAATGTTGATCAGTCCTTTAGGTTGGAAGATGGATAGTTCAGTGGTGATACCAGTAGAAAGGCAAGGAGTGATATTTTTAATATGAAGTAGGTAGGACAAAAAAACCATCTTTCCAACAAACTGCAGTTTGCAACACTGTTGGCCAAAACAGAGGCAGAAATCTGGAGGGGCTCTGTTAAATGCTTTGTTGTTTTCTAAATTGACATACATCCAATTTTCAAACTCTGTGATTGAAAGTATGTCTGATTTTGTAGTGAGTGGCCTTCCTGAAGACCACTGGCTATTTTTTGCAACATACTCTATGGAGAACAAACTTGAGGAATCTTGTGGCCATATTGTTATTAATATTTGGAAGGTATTTCTTCTATTAAGAAAATAAACATGTACACCAGTGTATTTTTTTTATAGTAGTAGAATTTATCGTTTGCAAAGAGTAGACAAATTTGTATTTTGCTTAAGGAAGTAAAATACTTTTTTTGTTATATTCAATACAGCACAGTTTTAGACAATAACTACTATCTAAACTTCTTACAAGTATTGCTTATTGGTAAAATGGGAAGCTAGATAGACAAGGAGAACAGAAGAAAGAAAATAGTGGATTTTTAAATGTGGAATTAAGGTGAGGCATTGCTGTACAATCGCAAAAAGGAAAACAGGATGGGTTAATGTGCCCACTGATCTCTAGATATTGCTTACCTTGCTAGAGGTTGCTGTAGATGATGATGTTCCTTTCAGCTATTTTGCTGAAGTATGAAGGCAAATATCATTCATGGATCAGATTATTTGGTTAAGACGAAGGAGTCTGAATTTTGCATCTGAAGAACTTAAGCATTTACGTGTTTGCATTGAAGCAAACCTTTGTATTACTTGTATTAATTCTACTTGAAAACATTGCTAAAGTCCATCCCTTTCACTCTGCTCTCCGGAGTCTTCACAAGGTGAGTGATAACATTTTGGAAAAAAAAATATGCCAATAGTTTTTTTTTTTTTGCACACTACAGAGTAGATTCTAAGCCAAAACCAAGCAGTGTGTGCAATAAGCATTTGACTTGGGAATTCACCTTTTTCAGAGCATGGTGGGATCTCTTAGTTTGCCTGCTTGGCTCTGGTGCTGTCAGGCTAAAGCTGTGCCTGTGTCACTGCCAGCAGCTGCTGGTGGAGCAGCCCCTGTCCCTGTCCCTGTCCCTGTCCCTGCTGTCAAACTCTTACCCTCCAAAGCAGGGTGGTCATATCCAAGCTGCCTGCTGGCAGTGGCTCCTGGCTGTGGCAGCTCACTAGCCTGGGCAGTGTTACCCTTCACCAAAACCTGTGCCAGGGACCATGGCACCAATCTCAGGGTAGGGGGTTGATGTCTGGAACCTTCTCAAAGGATTCCCTGGCACTGTTTAAAGTAATTACTGCAAACAGAGCTCTGACTCCTCTGCTATCAAGTGCAAGTTAATTTTTATTTTATTTTATTTTATTTTATTTTATTTTATTTTATTTTATTTTATTTTATTTTATTTTATTTTATTTTATTTTATTTTATTTTATTTTATTTTTTTTCCTGCTGGTTTCTTTCTCTTTAATCAACTGTTACATTTCACCAACTTTCTCCAAGAGTAGTCATCTCTGGAACTTGTGTGTGTATCTGATCCATCTAAGAAACAAATTATGAACTCTAGTGCTATTATGTTGCTGGTCTGGTAAAATAAGGGGAGACTCTCGAGGTCTTTATGAATAAATTGCGTGTCAAAGATGGGCAGTATGTCTGTGCAGCAGTAATTGAATGTTCTCTGAATAGGTGGAAAATACATTCCTGGAAGTGAAAAAAACAACAAACCCTTACTGTCTTTCAAGCCAACAGGGATTACCAGACATGTGTCATGTAACTCTGCATCCTAGCTCTGAAAACTGTAATTTGAATGCAGCTATTTCTTTAAAATTTAGTTTCTGCTTTAATTTGATGAGAGCATTCACTGGTATTAACCCTTTCAGTGACCTCTTGAGAGTATACTTCAGCTGTTTTTACTTGCCCTTTACATTGATAAAGCAAATACACACACTTTCTCATCATTCCCTCTTCTGAATCTTCCCATTCTTCACATCAACCTATTTCTGGAATGCCATAGGCCAAGTTTAAACTCTCATGGGTCACAGCAGACAAAACTATGATATTGTGAAGCTCATTCATTGCAGTGCTGGAAGGAGGTTGTTGTGTGTGTGAGTGAAAAGCAGCTCAAAGAAGCCTGGTTAAACTTGCTTGGATAGTGATGGGTGTAGAGAAACTCCTGAGTTCCCTGAAAAAACTAGAGCCTGATTTGGTGAACTGGTATAGATTGTATGTAAATTTTGTTTGGATACTTTTTTGGTTGGTGTTACATAATGTGAATTTGGTTTCAAGTGGACAAGAGGTTTTCTTCTTTTCACTTGCATATTGTACAAATAAAGCTTCAATGACTGTTCAGTTTAGTAAGGAAAATAATAAATGCAATATGTGTTTTTTCCAAGAAACAGCTGCCCGTGAAACCTTCTGTTTGTTACAAAAGAGTAAGGTGGAAACCAGTTTATGTATGCATTCAGTAAAAGCTCATGTTCTGATACAGTTTGAATGAATCAGCTGATTATTGACTGATGACAATGTTCTGTTACTTAATCATGGGAACTTGTCTGTCTTAGTGAAATTTATACGTGGTTTAGCTGTTTTGATACATTCACCTTGTGGAGAGCAAAGAACTAGTTATAGTACGGTATATTCAGTACTGGAACATTAAAAAAAAATCTTTAAACCTGGTAGTCCTCAAAATATAATGCCAGAAATTCTCAGTAACCTGAGATGAGTATTTTAAATATTTTTGTACTTAGGGATGGTCATTAAAATGTAACTTGGACTAATCTGGGCTTTTTAATGAGTAAGTGTCACGGTTTAACACTGGTCCAGCAATTAAACCGAGTAACAGATTGCTCTCTATTAATCCCCCTCTCCTCCCTGATAAAGGAAGGAGAGAGAATAAGGGAGAGAGACTTACGGATTGGAAGCTAAACTACAGAACTTTAATGAAACAGTAATGATAAATAGGAAAAATTACTAAATATATACCAATATACAGGAAAAGTGATACCATGTTCCTCCCCCCCTCTCCCCAATAACTCTCACGTCACCACCGAGGCTGCAGGGCAGCCCTGGGAAAGTCCAGGCTGGAATCCTGGAGTCAGCAGCAGTCGGGAGCTGGAGGCAGGAACACACAGATTCAGGCTGGCACGGATCAGGACCACAGGGAGAGGAATGGATGGAATCCTCCCAGGATGCTGAAGCAAAAATTGGGAACAGGCGAGGGGAAAGGAAGCAGGAAGGGCAAGAAGGGGTTTGACCCTTGTGATCCCTCAAATTTATACTGAGTATGACGTGTATGGGATGGAATACTCTGGTCAATTCTGGCATCTATCTTGTCTGGTCCTCCCCAAAGGAGGGTTTCAGGTGGGACCTCCTTACTCCTTCTGGAGGGTAAAATGTTCCTCAGAGCTGAGCAGTGTCCTTGGCTCTGCACACCAGTCTCTGGCAGTAACTATAAACATCGAGTGTTATCAGTCCTAGAAGCAGACACTGACCGAGAATCTTGCTGTTAATTTCAGCAAGTGCAACTACTTACAAGAGACTTAGCTGAAAGCAAAAGTACAAGATAGAAAATCACCTTTATCCTGGCCCAAACCAGGACAGTAGGGTAAAATTTTTAATGAGTAGAGCAGAGGTGGCCTGGAAGACCTTGACTGGAAGGGATGTCTGGACCCTTCTACTCAGCAGGGCTGTCTTAGATCAGGTTACCTGGGGCCTCGTACAGCCACAAATCCTTGTGATTTTTGCTGTTTGGTGTAGAGAATGTGGAGAAAAAATTTAACCTATGGTATAATTTTCAAATTTTAGGTGAGGAAGTTCCCAAAGTTTCTCATGTTCAAGCAAAACTAATTACAATGATGAAAGTCAGAAAGTTGTAATTTAAACCAGCATTCACAATTAAATGGTACTGAAATACTAGTGAAAATGGTACTGAATACTAGTGTTAACAGAGTACCTTGAAAAGATGTGATTACTGACAGATGTTGGTATCCCTTGTGGGGTGTAAGACCACTTGTTTTTTCAGTTCAAGAGTGGTATGGCCTGAAGAACTACAAATCATACTGTGTTGGAATTTGCATAAGAATTTGTTTAGCTTTTATATAAATGTAATTTAAGTAGGTATGATGCTGACTGTGTTTACATTGCAACACTATGTTTAATATGTTTTAGTTTAGGTTATCTGATTTTATATTGAGACACAAGTCAGCCATATGAATTATATATGGGCTAATGTGTTAGACAGCATGAAGCATACCTGTTACAGAAAGATGGCAATAAGGGCTTTGAAACCAGTACTATGCTGGTCTGAATACTATCAATGTCATTATTACTTTTTACTGTATTGTTTGTAATGAATTGTGCACATATTTGCACAAATACACACTTCTAATGCTCTTTAACAAGTATAGGTAGGAATAAATCAACTGTATGAGTTTGTCCAGCTTTTTAATTTGAAAATCAATTTTATGATATCCAGAAGACTTAGTTCCAGTCTTTCATGGCATTACAGTTTTAGGATGCATTAGCTAGAATTGTTATCTAACAATGCTTCAAATGGAACTTATTTAGTATTCTAGCAGAAAGCATCCAACAGTATGTAATGGATTTAATTGCAGCATGAATGAGCACTTTGAAATTTTTTCATTTGGCTTTGTCTTTTTTTCTTTCACCTTCAGATGTTCAATTCTGTTGTTTGAGATGAAGTTCTCATGACCTCTTGTACTATTTAGCATATCCCATTTGTTTATTAAAGCTTTTGGTACAGTGCTGCACCTATTGCTGGCAAGTTACCAAGTTACTTATCAAAGGTTTCCTTTCTTGGGAGTAATGGGACTTTTTTGTTTGTTTTCATTTGTGAGAAGCTTGCTTGTAGGCAGTATTTTTGAGGGAAGATCAGGTCCTAAAGATATTTCAAATAGGTATGATAATTTTGACAGCAGTATTGGCAGAACTTTTGCAGGGAAATTCTCCTCCCACCTGATGAAATAAAGCATTACTAATCTGGTTTCTGCAAGGGAAAATGTTTTGCAGAGCTGTTATTTGTAAAATCAGTGATCTAGTGGATATAGCAAGCAGTTGACTGAAGATGAGGGTATGTATTTTTTTTTTCTCATAAATAAATACTTTAGAGTACAAATGGTCCCATTGCTTCTCCCCATCGGTGTATGGTCTTGTTTTCGGTGTTTTCCTCTCTTAAGAAATTAAAAATTCATGTTAAAATGTTATGTTTTGACATAGAGAAGATAAATTATATTTTATTCTGGTTTTCTAGGGCAGCACTCAAAGGCTAGTCCTACACTCTTAACAGCAGGGGGGCTTTCTGCTTGAATTCACTGTAGTGCTCATGCCTGTGGGTCAGAGATCCCCAGGGAACTGAGGGGAAGGGCAAGGATGGTTGGAGCACCAAAGTGATGCCTGGCCATGGCCTTGGGACCAACCCGTGCAGATGCCTTCAATGTCTAAGCCCTTAGGGAGAGCTCAGCAAGCAGCCCACGAGTGGGGTTTGTGGAAACTGTTCCACTCTGCCCAGCCTTTCTGTGGTAGAAATGGGACCTGTACTGGGATGGTAGATGAACCCTTGCAATCTCATGCCTTCCTTTAGTGCTCAAAGCTGTGATCTGCTGCATCTGCATGCTGTGCTCACCTGCTGCATCTCCACCATGCTGGTGAGTGGGAGGAGGTCTCTCCCCATCATTAAACAGATTGATTTTGATTAGCCTAAGCTCTTCCCTGCTTTAAAAACGCAATGGGATTGATGATTCTTGGAGGATTTTTATCCCCCTCATTTTGCAAGCATATTTGTTTTTCAGAGGTACATGAAACAGTCTGCAGGACAGTAAAACGTGCAAATATCCATCCCTCCCCTAGGACTGAAATAAAATCCTGCTCGTGAAGACCCCACAATTTACCATCAGTGTGGTTCAAGGATAAGCATTGCTGTGTGGTGGGTGGTGTAAATGTTGTTTAAGATTATTCTGCTGGTGTCATCAGGCAACTTATTTGAGAGTTATTTCCTGCTTACTATCTTGGCCTAACTCTGTAGTGAAAGCTGTGACTAAACAGAGTAGCTTAATTGAGAGTTGAACTTAAATAGGTAGCTCTAAAAGTCATCTTGCAGAATGGAGAGTGAGGCAAGAAGTCATTCTGATTCTCATGTAACTGCCTACTTGAGGGCAGATGTACATAAGACTTTCATTTTCATATTTTCCTTGGCTAACAAGAAAAAATCATTAAGATGTGTAAAGAACACAAAAATAATTCCAGGTTTGTTGGTCATACTGCATTGCATTGCTTTGAACAAGTTCAGAGTAATTTTAAAGCCATGCATATGTAAATTGAGATAATTCCTTGGTGTTAAAGTCTTGAAACACAAATGAAACCTCTTGAATAGTTTGAGTATTGTCTGACTTGTAAAATCTTTGAGGCAACCTATTTATTCACATCATCAGTAGACAGCAAGCAGATTTTTCTAGAACCTATTAGTCAGGTTGACAACTCTTCCAGATCATACACAGTAGAAAAAGGGCTTTTTTCTTAACACAGCATAAACAAATAATGCAGCAGTTTGACATTGACACTGATGATAAAAGTATCATTGTATTCCTGTGATGAGAGCATCTGAGCAGATGCAGATTTGCCACACTAAAATGATTAAATGGTACCATTTTACTGAGGGCATAGGTGGTTTATCTTGGGGCATTTTGACATGCAACTAGAACTAATACACTATATTTTCCATTCCCTATCTTCTATACAGGCAGGCTGCTTCTGCTCCAAATGGTAATGCTTTACCCATAGCTGAAGATGATGGCACTTGTCTCTGAGAGCAGCTGGGAGACTGGCAGCCACAACACAGAGTTAAGCCAGCTTGACCAGTCTTTACATGGTGCATTTGTATGATTTGTATTTCTGAAGATTTGCCTTGACATTTTTTTTTTGTTTTGTTTTTTTTGTGGGTTTTTGTGGTTTTTTTTTTTTGGTTTGTTTTGTGTTTTGTTTTGTGTTTTTTTTTTTTTTGTTTGTTTGTTTGTTTTTTTGGGTTTTTTTGTTTTTGTTTTTTTCCCCATTCTTTAAAACATATTTTCCTTTAAATTACTGGGGTAAATTAACTTCTATTCCAACTCATGTGTATTTTTGCTTGGGACTAGACAGCATATGGTTACACAGAGAAAAAAGAGAGGTTCTAGGCAAGTGCGAATTTTTAGGAATAAATTGGGCAGTCTCTATTGCAAGAGCTTAAGATTTTGTTAATGGAATGTTCATTTCCAAATGAAGTATGTACAACTTTAAGCTATTGACTTGATTTCCATTCCTTTATTACTTTTCTAACCTGTTTCCTCTGTCATTTGCTAATTCTGAGCAAGCACTCTGTATTAGCTGGAAACAAAAAAGAAGAATTAGAACAAGATTTAGGTGAGTTAATTTTGAAGTATTTATTGTATAGATATTACACAAGAATGTGTTCAGACTTGAATTTGATATGTATTTGATCTCCCCGAAAACAGTACAAAATATTTTAGAGTTTTTCAGAAGTGCTTTCAAATTAGTTGTGCCTGAAGTACTTTACTGAAGTTTGAAAGTTATTCATCAGAGAAATGAATTTTTCTTCTTCCTTTTGTACTTAATCCTCCAGCCCAGCCTGTACTTGCCACATTGTGACAGACACTATAAAAATCTTCTTAAATGTCAAAGCTATTGGATAAAGGGATAAATAGATAGTGACTTGAAGATGATTACAGAAGGTTTTGGGTTTTTCAGACTACGGGGCTCTGACATCATCAGTAGAGATGCATTATCCTTTATAGCAGCTCTTGAACACACTGATGATGCATTTGTGTTCCTCAGTTAGCTTCTGCGACTACTTTGGAAGTAGGTCAGAGATTGTATGAAAATCTGCAAGCTAAAACCCTTGTGATATGTATATTTATAGGCTTTAGATTTTTTTGACCTGCCAAAAATTTTTAGAATTATGTTTAGAATGGGAGCTTTTAATTACTCTGACCTTTTTTCATCTGTACCATCTTATCAGAAGACTGCCTGGCTTCATATATGTTATATCACAATATTTGAGGAAACTGAAACAGAATAGAGAGCCTCCTGTTGTAATTCTGAGAACAATAAAACTAAAGAAGATGGCAATGCTGTGATTTGTTCTATTGCTTGAAGGATATGAAAGATTTTTAAAACAATTTATATTAATAACCATTTGACAGAGATGTGCTTATTTGTATACAACATGTATGTCTGGTCTAAGACTTGAACATCAATTAGCATATTTTGCTGCAGCAGCAAGAACTTTAAAAATTTGTGCTGGGTTTAGAACAGCCAAGTGAGTTAATCTTTTTTGCCTTTCACTAAGTACTGTGAAGGAGGTGTTAAACTGCAGTAACAAGCTTTCTTTACCATAGAGTGAGTTTACAAATATAAAAGAGTGTTTGTTGTCTTCAGGAAAAGGTCAGTTACATCAATGTGCATTTATTTTCGTGGTGATGCTGTATTGCTGCTGTTTAAAATCAAGAAGGATTGAATTATAGCCAAATTATTGTGGTCAAAATAACTTGAGTTATTTTTATAGAGTAGAAGTTTGTCTCTCTCCCCAGTTACTAGAGGGACTCTTCTAAAACTGGCCAAGAAAATCAGCCTTTGACTCAGTATTTTCTGTTGTAAAATTTGCTTTCCTATATTAGAGCTCTATGTATTGTATTGGAATAGGAAATGTAGAATGTGTTCACTTAAAACTGGGGAAGTTTCTGTCTTTTTGTCTTAAGGGATGGACCTGACTTTTAAACTGATGACTTTTTGGTATGTTTATTAAATATTACTCACGACTTTTTACTTAATTCGTTCAAGCACATTATTTTTCTAGAGATCCATTAAAGTAAAAAATTTAGGGTACCCTCATTAGCAGGGTTATTTGGTGTCATTGAAATCAATGCAAGATGCCTGTTTGTGCATTAAATTTTTGTTCATACCTGCGGTTTTCTTTGCTATAGTGTTAAGGTTTTGGCTGTAGTGAGCATATAGTAATATCAGTAATGAAAAAATGAGAATACCGAGTGTCTTTTGCAAGTATATGTATGTTTAAAATGCTTCATTGGGTATAAATTGAGTTGAAGAAAATACATGAAAAGTCTATGTCATCATCTGGGATATGTAATCCTTTGCCTATTCTTGGTTAGTATCTAGCAGTCTGGAAAGTAATGTGGTTGTCTTGGAAACAGGCTATATTTTTCTTTTTGAATATCTAGGTGTGAACTCATTGTCTTCTTTGAAAATCTGGAAGTTACATTTCTGAAAGCAATAACCACAAATTTAAGCTATTTGTCCTCTATTTAAAGAATTGATTCAGTAGACTGTAAGTGATGTTTGCATTGTGGGCTTTAATTACAGTTGTGTGATTATGTTGCTAAAACAGTCTTCAGGTTTTTCTTAGGTAAAATATCTTAGTGTTGATATTTCTCTGGGAATTACCTGCAGTGAAGCACTTTGCCAAGATTTCCTACCTTAATATTTAAATAAAAATATTGCACTATCACTGGTGCATTTAGGAAGTTAAGTTCCTAAAAATGAAGTGATGCTATTACTTCCAGTATTTCCCCTTGCTATGCTTCAAAATAACTGCATGTGACAAAACCTTGCTTTTTCTATGAAATTGTGGCATAATATTTGCCAGACAAACCACCAACAGTAGGTAAAAGTACACAGCACAGCTTTTTCTTAGCTGAAGAGCTTGTCTGCACAGCATAAAATGTCAAAGCAAAATAGAAACTGAGTCAAGAAATAACCATCTTTCAGATTGCTGGGGATTTATTAGGATTTGTTTGAAAATACAAAGCAGTGAATCTTGAAAGAAGTTTAACTTTTCTGGTGTGTAGCTTATTTGTCCAGTCACAGCAGTATTAAGAGTTTGCTTTTAATGATGATGCAGTCTCATCATAACTTTTACAGATGAAAGGTCAGACAATAATTTTCCATGTTTTGTTCTTAAATTGTTAACTATATTATGCTCTAATGGGGTTTTAATGTATTTATCTACCAAGTATTATGTCTCCAATTTAAAAGCCTCTCAAACACTGATATTTACTTCAGGGAAGAATGTTTTTGTTCTTTCTTTCATAAAGCAAGCTTTTTTGGGTGGAGCTCATGCTTTGAATCATACAACCTGTCCAGTGGAGGAGGAACATTATAAGATTTTTTTGAGCTGGTTGAACCCAGTCCCTTGACCATCTCTTTTGTTCTATGTCCCATCTCTTTGTCCTGCCCTATTTCTTGAACTCTATCTACATTTCAAAACATTCTATATTTTCAGAACTGAACTGATTCAGGCTGAATCACTCATTTTATTTTTTTGTTAAATATTTTTCCTTCAAATATGTTCTGATCTTTTTTTTTTATTCTTCCTTATAATGATCTCAAGCTTTCTATTTAAGGCCTGAGATGAAGCTTATTAACCTAAGTGGAGAGGATCTTTGAGACTGTGGTTGTTACCAGTGGTGCAAAAAAGCTTTTAGTGACCTAGATTTTGGCCCCAATGTACAGTACTACATAAGTATTGTGCATCCAGAAAGAAATAATCACAGCTTGTTTTTCCACTAATGACAGTGAAGCCAGTGATGTTCTGTAATGCTGTTGTGCTCAAGTTTAGACTTAATAGCATTGATATGTATTTACCTTGACGGGTAGGCCTGAAACTCCCACTTTCACCTCCAATTATGATCTCATAAGTCTTAAATGAAAAAAGGACATTGAAATAGCATGTTACTTAAGCTATAAACAAAGCTGAGTTAGTCCTTGAGCTTTTTTTCACGTTCCTCAAAATAAATGTAATTTCTTCCAGTTTAACGATATTAGTAAATTGTGTTCAAAACCAGTCATCCATTTATACCTTCCTGATCAAATAATATTTCTCCATGATGGTTAATAAGTATTATATAATTATATTCCCTGGCTCCATTTTAGCTGAACAATTTTTCATTCTCTCCCCCCAGACTGCAAACAAGCAAACATAAACCAACCCCTTTATGTGGCAGCAGTTCTGTATAGTTGCAGTGTGTGCATCAGTATGTTACTGTGATCACTACTCTGAAAATTTGTTTGATAATGGCATATCCTAGCATCCTTCCTGAATCTCCCAGGAGAATAGGATATTGTTAGAGTTCTCATGGCTTTTCCTTTTAGATTAACTTTCAAAAAATGTTGACGTTTTCTGATTATTCCTATTCTTTATGATCCAGTTCCTTTGTCCTGCAGAGGAATGGTGGAGCAGAGGGTGAGAGCAAGGACAGGTAGCCTGAGCAGCCAGGGATCAGGTTAGGAAAGCTAAAGCTCTGATGGAATTAAATCTGGCCAGGGATGCCACGGGCAACAAGAAAAAACTTTTTTAGGTACATCAGCAACAAAAGGCATGCTAGGGAAAGTGTGGGCCCTCTCCAGAAAGATAGAGGAGCCCTGGTTATCTGGGATATGGTGTTTCCCTTAGTAAAATGTAAAGTATTTTCAGAAAGATTAGAGGATCATCTTTGGTACTTTTGTAGTACACTGGAGTCAATAACAGTTTGTTAGCAAAGTCAGGCAGCAGTAACACTCACCCTCTGTCATTCAGGATTTTGGCAGGAGCCAAAAGTGTTAAGGCAGAGCTGCACATTCATGTGAGTTCTCACTTATATTTTCCTTTGGCTTGCTGTTACTGCTGATGCTCAGGTGATTTAAATTACAGAAGAGAAAGTGTTGCTTTCACCTTCTGTCAAGACTTGTAGGATCTGGACATCCTTATTCCTTAGGGGTCCTCTGCTGTGCTGAGTATAGAATCATAGAAAGTTAGGGGCTAGAAAGGACCTCAAGAGGTCATCTAGTCCAACCCCCCCCCTGCCAAAGCAGGGTGACCTATAGCAGGTCACACAGGAACGTATTAAAAAAATACATAAAATCAGTTTCTGCCCCATGAAATCATAACATCCTAGTAGCAGCAGCAGAATTTGAAATGCAATTTGAAGTTGACTTCAGGGAGCAAGGAGGATGGCCTGTAAGGCCATGCTTGGATTTTGGTGTCATTCTGAGAAAATGAGTTTGAAATAATTTGATAGCATTTTTTCAGTGCCTGACTGTGCCCTGTTTGTTCAACATGTCTCAGAGCAGTGGCTTCTGATCTGGCCCAGATAGTGTTGTTTGATCAGCATTGTCATTACTTTGACTGCAAGTGGAGAGAATTTTGAAATAGGTGACTACATCAGCTTTATGCTTTTAACAGCTTATAACACATAAGGGATATTAAAAGTTTAGACCTTTTTAAAGATAAAATCAGGCAACAAAGTGAATCACACTGTAGACTGGCACAATTATTCTGACCTTTCCTGTCTAAATGAATGACAGTCTTTCAGAGAGCTTTGGAGCTGTCATCTAAAATGTAGTGTTCTACATGTTAAACCTACCTTTTAGAAGGACACCAAAGAAAGTATAAATTGTGATCACCATTCTTCCCAGTGAAATCCGCTTAATCTTATTATTAAATCATAAATGTCTGTTGGCACTTTGTGGTTCCATATGAGATAAATGCATGATCTATCAGATTGCACTGGATCAGGTAGGAGTCTGTGCTGTGACACTCAGGGAATGGGGCTTTTCACTGTGTGGCTTTGCTTTTATTTTTTTTATTTAGTCCTTTCTCAACTTTGAAAACAAGGCAGACACTCTTTCTGTAATGCATGGTATTTTAAAACCTCAAATGTCACTCACCCCTTTGCCATTTTGATGAATTTGTGCATTCTGGGAATGCTTATGAATTAGAGAGCAGAGGAAAACCATATATTCACTTTAGTTAGTGGATTTAAATAAAAATTCCTGTGGTTATTGATTACAGCAAATACCTGCTCTGTTTTTGTAGAAATCCCTTAGAAGTTCAAGTATTTAATCATGTCAGAATTTTTAAGAGAGCCTAGTGGCCCTGTTCAGCTTGACACACAGTCTGTGAGCAGCACCAGCATCTCTAAGGAGTACATTCAGGGTGAGGCACCAGTCTCTGCATTAATGACATGGAGAGGTTTGGGGTGTCTCTGCAGTTGTCACACTGTTGGCAGTGTGGGGACATGGCCAGCCTGCACCTTGGACTGCTGCCCTCCTTTCAGACTGGGACAGATACTGGGAGGAGCTGGACTCTGAGGGTGTCTGTGGTATGGATGGGCAGCATGCTGCATTTGGACACTGGATAAATCGGGGTCTTTTTTATGTTAAATGGTCAGGAGAGGCTGTCTTGACTTGGATTTGACTCTGATTCTCTTAGGTTCTGGCTGCAGTCAAAGGCTTTTACCATTCAGCTCATAGTTTGTTTGGGTTTTTTGTTTGTTTTCATGTAGGAACCCAGCAAGTGTAGAGCTGGTGCAGGCAGGGGATCACTGCAGTAAGAGCTACTTACAAAGAAGCAACCAACCTAAAATACCTGAGGTTGCTCAAGGTTGTTCCTGGCTGACCTCCTGCACTTGACCATCCATGCTCCTGGGTGCCTCTGCCATCCTTGTGCATGCTGAGCACAGCTCTGTGAGGCTTCAGCTTTACTGGTTTTCTGTTTTGTGTCTCCTGTCTCTGCTTCTCTGAGAAGAATGTGAACCATAAAAGGAATAAGATTCCCTTGCCAGGGTATTTGTGTCATGATTGACAAAGGACTTTTGAAGGTGCAGCTATACGTAAAATAAAATCAAATGCAGAAGCAAAGTAATTTTGCTTGTTTGGGAAAGCTAAGCAAGGGTTTGTTTCAGTTCTGTTAGTAGGGAAGATGACCATAGGAAATTGTTAAATTCTGCATCTGGTAAGTTCTAATGAAAACTAGAGCATACACAGACACGCTGCTCCTCCTTATTGCCTGAGAGGGACTGTGATAATCATATTTCATGACCACAGGTATATTATTGAAAGAGTGAATGTTAGCTTATTTTTGTTGTTGTAGTTGGTTTTTTTGTTTGTTTTGATTTGTTTTGGTTTTGTTTTCCTTTATGCTTTTAAACCTATTACTGGATTTTGGAGTTCAAAATGTTAAAGTTCATGTGCCCTTATCAAAATGACACATTTTCAGTATAGAAGCTGAATCTTAAATTACAGAACTACCAGCAAATTACATGGTACCTTTCCAGAAATCACTGATCACCTAACAGTATGAATTTCTGAGGCACCAGTAATGAGCTGGACTTAAATATGCTGAGCTTTGTTTGTTCCTCATTTGGCATCACAGGCAGAGAAAATAAAATATGCTGTGTAGTTGATCTTTTTCCAGTGCTTTTGTAAAGACTGAAATGTGTTTTGTTTGGTGCATCACTGGCTTTTGGTAAAATGAGGTGAGAAAGTCCCATTTTCTGTCATGAGCCCTCCAAAACCCAGCATGTTTTCAAGGTCCAATTTTGAATTTTTGTTCACATGACAAATTGATGTGAAACCGCAACTATTGAGACTTCCTGGTGTGTACCAAAGCATTTGTTCAGCTACAAAATGAGTGGGGAAAAAGAGCCAGCCATGACATGTCCAGATGGGAGCAAACAGAGCCCATCTCTGTGTGTCTAGGTGCAGAGCATCTCTGAGAGTGGACCTTGAGGCTTTTTTGAGGACCAGCACTTCCAAAATCTGAAATCTTCAACACTGATGCTTTGGGAAATGTTAGATGCTAGATTAAAAAAACCCCCAAAAACCAAAAAAACCCCAACAGATTCTTTACCAATGATTCATTAGATATTTTTAGAAAATATGATCTAGGTATAAAAGTTTGTAAAACTGTAGCCAGTCTTTAAATGGACTTCAGTTCTTTCTGGGTACATAGTCCATGCCTGCAGCAGTGGCCCCAGGCTGCTCCCAGGGGATCCTTAGCTGTGGGGGGGACTTTTGTCCCAGTGTGGAACATGCACTGGTCAGACATCATATAGACATGGAGAGTTTCACATTGCTTGTTTTCAGTATTGTATGTTGTGCATGTTGTTTGGTATAATAAGAATTTCTTTGGGGTCCAGAATCAGTACTGATTGGATTGGATTGTTCTGTGTTTGAAGGCAGAACAAAGTAGAATAATTGACAGGCAACATGTTGGTGTGGTACTGGCCTGCTGTTAGCTTCAGAGATCCCATTTGTCCCTCTGCTTTGGTAAGAAATTCTATAAATCACAAAGTTGAAGACTTCTTAATCTATTATCCCTTTCCCTCTTGTTGTCACTGTTCTGTTAATCAGTCATCTAGGAAAAACTCTGTTTAGTTCCTCCCAACCTTGGACCTACTCTGCTTTAATGTGGAACCACTGGAGTGTAGGATTACTACAGGGATTAACAGTAGTGCCACTGTTCCTGAATGCATATTTAATGTCAAAAAGGGAGAGGTGATGTGGGGAAGAATCTTGATATTATGAAAGTTGTTATTTTTCTTATTAGGTAACTTTCATGCAAAGTTTTGCTGCTACAGATGTCTCTAAAAGAAACGAGGAATCAGTTTAGTTCAGAGTCTGTATTGATATAAATTTACTTTTGTTTTCCCTGGTTTGTTTTATCTATCTGTTTGCTTCAAATAGCCATGAATTAAGCTTTGCAGAAGAACTTGTAAGATCTTGCTGACTTTAGTGAGGCTTAACATGGACCATAAACAGTGTAGTGTACGTATGTCAGCAGATGTAATTTTGAAGTATATTGCATACTTACGAATAATACTCTTCTTTCTCACTCACTTTTCTGGAATTAGTTGGCACACAGTTGAAATAGTGGCATTAGTAACTTTGCTAGTAATTGGATTAACTATTTAATATTCCATAATTAGTTTCATTCATCTGAAAATATGAAATTAAAATAATGTGTGTCTCATCACCAAAATCCCCTGCTTTTGAATACTCCTGATAGTTAATCCTTTATTAAAAAAAAAAGAAAAAGAAAAAAGTGTTACCATGTAACACAGTCATCACTCTTATTTATTCAGAATATAGTTTTTTTTAAAGTTCAGTTTCTTACACTGTATTCAGATTTGTGTTTGAAACTTTAAGGATGCTTTAAAGGATACCTAACTTTAAAGGACACCTTACTAAAATAGGATAGAAGTCTATATCTTTTCCAATAAGAATTAATTTTTAAAATTAATTTCTCAACTGTGGGTTTTTTTTTTAAGTTCCTCATAAGAACAACATGGTTAAACTCCCTTCCAAGCCATTGGATATATATGTGATGTAGCTTTTAAACATTTGAGTAGGTTCAGGTTTGAATGGAGATGTGAGGCCAGGCTGGATGGAGGTTTCAGCAACCAGGTCTAGTGGGAGGTGTCCCTGCCCATGGCAAGGTGGCTGGAAATGGATGATCTTTAAAGTCCCTTCCAACCCCAGCTGTTCTATGGTGCTGTGGTTTGCTGACTTCAGTAAGTACACATGCCATAAAAGTTTTGACAAATTTACTCACTACAGCTTCTTCGAGAGCTGGTGCAGCCAGGCTGGAGCTGAGGAGAGGGAGCTGAGGAGTGCCCAGGATGTGTGCTGATGGGCTTTGAAAACCAGTTCTGGTGGTAGCACCAGTAGCAGAATTACATTTGCAGAACTGGTGTCCTTGCACAACCTTGAGTGTTGCAATTTAGAAGAGCTGTAATGTTCAAGGATCCCTCCAAAGTGGGGAGAAAGCAATTTTCCAGCTGTGCAGACATTACTGGTATAACCTCTTGGCCACTTCCATTTCTGCTCTTGAGAAATTCTGCCCCATTTCTGCTTTTATAGTGGCCTCAGCCTGGTATTGATGTAACACATATTGACTGCTTTACCTATCCACTGACATAAGATGTTGTTAATTAAGTAAACATGGTCCAAATGCTTTCTTCTACAACAGGATATAAAGTAAGCCTGAACAGACTTAATTATGTTCAAAACAGTATAGAAGAGTGGTTATTTTTTTTTTTCTTCAGGGAATAAGTATGAAATATGGAGGTATCTGTCTCTGAAGCCCTTTCTTATTCTCCACTAATGTTTAATTTTGGTAACTGATTTCTTCCAAAGCTGACAAAGTGACAGAAGTCTCACAGCTGCTGAATTCTTACCACCTTTGGAGCAGTCCAGGGCTGGGTGCAAATAACACTATTAGTTCTCCAAAAAGCACAGAGAGGTTAGGCAGAAAGGCTTTACAGCATTGTCCAGTTATAGATTGATTTTTCTGATCTGTATCTTCAAGAATACCACTCTTCCAGATGTGTAAGTTTACAAAGTGAATCCTCTTGATATCCTGCTAGATAGAAAACATGTATTTTAATAGTTGTAACTACAGAAATATATTTGATCTATAATTAAACTTGGTTTTACTTCCAATAATAGTTCATGATATGACAGAATTAAAGTAATCTGTGCATATGATATACATTTTAAATTAGCTACTTAAAATTGACCATAAATACTAGAAATGTCTTCATAACTTTCTTCCTTATAAAAAGCTTATTTTTTTGTTGTTTGATGTTGATTAATAGACTATTGTAGAAGGTTGAGTAAGAGTATGTTGTTACAGTAAAATGCTTTTAAAAAAACTTTACCCGAATCCTCCATTTGTCATTTTTGTGACCTTTATATTCCTTCCCCATTAGAACTACGCAGCACTGATACAACAACAAATTAATGAGGAGAAACAAAACTTGAGGGAAAAGACTGTATATGGAATCCAGCTCACAGAAGAAAATCTTAATGACTTCCGTGATGAACAGATTGGGCAGCTGAAGGAACTGATGGATGAGGCTACCAAACCTATTAAAAATATCACCATTTCTGAAGACTCAGAACACAAAAAATGAAAGGGATTAAAAATTGTTTTCATGCATATGGAAGCATCTTGTAACTTCCAACTGGACTTCAACATGGTTTCTGTGGAATAATGGGTGCTGCTGATGCTACAACTTGTGTGAAATGGATGTCTCTGGCTATTTGGCTTTCTTTGCAAGAATAACATTGAGATGGAGTGATTGCAACAATTTTATGTTAATTACAGTATTTTGTTTCTCCTAGTGGAAGGTGGAGACTTCAAGAATTTGGTAAAAATAAATAGACAGTTTGAAAATAGAAAATCTTATTTTTTTTACCTTAGCACCCATAGTGCAAAACATCTTTTTGTTTGTATATCATCCTCTGCCTTAATGAAAAAGATTCAATTTATGTTTGTTTTCCAATGTGGATTCAGTAGAAAAAGAAGAAAGCTACGGTACTAGTGTAGCTTGTTTCAATGGAAAGAAATGAGCAATATTAGAAACACACAGTGCTGTTGAAATTGAAAGTTGCTTTCCTTCTTGAGCTTTACTGTGAAATGTGCTTTAAAAGAAAAGATGTAGTTCACTATTAAATTGACCCTGTAGGAACCTCTGTCTTAGGAAGGAAATTCTACACTTTCTTCAAAGTGAGACTCAGATTATTGTTAGTATCTAAAATTTTAAAAACCACAGCTGATTTTAGGTTGCTGTTACTCATGTCTATTAAAATGTCAATTGCAAGATTCCTGTGCAACTTAGTGTTGCTTTGCTACATCTTCCTCTGCTGCAGTCTCCTTGCTGCTTGGACATTCGGAGCATCCTTTATCCTCAGGGGCCTAATAGACAGGGACAGAAGGGAAGCTTGAAAATTCTCTCTGATGCTTTCATTTGCACACACCTAAAGCTTTTCTCTTTTTAAACTTACAAGGCTGTTAAAATATAATCCAACTCCAAAGTTCTAGGGCATAAGGATGTATTTTGTTGCACTTCCATCGGATGTACAGTAACCACTAATATTCATCGCTAGATCTGCTCCATTTTAATATCAAAATCAGTGTTTGACAACAGTTTGTTTCCACTCCCTCACTGTCTACGTGTGCCTACTTCCCACTCAATATCCAAGTTGCTTAAATTTTTTTTTCAAGTACTGAAATTTAGGGCACAGGTTTTTTTTATCAACACATTTAATGAAACTTGTTAGTTCAGCTGAACTAGTTATAATACTTGTTTAGCATCTGCCTACTCATGTGTATACCTAGGTAATGCACCTTTCTAGGGACCTAATTAATTTATAATGAAAAATTGCTTTTTTGGTTGGAAAAATTTAATCTTGGAAATGATGCCTAAAGTGAGCTGGAGGTGAGGGTAAACATCTTCACATCCACAGACCCTTTTCAAACAAATCTGGTGACTTTTTCCCCCCCATCTGGTAACATTTTCCCCTCCATTCCCAGTGGTAGCTCATATTTTGTACACTGTTTGTATTCTTGTTTAAAACAACTTCTACAGATGCCAAAATTCCACAGTAGGAATGAAACATTAAAGATTGCTGTCTTAAGACAGCCAGTGCTAGTAGTAAGGTGTGCCTTGATCTGAGCAGTGCTTAGGTGGGTGCTGAGCAGGAGTGGTCCCACAGAAGCTTTGCAATGCCACCTCCACCATCCATTAGTGAAATTCTCTGGTTTACAACTGTGGATAATAACAGTAAAGTTGCAGAAGACAATGGGTTTCTCATCCTGTCCACAGAAAGATAGAGTGCCCAAAGATGCTTTTTCATTATTTTTTTTAATATATAGGATAATTTTATTGTAAATTTTACACAAGGTTTGATGTATAACGAATGAAGGAAAGCATCCATCACAATTACTTCAAAACTACAAGCAGTGTGCTGTTTCAAATGGCAAAATATTTGCTCTGAAAAAAGATACTAATCACTTTATAGTGAAAAATAGCTACAATTTCTTTAATGGTGAGTACAAAGTTTTAAGCTGTGTTCTGTGTGTTGGTATAATTCTATGATTCTATGATTCTATGGATTGCTGTTATACAACTAAACACTGAAAAGCTCCCACTGCCCTTGAAAGACCTCTGTCCATTTAGCATATCCATTAAGAAAATTCCTTTCTATTTTATTGATCTTAAACCCATTTGGCTCTTCTAGAACTAAAAGAAAGTGATAAAATTCACTGTTTTGTTTGGCTAAGTCTTATCTGTGGTAACACTTGATAGCACTGGCAGCTGGTAGGAGTTGGAGGGAGCTGAAGTTTTAGGTGGCTGGAAAAGGCATGAGCTTAAGCAAGAAATCAGTCCCATTAGTAATTACCAGTTTTGATATGCAAAATACAAAGTTATGCATCTTAAAAAGAACAACTAAAGGTCATTGCTTAATTGTTTGTTTTCATTTCTGTGATGTGGAGGTTTTTTTTTAATTGTCTGTCCAACAAGAGCTATTAGAATGTCATGTTTCTTGCTTAAAAGTAAATTAATAATTTAAGATACTGAAGGTAGGGTTTGTGAAGGACTTTCATTTCTCAGCTATTTGAACTTACTTTAATATTTTAAAATTATTAATGGACTTGCTTTCTTTTGGAAGGCATTTATGAGAGGCTGGTTATTCACGAGTGTGTCAGTGGCCAAGTTTTCTTTGGCTTTTCGGTAAAAATGCTGAACAATTAGTGAAGGTGTAGTACTGTGCCTTTCTCTGCCTTTTATCATGTTTTTTAATTTGTACTCTTCGTAGCCAAACTAATAGCAGAGAGAGGGCTGAAGCTCTCAGCAGACCAATTTACTCCAAGTGTAAACACAGAGAATCCCATGTACCTTTAAGGAAGGGGGAAAGCTGAATTACTGGAAAAGACATCTCCCATTCCAGGACAAAAGATGTCTCTACATGCAGTCCTGCTGAACTGTTCATTTTCAGACCTCTTGTAAAGGGTTTCAAGGTAAATCCTTCCTGCTGGAGAGTATAAATGCAGCAGCACAGTTTTTGGAAGGCTTGTTTGAAAACAGAACTGCCTGACCCACCTCCTTCCTATCTGTGTCCTGGTGTTGGACCAGGCTTGGTGTGCCTGCCACTATTTGGTCCCAAAAGCCCTGCTGTGAGGAATGGGAATACTGGGAAGTCTTCCCCTTTGAGGCACATGAGGAAGCTCACAGTGGAAAGTGTCATAAACCAAATAGCTGCTGTTAAATTAACAATAATTGAATTTGTAAATTATCTGCTCTTGATTATCGATGTTACATACCTGCTGCCAAACCACTGGCTTTGGTAGGGACATTTTCAGAAGTTTTAGTGGCCATGGCTCTGCCCTGGGAACAGACTGATAGTGCTGAGTTCTTCCAACTTTTCCAGTGGTTTCCATCTACTGATTAAGCCACATGAAGATTAAAAAAAAATTAATTCTGTTTGGATGCAACCATTATGTAAGTGTAACATAAAGTATTCTGTGTTCATTGATATTGAGAGCCATAAGTCAACACATATATTCAATGTATAAAAAACTATGGAGCTGAATCGTTTTGCCTCTTGTAGCAGTGTGCATTGTGAGTAAATGTCAGGTGTTTCAACAAGCCCATTTATGTGATATATCATCCTATGCAACAAATACATGTGCCTGCAGAGTTCAGTATTTAATTTGCACTCTTAACAATTTCAAAGCATGTACTTCACACTTTAAAACAAGAATCTTTATTTAATACAATGACCTTTAGTTTCTGAATATGTCAGCTTGTTATAAATGGTTTGGAGCATTGAGACAAGTGCACAATACTACTGTAAAGCCCTCAGTAAGTATCCTGTTGAAATACCACAATTTGCAGTACCATTTGCAGCAGAGATGAGACTTCTGTTTCATGCCAATTACTTTCCTGGAGGGTTGAAGTGAAATCTAAATAATCTGTTCTGTGAACTAACCTATTTACCACTTTTTCACAAAAGTTGATTATGTCCGGTTTTGACTGGAAAAACAAGTAGTACAGAATCTAAAATAGTGATATACCTTTATCCTGAGAGATTAACAGCAAAACTAATAAAATATGTAGCAGGAAGTAAGCTGGCTGTGCTCTGTTGGAGTTACACCATAGGTAGGATATCACTTAGCTTTATTCTGGTGGAATAATGGACAGAATCTATAGCATGGAAAGTCCACCACAGCTGCAGAAACTCACTATACAAGACTCACATCACAAACAGGATGATGTGGTCAGGAATCAGGGAATAACCCAAGCAGGTGATGCTCTGCCAGCCAGACTGGGGGTTGAACTGCACGTGGCCCAAGTGTAGGCATGGTGTCTGCCAGGGACCAGTCATAGGCTGAGGTTGAAGAGGGTTGCTAAAAGACTGAATTTTCCCTTTTTGGGTACTGTAGAGAGGCAGTAAGGAGCTGTGGACCCATTCAGCTGATCGCAGTCCACGCTTCTGACTCACAGCAGAAACCCTCCTTGTACACCCCCTCTACTGCTCAAGTACAGGTTAAAAATATCATGCTGCCATCAGTGAAGTCACCTTTGATTATGATCTAATAAGTGAAAAGAACTTTTCAAAGCTGAAGAAAATATCCTGCTGATCAAAGACCCAGTTAGAACTGATTTGAGAATATCAGTTTCTTTCTGCTTAATTTGATAATTTGAGCACCAGCTACTGAGTGGGTGAAAAATTATATAAATTTAAATATACATCTTTAAATAAATAAAAAGATATACTTTAGATTTTTATATAATATAAACTTAAATATCTTAAAATGACAGGTTCTTAGTCTCTGGGGCCAAAATCTTGCAATCCTTTACCACTGTAAAATTTCATCAATTTCAGCTGGTATTGTACAGTGCTTCCAGAATTCTCATATATGTCAAATATATTTCAAATATGTCCCTTGGGTACAGTTAAAAGGAAACTCACTTGGGATGTTGCTTTACAAGTGATGAAACTCAACTCTTCATTTTTATTTTTGTTTCTTAAATTTATTTTGAGGTAAATACACCATTGCTGTCCAGCTCAGCTATTCCAATTTAACACTGTCGATTAGAAGATCAACTCGGAACATAAATCAAGTGCATTTTCTGTGTGCATTGATGTACAGTCAGGTTTGTTCAGATGTGTCTGTGTTTCAGCCAGATGCTGCTGTCCTTGTTGTCATGCTGTTGCTGATTTCATATGGGGGGACTTGGCTCAGATTGTGAGAGAGGGAATCAAATCCGTGGGATGCCCTAATGATGTGTGACCCACACGGCAGCAGCATGGGCACATACAGTGGTACATCTGCAGCCCCTGCCTAGGAAGCTGGCAGGCAGGGGAGGAGAGAAGAGTTAGAAAGAGCTGGCTTTACAAAAAAGCAGAAGAGTCTTTGAGTCACCTCTTGGTACTTAAAGTAGTTTCCTCCAGAGAGGCCTCTGCCAAGTGCTAATCCTTCACATGGAGTGCCAAAGCAGAGGTCTTGGTATCAGCAGTTGATTGAGACTCTGTTATCCAGTTAAAATTTCACATTCTGTCCTGGGGAATTCAATTTGTTCATCTCAGATTCTTTGAATTTTTCTCCTGAGCAATTTATGCAGATCATGAGCACACATCAGGCACTGACACGGCACACACCATGGGAGGATGGAGTTGGGGATGAGTCTCAGCTTCCCTGCGTAACTGCAGTAACTTGGGACAAGGTGACTGCTTTGGTTCTGCTGCAAGTATAGCAAGGTATCCCAGAATTTCTCAGGGAACCTAGTACAGTGTCACCTTCTTGATCCCACCCTGGTGGGACAGTTAGTCTGAGGGAGCGTGGCACTGTCATGTTTTTCTCCATCACTTTCAAATCACAGGGTGATTTGTGCTTTTCCACATACAAGTCCTACAGAGATGAAAATGCTCTTTCCCACCTACCCTTCCCCAAGCCTTTGTCTCTCGTCCCAGAGCTCAGGAAAGCATCTTGGGTCTCACTTGGCCTGTGTTACCCTACTTTTAAAACTCCACAAAAAGCAAGTTAGTAAGGAAAGAGTTTAACCTCTTGTTGGGCCACACATGAGACTTCAGGCTTAGCATTGTAAAGCTGAGGAAGGAAAACACTTTTCACTGTTGCTATGGAGACTGGAGTTTATGTAGTAATGACTTGTTCTGTTTCCCATCTCCTAGACCTTATACAAAAAAAAAAACCCAACCCCCCAAAAAAACAACAAAAAACCCCCCACAAGAACACAAGACATCATTGACAAAACCTCTGGTACATGAGATTATGATTGGAGCGACCTCTCAGCAGTATTGCAAAGGAAAACAAAGATGATTGAAAAGGAAAAAAAAATATTATTTGCAGTTAGACAATCTCTTTTTGCAGAGAATGAAACTAAGAAGAGGCTAGAGAAGGAATTAGAACCATAGTGGACACAATAGCAACCACCTTTTACAGTCCTTTGGAAGATCCAGTGTACCACATCCAGAGCCACTGCTCCTGCCCCCCACCTCATGTACTCTGGTCACAATCAGACACTCAGAGAACAGTGTGACTCTTTCTAACAATAAGACCTACCCTCATTTGCTCTATAATCTGAGTCTTGGGACAAGAAAGAGATGAATTCTGGGACTTTACATGTGGATGTAAAGTTTAAATGGCTGTGGATGAGGTCTTCCCTGCAAAATCTACTGCAAGAACTGCATGGCAGTGCAGTGAGGTACAAACCTGTTCCTTGTGGGCACACGATTGGTGTGGGTGTGATGGCACTGCATGAAGTCTGTACCCTGCTCTATTGCAGATGGAAGCATGAAGTGCATCTAAGCACACTGCTACAATATATAGATTATTGCGCTGTTTGCTTAGGCATAGTTTTGAAAGCAGCTCTAAAACTTAAAAAAAATGATGCATCTTAAGCACAATAGGTTGCTGTTCCAAAAAAGAAAACCAAAAACCCAAATCATTTCCACACCAAAGAGAGACTCTGGCAGATTAAAGCTGGTTTGGTGTCACAGGATTGGTGTCACAGGATTGGTGTCACAGGTGCTCTGGAGTGGGGGCACAAGGCATCCCTGACACAGCTATTAAGTGGGTTTCAGAGCATCATGGAGATATATCCCTTTTGGTTTGAGCGTTACAGTCCTGTGCTGAAGGAGCAGAGAAGGCAGCTGCATGGCCCCATCCCTAACTGTTCAAATCCACCAGCAGCCCCTTCTGGTTGTCCTGATTCAGGACACACCTAAATCCCTGTGCTTTTCCTCGGAGATGTGTGGTAGTCCAGAAACAGCAGCCCACCAAGTGGAGATTGGACTGGTAAATCAAATGTAATTAGCTTTTCCATGTTCTCATCTCCATTCACACTGGCTCTGCAAAGCCACTGATGACTCCCAGGGCAAGAGATGCTCTCCTGCCTGTTTGGAAACATCCTCTATGGCCTCCATGCATTAGGAGCAGCCAGGCTGAGGGTGTGCATATGGACTTTTGTGCTGACTGGTAGCGACTTCAAGACTTTTGGAATACAAACTAACCAAACAGAAGTGAGAGCCAGGGGATATGTTACAGTACTTTACCAGTTTAATCCCCAGTCCTGAACTGTGGTAGGGATTTTACTAGATTCCATGTTAAAAGCTCACTAAAACTATACAGTGAGTAAAAGCAAGAAAGGAATATTAACAAGGAATGCCAAGGGGATATTTGGAGTTAAGAGTCAATTCTGTAAAAGCTATTTAAATGTTACTTGCATCCTGTGGTGGGGATAGTTATTTTGAAACCAGTATTCTCCAAATTTATCGGGCAATATATAATTCCCCCATCTCAAAAGTTGGATGAACAATAAAAGTCCATGTAAAAATCAGTCTCAAAGGAAGGAAGAATAAAGCAACTCCTGCTTCAGAAAACATCTAGAGAACTGAAGGGTGCAGGAGGTCTTTCAAACCTCAGAGTATTTTCAAATGCCAAGTGCAGGTTAAGAAAGTAGTACCCCAAAATCAGTTGTTCTTCCCCCTCACTGTGAAGCACAGTGCTTTTCCCTCTGTGGTGTGATCCAGAGCAGGTCACACATGGCAGGAGCTGCTGCCTTTTCTTCTCTTATCTGCAGCAAATCTTTGTATCTCATGGGTGACCAGGGAGTCAAAGGGGCTTCTGAGATCAAATCCCAACCTTTGTAGGACAAAACCTGCTTTGATAACTTACTCTGAATTGTGATAGCTAAACTGTGGGATGAGTTTCTAGGTAAATAACTTTATCTTGACCCAGCTTGTTTTCTTGGGTATTCTATCAAGTTGGGGTTGTATTTTTGTTTAATCATATGAAGTTGAAATTACCCTTTGGTATGGGAATCTCAGATTATCAGCTTTGCTGTTCTTTGTATTTTACTCTGCTTAATTCAGATCTTCATTACTGTAAGAACTATTTGGTGAGTTAAAAAGTGTGGGTATTTCTCTTCAAGTTTAGGAATAATGACAAAAACTTATGCCAAAGTTTCTTAAGACCACTACAAAAAATTACTTTCTACAAGTAACTAAGATGTTAGAAATCTGAAAATGCTTGGGCTATATTAAAAAAAAAAAAAAAAGAGAAAAAGAAAAAGGCTTAGAAAATGAGTAATGGCATAATGGCATTGCTTACTCCTGAACATAATATATGTGGCAAGGTACCTGTGCAGCTATTTGCATGTGTCACATGAACCTTATGTGTGATTTAGTGATTTATCAATCACTTCTGGGTCGCATCACTACCACATAACTCCTTCTATTCAAACAAACTGATCACTATGTAATGAGTTATGGTGTAGTCATTTGTAAAAGCAGAACTTTGTTCCCTGCCTAACTGGAGCTGGAGAAAGCTATAAACATGAAATATCAATGCTGCCTGCGGGATTCAATTGCCATTTTCCAATAACTGTGATGCTTAACAATGTTTTGCTGTAGCATGGATGTTTTTGGAACATGAGATGTGATTAAAAGCTAAGTGCTATGGCTTTTATTTGGCTTCTTTCTCTATCAGGTTTCACTGGGTGTCACACCCTTGCAGCATCCTTCAGGGCCCAAGGGAGAGCTTGTGGTGGTGGGAGCTGGGGAGCATCCCCATATGGGAAAGGAGGACACATCCCCAGGGCTACTCCCCACTGCCCCTGCTCCCAGCACCTCTCTGGGTAGGGTGACCAGCTTCAGGGGACTTGGGACAGCCACCTCCATCCTCTGCATGATGAGAAAGGGCATGTCTGGAGTGGTAGAGGAAGCCACTGAAGGAAATCCTAACATTACACTGCAGGGATTTGCCCCTTGCCCACAGGGCCTGAAGTTTGGACTGCAAAGGGTTTACTTCTTCATGTAACACACCGGTGAAACATCTCCTGACTGTGGTGATGTGTCCACTGCTAGCCTTCAGCTTTCCCTCAGGGGGAAAAAATGGAAGAAACTGAAAATTACATCAAATAAAATCCTGTCCCACTATATTCATTCTGGCTATGGATTTTCCAGTCCCAAGGTGGCATTTCTTTACCAGAATTGTTTGCTTTTCAGCTAAAAAAAACAAAAGCGCTTGGAAAAAAGAAAGTCCTTAGCAGGTAAGGGAACCTGCTTAAGGTGTGCAAAGCTGGTTAAGATCATTAAAATTGATGCTATTGTACTGCAATATTTAAAGCTTCAGACAGCTTGGGATCCACCATACTGGGCTCTGCACAAAAGGTGTCCTCTGTCCAAAAGAGCAGGGGCTGCTGAAGCGACTCCCAAGGGATCTCTGTGGATTTTCTGGCTTATTCTAAACATCCCAAAGAAGGGATTAGAAAGGAAACTTTGTCCATCTGTCTGTCCTGGACAGCAAGTGAGCCTTTATGGATATTACTCTAACTCTGGCAGTGAGCAGGCTCCTCAGATGTTGCTTTCCTGTGAAATGTTTGTCCATTGACTCTGGACTCAATGTGCTATTGCTGCCTCTCTTCAGGCATCAAAGACTGAAGTATTTCCAGGCTGATTTTTTTCAGCCTTAGGGCACAAGGCTTGTAATACCAATTTTTTAAAGAGCATGGCCTTAAAATACTGTGTCTGTAAACAGAACTTTTTAATGAACATTGGCACTAAGTACCAAAACAGGCTGGTTATTCTATACTTTTTAGAAATTATTCTCATTCTTTGTAAGAGATGGAAAGATCTGTTACTTATCTCAGAGCAAGTAACAACATCTGCCATATAAAAAGCTTGTCAGGAGGAGAGGAGGCAGGCACAGAGATCAGCCCTGAAGAGCATGGTAAGTGGTGGGGATAAATAGATGTGAGAGGATGCCAAAGGTGTTAAGAGACACTTGGAACTGCTCTCTGGGCACCGTGCAGCACACCTCCCTTGGTCCATGCCATCCCTGATAGGCATACTTTGGCATGGAGGAGAAGGCTTCCTGAGCCCAAGGATCCAATCTAGTCAGTAGACTCATATTTTCTGCCCTAAAACTGATGGTTTTCTCATACTCTTTCCATGACATTCTGCCCAGATTTTGTGCCATGAAAGTTCAGATCTTTCCGAGAGCCTTGGGGTGCTGTGCTGGTGAATAGGTTGTCTGAGCAGTTTTGTTTTCCCCTTGCCAACAGATGGGACAGGCAATGCTTCCTGCTAGGCTTTGGACCACAGGCCTTGCAATGCCTTTGGTGTGTACCAGGCTTTATCAGTGATTGAGAGTGGCTGTACGAAGAAATTTATGATACTTGGCATCTTCCTATGAAATATTTATAGAGGTACTATATTACAATGAATTGTATTGCTGGCTCATGCAAATTGAATGATAAAAATGTCCTGTGTAATCTATGGAAAGGAACCCATCAGTGCTGTAGGAATAAGATTTGCAACTGGCAGTGTCATCGAGTAGCTGGAACCCGGGAGATGGGTGAGAACTGTTCCTCCTGGAATCCCAGATTCTGGGAACAGTCACAGAATCATAGAATAGATGGCACTGAGAAAATGGTAAAGGCCACTTGTGCCCACAGAGCTGGGCTGGTATGGCTTGTGCCAGTGATGGAGACAGTTCAATGCCTCAGACTGAGAATGTTCCTGGACTTCCAGTCGAAGCAGTGATGGATCATGGCCAAGGAGAAGCATCGCTCACACTCACAAGGCTGGTGTAGAAAAAAACCCAAAGGCTGCAGACAAATAAATTCACAGCCTCAGCCTTGTCTGCTGGAAGATAGAAATTGCAACGATCTGTAATATCTGTCTAGAGGCAGTAACAATATTTCGTTTGGTTAAAGGGGAACCTTGTAGTTCCCTGGGCACACACATAAATGTTGGTGCAGAAAAAAAAAAAAAAAAAAAAAGAATGATTTTTCATCAAAAGCAGAAGTAGGCTATGAAATTTGTTCAATATAGCTGTGATTTTATCTTTTCACTTTCAGGACATCCTCCAAGGGATGAAAGACAGAAAGGCTTGAAATGAAAGTCCTCTGCCCTGGCAGTCCCCACCCCACAAGCCAAGGGGGTGGCAGTGGGTCTCCTCCTCACTGCTTGGCCTGGCTGAATCCTGCTCCCAGGACACAGCTCCAGGGCAGAGCTGGCTTTGGGGGAGACACCAACTGCAGCCCCAGCCACCCATTTTGGTCTGTGAAGGGGTGGTGAGCTGCTTCCTTTTTGGAGAGATATTCTGGGGGATTTTGAGGGGATGCTGGTGCTGGTTATCCTGCTGACAAAACTGCCTCTGGGAGCCAAGGATGTCTGTGTTCCTCACTGCTCAGTCAGAAGCAGACTGAGCTCTTCCCACAGGTATTTCTGCTGGGTTTTGAGCTTTTAAAAATATTTTTATGCAAAGTGAAAATAAATCAGGTACTTGTAAAAGTTCTCAAATAGCCACATTCATCTGGTCTTTTATCTAATCATCCAGATTAGAAACAAGCCACCATCTGGAGGGAGTGGGAGACCCCAGCTCTGTCTGTGGGGATCTCTCAGTGTGAATTTTAGGCAATGTGCTGGCAGGTGAGGTTGAGTTTAAGAAGTTTGTTAGGAAGGTCTGTGTACAGGTGACTCAGTACAAGGTGTGGGGTGGAGGTGGTCATCCATTTGTAAATTTGACAGGATTCTACTGCTGCTGTAGACCATGCACAGTGACCTGTGAATGTCACTGAGGTGGCTACAGCTCCTGAGTCTTCCTTGGACTCTGCCCCTCAATGGACCATGGCTTTGATAACCTGAGGGCCCCTCAGCTGTGGTGTCCTGCCTGCTCCCAGCCTGCCTGTGTGACCTGGGGGGACATCACTGGTAATTCAGCTGGGGCCAGACCACCACTTCCAGGAGGCTCCTGCAAGCTCTCCGATCTGCTGATAGCTCCCAGCAGCCAGCATCCCCTGGCTTTGCCTTAATAGCAGCTTTTGATTTGCACAAGGATCCCATTACACACTTCCTACTCTAAATCAAGCTAAGATTAAAGAAATAAACAACTGCCTTAGTAATTAGTCAAAATTAACAGTGACTATACATTTATACATTTAGAGCAATAAATGGCTCACTCAAGGAAGCAGCAATGGGTATGTGTGCTGGGTTTTAGTGGGACAGAATTAGTTTTCTTCACAGTAGCTTCTTTGGATTTGTGCTGAAAACAGTCTCGATGCTGCAGAAATGTTTTAGTGAGAGCTGAGCAGTGCTCACAGAGTCAAGCTCCTCCTGTGTTGCTGTTGCCCTGCTTTGGGGCACAAGTTCACCCTTAGTAAAACCAAGTGTGCTCCGTGGCTGAACCAGTTTTCTGCACCTTAAAGCTGGGTGGTTTGGAGCTGCTGGAAAGCACCGTTCCCTCCTCCCCACATTCATCTGAGTTTTCTCAGCTGTTAGCAGCACGAAATCCGAGGTGACATTTCCTGTCAAGATATGTAATAATTTCAGGATCATCCTTCCTTTAGTGTAGCCTTTCTCGACTTTGTCTTCAAATCCTTTGGATGACTTATTCTTCTTTGAATCCCATATGAAAGCACATGGTGATTCATTGTTAAATAGTCATCGCTATACTGGCTCCACATAGTTTAATCTTTCAGCAAATAAAGAAGTAATTGAAACTTGCTATTATCAAACCAGACCAAGTTTGTTCAGAAGAAAAAATAATTCTGTTATTTTTGTACAGATTGGTATAATGAGCTGTCTCTGCACTATTATCTCTGAGCACTAACTGGTTCTATTATGCAGGATAATACTGAAAATAATTATTACTTATCCACATGTGCATACGTTGAGTAATAAAATAATTAGACCTTTTAAAACTGAGGAAAGAAAAGATCCCATTCACTGTAATCCTGACTTTCTGATTATAAGGTTGGAATAAATAATGTGATATTTTATCAGCGTGTCAAGCCCTTAAATGCTGGATTTGTAGATATTGGTACTGGCTGTGTGTAAAGCATGTATTTTGTCAAACTCTGGGATGATCTGAGATTTACATAAGGCTGTGAAGGCTGTGGGCTGTTGAAATGGATGAAGGCTGCTGAGAACAGGGTGCTCTTTCCAAGAACAGGGTGCCCCTGCTGCTTGCCACCCATGGCAGGCTGCCTGCAGGGCCAGTGGGATGCACCAGAGCTCTTGCAGAGGTGGAGGCTCCTCTCTTCTCTGGGTGAAGGACTGGTCCCTGCAGTCCCAGCTGGTTGAACTCTTCCTGCAGCAGAGCAAGGACAGCCTGCCAGGCACTGCAGGCTGACTTCAGCCATTCAGCCCAGCCACTGCATCTGAGAAGAGCTGTTTGGGCTCTTGGATGATAGCTGGACACCAGATTCTCCTGAAATAATGTACTTGCATGGAAGCTTCTTACCTAGGTTCTCTTTGTGCTCTGCTCAGCCTCCCACCTGCATGGTGTGGAAGCCATAAGCATCTGCTTCGCTGAAGTGCCGGGATGAAAAAAGCAGTAGTAGTGTTAAAGAGGGCTGTACTTCACTATAACAGAAAGGTAAAGAGCTCCAGGCCTGGATTCCTGGCAAAACCCCACACACTGTCTTGAGATATTCTCAAAGACCTCCCTGCTCTCCAGAGGAGAGGGGTGGGGAGCCTGGATGTGACCCCAATGGCTGTCAGCCCTGGAGCAGGACCTGTGGGGTGGCATAGGGCAGATCCCTGTGGCTCCAAAGGGCTTTTCAGAGCTGGGAACAAAATTGGTTGCTGAGCACATAAGAGTTCTGGATCGTCTTTTAACACAATTGCAAAAGCAGACTGGCCCTGGGGATCATCAAATCCTCCATATTTAACAGCCTAAGCCCAGTGGAACCACTGGGAAATGGAGACTGCAGAGGACAACACTAAAGTCCTGTAGTGGGGAGGTGAGCAGTTCTTTGAGATTCACCTTTGTGGCTGATGCTCATTATTTTCAAGAATTACTTTTCTTTGTATCATGCACCAAATCCTTTTGCCTTCGCTCCCACTCCTTCATGAGCAGGCTGACCAGAGCCAATGATGGTTGTATTCTTGATATGTTACTGGTTTTGCTTCATTTGCTATCTCAAGAGTGTGACCTTTTGAATTCCACGTGTCCTGCACAATGGTCCTGTGGGTGTTATCCATTCCTTCATGGATAATGATTTTAAGGGTTTTTTTTCTGCTTGCCCATTTTTTTAAAGACACCTCAGGATAGCTGAACAATGTCAGATAATGAAGAGAAGTCAATTCATCTCATGCTCTCTTGCAAATCCCAGACACTGGGTTAATCACACAAATGATTAGGAGCTCGAAGCAGACTGGTGGAAGATTTTAATTCTGTTTGTTGAGAGCTGTAAACATAATTGATTTACATTTTTCTCCAATAAGTTAATTTGAGAGAGTGTTCCCATTGTGAATAACATCAGATACAAGGCTATATGGCTTACAAATCTCAGTGACTCCACTGGAGAAAATACAGATCACTCCTTGCTGCAAAAAGATGAAAAGGATAAAGACTAATGACTGATAAATGCTGGTTTCCTGTAAACAGAAAATTGACAAATATGACAAGTGCTATACATTAGCACTGTAATACAAGAAGCAACATGCTCTCCATTATCCCTGATAAGTTAATGGATCAGAGCTGAAATTCAAAAAATGATTAAAGAAAATATTGGAAGCAAAGTTTCCAGCTTGATTCAGAATAGTTTTGTATTTAAAACCTTCTGTTTCCTAGAAATTTTAGAATTAGATGGAGATTTGCTGTATGAAACATTTCTTCATCACAAAATGTGTATTGAAATCCCTACAGAAGAGCATCCTTTCAGATAAATTCTTTTGCTTTCATTTTGGTGGTGTCAGAGAGAGGACAGGAAAGAGACGAGAACTAAAGAGCAGCAGACCCAGATTCTAACTCCTGCTGATGCTTCATATCTCAGTCTTAGCTTGTCTAAGATGTCCCTGATATATACATATATGTATATTTATATAATTTTTTGTCTTCTTAGAAAAGATCTCTTTGTCATCTCTGCATGGGACCAGAAGACACGTGATTTTTTTTGTGTTACAGAGAATCTGTGTTTTCTGACCAGCTCTGAGCTCTCCCCTGAGGAGACAGAGGAAACACAGATGCTGTGAAAGACCCCTTGCATGCCATTGTTACCTACTTTTTGTGTGGCAGGGTGAAACAATTAAGACACTAGAAGGGCTCAGAATTCAGTTTCATCAAAAAACACCAAAAATTTTACAATGAGCCAGAAAAAACCCAAAACCCGAACAACCAATCCCCACAAAAACTGATAAGACAAAAGCGCCCTTATCAGCATGATACAGTCAGTTGTGTTGAAAAAGTCAGAGAAGGCCTTATTTGTAGTTGAAATTTTAATTAAATAATGCTATATAGCATTTCAGAAAATATTAATAATTGCAACTTTGGAAAAAGTTTCCTTCGACCCAGCCTAATTGTTGTGACAGGCAAAATAATTCCCCTTCTTAACATGATTAATGGAGTCCATGGTTTGCCACATGCTTTTGCAGGCATGGCTTGCATTAATCACATGGATATTGTGAGCATCTCTGCCCTTGCCAACAATCATATCCACAACTCCCTTTGGTGTCAGGGTGCCCATCCCACTCCACAGCAGTGAAGAGTCAGGGCTGGAGTGCTCAGCCTTGCTCACCTGGCCAGGTGAGCTCCTGTGGTGCAGGGTGCTTGGGGTCCCAAGCCTGTTTTCTTAGGGAAATTTTTTTTGGTCATCATCTTCTGCTGATGAAAACATACAAGGAAGGCTCTTTTTGGCAGCAAAATGTGGAGAAATTTGTAATCATCTTTGGATGTTTAGATTCTTGTCAGTATTGCTACAAAAGCAGCTCACCCGCATAGTACCTTTTAAGTATCCCTAGTAAACCTAACCACTTAAGGGTCCACAATTCCTTAAATCTTTACCACTAACTGAAAGTCATGGTTTGAAGAACTAAAGAAGAAGGGCTTTCAGACTCTGAGGGGTGAAACACAGAGGGGTCTTTTCCCTCCCATTCCCTGTCCCTATTCCATAAAGGTCATGCAGACTGCAGCCCCTCCTCTCTTTCTCTTGCTCCTGCCTGTGCTGCTATTTCCCTGCACTCCTTTACCCCCAGCTCCCCACCTGCTCTTCAGAGGCCACATCCATCAGGTGCTGGGAAGAGCTGTGGACCCCCTCTCCTGAGCCAGCCCTGCTGCAAAGAACCCTCAGGTACCTATCCCTGCTGCCATTGAGATTGGGGTTGTATATATATATTTGTATACATTTGTATTTCTGTTCTTTATCCCTTATGCTATTAACTTTCCCCTGTGCTAGTAAATATGTTGACAATTTTTAAATTTCCAACTTCAAGTCTCTAGTTTTTATTCCCTTTTTATCTTCCCTTTGGGGGGGGGTAATAGAGACTAATTCTGTCCTTTGGTTTTTGACTGCCCAAACTGCTAAGCTGTGACACTGAATCATAAAATGAGTTTTAAATGAGGTTGTTACCAAGGTGCAATTAGCTAGTGCTGTAAATCTGATTCTTTCTGGATGTAGTCTCTCAGAAAGGAGAAAATAGTAAAAATTCTAAAAATTCTGCTGCTTCTCTAGAAAAGACAGACTGGATATTTTCTGCCTTCTCCAGTGAATTTTAGGGATGCCACCAGGATGTGCTGGGTGGAAGCCATGAGGCTGGTGCTGGGTAGGAGCATGGAGGGTGGGTGGGTGGTCTTAGAACCTTCTCCTCTGCCAGAGCTGCAGTGTAAAGGATACCAGGTTCTCCAAACTCCCATCTTTCTGGACACAGGAAACACCAATTACTTCTGGCTAGGACACTCAAAAACAACAGGGCATGGATTGTCATGAGAAGTGAATGAATATTAAAAATGTTGCTGTGAAATGCATTAATGAAATGCTAACATTTTGTTATGTATTGAAAGAAATAGAAAGGGACCTTGCAGTGTGAAATTGTACCTAAATTCAGTGCCAAATGGCTGCTAATCACAGAGTTAGATAAGATGTGGATCGAGGACTTGTCCAACATTGCTGGCCTGAGACAGACATGAGCCCCATCCTTTTCTATTTCCTAGCAGTATCCACTGATTTTCTTCTGAACTTCACCTTCTCAGAGACATGAGAATAATTGCCCCTCCTATTATAGATTTATAGGGTGAAATGAAACACAGAAGGTTCCCCAAAAGCGCAACCATCTTTACAACATGGGCCAACTCTGTTTCATCCTGTTTTTCATTCTGTGAGTTTGATGACACCTGATCTCTACTAAACATATTTGTGTCATATTTTTCCCATTTGGATCTAGTTTTCAAAATCTTCTTTACTCATGAAATTATAACAATGGCATATATTTTCTGAATAGGTCACTATTAACCAGATATGAGCTCTGCTAAAGATGAGGAACATGAATCTGGCATAATTTCTATTGTGAAACCAAGTGCCTCCTCATGCCCTTGGAAACCACGATCTTGATTTTGTTTTGATTAGAATCATAGAATGGTTTGGGTTGGAAAAGGCCTTTAAGGTCACCTAATCCATCCCTCCCTGTAGTGAGCAGGGACATCTTCAACTAAGTCAGGTCTCTCAGAGCTCTTTCCAATGTAACTTTGAATGTTTCCAGGATTGGGGCTTCTACCACCTCTCCAGGCAACCTGTGCCAGTGTTTCACCACCATCATTTTAAAGTGTCTTTCTAATACCTCGTCTAAATCTACCCTCTATCATTTAAAAACCATTATCCCTTGTTTTGTCACAACAGGCCCTGCCAAAAAGTTTGTCCCCATCTTTCTCACAAGTTCCCTTTAAGTGTTGAAAGGCTGCAATGTGGTCTCCTTGAAGTGTTCTCCAGGCTGAACAACCTAAACTCTGTCAGCATTAACTCATTTAGAAACAGGATTAGAGCCCTTTGCTTTGTAAAACAGCCCCAAGCTATGACATTTTTTTCTTACATGAGGAAATTTTTGTTTCACCTGATGATTCTTGCAGCACAGGGAACCAGTGGCTTGCCTCTCCTGAAGCCTGCCAGCCAGAGGCTATTTCTGTGTGCTTGCCTGGATCAAGGTGCTTCAGAAATGCCCTGGTTCATGGATCAGCTCACTGAGCCTCATGCTGTGTTCCCAGAGAAAAGATGGATTCATCTTGTAGCAGAGATGGATCATACCCAGCATAACTCATTCATCAGTGTTTGCTGACAGGATAATATTTCATTGATGGAGAGGAAAAACATTTTTTTAATCTGTCCTTCACAGCATGAGCTGTTGCCCCAGGCTATTCCTCCTAATCATTCATCAAACTTCAGTTCTTTTGGGAATTGCTCTCGATGCTGCTCTAGACTACTGTGTAGCAGGATTTGTCAGGTGGGGTGAGCTGGCTTGTTCCACAGGGAACCTGGCATTGGTAGGATAGTGAGATGTGTGAAAACGCAGAATTATAGATAACTTTCCTTCCCAGATTTCAGATGAGTTTGTGCAGACAGATAAATGCACACAGCCTGCCTTATTAATCAGTTTCTTAAAGGTCTGCTATTTTTTTACTGCTGAAAGCACTGTGCTTGCTCATGCTTGGCCCAAGAGCAGCGCTGGAGGATGCTGGCTCTTGTAACACTTCCATTGCAAATTCTGCCTCAGAAATTCTGCAATTCTGCTACTTCAGGGGAGACCTCATTGCTCTTTAAAACTCCCTGAAAGGAGGCTGGAGCCAGGGGGGGGTTGGGCTCTTTTCCCAGGCAACTTTCAACAAGACAAGAGGGCATGGACTTAAGTTGTGCCAGGGGAAGTTTAGGTTGGATATTAGAAAGAATTTCTTTATGGAAAGGGTGATCAGACATTGGAATGGGCTGCCCAGGGAAGTAGTGGATTCTCCGTCCCTGGAGATATTTAAAAAGAGACTGGATGTGGCACTCAGTGCCATGGGCTGGTAACTGCAGCAGTAGTGGATCAAGGGTTGGACTTGATGATCTCTGAGGTCCGTTCCAACCCAGCTGATTCTATGATTCTATGATTCTATACCTTGTGCTTTCTGTAGTCCATCTGTATATCCATCTGTATATGCCTCTATAGGTCTTGCACTGATTTTTATGCAGTTTTACTAATTGTCTGAGGCAGGGGAATAGAAGCTCTGGAAACACTGAGGCTCTCTTCATGGTCCTTTCCAGCTTAACCAGCTGTAAAACCTAGGATTTAGAAAAAAAAATCCCAAATACCTGTCCTGTAACCCCCTCCTCTAATTTTCCACCCTCTGCTTACCCCTTGAGAAGTCAGCCTTGAAGTTAAACTCACCTGGAGCACTGCTGGGGTGTGGCCAAATCTCCAGAGCTGCAGTATTTTTTTATATTCATATTTTCATTTCATGATAAACTTATCTGGATATCAGAAACCCGGATTTTTTTTTTCTTCTTTTTTTTTTTTTTTTAAAAAAAACCCTCATATGAAACATCATATGAACTCCTATGAAAAATACTGGAGATGTTTAATGAACTTTACCAAGCCTGCCTCCATCTGGTGGTGACAGACAAGGTAAATGCTTAGAAGGTAGATCTCTAATTTAGAGATTTGATTTGAAGTATTATATTTTACGGCACATCTTTTCTGACTTATCCAAGGGGGCAATGGGGGACACCATACACACTTGTCAGGCTGCCTCTAGTAGCTATGCTCATGAAGCAAGTAGTTTTTCTTCAGTGCTAATTATAGCATTTCAAACGAGATGGGATTTTTAGTGGGTTGTATTATCAGTGCACAGCAACAAATAAAATTTACTTCATTTCAAATTAACAGATCACACTATTTCTATCAGAATGTGTAAAATAGTGTTCCACAGGTAATTTAACACCACACAGAGACATTAGTATTGCAGATACAAATATCGACTTAGGTACAATTAGAACTAAATCTATATGAGCCAGCTAAGAGATTACATAAAATGATCAGATAAATAAACTGATCACTTTTGCCCAGACACCTTAATTATAGCACCCCTTATTTGCAAACAGATTACCTCATCAGGTAACAAAAAATGGCATTTGAATGCTTTTTTTTTCACTCACATATATAAAATATTTACTTGCTTCATTTCATCCTGAAGTCTAGAATTAATGAGATATTAAAAAGATCACAAAAGTGTTTCTCAGCAGATCAGCTTTCAGCAAAATCCTCTGACTTGTTTTTTTTTTTCATAAAACAGCCCCAACAGAGTGATATCAAATGTATATTCCAAAGAGTTGATTCAAAAATAAATGCAGAGAAAAAAGAGCAAAAAAAAGTCAGTATTGAAGAGGATCCAATACAATGCTCAGGCTGATTGCAATCTCTCTTCTGAGGTTTTTGGATTTTTTTTCTGGTGCAGGCATGTGGTAAGCAGCTTTCCCCATTTATAGATGCACACAGTGTGGGGTCCCTAGAATGTCAACTCTAAGTGAAATTGTTTAACACATCTTTACCAGGCTTTTCAAAGCGCTGTCATTTTCATTCCTAGAGGAAGAAAGGATTTTTTTTTGCCTAAGTTTTTGATTAATTTCAAAGAGACTGGAAAAAAAGTTTCTTTTCATGAATGTAACAGCATTGTTTGCAGTTTAAACAAGTATACCTCCTTTATAAGAGTCCTCATTACAATTTGCTAGGGAGTGGAGAAGGGAAGATGTGGATATGAGGTGGCTGAAGGAATGTTCAAGTGAGATTCTTGTTGTCTGACTTTGTCATCGAAGTGGAGCATGTTGTATAAATCAGTTATTTCCACTCTCATGGTGATCTTTGAGAAAGAAACAGGCACCCTCACAAGACTCCTCTACAAACATGAGAGGCTAAGGTCTGTGGTTCTAAGTGTCTCAAGAAATTTTCCCTGGAAGACAGGCTCATAAAATAATGGGAGATATATTAGTACTCTGGGAGCAGACAACAGACAGGTACCAAACAAAGAGACAGAAACCCCACAGAGTTAAATTATGATTGCATGTCAGTTGAATAACACTACCTCCTCCTACTATGCAGCATGAAAAAGTGCTGTATGAATAGCTATGGCCTCTGTAAAACAGGGTGTTTCCATAACTGTGACTTTTGTGGCTTTTATTGTTCACCATTAATATTCATTAATGCACTACAGTTTTTTATTGATAAGTAGTTGTGATTAAAGATAATAAGGATCATTCTATTGTGTGTGGGTTAATTAATTTTCATTTTATATACTGCTGTGCCCTAAAAATTATATGGAGATGTCTTATAAGAAGTAAACTCCGAATTGATGTAGTTTGATTACCTTTAATTCAACACTGGAGTACTGTAATTGTGAGACACACAAATTACATTTCCAAGTGATGTAATTACATCACCAGGTGATGTAATGAGGTTTACTTGAGCATTTTGACCTACCTAATGGGCTGAGAAATATACTCTTCCACCTGGTGAACACTGCTTATTTTCTCCAGTGGTAACAGTGGTATCCATGACATTATTTTGTTACAGCTCATTGGGTCTAACTACCCTTACCAAACACACGAGAGTCTTGGTGGGTTAGGGCAGCCTCTGATAACATTCTGTGCATGACAGAAATGTCTCCGCTCAGTAGGTGAAGAGCTTTTCTCATTGAGGAAATAGTTCAGATTTCAACTTTATGACCTTATTCCTGCTTCTGGCAAGAAACATTTGCAGTGACAAATAAGAAAAGACACTCACAAAATCATGATTTCTGCAGCAAATCCTCATCAGAACTGTCTCAAGATTTTTGGTCCTTCACAATACCCTAGAAATCTGGAAAGAACATCTTGCCATGATCACACGATTTCTGCCTTAATTTGAACTCGAAAATTCATGGATGGAAACATTTTCTGGGAATAAAAAGATCCCAGCCCTTTCACACTCAGAACAATTTCAGGCTGAATTCAAAGTTAGAGCCCTTCCCAAGCCCAAGAGAAAGGGAAGACAACTTGCTCATGTGATGGAGCACCAAAGTAATAATGAAGAGATGGGGTCTTAACTCTCCCCTTTCTGATGACCAACAAATAGAAGATAAACATGAAAAAGATAGTAAGTTGCTGTGAGAGGTTATAACAGTATATGGAAAGAGTAAGAGGCTTCGGTAAGCCTGGAGGTGCCAGGAGACGAGCACTCTGTGGCAAGGCAGAATTAAGCCCTCCTTCCAACTGTGTGTACCAGAGTTAGAAGTCACAATATTTTCCTCATCAGACTGGGCTTTGGTTCCCATGTGTTCTGAAAAGTACTCAGTGCAATATCAGAAGTGATACACTATGTGAAAAGGTCATGTCTTGTCCTTTAGACCTTCAGAAGTCGCTCAACAAAATAAAAAAACTTCATGAAAGGCTGTTTTGTTTTTCTTTACAGGAAGTTTGAGAGATCTACAATAAATTTCATAAGTCAGGAGAAAAAAATATTGCTACAGTTTGGGAATATAAAAGGAATTGCTTGCTGCTATGTCATGTTGTCACTGAAGATCTCATATGTAAATACTTAAATTTGACACTAAGTATAGAGGTCTCTCCTCAGTCACATAGTGACTCATTATTTATCTCCAGGTTCTTCTGAAGTTCCTTATGTTTCTTAGTAGGAATGAGTTAAAACTTCTGTGCCTTCAAAGGATTTTAGATAAAGCTGTTAAAAGGAGAAGAAAACCTGAGTGGAGATGTTTCCCTTGCAAAGCGTTCCCAATGTATTGTTTTTCTTCCTGTTAGTCAAAAGTCAGGTTTAATCAAGGACTGTAAATTGCTCTCCATATTTAAAATAAATCTTTTTTAAGGCCGCTAATTTTTCACAGTTTAAACAAAGAATAAAAGGTTCTGAATTTTCTGTACTGACTTGCAAATGATGTAATTTTATTTCCTATAAAAGCTGGAGAGTTTTGCATGTCCTACAATGTAAATTATTAGCTAAAAATGTTACGTCACTTTCTGTACAGCATTTTTCAACTCATGTCTTATTTTTTTATGTGCCTTGGTGAACACAAAAGATGTAACCAATCTGTTTTCCTGGGAGAAGGAACACAAATTAAAATAAAGATAAAAAAATATATTGATCTGTAAATCTTTCCTTTGTGGGTAATATTTTGAAAGCAGGAGATATTTGGGACACATCAGTTAGGTTCCTGTCACTAGAAAATGTATTACTGTGATATTACTGTTGATATGGTTTTGGTGATCAGGTGCCACATCTTTTGCCAAATTGTCCTCTGCTGAGGTGCTGCACAGCATCTCTGAACAGAGAAAAAGTACAGACAGTTAGAGTGAAAGTGTACAAATTGCATGTAGCCCTGAAGGCTACAGTGGCTCAGTGGCATGTCCTGGCTCTCACAGATGGAATGAAAGACCTGAGACTTTCCATGCCTTGTGCAGGGTCACACTGGGAGCCTTAGGAGAACCTGTGCCTCCTCTTGGAGGGATGCAGGGTAGCTGAGCCCACTCTTCCCATCTGGCACAGATGAGCCTGCTATGATTAGCCATAGGGACAAGGCTAGCAGCTAATCTTCAGCACGTAGAAAAAGCCAGTGATTTAATGACAATGTCTGAGTCACCCTGGTATGCTGCCACTCAAGATTTTAATCAATATTTCAGTTACTTGTTAACACGGAAAGTAATAAATGCATTACTCCTGCAACACACACTTCACAGTAATATCAAAATCCTTCAACAGACTAATAGTGCTTGTTTAGTTCTGTGTTTTTTTTTGTTGTTGGTCCAAAACAGCTCTACATGCTCATCTCTTGGGAAATCCTACATCAAGTGCTGCTTCCTAAAGTCTCTTACAATTTTAGTTTTCAAATGGTGCCACCCAAACCCCCTCTTATGACAGCAGACAGACGAGGGAGTACTTCAGAGTTTGAAATGATAGAACATCTTTTCCATTTATAAGGTGATGAGACACCCACACTAAGAAGGAAAAGATCTGATAAACAGAAATGCAGAAGCAAAAGAATGGCTACAGGTTGCCCTTGTGCAGTGGAGAATTGTGCAGGTTATGAAATACAATCATTTGTGGAAATAACTTTATCCATTACCAACATCATAGCTTAAGATATAGAGTTTAACAATAAGAGAGAAAGGAAAGGAGCTAAAGGAGTCATTTATAGATTCACCTGCTTTTTTATAAGGTAATGCAAAACTTTTGACAGTGTTCTTTACATGGTCATGTTTGACATTTCTGATGCAGTGTTCTGATGAGCATTACTTGTCTGAAATGAGTCAGTCAGGTTTGCTCTGGACTTTGGTGGGACCAGGGTTTAGCTCAATTTTCCACTTTTTAATTTTTCTTTCTTTAATTCTGCACTTTTAATGTTTTCCCTTCTTTTATAAAAGTTTATAAGCATTCCACTGCGCTTCCACTGAGAAAGCTCTGTAGGTCCTCTTTAGCAAAAAAGCAAAAGGCTACACCAAACTTCCACAAATGCCTTCCAAGTTGGAAATTCTACCATTATGTGGGTTCCAGGAACTTCATTTATCGTGGAAATAAATGAATTGATTAGTGAAGCTCCAAGGGAGCCGAAGCGACAAAGAACAGTAAAGCTGCTGAAGACAGTGGAGATGCTCATGGTTTTTCTGCCATAGCCTGTGGCTTGGCACATTTACAGAAATATGGATTCACAGAAATTTATGGGGCTTGCCTCATGTGAACAACCACTGAGCTACAGTTTGTGTTTCCATTTATAATCCAGTTGCACGAGGAATTTGAAAGGAATGCTATCATTGTGGTGGAATGCTTCCTGAGGCTGAGAAAACTGGGTTTGCCCAGCCTTGAGGAGAGAAGTCTTAGGGGAGACCTTATTATGGTATTCCAGCACTTAAAAGGGGGGCTAAAAAGAGGATGGAGACCCCCCATTTACATGGAATCACATGGGTAAGACAAGGGGCAGTGGGCACAAGTTGTTCCTGGTGAGATTCCAATTGAACACAAGAGGGAAATTTTTCACTATGAGGAGAGTCAGACATTGGAATGGTCTCCTAGGGGAAGTGGTGGATTCCCCCACTTTGGAGTTTAGTTTTAAGTCTCAGCAAAACGAGGTGCTGATACATATCATGTAAAGAATAATATTGGAAGGGTCAGACCAGATGATCCCTGAGTTCCCTTATAGCCTGACATTCTATGATTATTATTTTTTTTCCCCAAAGAAATAAAACCATAGAAACATGCAGATTATTTGCTTCTGTTCCCATGTTTTCTGACCAGAATTGCTACTTAAGTGCCAAAGTGTAGTCACCATGTTACATTACCTCCATGCAAGCAAGCCACAACAGGAGGTGTAAAAATCCCAGCTCAGAGAAACAAGGAAAGCAGGAGTCTTGCAGTGATTTTGGTTTCCGTATTTGTCTCCTGTGGCTGGGTGAGTGGGGCCCAGTGAAAGGGTTCTGGGTTCTGGCCATGATGTATTTCTCTCATTCATAACTCAGGGTGGTCCAGCCTCACCCAGGGCTAGGGGGGGGATGTCAGCTGTGTTGACTGTGATTGATAGGTTTAAACACAGCCAGAGCTACAGATAGTAGGAAAGGGTTTTTAGGGGTTTACCTGCTTCCCTGACAAATGGTTCTCATCTCTTCAGAGCAAAGAGTCATCATGGATAGACTCCTTTCATGAGCTGGGTGATGCTCACAGTCTGCCTGTGGGACCACCTTGGGTTTTAATTTTCCACAAATATTTCCCAAGTCAGCAACAGAACAGTAAACTTCCTCAGAGTTAAATAGCCTTATTTTTTGCTCCTGCCCCACTTCCTTGCAAAAATGTGTAAAACTTACCACCTGAGTAGCACCCACCATCTGCTACATGTCTGAAGAACCCCAAGTTTTCAGAACCTTCCAGAAGATTGAATTGCTTAAATTGCTGCAACTGAAAAGGAGGGAGGGTCATTTTTTGACAACAGCCCTCTTGTAAGGGGCCCCTCTAGCAAGAGCCAAGCATCTTAACGAATAGGCCTTTGTGCAAACCTGCAATTTCAATTATCATTCTTTTGTGGGAGTGAAATCTCATCTTCGCAGTTCAGTGCCATCTTCTAATAGCCTGTAACCAAGTTCAGCCTGGAAGATACCAGGCAAAATAAAACCTGTGCTGAATGCTGGTTTGTCTCTGTTCACTTCCACATCAATGGGAGCAGCACAGGTTTTTTGTGAGTGCTCTGCAAGGGGGCAGTGGATCATGACTGACCTGGACCATGAGCAGGCTCTGACAGCAGGACTTTGCTTGTGTCAAAGTCACCGTGGCTTATTACATGCATTAGTGTGATTATTCTGATGCCTTTTAGGAGCTGATGGACTTAAACTTCCAGATTAGCACATCAATTTTAAGAAGTTTTGTGGCCGTCATCTACCTGGGAGGAAGCAACACTATGGCAGACAGGATCAGAGGAGTTTATGTGTTATCTGGGCACTGCATGGGGATCTTGATCATCTTTCATTCCCCTTCAGATGTAGGAATTACCTGAACGAGTCAGAACAGGACAATAATATTAACAAGGTGGCTTCTTGCAAATTTCCTCTAGTTTCCTTCTCAGAAGGAAGTTGTGGTTAAGTGTGCAGCTCTGGTCCTCTGTGGCTTCCTGACAAACTTACAGATATAGGTATTGGATTGTGTACCCAGCCATTGCCCACATATGTCAGTTTTTCCTATAAATGCAGAAAAAAATCAGTTCTCTGGAACATTTATTTTTAAGGGAAATTTAGGAAAAAGACAGCTTTATGTGACACCTAGAAATATTATTTGTTCTCTTCTCCCATCTTTGAAACTTTGTTGAATTCTCCTCTATACAGAATCATGAGACACCAACACCATGGGACATACTGGGAGCTCTGCAGTTCATTTGGCATCACAAATCTCCAGTGTAAAAGGAGACAAAGAACATCCATGGGACAAAGCATTTTGCAAATATGGCAGGAAAAAAGGAACATTTATAAGCCTGAATTGATTAAGTTTGGCTTTAGAAGTTAAAATTCAGCATTTACAATGGGAACAATGATAAGAGTTGAGAAAGAAGCTAATCTCATTAGCAGTGCTCCTTGCTAATGAAAAAGCCTGCCACATTTTGAGGGTACTAGGCATAGCCTGAATGTGCTGTAAACCTCAGAGAATAATTTAATATACAGTATCAAGAAAAATAAAGCAGAGAATGTAAAAATTCCATCCCTTGATTAAAAAAAAAATTTGAAATCACATTACAATAATGTAAACACACACTAGGAGGATAGGGACTAGATTTAACTGTTAGGTTTGGGCTGGACAGCCTGGCTTTCTGCTCCCAGCCTCCAGTCACATTGCCACCCTGACTCTGCTCTGGTTGCATGGGTGCCCTGGTTGCACGGGTGCTCTGATTGCATGGATGCTCTGATTGCACAGCTTGTCACAGCAATTCCCAAACACCTCTAGGAAGCCAAACTAGCCCAGAAAGCAGATCCAGCAAGACTAGATCAGGTGCTGAATTATTTTCCTAAAGAGAAAAACTGGATTGTACTTATTAATCATAAAGAACATTACACTGTGCTCTCTTTCAATGTTACTTCCCAAGCACCTAAATATATATAGTAGGTTCTGTTCTCTTTTGCTAACATGCATTACCTGTGAATTTCAAGTGCCTTCTCACTGTCAGAAGTCTGTAAGGTGTAGCTGTTTTTGCTTTTTTACTAAGCAATGTCTTATTTCATGAAAAAGCAGAGATGTCTTGATAACTTCTATACTCTGTAAGGTTTTGATCAGGGGGAAGGCAACAAAGAGGAATTTTGTGAAGCATTTATCTGTGTCATGTGCTGTGACAATTTGTGTTCTTCATTGCCTCTGGTTGCTCTTGGTAGCAAACATTTCTCACATTGAAATGGCTCCTGTCTTGAAGTATGATTCTTTGCATTTCAGAAGAATCTAATCTATATCCCTGAAGAAGAAGATGCAAGACCTAATGGAAACTACTAAATAACATAAGTTAGCAAAGATTCTCACTTATTTCCTAGCTTTCTCATCTTACACACATTTCAGAAAATGGATGTCAGCATGGAATTAGAGAACAGTGGTTGGCTCAGTTCTTGGTGGCAGTAATAGAAGATTTATACAGAGAGAATAATATATTTAAATAAATTCTCAGCTAAATCATTTGGTGTTCCAAAAAACCCAACAAAAAACCAAACTGAAAAGAAAATTAAAGGAAAGGAAAGGAAAAAGCCAAAAGGGAAGGGAAGGGAAGGAAAGGGAAAAAACCAGATGGCATAATCAGGGTGCAATGGTCTGATCTGAAGTGTACACTGATTTCAAGTGTAACCTGAATTCCCTGGGGGTGTATATTTCGTATTTAGGCTCTCAATCTAGTTCAGAACTATTCATGAGAATAACTCCCACAGAGGTTCAGGGAAAGAATCAGTCTTTGTGCACCAGAACCTGGTCTAGTGCACATGGCACTGTGACAAAGTACTTTTTAGGTTAAGTGATGGACTGTACATCATGTCAGAAATGTCACTGTCACAGCAGAATATCTTCCTCACAAATGGCTTCTGCTTTTACCAGGTTGAGAGATGGGAGCTCAGGGCACGAGGAAGGATTTTCAGGCTGAAAGCAGAGACCCATCACAGTGGGTAATGTCCACTAGGTCTGGATAATATTCATGTTTTGTTCTTTTTGCAGGGCAATTCAGTTTTCTAGTAACCTAGTTAGCAATAGGCAACAAAAATATGCTCATCAGATGTAAAATCACTTGGATGTTTCAGCACTCCTGTTTCATAGTATATTCCAAAGTATCCCCAAAGCAGTCAAAATACATTTTCCCCCTTTTTATGAGGCAATAACTTGTTGAGATAATGATTTTCATTGTTGCAGTGGGTTTTTGCTTCCCAGAAATTTTATTTTGGTGATACATACTTGTCATCAAGTGTATTGTAGTAGCAATTCTATCTGGAGGTATTGGCCACAGAGTCAGTGGTGAAAGAAAACTCAGTTTCAATACATTTAGTTATGTTTTGAGATAGTCTCTTGGGGAGTAAATTGTTAATGAAGTGATGCCACAGTCATTACAAATATACACAAATATTCACAAATATACACCTTCCTTGACAAATAATACACCTTTGATGCAGTCTAGGACCTGGTTGGCTTTCTGGGCTACAAGTGCACACTGAGGGCTCATGTTAAGCTTCTGGTCCACCCCCCCAAGTCCTTCTCCTCAGGGCTGTCTGCAATCCTGTCTTCTCCCAACCTGTATTCATGCATGGGATTGCCTCAAGCCAGGTGTAGAACCTTGCACCTGGCCTTGTTGAACTGTAATTTAAAAAGATAAATTTGATTTTGGTTTATAAAAAAAATTGCAGACATGTTTAGATCTGTTAATTTAGGCTATCTAGGACAAAGGGGAAGACCTTTTCCTCATAAGAATCTTGACATTTCTTTTCAAAATGTATATTCTGGAGCCTTCATAACTTAATAGCTTCCAAAGGAATAAAAAAGAGCTTAAAATACCAAACTTATACTCAGACAGGACATTTCTATTCCAACTTACATATAGAAATATGTTTTTATTTTGTAAAATATGCCATTGATTTAGTAAATGAAGAATTATCCTCCAATAAATAAAGGTGTAAGAGCTTTACTTTAAAAGTCACCTTCTGTGATTATAATATCTTCTTGAAACATACTGGAAAATTTTACTAAGTGGGAGAAATAATGGTAAATTTTATTTGTTTCATATTCATTAATTCTGTTTTACTTTCAAAGGGAAACATTCAGTACCAAGCCCATCTGACCAGAACATGAATCTTAGACTAGCTACAAAATTCTACTAAGAAGGAACAGAATTCTTTGATTTCATACAAAATATTTAATGTCTACTGTATACTAAAGTATGGTTGAATACTAAATTCACAAGTCACAAGAAACTGTAGAGATAACAAAAAAAAAGGGATGTTAAAATGTCCAAAGCCTCAGTCACTCAAATTAAAAGGTGGAAGAAGTGTTGCTGCCATACAGCCTGATCAGGCACTGCATCCTCCCTTCAATACTTACACTGATGATTTCAAGTGGGGCAGTTTGGGACCACACGAAGATCATCACAGATCCTGCTCCCCCCATCACACTTCAATTTTAGGCATTATTTTGTTTTCTCAGGCTGTTTATGAAATGTGTGGATCCCATCTCATGACAGTGGTGTCCACATGCCTTGGTAATACCCGGTTTGCAGTACAAACAGGTATCCACTCTGCTGGGTTTCTGACTTGGAATTTGACTTCTGTTCAGGTAGAGAGGGAGAGCTTGCATTATTTTCAACCTAAAAGTTACAAACTCTTTGTAATTCTTAAAGTGAAATCAACTCTCCCAGTCCTTTGAAAAATACACAGTGATCAAAAGCACTTTGTTTTTACATATTTCAAAATGTGTTAAAAGGTGAATGTCCCTTTTCATTTAAAGTCAGACATTTTTCTCCCTAGAAGATGATCAAATAACCTATCATGTCCATGCTTATAATTTACACTGTAAAGGAGCAAATCTATCTGGAAAAGAACTAATATGAGATGCTCTGCCTCCTCTCACCCTGACCTTTGCAGCAATGGTAATTCTCTGGGGGACTTGAGGACTCTGCCTTCTGAGGTTTAAGTATCTAGTATATTATTAGGAAAGTATTTTTGGTGCATTTCTTGTGAGACACGCTGGGAAAGTCAATTAGTCCTACTGGTTGATTAGTGGAGAGCCAGCTCATGTGTTTAATTCAGGATAGTGTTCAGGAGGGTTTCTCTCCAGCCGTGCCACTGAAAATCTTAATTTGTGTTGAAGTTAAATGCACTAGAAATACCATCCTGAGAGACAAAATGGGCTAAAATGAGGGGTGGCAAAGATGCCAGCAGAGCCCAAGCTTGCATCCTCAGAGAAGGTCTCAAATCCACACCCCTGACAGGCTGGAGAGGTCATGCAGCCCCTGTGTTGCCCAGACATTGGGGCACAGAGCCCCTTCTCCCTCTGCCCCTTGGCCATGGCACCTGCAGAGATGCTCAGCTGTGGGACTGTCTCAACTGCCTGGCTCCTGCCCAGGGTAATGGAATGGGCTCTGGACCTCTGGACATCCCATGGTTCCTTATCTCCAGGGACACTCCAGGGTGCCTGCATGGCACCCCAGCACCCAAATTCAGTTCAACCTTTTCTCAATTTTTTTCTTGCCTTAAAAGAAAAAAAAAATTGTTGTAGACCAGAGTTATGATTCATGACTAGATATTAATAAATGCCTGTGGGTAAATATTTGGTTCTCTTCAGCTCTGTGGAGAACAATTAGATGATGAAGAGATTGTGACTAAGTACAATTAATAGAGCCAGAGTGTACCTTCACAGGGGAATAAATACAACAATTAGTGTCTCATTTTATTGGTTGTGTGGGATTGTTTCTAGCTATAATAGCATTCACAGAGCAGGCTAGGACTGCATACAAAACACCAGATCCTAGAGCTGTGTAACATGGGAAGAATAAAACCTACCCTAAGACCAAAAAATTTTCTGGACTTTTGTAAGCTCAGAGTCCACCTTTGCATTTTAGAAAGCTAGAGGATAATTGGTTGAGGAAATTTCTGATCTCTAAGACTGAGCTCCAATCCAGAAACTGATGCCTGTGTGTTCAAGTGATGGGGCTGTGCTGGGAGTCAGGAGGTGCTCAAGCAAGCCCAGTATCCTACAGATCCAGCTCCATGGCTGTCACACCAACTCTGGCTCAGCCTTTCCCCACTGTGCCCCAGGACAGAGATCAGCTTTCCCTGGACTCTCTGTCCAGGCAGATTCTGGGAGTTGGGGACAACAGGATAGGATGCAGGAAAGTAAAGCTACGGTGTTAGCATTAGCATCTTTTCCTCCTAACACGTTCTCTCAGCACAGTACCAGCTCCTAAGGTAGGAAATGCCCATGAAACTGCAGTCAGGTCCCACTTGGCTACACATGATGTCTACTTTTAAATTACAAGGTTACATTAAAAGATAACTTCTGTCAACTGAAGCTTCTCAACTCTGAGCGAACCTGAACAGATCTTTTAGGGGATGGCAAGAGGGCTATGCTTGCTAATCCAGTAAAGTCCCACAGGGGGAAAAATGCCTAAATTCTCAGAATGGGCAAACCAGCTCTCAGGAAAGGCTTTACCATTTCTGTAACAATTTTTCCTCTCCTCCTGCCTGTAAAAGCCTTGCAGCCTTTTTAGGTGAAATACTCTGGGTTAGGCTAAGCTGCTGATGGGTGAAATCAGACAATTATACTAGAGGGCATCAGAGAACCTCAGAGTTTCCACTTGTTGCATGAAAAGGGATAGAAGGAAACATTAGTCAGTAGTTGGTCATACTGTAGTATGGTCAGTAGTCCCATATTAGCTCTTGATGTCAGTGAATTTCCTTTTAATTTGGAAGTCAAGACTCTCTTGTCCCTCCGTTATGGCGACAGAACACACGATTGTTTCCATGCCCTCCACAGCTCCCTGACACTGCCAGGAGCACATGTTCTTGCATTACTCAGTCCCAAATGTACCCCTAATTTAATTGCTCTTGCACTTCCCTGTGAACTGCTATATCAGGCAAGAATTACTTAAGAGGTGCTATTGTTTTTCTCAAATGTGTCTTATTGTTAAAAGAGAGCTGAAGTGTTCTATGCAAATGCTGCTATTCAGCTTTTGCTTTTAACTGGGTTGTTTTTGAACAAGGTTAACTAATACTTTACTAACTTAACTACTCTTCACACAGAGTTTACAGAGGGCCAGAGTTTACAGGGGCAGAGGATGTTTTCATCACCAAACAGCCAAACACAGCTGCAAGGACAGTGTCCCTGCATGGCATCACTGCCAGCTCCAGCTGTGCTGGGACAGTGTCACAAGGAAGGAATATGCCAGCTGCAGATGAATGCAAGTGATGTCCCCCTCTCTGAACCCCCTCAGCGTGTCAGCAACTGGAGCAATAGAAGGGCTCTGGAGCCCATCCTGTCCCTGCTCCTGCCCTGAAGCAAACCCCTCATGAGTTGTGGGGTGAAAGCCAGGCAGAATCCCAGGGGCCTGACCCCCTCCATCTGCTGCCCTCAGACTCCTGCTCATGTTTTATCTCTTCTTAGACACTGAATGTTGAAGGAGCACAGCAGCAGAAAAATATTAGATGTGATGTGAAGCAAGAACAGAAAACACAATTTCAGCAACTAAAAAGGAATCTTCCAGAACTATCGACAGAAGTAGAACAAATATACATGTATATATTTACATACATTTTCTGTATACTCTCATGTTTTTCTCTCTAAGATCCAGTAATGACTTAAGCTACTTCTGGACCCCACAAAAAACACCCCTTGCATTGTATAAAAGTCTATTGTACCAAAGGTGATATTCCAGACTGAAAGCTGTTGTTCAACCAGAAAGGACCTTTTGTAATTTAAATTAGTCTGAATATGCTTGAAAAAGCATATATTTTACAAAGACTGGGCTTGGGTTCTTTTCTTACAGGCATACGAAACTTCAGCTGATTAAGTTTAAGAAATGCAGATATTTAAATAAAGCTAATTTTCATGGAGGCAATCTTCTGCAGCCCTCTTCCCTCCATAAGCATTTAAAATCTTCAAAATGGTTATTTTTGGCCATGCTTTAGGAATTCATTGTACCTTTTCCTCTGAAGACTAACAAATTTCAAAGCAGTGTATTTCTTGAACTTAAATTGATAGAAGGTTTTACATTTCAAGTGAAATCTTAATAAATGATAAAGTTCTGTTATTTACCATAATAAAGCATTTTCTGCTGCTTTCTTGAGTCTGTATGCACACTACTAATGCTCTAGTCTAAAACTTTTTTGTCCGTATTGACTTGAAAAAGAACTTTGCATTCTGCTTCAGTTCTCATTTACCAGAAAAAAAATTTTCTCCCTAAATTGTCTTTCCTTTCATTGATTCTGGTGTGTTGATTAGATTAATAATGACTATAATGAGTATAAAGACTAAGACAGGAGTCAGTCTTTGCAGAAAACTCAAACCAGTCCAGAAACATATCATGCTGGTGACCTTCCCTCTCTCCTGTTACTGGCCTCCTAAAAATAAAGAACAAGGAACCCTTCTGATTGTATTAAGCAAAGCAATTCATCAATAAGCTGCAAGCAGATTCCTTATTAGACTTTACTCACAAAATGGAAAAAGCTCTCAAATTCTTCATTCTTTTTAATCTCCTTAAAAATCATTCTTGTGATCTCAGGTGTATGTTGCACTTAGACATTTCTGTTGGCTTAGATAGGAGCTAATTTATAGAATTACAGAATCATTAAAGTTGGAAAGGACCTCTAAGATCATCAATTCAGTCTGTTATGGACATAAAAATGAAAACAAAAGAAAGACTCCAGGTTGTTTCCCGAGCTCCTTATTTGCTCCATAACCCTACACCCAATACCCTGAATGCTTTGTGAATGTGTGATAGCAATTCCCATCACCACCTTGTGAACAGGTCTTTCTTCTGTCAGAAGTGATATTGTGCCATTGACCCAGTGTAGCTATGCATGAAATCTTGAACTGCAAAGGTGTTCTGCCTTCCCAGGGATCATAAAAATAAACACTATAAAACCATTAGCTTCTATGGAGCTGCTCTCCTCTATTCTCAAGCAGCCTCAGGCAGCCAATATTCATTCTGCTCCCTAAGTAACCACCATAATGCCAGCATAAATTCATTTGATTTCAGTGAAGTTCCTCTTCACTTACACAGCACAGAGAGATCAGACCGAACCAATTGTCTTTAGCAATGTTTTTCTTTGTCACTGGTAGATAGCGTATCTGTGGTTTAATTTAATAAAATCAACCTATCTAGCACAAACCGGATGGACTAAGGTTTGTTGACAAAATGGATAGGTTATTTTCATGGACACTGATTCATGGTCTTCCAATGAAAAACAACATTTATCAGATTTATTGTTAAATAAGCAGCAGAGAAGCTGGGGAAGATCAATTTACCTAAAATTATTTTTATAATTTTAAAAGCCTTTTGCTCGGTATCAAAACACATTAGGCAAAAAGCAAACCTTCTGTATATTGTTTTTTAGAATCATAGAAATGTTCAGGCTGGAAGGGATGCCATCTTTTTCAAGCTCCTGCTCTAAGGTCAATGTTGCTCAGGCTGTGTCCAGTCTGTCTTTATATTTCTCCAAGGACAGAGATGCCACAGCTTCTGGACACCTGCTCCTGTTTTTGACCACCCTCAGGATTTTTCTTGTATGCTCTTGGTCTTTCCCTTTCTTTAGCTTATAACTGTTGTCTCTTTGCCTTTCACTGTGCAGCTCTGAGAGCAGTATGATTTTTTTTTCCCTATGGCTTTCCATTAGGCAGCTGAAGAGAACAGTAAAATCTCTATTTATCCTTTTCTTTTCATGCAGAACAAATCCAAATCTCTCAGTGTCTCCTTACCCACTCAGTGCCCCAGGGCCCTAGTTGTGTTGGGCCTGTTCATTTTCCAATACGTAAAAATCTTTTACTAGGGAGCACCAAACTGTTTACTCATTTCATGAAATTCTCTCTCCTGTTTTCCTTTGTTTCCCCTCCATGTATCCCATGTTTCCAAAAATTTAGAAGAAATTTATGGATTTCTAAAACTCTTTCAGCTGTTAGCTACAGGCAGCCATTCTCTTGCTGGAGCTGAGATAATGCTTCTGAAACTTTAGGAGCTCTAACTCTTAATTCCATTTATGTATCTAAATTCACCAAAGATGAAAGACAGTGCTGATGGGTGAACCCAACCATTTCTGAAAGATCTGTGTGGGCATGTGTTACCTTTGGTACCTATTGAAGGCCACAGAAAGGCAATGAAGGCTCAGAGTTTCTATTACTAGCTCTGTGTTCCCAGCTTGTGTACATTAAAAAGAAAAGGTACCACTTCAACAGCAGCTTCGATTTTGGTCAAAAGATTAATCGGGGGAAGTAAGTCAAGTACTTCTTCAACTTGTTACAATAGCAAAATCAGGAGAAATAGCAGCTCTTCTCCCTCCTTGTGAGATGCAGAGAGGATGTCCCAAGGCCATGACTTTGAAGGACATTTTTTTTTCCTCCTGCTGTTCAGTGGTGCATCATCTTTCCAGGGTGCTTGGTCAAGTTCCCAGGGGTTGGCACCTGGCTTACTCATGGGGTTCCTCTTTTAGGGGTCCTCTTAGGACTATGTTCAGGCATTGCACAGATGCTGTGTGAGCCCACACATCTACTTGAGTGGTGGAAGTGCAAGTTTGGGCAGTCTAGATGAGAAGCTGGGATGCTGAGAGGCACCCCAGATATAGCCCATGTTATATTGTTTTGGCTGATGAGCCTGGCTGTGAGCAGCAACATCTCTGACAATTAGGTTTAGAAAGGCAAAACTAGGTGTTCCCACAGCAAAGAGCTTCATGAACCAGGTGCTGCATGGATGGTATTCTGCACCCTGCCTGCTATTAATATTCATGCTGCTTTTCAAATCTAATATTGATTACATCTTCGTAGGTAAACAAAAGAGCAAGTACTTTTACAATAAAAGCTTGATGTTCTTGAGTATGGCAGGGCATCTGTCTACTGTTTTACTCTGTTTGGGTATTATCTCTGACTATTGGCAACATTATCTGAATCTAATATTCAAGCAATTTTACCAGTTGAGATATTCACATAGTTCCATCTATCTAGAAGACAGGCACTTTGAAGGACTCCATTACGTGTGCTGGCAAAGATGCATCTGTATAAAATATGAAGCATATAGACAAGAAATATTACATTAAAATATCTCTTTCCTTTGTTCTGTTCAAGGCAACTTTAGCCCTTTCATATCAAAGTTGCTCAATGAACAAAGATAAGGGATGAACAGAAGTTATTTCCACCATAAATAACATTGCACCTCTCAGGGAACCCGGGCACTTGCACGGACAGGATCTTTTCAGCTCTCACCATTTTGTTTTTCCTTTCCAATGAAGAGCCAAATCCTGCTGACATCACTTGGCATCACTGGGCTTCTGCCAGGAGAAACAAAAGAAAGACAAACCCATGCAAAACAATGGCTGGAATATTCACAACGGGAAAGGAATAAATACATTCTGCTTTCCTCAACATTGGTCCAGCCACAGCAGGTACATTTTAGTTCTGTGGTTCTGATTCCCCTTTCTTTATCTCCATCTTATGCAGGCAGCTGTATTGACTGTACTGACTGAGATTTTGACCTCCATCTGTTCATGAGTAGAGGCAAGGCAAGATATTCATAAACTTAGAGGGCAAAATGCCTGACAGGGGGGACTGCTGCATTTTGTATCTATTTGATTAAAAGCAAACTCCTCCTCTCAAATATTTAATAATTATTGAAAAAATTAAATTACTTATGAGAGGGCCTTAAGGGGCTTTTGTGAAACAAAATCTGACAGAAGTGACAGTTTTTTAGAATCATTTAGTACTCTTGGTAACCCACACACTGCACAAATACCTTCAACTATATACGTACATACATAAATAGAGAGAGCTTTGAAAAGTATCATCTTTCCCACTCTAGGACTCTCACTACAACAATTTCCAGAATTCAGCCCATTTAGACATCCTGCAGACAGTGCTGTGAAAAGACTTGGGCAGACAAGTCAAGCTGACAATTTTTCTCCATTTTGCATTGGTGGCTCAAGTTTCTGGCCAAGCATCCTCTCTGGGGCAGAGCATCAGGGAAGTCCCATCCCCAGCAGGAGAGGTGTGGAATACAAGCCAGGAAACATGGATGGCTCTCCCATCAAGCACAGTCTACACCACCATGAGCAGAATGCAGCAGAGCTGAAGGCAGCAGAGTTTGCAGAACAAATGTTTTGCTCAGGTAACATCATAAAGTGTCCAAACAAGTCTGGCTTTAAACGACATGGGCATCCTTAGGCTGGCTTTCTCTAATTTCTGTGTGCTTTGCTGCAAAACCAGAGCAGTATAGACTTGGGAAAGATTTTATGGAATTAACATTAATACTTGATCCAAAAGCTCTCTCCTAGGGATGTTTCAGGAAGCAGAGCAAAACATCTGGCCCAAAGAACCTTGAATATGGAGTTGTGTCAGCTCCTCATGCATGAAAATTAGCAGGAAGACGTGGCTAAATAGCCAAGAACATTTGGGTTTTGAAAGAAAATGAAAATTAGTATAGGAAAGAGATCACACACAATACTTTCAGACACTGTAGAGAGCTTTAGATTTCTTCTGCATGAGCTAAGACCAAAAAATAAAAATTCTTATATTTTACATTGCAAATTGAGCTGGTGATTCTCATGTTTTTTTCATCCAGAAAGAAAGATATGAAAGAAAAATAGGAAAAGACCAAGAATTTTATATTATATTTTTTTAAAAATGAAATTAAGTTGTTTACTTTTTGCTTAAGGAAGCAATCACTGGAAAAGAAAAAGCTTTTCTGGCTGGCGTCCCAGCTGGGATTCTTGCAAGTGACATTTTCCCTCTGCAACCTTGCTGTTGTTGTAGATCTTTGCCTTAATGAACACAAAGTTACCTTGTTCATGAAGGAAGACACCATCTCTATGATGGTAACATATTTTGCCATGGACTGTATAGCATTCCCCTACAGTAAGTACTAAAATTGGATCCAGTTTACTAAGATTAGGTAAAAAAGGCGTTTTCTTTAACTGTACTGGGTACTGCTTTCACCTTGGCCATGGAAGCCTTTGTCAGGGAGTCCTCTGTGATGGGCCACAGAGTCTTCAGTATTTTTCATAACAAATTTAAGTTTAATTTGAAACATGATACTGCGTTTGCCAGGTCATTTGCATCAGGTATGCTGATACAAAGGGGAATATGGAAATTTTAGAAGGAAGTGAGAGCAATGTGTTGGAAAAGTGCTTTCTTTACAAGTCTGTAAAAAGTTCTATTTAAGATCTATTTGAGTTTTAAAAGTATTCAACTTGATATCAAGTTGTACATTTAGATATGAGCAGCAGCACTATAAAAGTCAGAGCATTTTTTTCATAATTCCCAAATAAGCCAGTGAGCCAGTGTGATTTTTTTTTTTTGTTTCCAGGTATCTAAATTAATTAAAAAACCCAAAACAAGCCAAACCCCAAACCAATACAACAACAACAAAAACAAACAAAAAAACACTTCAAAAAATGAAAAAAAACATTCGATTTGAGGTTGGAAAAAACTGTTTCTTCAACGTGGACAATCATTGTAGAGACTCAGAGGAGGCTGCCTATTACAAGACATATAAATTATTCATACAGTGTAAATATGATGTATCTATTATTTAGTATTGCCTTGGTGTTTCAGTTTCACATCAGGCAGACAGCAAAAGCCAGGAAAAAAAGGCTGGAGTTCTGTAAAGGACAATACAGGTTCATCACAGTTGATATCATAACAAATTATATTTTCTAATAAAGGGGTGTGCCACAGATCTGTAAATGAGAATACAAGTAATAAGTACAAGTGCTGTGTGAGAAAACAGGAGACTTCCGCCTTGCAGTCCTTGAGAAGGAGCACTTTAGAGTTTGTGAAGCTGGGAGCTGCTCTCACTGATATTCCCACTGTCAATCCAAGGGAATTGTTTCAACGGGTGCCATTGATTTTTCTAAAATGTCAGCAAGCTGATTCCTGACTGCCTCAGCTCTGTTCACCTACCAAATGCAAACTGCAGAGGAGAAAGCATCCCAAAAGAGAGGAATTTAATGTGCTTTGAGGGACTTTTGCTTTAGGGAAATTTCCCCAAAACCTCCAGAAAAGAGGGTGTTTTTTGAGAAATGCTCAAAAGACGAAAGCACAAACTGTTTATATTCTGATTTCTATACCAGCCAAAAGAAAGATAAATTTTAAGTAAATATCTGCTGAGATTTGCTCTCCTCTGACTTTAAGATTGGAGAAGTCAGATGTATCCTTCTCAGAGCTTGGTTCCCAGTGGAAAACAACAGAAGAAGAGATGCATGTTGGATTCCCTGCCAATCTCTTGTCTTTACTCCATAGATGTTTCATCTCGTTATCTTTATTTCTTCTCTTTCCACAGTTGCATCCAGGTCTCCATAAGTACTTTCATGCCAGGAAGCCAGGCATACACACAGAACAGAAATGCTTCCTTACATATTTTATGAGGGTCCTTAACCACATGCGTGCAAAATGTTTATTTTATAAGTGTGGAATTGTCCCCTGAGGATATTTTGCTTCACAAATGAGCCTAATGAGCATTAGAAGAGCTGTTTTCTTCAGGAAAGTGGTGGTTTTTTTTTTTTGTTCCTTAATTTTTAAATTACAGTCCCCGACCTGAAGGACTGTCACGAAACTATAAACAGATCAGGATTACAAGGAATATGCCTTTTACTTCAGTGCCACCAAGGGGGATACACACTGGTGTATCTCTGCTGCAGGGGGGTGATGCAGGGTGAACTCCTGGTCTGTGGGCTGCACCTCCTGGGAGGGACTCATGTCAGAGGGGTTCCTGAAGGACTCTCCCATGAGAGGGACCCTGCATTGGAGAGGGGAAGAATGTGACGAGTCCTCCCTCCCCCTGGGGAGGAAGGGGCAGATGAAACAACTTGTAGTGAACTGACCCTAAACCCCCACTGCCCCTCCCCTGTGCTGCTGAGGGGGAAACAGCAGTGAAGCAATCTGGGTTCAGAAAGAAGGAAGGGGTGGGAAGAAGGTATTAAGATCTGGCCATGTTTTCTCTTTCTCCTTGTAGATTCTATTATATTATTTTTTTTCTTCCTGAGTTGAACCTGTATGGGTTTTTTCCTGTTACCATACCGTAATTTTCCTGTTACCATAATTCCTAGGGAGGAATGCAAACCTCCCTATCCTTTTCCCAATTAATGAGCCTTTGGGTGTATTTTCTCCTCCCTGTCCCAGAGTGGGGGTGGGGGGGGAGCAAGCAGAGACCTGGCTGATACCAGCTGGGCCTCAACTCTGACACTGAGTGTCAGCACAGACCTTGCCGCTGTCCCCTTGGAGCCTCTGTCCCCTCTGCTCTTTGCCAGGGACCTCTGTGAACTCAGAAGCATCTCCCTGACTCGAGCCCTATGTAATACCAACACTGGAACCCAGCGTGTAAAGGGATGGATGTTGCTCCACGAAGAAGGAAGCATCACGCACACTGCACAGCTCATGGTTATCTCACCAGACAAAATTTGTGGTCAGCTGTAAACCCAGATTTGCAGAGGTAGAAAGGGATAAAACAAAACAAGGGAAACACATCTCAGCCAGCTGGCAGGTTGTGCCTGTTGCCAAAGGAGGTGAACCATGCTCCCCTAGCTCGGGATGGAAGGAAAACTTCCTTTCCTCCTTATTTGTTTGCCTTACCATCATTCCCTCTGATTTGACACATGAACAGTATCTTACTTTACCATAGCAGTTCACAGAATTTCTTTTTTATCCCCCTCAAGGTTACTTGATTAGGCAGGTTACATGTCTGTAGTGTACTATAAATAGTTTTCCCAATGATACAGAAACTTGATCTCAACACCCAAAGTTTAACTGTCTTTTTCTCCTCAGTTGTGATGGTAATTTCAGAAGGGTGAGATGGGATGCACCCACAGGTACCATCAGAGTGATGCCCCCACCCCCAAACCACCTGGTGGGTATCAGAGCTGGAAGGTCAAGTCAGGTCCTTGCCCAGGTATCACCATATTTTTGAACCAGAAACAGATGTCAGAGAAACTGTCAGGTTACTTCTCACCACTATTCTGAAAAAAAAACCCAACAGCTTTCCCTCACTGCTTCCAATCATGCTGTGAGTATGCCAGCATGACTGGCCAGATCATAGAATGGTATATCTATTATCTGGGTATATATATTTATATTTGGGTATATCTATTTTCATCATTGATATTTATTTCAGGTCACACAGATTGTCAGGCAAATGTGCTGAACTCTTTCCCTATCAATGTTTCTTCATAAAAATGTGTTGGTTTTTTTTTAAACACCTATAGAAATATCTGATATTACCAAACAATCAAGTCAAAAAATGAAGCAAATAAATCTTTTTTTTTTTAAACTGTTCTTGGCATTCATGTCAAATTTATTGTGCTAGAAATTTGCCAAGTGAACCTGAGATATAAAAAATGGAGGCCTCAAAAAATCTTTGGTCATGTGTGTATGTAAATATCACTGTGTATCTCTATTTCGTACACACACACACACTGGACCAGGGTCATCTGCAACTCTTCTCCTTGTGCAGGTTTGTTTTTTTTTTTAATGCTAGGGATGTGGAACTGCTGAGGCAAAAGTGAACAGAAATGAGTGTGCTCAGATGGAGATGGACTTTCAAAAAGATCAAAGCCTTTCTCTCAGTAAACACACAGTAAAAACTGCACAGTAGGAGTAGGTACCCATGCCAGAAAGCAAGAATACATGCCCTGTACAAACAGGGAACATGAGGGAACATCAGATTATTGCAGTGCAAGTCCACCAAAAGGCATTTTGAAAATGGAAAGCTGGATCCAAATATAGTTGCGATTTTTGCCTGTGCTCTGAGAGTCCTTTATACTGTCTGTTTCTGAAAACAGTCCATTTTACCCTGGTAGGTGAGTGTGTTACCCCGTGCTGACTTTGCTCAGTGCTGTTTGCAGAATAAGTGACTTTTTGTTTGGCATTCACTAAGCATACAAACATAGAAAATGGTCTGAATTGTACCAGCTGTTACCAGCATCATGGTAATGTATCTGTTGCTTACCCTAGCAGAAAAATCTGTTCAGCTCTCAGTAGTTCAAAGTGTTCCTATTTTCTCTTCTACTTCTGTCCCATTCCTCTTCATGATCAAAATATCAGAAGTGAGATGTCATAGATGGAAAAAAAAAAAAAGTCCAATTTCTGCAGCAAAAATCTGAGTTAATTAATTAATGCTACCGAAGGATGGCTGATGGGTCACTGATTCTGCATGCATGTCACCTGTACCAAAAAGCACTTTATGCTCTGTCCCTATAATCTTAAAGTATTTTTCTTCTTAACTAATATCAAGTGGGAAAGCACATTATTTTCCTGAGAAAAAAAGGAGGCTGGTTTCTGCAACATGATCCTTTCTTTGCTCAGAAGCAGCTGCTTGTAGCATCTCAATCACTTTTGACTTCACTGTTCTTTTGCGTGTAGGTCCTGCTGGGCACCAGTATGCAGGAAGAAGGAAACCCTTAAGTATCACAGACATCAAATTTTAAATAATGTAAGCTTTTTTACACATTAAGAAAGAAGAGCAGGTAGTTTAAGAACATTTGTTCCATCATTTCAGCAGTCATTTTTGCATTTTTAAAAAAAATATATGTGAAATTCCTTATTAAAAGGGTCATCTATTAACAGTTCCATATCTTAAGTGCCTGTTATCTTGCTTATACTTAAAGTGATGGCAGGAACTTCCATTATTTCTAAGACCTCCCCTGCTGTGAAGCAGTTAATTTTGACATTGTCAAAGAGGTGACAACTCCTTTGAACAATGCAAGATTTTTGATTCAGTGAAGTGATGGCATTACCTCACTACATAGCACCAAAGTGAGAATCTCAGGGTGAGACACATTTAACACAGCAGGAGGTCTTGATGGGATATTGGTTGGAAAAAACTTGGCATTGTCTAGAGAAAAAAGGATTTGTGGTAAGAAAAAGTGAGGGACAGGATTGCTTGTTACCTTCTGACTGTCTTGGCTCTGTTGCTCCTGAGATCTCGAGGGATGGAGTTGGTGAGGTATCTGAAATACATTCTTATGCTACCTGTAAATTTCTTCTTACAGTGCTAAAATCACAATTAGATTTTACAAACCTGGTTTCCTCAGCATTTCTTTTAGTTTTTACCTTGTCTCCAGCATCTTATGACTTGAGAGTGCAACAAATGCCCACTAAGTTTGTAAAAATGTTAATTATAGTGTGTTTGGGGAAGACCTATTATGAAAATACTTTTTGAAGTCCAAACGATTGAACCAGGCTTGGCTCTTCCGAACTAGGGAGGTAACTAATAAGTGGCTAAAGTGTTTTTGCTTCTCAGAGGTTAGAGTGGACTGTCCATTTAATAGCAAAAAGCTGTGGGTCTTTTCCAGTAGATAGTATCTGTGGTCCAGAGGAGAGGTATGCAAGCAGCTCACGTCTGCCACATGCCAGGATATTCTCAAAGGCATCTGACAGACAAAACTTCAGGAGCATGGCAGACACCATAACTCCACAAAACATACAAGAGTTGTGGGTCTAACAAATAGGACACTCATTGCACTTCCCTCTGCCTTTGACAAGAGAGAAACATATTTCTCAAGCTCTTCTGTGGCCACTTTCTCTACTACCCTAGCTCCTTGTTGGTAACCAACTTTGTTTCTCAGTGTGTTGTTTTGCATCCTGGTGTTATTAAAGGCTCCAGCCAGGACCAGGGTTCTGTTGCACAAAGCTGTGCACAGGAACTGAAGAGAGGACTGGCACAAATGTGCTGGTGCATAACAGTACTTTCTCACACTTTTTGGTCTTCTGCAGTTTGAATTTATACTTTCCATTTCACAGAAGCTTACAAGTTTTTTTAAACTGGCACCACGTTGCACTATTCAAATTACAACATATCTCTGGAACTGTGCAAAAATAAATATCCCATTTAGCAGAGAACACCTAGGAGTTAATTATCCATAGAATTCCCATGCAGTGACAGCAGAAAAAAGATCTGCTCCATACACATTGTGGGCTTATCAAAAGAGGGTATTCAAATACATAAATTTCATAATTCATGCCATATAGGTTGAAAAAGTCTCAGTGCTCCTTGGTGAAAAGTAAACACTGAGGAGATTCTCATAGCCAACTGTTCCCCTCATAAAGTCCACTCAAAGTGTTTCTGCTCCCAGGATGCTCTTAGGAGAAAAAGCTCTTTGCAATATTGATTCCAAGCATTTTGTGCCTTCTGACACTAGGCTGGCAATGAAAAGTAATTACTTACACCACTTAATAAAATGCACAAGATAAAGCATAACCTCAGATTAGGTGGTCATCAAGAAACTTGAGAGACTGTCAGGATTTCAGCTACTTAAGCTTAGTTCTGTTCTCATGTTTTCAAATGGTGAATAAGGCCACCTGCTGAGGTATGTTAGGGGGGGAAAGGCTTTGGAAGAAGTAAAGTAGTTTACTCAGCAGAGAGATTACAGTAGCTCCCCTGTGAAGTTCAATAATTATTTTTCACGTCTCAGGACATCATCCTGAAATACATCTGTTCTGGGATCCTCATCTGATACAAAAAGAAAATCTTTGGAAGAAAGGAAAATGGAGAATTTCATGCACTTAGAAAATATTTTATTTCCTAGTGGATGGCTTTTTTTCTTTTTTTTTTTTTTCCCCCACTTAAGGAGTGTTCTGGAAGTCTGTCCTGTGATGCATATATTTGTAAACTGAGACTGATTTTTTTCTATTGTTGTCCTAAAAAAGCAATCATCTGCAGAAGACAGGTAAGTTCATTACAGCTTACCACTGCCACCCAAAAGTTAAGATACCTTGCTCACTTCACCATACCCACTCATGTGGTGACAAAGATCATGTTCAGAGGCAGTGCCAGTGAAATGTCCCCCTTCTGAGGTCACCATCCCAGGCAGCTGCCTGGGCTTCAGTTACTCCCTGCAGAACTCTCCCTCTCTCATTACCTACCCTTTCTGAACTACTAATAGTTGAAAAATCTTCAGATGAGAATAACTAGATCAGGGCAGCAGGTACCCTGTGTCCTGGTTTGGGCCAGGATAAAGGTGATTTTCTGGTTTGTACTTTTGCTTTCAGCTAAGACTCTTGTAAGTAGTTGCACTTGCTGAAATTAACAGCAAGTTTCTCAGACAGTGTCTGCTTCTAGGACTGATAACACTCGATGTTTATAGTTACTGCCAGAGACTGGTGTGCAGAGCCAAGGACACTGCTCAGCTCTCAGGAACATTTTACCCTCCAGAAGGAGTAAGGAGGTCCCACCTGAAACTCTCCTTTGGGGAGGACCAGACAAGATAGATGCCAGAACTGACCAGAGTATTCCATCCAATACACCTCATACTCGGTATAAATTTGAGGGTATACTCAGTATAAATCACAAGGGTAAAAGCTTTCTTCCTGCCCTTCCTGCTTCCCTTCCTCACCTGTTCCCTGTTTTGCTTCAGCATCCTGGGAGGATTCCATCCATTCCTCTGCCTGTGGTCCTGATCCATGCCAGCCTGAATCTGTGTGTTCCTGCCTCCAGCTCCCGACTGCTGCTGACTCCAGGATTCCAGCCTGGACTTTCCCAGGGCTGCCCTGCAGCCTCAGTGGTGACGTGAGAGTTATTGGGGGGAAGGGAGGGAGGAACATGGTATCACTTTTCCTGTATATTTGTATATATTTAGTAATTTTTCCTATTTATCATTACTGTTTCATTAAAGTTGTGTAGTTTAGTTTCCAACCCATAAGTCTCTCTCCCTTATTCTCTCTCCTTCCTTTATCAGGGAGGAGAGGGGGATTAATAGAGAGCAATCTGTTACTCGGTTTAATTGCCAGGCCAGTGTTAAACTTTGACACCCTGGTAGAGGGATCAGGTTATGGGAGGTCAGCAGCAGGGAGGGGGCTGGGAGAGAGGGGTCTGGCAGGGGGCTACAGCAACTCCGAAGTGTTTCGTTTGGCATTATCATAGAATCATGGAATCAGCTGGGTTGGAAGGGACCTCAGAGATCATCAAGTCCAACCCTTGACCACTACCGCTGTGGTTACCAGACCATGGCACTGAGTGCCACATCCAGTCTCTTTTTAAATATCTCCAGGGACGGAGAATCCACTACTTCCCTGGGCAGCCCATTCCAATATCTGATCACCCTCTCCATAATGAAATTCTTTCTAATATCCAACCTAAAAAACCTATCCAACCTATCTGCATCCATCAGTCTAGAAGTGCTGCTGAGAGATCTTATTTTCCACAAAGAGCTTGTGAGCATATGCATGGTCTTGATACAAAGCATGAGCCAATGCTCACATCAGTCTGGGGCTCCCAGTGCTTCACAAGGTTTCAGCTCTCTTCCTTACCATCCTGCTTCAAAAGATAGAAAAATAACACATCTGACCGATTGGATACTATGCTCTTTTTAGCCAATGAACATCTGGGTACAATGAGAGGAAGTGATTCCTCTGAGGTTTCAGGTCTCAGAATGAATAGAGAGAAGATGTTTCGAAGGTAAACAACCCCCAGCCATGTATTGACTGACCTCCTTTTCAATGTGCTGATCCCACAGAAGCAACATTGTAGAAAGACAGAACCATCACCACAGCAAAGCAGAAGCTGTGTTTGCCAAACTTTTTTAGACTTGAGATTTTTGGTTTAGCTTAAAGGTTTGGGCAGTGGGCGAGGATGGGCAGCCACATAGCACCCAGGCAGGAAAAATGAAAGAAAAGAATTAGACTCCAGGAAGTAAATATCCCCACAAACAGTTCTTTTCTTACCCTCTGAGATGTAGGTAAATAGCACCGAGATGTAAATCCATGGATGCCACCCATCATTGCAGCTTCTTGACACACAAGTCCAGGTTGCAAAAGAGTCTCATTATCTCTAATCTCTGTGTACTTTTGGGCTCATTGTGTCAGAGATGCATGTAAATGCGTTTTGTCCCATTTACAAAAAACAGCAGAGTTTCTGTTTATTCTTGCAAGTAAGGGAACTCATGAATGCACTGAAGGGAGAACTTGTGGAGTCAAACCAAGTGGTCCTGGGGGCAGGGAAGAGTTTGCCTCTCCAGTGCATGTTGTGATAAAGTGTCTTTTACTCTCACTGACTGTGAACATCTCTGGGTCTGCTAGATTTGACAGCACTGTAGTTTTGACCCAGTTGATTCCACATGGCTGACACCTTGCCTGTAATCATGCATTCTTGGCGATGAATTTGACAGTATGGGCACAGCTCTCAGATCCAGCAGGTGAATTAACAGAGAGAAGCCCACACAACAGTGACTAGGATGTATCTTCTCCATAACACTGAGCTTCAGAAGGTTTAAACATAGTGAGAGACAGAATTAAATACTGTAGTGATGATGCAAAACCTTCTATTTCATCTTTGAGTTGGTAGCTCTGAGCATCTCGTGATCTTCAGTCCTGGTAGGCTGAAGACTTTTGCAGAAAGAGCAGATCTCTAAACATCATTCAAGGACAAGTACTGAGCTTAATAAATCTCTTTTGTTCAATAACCTATTTTACCTGCTTTTCATGTGCTTCTCTGGTAAGCAACTCCACATCTTCAAAGGTACCCATCTGTATATATCTGCTTTTCAAGTCTCCCCCTTATTTTATTTTTCAGCCATTGTGTTTAAACCCTTTGGAGCAGGTCCCACAGGATGCTAGGCATGGCAACAAGCTCTCGTAGTGGATGGCAAGGCATGTTACTGAACACTTGAGCACAACTCTGGGGGAAAGCAATGTGATTTCAGGTTGTTTGGACACTTGGCTCTAAGATGTGTATTTCATGAAAAGCTGCACAGATTGGAGTTTACTCCTTTTCCATTATTCATGTGCACTAGAGACATGCTGCCTAAAGAGTGCTTATTGGACTATCCTACCCAGTGTGCACAGCATAGGAACAATCTCTCAAGTGACAGAAGAATATACAATAAAGGCTTGGCATTAAGCTAGATTTCTTTGTTCACACTAAACTAAAAAAGATGCTTTGTTTTTTCTAAACAACAGTTTTAGGGCATCCTGGCAGAGCTACTTTGTCTTTTTTATTTTTCTTATATCTTTTTTTTTTTTTTTCTTTTTTCTTTTTCTTTTTTCTCAGTGGAGACACAGATCGCCTTGACTTGGGCACCTAGGAAGCAAAAGAGATTTATGGCTGAGCAAGATAACACAAAGTAGTGAAAAATACATATTACTACACCAGTTTCTTAAAAGTGAATTGCAGTGGCCTGAGCAGGGCCATGCAGTATAACCTGAGGCAGGAGCAGCTCTTGGAATTAGGTTTCAGAAAATTCTTCTTAAGGCATGGATTGGTTATTATCAATCCAATGGGCCACAATGTCATCTGGTTCTGTCTCCTGAACATCAGGGAGAACTTCAGGAGGAAAGCTTGCAAATTATGTTGTGGCTGAGGATTGTCAAGCTGTCTCTTTCACCTCTTCTCCTCTCTTTGTTTATGGGCAAGACATCCATTCTCTTGAAGGATCACATCCTGCTTATTGTTTGTGCGCTGAGGAGGCACAGAAGAGATGTGAAACAAAGATGGGTAGGATGGTTCCTGGGACTGTCTCTGGAAAACTAGAAAACAGCCTTTGCAGCCCAGTGAATTGTAGCTGTTTGAGTGCACAGAGACATCAGTTTTCTCTTGCACAGCACATGGAGTCTACAGACAGCACCATCTCTCTGCTACTTGGGTTTGCTAGACTGTTTATATTTCAAACTGAATTCTCTGAGCCATACCACTTAAAGATAGAGCACATTGTTGCTCTATTAATTTATTAAGTGTTAGAAACTACTACTAAAATTTGAAATAATTCTGACACTTCCAGAAACCTCAAACCAGTGAGGTCTCTTTTCCTGAAGCTCCCATTAATTTATTTTCAAAGTGTTCACGTTCAGCAGGTGTGAAATCCAAGACACTTTTCGTTAGAAGTGAATTCCAGAGCCTAAGTTTAGGTGTTAACTTTGATTCCATGTCATCCAGAAAGCAAACCTCTCCCTTTTAATTCTATGAATGATATTCAGATTAAACCTCCCAATAAGGTAATTTTCCTCTACCTAGTGTCAAGAAAGGTCCTCCTTTTCTGACAAGGATTCTATACCAATGGCAAGCTCAAATGTAAAATCCTCCTTTCTCTATATCAAAGTAGATGTGACAAGAGAAGCTATCATTCATCACAGTTCTGTAGAATAGAAATTTTTTGTACTAATTTGAGCATGGGCATTGTCAAACTTTTGGCAGAAATTCCAAATTATGTATTATACTTTCTCCATATATGAAGAAGGACACAAAGTACTTAAAATTATTTAAAATCTTGTTAGCACGTCAGTAGGAGCTGTTATTCAACTTGATCATGTCCAAGTTGCATGCACATGAAGTATTGGCTTCTTCTCAAGATTCTGGGCCTCAAGACTACTTCTGGGCAGTAATCAATTAATCAGTATTTCCAACATTATCTGCCCAAAATGTAAGCACAGCTTTCTCTTACTGTGAAACGCTTGTGTAAAGAAATACCAGATCTCAGACTTGTTTGTTTAAGCTTTTGGAAGCAACAAACAACATGTTCTTATAAATTGCTAATAAAGTGACATTAACAATTTCATGTTATGCACATGAAATTACAGCTGCAACTGGATTAACTCTGGTCTGGTATTAGAGTCTTCCACATGGCAAATTTAAATTTCCAAAAGCAGTCCAGCTTTCTGTGTTCAGTAAACACTCAGTGATATTAAGAGTGACATTTGAGTCACACAATCCCCTAAACCAGACACGCAGCTCAGCAGGAAGACACAGAAGGTTCAAAGATGCCAGCAGGCTTTATATCTGACCCAGAGATGATCTTGGTCTGTTATTTTAAACAAAAATGATGAGGTTTTCCACACATTTAGTGAAATTTGTTCATCTGTTTATCATCTGAGTCAAACATATTTATCCATTCATTCATGTAAATTCTACAACTATCAAGTCACTGCATAGGAGTAAAAGATTTTAATATAGCTACCCAATATCTTTTGCTGATACAATGGCAGGGTAAAAGCTGCAAGGACCATAAGCTGAGCGTAACCTGCATCATTAAAAAAAGTAAATGTAGCTTTTTTTTTCTTAAGAAAAAAACTCTAGAAAGTGGAGGCAATACCAAAGTTGCAACTAGAATAATGTGGAGTACCTAAGGCAAAAGAAAATACATTTCTCATCATATTAATATACATGAGGGGACCACTGGAGGGGGGACACCATTGCTCACAGAAGGTAATGAAGTTAGGGGTCACTCAAGCAAATCAGATATACTTAAGCCCATGCGATCATCCAAGAGTGCTGAAAGAGTTGGTTAATGTCAACCTGAAACCTTTCTCAGTCATCTTTGAAAGGTCACAGTCATCAGGGGAGGATGCTGATGATGAGGAAAAGGCAAATGTTACATCTCTTTTCCAACAGGACCAGAAGGGGGTCCATAAGCCAGTCAGCTTAAATTCAGGCCCTTGAGAGATGAGTCCAGGCACAGGATGGAGAATGTAATTTGGACATCAAGCACTGTTTTACCAATGACAGATCATTCCTGACCAACCCAACTGCTTTCTTGGCTCTGGATGAGGGGATAGTAGTGAATGTTGTATACCTTGACTTTTAGAACATCTTTGACATAGTTTCCCATAATATGATCAAACACACAGCGGTAAAATAAAGAATGGATAAGCAAATGATTAGTTGGCTGTGAAACTGCAAGGACTACCAGGCTCAAAGTGTGTTCAGCCATGAGAATTCAACTAGCCAGCCAGTGACTAGTGGTATCCCTGTGCGGGTACTTCTCTGATAAAGAAAAAAAAAAAAAAAAGGGAAACAGCTTGTTACTGACACATATATTTTGCCTGATAGTAAATCCAAAATTATTACCCTGTTCTGAAGCATAAAATGTATTGGCACTGTTCTTACACTCTCATGAATATAAATTATTATGTCTTGACTATGCTAGGCAGGGGCAGGAGGTACTCTGATTGCTGAGATTACTAAATGGTAAAGGGGAAGAGTCCTTATGTCTCCTCTTCTTATTCTTTCCGTGTTCTTTATTCTCAGTGGGCAGATGGTTATGATTCTTTGTAAGTCACAGAAAAACTACAGCTCCTAAACAGTAGATCATTACTGTTACCCTGTGAATACAAGATGATGTTGCCTCTCAAGAGAAGCAGCTGCTGAGGTCTCTGTCTCCACAATTTTGCTGTGATTTTTTTCCAACAGCTATGCTTAAACTTTTTGCAACCAGGAAAAATATTTGCAGAAATTGGTAACTTTTCCACCTCTCATTGCAGTGTTTGTATCAACTCCCTAACAAACTGCTATTTAAAGCATGCTAGAGGATGACATATGTAGGTTTTTTTTTTCCCTGAGCAGTAATGGGCAACTTTTAAACCTATTGTGCTCCCTGCATGGAGACTTTCTCTTTGTCACACTCATTTCATCAGTGATCCCTTAAACTGGACCAGGTGACCTCCCAGGATCCTTTCAATTCTTTACTTCTGCAAATCTGAGGGAAGCTCTAATCTCTTTACAGAAATGGTTTGGTCTAAGTCATTGGTGTAAGCCAGGCAGCAATTGTCTAAATGCACAGAAAAATGGGAGTTTCTGTCCACTAAACCATCTGTGCTTGTTTCTAGTTTTCTCCATCTTCATTGTTCAACTTTTTGGCTTGTCTGCCTGTTATCCCTCTAGTGCAGCCCTTTTTGCACAGCTGAAATTTTTGCCATTGTGAAAAACAGGGAAGAAGCACAAAAAAATGAATTGGCGAAAGGCTAAAATTCAGCAAAGATTTTGCTGGAATGATTTCTCAGTCTTTCTGAGATACTAAAAGAAAGATAGATACTAAAAGAAAGATTCTGAGATATTAAAAGAAAGGCATGGTATTGGGAAATAAGAACCTACTGCAATACAGGTTGAGAGGAACCTCTGGGGATTTTTCTTTTCTCTTTGGAAATATCATTTGCATCTGCTGTATTTTGTTACTGACCTCAAATACACAAAGTACGAGGCAATTTTACTGCTATTAAGAGAAATGCCTCCAGTGGTGGTCAGTGCTTTTTTCTTATACTCTGGGGGTTAAATGAAATGTGAGCTCAAGAGGGAATTTTCACTCAAGTTGGGCTAGGAAATTGCTGGAGTGTTTCTGGGTTCCCATTTTGGCAGTGAAAACAGCAATTTTAGCTAAAAAAAAAAAAAAAAAAAAAAAATTAACAAATCCTTTTATTCCCAAGGCAGTTATGAGCAGTGATCCCAGGGTCTTTGGGTGGTCAGCCTCGAATGAGAGTGCATCCTCCCTGACTGGGCCAGTTCTCTAGTACCATGATGTCCTCTAACAGGAGATTATTTCCTGCACTCTGTCTTCCTCATCTCAACCTGAAGAAGAAATTAAACCTCTGGAGGCCAGGAACAGCTCCTCATCCTTCTGACAGAACAGGTGGCATTTAGTCTTCCAAGGGGAAGATATTAAATCAGTAGAAATTTTTCATAATTAAATTTTCTTTCAATCAGGCTGAATTTTTAAAACAGCAAGCCACATGGCCTTTCAGCACTCTGGTGGGCAGCCCCTGCTTAACACACCTGCAATATACTAGAGATCAGAGAGCTTTAGGGGCAGAGAGCAAATATTTAGTGTGCAGCAGCTGTTAACTTTTGCATTTGGTAAATATACAGTAGGGTTAAGGGTCTGCCTGGTAACCAGGCATGCCTTGGTCTTTTGATACCATGTGCTTTAGCAATAGGGGGGAAACAGCAAGAAAAGCAGTGCTCCTCTAGCAGAAATGTCTTCCTCCCTCCTTTTTTTTTTTTTCTTTTTTCTTTTTTTTTTTCTTTTTTTCTTTTTTTCTTTTTTTTTATTTTTTCTTTTTTTTTCTTTTTTTTCTCTTTTTCTTCTTTTCCTTTTTTCTTTTTTCTTTTTTCTTTTCTCTTTTTCTTTTTTCTCTTTTTCTTTCTTTTTTCTTTTTTCCTTTTTCTTTTTTTCCCTTTTTTCTTTTTTCCCTTTTTTCTTTTTGTTCTCTTTTTCCTTTCTTTTTTCCTTTTTTCTTTTTCTTTTTTTCTTTCTTTTTTTCAAATTTTTTTCCTTTTTCTTTCTTTTTTCATTCTCTTTTATTTTTTCTTTCTTTCTCTTCCTTTCTCTTTTTTCTTTTTTTTCTTTCCTTTTTTCTTTTTCTTTCTTTTTCTTTCTCCCTTTTTCCTTTTTTCTTTCTTTCTTTTTTCTTTTTTCCTTTCTTTTTTCTTATTTTTTCTTTCTTTTTTCCTTTTTCCCTTTCTTTCTTTTTTCTTTCTTTTTTTTTTTTTTTCTTTTTTGTCCTTTTTTTTTTCTTTTTTTCTTTCTTTTCTTTCCTTCTTTTTCTTTTTTCATTTTTTTCTTGGGAAGTAACCCTGAAAGAGGACTGGGGAGGGAAAGCCAAGCATCAGAGCTCAGGAGGGGGATGCAGAGGCCTGGCATGGGCAGAGAGGATAAGCAGGCAGGGGATCAGGCAGCAGGGACAGCCTGGCAGCTGGCCTGGGTTTCAGCATCAGGAGTACATGGAGCAGGAAAAGCTGCCTCCAGGAGAGCCCTGTGGATAGCTGGGGTGGCTCACACCTAATGCATAATGCAGGGACCCCACCCCAAGTGAGCTGTCACAGTTACACACCAACAGTGATTTTAATTCTTTTGGGCAATTTATTACTATCGTTTGAAAGCCAAAAAATGTTGATTTTCTTCTTCAGAAGCATTTCAGAAGGCTGCAGGACTGAGTACACATACTGCTGAAAATTAGTTTTGTGCTCTCCCATGGCCTGTTGGGTGAATCTGTGATGAGTTACTTGTCCTTTTCTTCCTCTCATTCTCTGGGGTTTGGGATTCTGGGCTCTTTCTACCAGGGATTTGTCTGACTGCTGTGATGTTGCCAGCCTAGCCCTGCAGAGAACATTATTATAGGGAAAGTCCTCCCTCTCTCTCCTCCTTACCATCACTGCCAAAATGTATGAGCCCTTTGGCAGGGGGAGAGCTGGCATTTAGTCTTCAGCTCACCACTGGTGACGGGGGAAATTTTGGCTTCTTCCAAACACATGCAAACTTCTAGCAGAAACTTCTGCCAACACATGTTCAGTGCTGCCTTGTGCACAATAGAGAAAATACTGGTGAAGGCAGGAGTGCATCACTTGGGAGCATTTCTGTCTGAATAGGGAGATATTACTGGAGGCTAAGGACAAGTCACCCCGTGTAAGCAATCAGATGGAGATGTGCCATGGTGGTAACCTGGTGCTCTGTAGGACAGCAGTGCCTGTGAAAGCCTGGCATGAAGCAGGAATGGTCCCTTGGCATGCTGCTGTAATACCACAACATCAGATCCTCTTTGTGGGGGGCAGGATGAGAGTGGGGGAAGTGTGCCCCTGCTTTGTGATGCTACACAGTGTAGTAAAATAGCAGGGAAGGTATGAGTTGCTGAAGGAGAGATTTAAGTTCCTGGCAGATGTTTCCTTCTCTGCCTGCCAGGGAGTTGGCTTATTATTAATACTTAGAACCTTTCTGTTTAATTAAACAGTAGCTAGAGCCCAAGGCACATGGCTTTCTGAGCAGGCATGCAGAGCAGCAGCCTTGCCCAGAAGGAGAGGGCAAGGATGCTGCTCAGGGTAGTGCCACAGCAAACAGAAATGCTTTAAGGACTAACATATCCTGATCTCTTTGAAAACAGTATCCAGACTGGGATTGATATCAGCACAGGAGATGCTCTTACCCCTAAGATAATTAAATCGAGGAATCTGTGGATAGTTTTCTAGGGAAATCACCAGCATTAAAGAGCATATTATTAAAAGAAGGTGCTCTTAAAGCCTTCATGAGTGCTCCGAGTCAAGATGACATATTGATACAGAGGAGTGGCACTTTTAGAGAATAATTTCTGCATTAAAAATGAGCAAAATTAAGATAACCCAATAATGCCTTGCTCCAGCAAGTTCCAGCGCAGCTATTACAACACGGCTTTTGTGCTGAATGAGTGAACCCATGTAGACACAGGAGGTTCCCTGTGGCTAATGCCACCACCCCTGTAAACCTGGACATAAGTGAATTTTAGAGGGAAACAGGGTCTTTTTTTTAGTGGAAGTCACATTTTTCCTCTTCCCAGCACTCCCACATACTGTGCCCAGCTCTGCTGGGGGAAGCCCAACCAGGGCTCCTCATGTCTGCCACATCTGTGTCCATTTTGACACAGACTGATTTGTCTTACAGCTCTTTTCCAATCTGAATGAGTCTATGGTGTCTAAAAGCCTGGATCCTATGCTGAAGGGCATCTGAAAGGCTGGGAAAAAGAATTTGAAGCAGCTGGGTCCAGGGAATGATCCTTTACAAGAGGCACTCAGGCATGTGAGATTCCTGAAATTATACACAGTGAGTTCTTCCTGATAAAAATACCTATCTATATGCAAAAAAGTGGTATAAACATTGATATTTATGATGAATAAACACACTTGACTACCAGAAAAGAAGGATCAAATCCTAGGAAGAATATACACACATTATTTCAAGTATTAAAAATGTAGTGGAAATACAGAGAAGCCCCAGGACTCCATGTCTGCATGGGGTTAAGGGTGTGTAGCAAAATGTGAAAGTCATGTAAAAATAATAGATACAAGGATCTGTGCACAAAATCAAAATACTAGATAGAAGAGGAAAAAAAAAAAAAGGTCTTTTCTTCTGCTTTATTTAACTTCCAGTCAGAAACTCAAGGGTTCACAGAGATTCATCCATAATTCACAACTCACAAGAATTGTTCAGGAAAGTTTTTGTCCACTCCTTGAGCAGGAAACATGATGGTTCCAGAATGAGCTCCTAAAAAAGCTGATCAGAACTTCTTCCTGATTTCTGGTCTGTTTTACATGGAGGCAGATTTTCCAAACTGTCTAAATAATAATGGCTATTTTGAGAGATGTTGTACTGTATTTTGAATTCCACACGAAACAATTTGTAAATTAATAGATTAATTAATAGATTAAAAGCAGCAGTACAGACAGGCTGCTCAGATAAAAACCCCTGAATATATATTTCCTATTCACTGTTGCTATTATCAGATTTCATAGAATAGTTTGGGTTGGAAGGGATCTTAAAGGTAGTCTAGTTCCAGTACCCCTGCATGGGCAAGGACACCTCCCAGTAGACCTTTTTTCCAATACCCACACAAGTTATTTTTACTGTTCACATGAAACATCTTCACTATTAGCTGCAACTGACCTTTTGATTTCAGGCTGCCTGAACAATCAGTGGAGGAGAAAGAGGAATCCAAAACATCCAAGGTGAGATGATCTCCAGGACCATCATACAGAACGCTTCTCAGTTTTTAGTTGATATACAGGATAGTTCATGGCATATGGCATTGTACCACTATTATTTTGATGACAATGTTGAGTGTTACTGGCTGTCAGATCACACAGAGTCTGATTAAAGCCTTCCTAGTTTAATTTCTGACCAGTCACTCACCAGCCACCTTTGAAAGATCACGAGTCCCTTATGTGCAGTCAGACACAACTTGGTTTATTACCTGTATCAAAACTGCTCTCTCCCAGGATGGCTCAAGAAAAAACCTTATTTGAATCAGACCTCGTTGTAATTTTCTGTCTATATCCATGCTCAGAAGCATGGTGCAAATTCAGCTTGATGAACAAGATACAAAATTTTGAGTTTGTCATCAACACGAGGACATCTGTGAAGAAGCACTACAAATATCTTATGTATCCACTTCACATATGCCTTTTGTAGGCAATTCCTAATTCTTGATTACTACAAAAAAATTCTCATTCTTATATCCAGGATTATTTGGATCAATCCTTTACACACATCCCAAACTTGCATCACACTCTAAGAGAGCGAATTAGCATCTCTTATACTCTATGCCCCAGATAACTCAAGCTCATAGAAAAATTCTGACCATAATTCAGTCACTTACAGCAAACTGAAAAGCTCTTAAATAAATAGCTCTTTCAGGGCTCTACTTTTCCATGTTTAAATTTCCTCTGTGTAAATTTTGTTTGATAATACCATCGATATATAACTGCAGACTAGAACAAGTTCAGTATTTCACAAGGACTAAAATAAAGAACTAATAGCAAACTGTTTTTTGAAGACTTTTCCCTGAGGTCTTTGTTGAGATAACACGTGCCAATACATGTAGGCACACGAGGTAGCACTTGTCAGACATAGGCAGGCAAGGATATTCGGAAGAAGATTATTCAGATTTCAACTGATATCCAGACAAAGGATGTGGAGTCAGCTGGGATTTTCCAGTCCCCTGCCATTCCTCTGTGCTGGGAGCAGGAATGATCTTGCTGCAATACTGACAACTGTTTCCTGAGGTTCATCTGATCTCATTTGTGATGGGTGAGATCCTAACACGTAAAAGCAGATGTGTTGCTGGGCAGTAGCTGCCACAGCCATTTCCTCTACCATAGGAGGACAACAGTGCACTGAACACCTACATCTGTGCTTTGGCATTGACCAAAGAAATCAGGCAGAAATTTTGGCTCATTAGAGTGTAAAGTAAATGTGAGGAAGAGCTACATGGATGAGTGGAATAATCTGTTGCATAACCACATTTCCCCCTCCCATTCTTTTTCACAGCAAATTTTCACATTCAAGAAGCTTCTGGAGATGGTTACATTCCCTGGAGTACAAGGAGAGAGGAGAGAGAAGCAATATATCTTTTACCACACAAAGCCAAAATCTTCACATCCCAAAAGCCAGAACAGGTATGGCACAGAGACAGGAAAATTATATGGAAAACTAGCAAGCCCCGACCCCCTTTCACACCTAGCAGAGCCTCACTGCTGGAGGTAGACACTTTCTCTTTTTTTCCTCCTGACTGCTATTCCTCTAAGTTCTGGTATGAAAATACAAAAAGAGATGTATGATTTATCTCCCTTTTTGCCAGGCAGACTTCTAAAGAGCATTCTGAAGCACATGATTTGCTTTTCTGGATTGACTGATATGGTTCAGATTCTTCATTAGTTATTTTCAGTGATGCAATGAGCATCATATCTGCAACATGAAAGCAAGAAAACAGTTTATTTTCCCATGTTTACAAAACAGTAGATATTTGTGTTCCTTGAATCCCATTTTATCATTGAAAATCTTTTGTTATATCTTCTGTCAGAGGAATGCTTGTTCTCAAACTATTTCATTACATTTTGTGAATGAGTTTGACATAAACATGCAAACTAATGCTGTTAAAGGCTATTTGAAAAAAAAAAAATCCAAACCAAAACCAAACAATGTTCTCTGATGCTACAAATCCGTGTTGCTCTTTCACTTGTTACTTCACAGCATTCTCTCTCCTGTGGTTTCCAAACTACTCTCTCAACACCTCACTGAATGCAGAGATTGTTGTGGCCACTTCAATTGTGCAAGTCCAGTTCTCCTCTATATTGTCCTTTATCTTGTGTTTAGTACATTGGCAGCCATCTCTTATGTTTTCTTCTTTGTTGCTTCTTGGGAGGACCTCCTGAATTACTGCACAACTTCCTTCCTTCTTTTCCACAAAGGTCCTCCTGGGTTAGGAATTTTTGTAGTCATGAAGAGCATACACCACCAGGATTTCCTGCACAGTGATATTAGTGCCTTAGATTAGAACTACTCACTCTTCTTTTTGTAGTAGCTGTGGCTGTGTGTTGCCTCATGTACACTGGGACTGATCCTGATGCTGATATTCTCTTCAGCTGTTATGCACAGAAGGTCCTAAATTGCCCTTTCTAAATACTGCAGTGATATGAAGAATATGTATTAGGAATAGACTATTAAGCTCAACCTAGTCACTATACATATCCACTAACATAAATGAAATTACAGGCAGGGTGATTCCTTAGACTTTTTGTTTGTTTGTTTTATTGTATCTTAATATTATTGTGACCCAATATACCCCCAAATAGCTATGTTTTGTCACGAACAGCTTCATTCCAGTGCAAGAATTTACTCTTCAGGTTTCCCATGCTTGCTTCTTGGTTAAATGTTTTCATTTACATCATTGTTTTTCCATCTCCAAACACTTTTTGACTAATTCAAATATTTTTAAGTCTGACAACTTATTTTCAAAGCCTGCTTTCAATAGGCAGTCAGTAGATACTGTAATTGCCTTATTTCTGTGACATTCAGTATTTAATTTCAGATCTGGATAGTGCGTGTATCATACACGTTTTTTCAAATATATGTACATTTAAAAGTATCTGTATGTACATTATATGTGTACATTAAAAAAGTATTTATTTTTATGCTTTAAAGCACTTTCAAAAGTGTCTATTTTGGACTATTGCATTTTGTCTGTATACAGTCCACATCTACATGACCCCAAATTCTCTTTAACTTTAAATCTTCAGGAAAAAAAAATAAAGAAAAAAAGAATAAAAGAAAAATAAAACCACTGTAAAAAGCACAAAACTAACCATTATATTTTAATGATGCAATGTTAGTTAAATGCTACAGAGAAGAAAAGTGAAAATAAATATTTTTTAACCTTCAGTTCATTTTAGTTGGGCAGATATGAAAAATCAATCTTGGCAGAAATGCCCAAGGTTCAAAGGTTCCCCAATTTAAAGGCAGACGTTACGTGACTGAAAAATTTATTCCAGCTTTTGTCTATGTAATGTTACCTCTGCTGTCCATAAGCTAAATGAATACTATGTATTATTTTGAGAGAGTAATACTATCTGAGAGAGGATATAATTTCAGCTCTTAATGAAATACTTCACCATTTCTCACTAGAAAAAACCTTAAGATTTAATCAAAGAAAGACATGACCAATAGTCTAATAATTTTCAAGTGTGTATGATATATATGGACTGGAAAATTTGCTTTATTCTTCAACATTTTCAGTCAAAGGGTGGTTTTTCCTCTAAAAACACAAATTCAGGAAAAGAGATGGAAAGACAAAAACATTATTTGACAATTGTTCCACTTTTTTTCTCTCTACAATACAAAAGATTTACAGCTTTTAGCAATCATCAGTAACATTCACTTGGACAGATTTTAATGTATATTCTGATAAAAAGACTCAAAGATAGATTAAGCCATCTTCACTAAAAATAAAAAAATTAAAATAGCAAAAAACTTATATTGAGACACAGGTAAGTCCAAAAATCAAATATGCTACATGCAATTTCACTTTAAAAGACCAGACTTTTAAAAAAAAATATGTTAATTACATTTTACTTCCTTGCTTCTGACACAAAACTTAACCCTGAGTTTGATAGCTGACCTAGTGCATTATCTAGGGTGGGTGGGGAAAGGATCTTATCAAGGTGTATAAATACCTGATAAGAGGGTGTGAGGAACACAGACATCTGGTCTTCCTGGCAGTGCCCAGGGACAGGCCAAGAGGCAATGAGGATTCCATTTAAACCTAAGGAAAACTTTTTTCACTCTAAGGTGATACTTCAAAATCTGCATTTTCGGAGCCATTCAAACCCCACTGGACACAGCTCTGAGCAGTCTGCTCCTGCCAGCATTGCTGTTACTTCTTAGGGTGATACTGATAGTTTGCAATGCTGTGGAACTTCAAAAAACCCCAAACAAATCTCAATCTTTGTTGCCTTCCGATGCAGAAGTCTGCTGTCCAGTCCTTGCCAAATTTAACATAAGGGCAGAGAGTGGAACAGTGGCCATAAAAGGATGTTGAGAGAATGTGCTGTGATAATACAGCAGAATAAGTGTACAGGATGTCTAATAAAGTATATTTAGTTTCCCAGAATATTAATTTCCAACAGCTGGAGACTCAGTGTCTTCCTGTTCTGTTTTGGTAGAAATCCATAGATTTCTCATTAGCTGCCTTCTGGAGTTGCTCCTTCAGCTCCATGAACTTTTTAACATCCAGGAGCTCCTCTGGCAAAAGGTCCCACAAGTTAACTCAGCAGTGTGGAAGGAGCCACTTCTGGGAATTGGACTGCAGGAGTGAGAGGGTGGGTAACCCACTGGTAGCTGAGCTGAGATTCTTTCTTAGGTATAAGAAAGAAGACATGATGAATGTCAAAGCACTTTTTCTTACCATATATTATGGTCATGTCTTCTCTTTCCTCTCTCCTGTTTCAACTCTGTTCTTCATTATAATAGTCCTCTTTTGAGGTGGTTGTTTTTTTCTGTTCCACTTTTTCTTCTGATTCCTCCTTTTATTTTTACAATAACAAGAACATCTTGAAATAATAATAATAGCTATTGAATTATAAATTTCAGTTCACAGTGTTAAAATTTCATTTGAAGTCAGACAGAGAGGGTCTCATCAAAACATCTGTCTTTTTTTCCCATTTTTTGTCCTTTTTTTTTTTTTTCTGTTTCTTTCCTTATCTCATGGTTTTATTCAGAAAACTGCCTCAAGTTTAGCAGCTTCCCATTAAATGAGAGCTTCACTGTAGTAAAAAGTACTTTGTATTATCAAGAAGTTATTTGCAAAGAAGAGGTAATGAGGACAAAAAGAAAATAATGATCATATAGATACTTGTTATTTTTACTACACAGTTTGTTACACTGACACCACATTAAACTTTGTCTAACAGATACATCCAGCTATCTTCAGCTGAGGTTCATCCTGGCTTTAATTCACTGCGTGCCAGCAATTTGGTACTGTCTCTCCAGAAGTCAGTCTGACATAATACTCTGTGTCAGTCTTTCACTTTGTGCCTCTTTGAATGTATGTCCTAAAAAACAGGTTGACTCAATTGGAATAAAAATATCCTGGAGTAAAAAACAAAACCGTGGCCATCCAATCGTCCAATATCATTATAGAATTTAACATGCACAGTACTCTCAAGATTTCATTAGCTTATTGAAATTCCTTATACCTACAGATAGAAATTGTCAGAACTGCACAGATGTGTACCTGCTGCTCTGATATGCTACTCAGGGAAATTAAACTGATGAGGTTGCTGAAGGTTTCCATGAATATAATGAAAAAGTGATTCCAGCCCCAGCAATTGCCGGGGGAGGAAGGCTTCTGTGGGACCCATTCATGGTAATCTGCAGACACAGCTCATATATTTGGTTTTGGGGTCTTTGTGGCAATTATGTACACATAGTAGGGATCAGGGGATGATCAATAGGATGATTTTAAACAGTATGGACTACCTGACTATTCCAGTGAGAGCTGGCCAGGCAGGATGTTAGAGCTTTGGTTAGGGCTTGATGATATCCCCATAGTGTTCAGAGAAGCCACAGTCTAGGAGGGTGGCAAGGGACCACCAAACCCAGGACTACTGGGGACTCCAACAGCAAGGTCTTCAAATTATGTGAAATCAGGTCATCTCAGACAAAGGCAGTTATCATGCTTGATTTTTGGGCTAAAATATGAGTCTAGTCCCACCACATCTCACCTACAATTAATGCAGGCCAAAATGCACCCTACAGGTTTGTGGAGGACCCCAGTATGGGGCCATCCCCTTGACTTCTATGGGGAGGCCTTTCTGTTCCTCAGGAAGGATTACTGCCATGTTGCTCAGTCACTGGCTACAGATCTAGGATAGATTTCCCTTCAAAGTACCCTTCAAAAATCTGTCCCCCTCCTGCCTGAGCCCCTGCCATTCTCAACTTTCTCTCCAGAGCTGAAGAGGCTGAGCCAGCTGTGCTTGTGAGACCACTGAGGCTAAAATCAAAGTAGCCACTTTCATGAGCTGAGCTGATGAAATGGCACTAGTCACCTTAGTTTTCTGTTATGACTTCTGTTTATGTGTGTATGGCTGGGCAGTTTAGTTTCTCTTCGAGATGAACAATTTTTCTTCTGTGTTTATCAGCATTGATGAAATTGCCAGCTTGCATTTACTTGACAGAGCTTGCAATAGCTTGTTAAAGGATCAAGCAACCTTGAGTAAAATATGTAGAAACATAGCAAAACTTTGCAGTTGCAGCCTGGAAGGAAAAACATACTCTCTCTGCTTGGGAAGGGTGGGGATGTCAGAATCACAGAGGTTCCAGTGGGCGTAATGAAACACCCCAGGGGATTATCCATATGACTTGACATCTAGAGGAAATGCTGGATAATTGCCACCCACAATTTTGAAACGATGGATGACTAACAAACTCAACTGCCAGTCAAGGAGACAGTTTTGTGGGAAGGATGATTCATGTGAGAACAATGTCACTTTTTCTTCTTCTTTTTTATTTTTTTTCCTTACTGATGAATGTGGTAAAAACAGGTAAAATAGTCACTAGTAACTGAAACAACCATGAGTTATAAAAGATCATTCCAGTCTTTCTTGGTGGCTGCTTGTGGTTTACAACCTTACTGGAAAACACAGAAGCTTTGGGCATCCCCAAATGAGAATAACAAAAGCATAGGGCAAATGCAGTGTCTGACATTTTGCTTGGCTTGGTGAGGACCCGTATGATTTTAGGATATCCACGTGCTTCCCATCATGTGTCTTTACCTCACATAGTGGCACTGGTCCAGGTCACAACTCCTTCTCATGTCTATCCAGGATGAAGCACTGTTGTTTTGAAGAAGACACTTCCGAGGCAAGTGTTCAATAGCTACACCAACCACTATAGCTAAAACTGGAGTAAATTACTTCTGGTTTTGAACAGCCTTCAAGCTGTGTGAAAGAGTCTTCAGCAAAGGACCATGAGTGTGGTTTGTTCATGCAGGCAGCCCCCTGCATAATCCTTTCCAGCTTTAGCTTCAGTTCACATTGTCAACCCATAGGAACCTCATTTTTCAGAAAATTAAAAGTTTCATGCCTGTGAACTGTTCCATTCGGTGTCAGCTTTGCCAGCATCTCTAAATATTGAGGTCAAAACCTGGAAACCTATACCCACACTAAAATGCTGCAGTGTATTACAGACTGCTGCTGAGAGGAGTTTCACTCAAAAAAGCCAAACCAGTCTTAGGAGGTAAGAAAAACTCCCCCAGCTCCATCAATCTGTAAGTGAGGTGTCTAATCCAAGCTAATTGTCCAGGTGGGAGGAGTTGGCTCTTGAGGTGCCTGTTTCTGTCTTGAGTATAAAAAATGTGTGTGACAAATCACATTAAACACCTAACCTGCAGAAGAGAGAAATCCCACTCACTTTATCTGCCTTACAGGCATAGGGGTTGCTTGGGGGATACATTTTAAAGTGTTGACTCCTGCATTTGGCTGCTGCTAGGCAATCATGGATAGCAATACGTTTTAATGCATTTGCAGTGTTATATATCACATTGAAGCAACAATATTCCCTCTGGTTTGTGGTCACAGCCACAATGCTAGCTGAGACTTTGACCCCCTGCTCCAATCTCACTGAGAGTATCATTTTCAAGTGAGGAGTTTCTGCCTGCCCTTTTAATAAAGCAGGGTCAAAAACTGTTTCTGTGCTAGGAGAGACACAGGCCAGCTGAATGCTTGGAAGAGACTTTTCTTTAGGATCCCTGGTCAATAAAAAATGCTGTAACATGAAAAATCGGGAGAATTATTTGAAAGGCTCTAAGAGTCATCAAAGAATGTTAAAGTGGGAAAGGGCCTCCACAGCTCTTGGTTTCACCTAACTTATATTGTGTCCTTAAGATTTATGTAGGTCCTATTTTTTCCAAGTATTGTCAGCCATGGGACACACAGTTCTTGTTTCCTTGCAGATTCTCTGCTCACTTTGCTGGTTTCCAGGACAGAGCTTTTCCTGGTATCTGTGGCAGCTCTAGGTTCATGGTTGGGGTCAATAGCTTTAGGGTCTTTTCTAACCTAAACGATTCTATGAATCTAAGATTTTGTCCATGTGCTTTGACTCAAACAACAGAATGAAGATACCCATGTTAAGATCAGTGTTGCAGAGGCCCTGACACCTAAGCATCAAGTTTCCAAGTATTCTCTGAACCACCTAACACTGACTTAATTCTCAAATGCCTTTAGTACACAACAAGAAGAAAACAACCCCACCATATCATATAACTATTACTGATATATCTTACCATTTTTAAGATGCTTTTTCCTAGACCCTGGCCCCAGATTCCTGTATTTACTACTGTTCCTCCAAGTGAAATATGCAATCATCTCATAATTCAGTGAGACGATGTGAAGACGATGTGATTAGAATGGAACTCTGAGAACTTGATTTCTAATGAGTTTCAATTATCTCTGGTACACAACCAGATGCACATAACCTGTTATTGGATATTAACACTCTATTCATTTCCCTCTGCCAAAATTATTTGCATCACACGCAGAGAGAAGAAATCAGCCTTTCAAATAGGAAAGTGGTAGATGTTTTAGTTGTAAGTAGATGTATGTTATGTAAATAGATGTTTTAATTTTCGTTTTAGTGAAAAATAATGAACTACAAGAAGTAAAACAATCAGTATTATATGATAAAAAGAATCTAATTCAGAAGTATCTATTTTTTTCGTAAAACAGAGAAGAGTTTTCATTAAAGTGAATTTGCATAAACTGCTTGCTGAGCAGGTTGTTTCTGTGGAAATAAAGAGTCTCCATAATTAAAATATTCTGTTGCCAGCTTGGTAAAACCTTTAAGTATATGGTTAAGTCCACGTTCTCAGGTGATATCTATGTAAAGAAAGGATCAAATGCATTTAAGCATGTGGTAAATGCCACATTGTTTCAAAGTTGAAATTAACATCCCTGTTTCCAAGCTAGTTATAGTTATAACTTTATTAATATTTTTTACTCCCAGTGCATTTAATCTTATTTTTGTGAGCTTTAAACCATAGCATTTTGATCTTGTGCACCTATTATTTTAATCTAATTGCTTTTCAATATATGCTTTCTAGAACCATTCAAATTTATGGATGATTTTTTGTTATCCCCTGCCTATTTCAAGTATGACATATGCAGACCCCACCTACCTGTTTGGCAGAGCATTCTGTTTGGTGAATTCAGGATGATGTGATATGGCAATTGCATAACAAGAAGTCAAACTAGCATGACTGTCAGGACTAGGAGAGATGAAGGAGGAATGACAGAGTTACAAATAACTGTCCTCAGCGTGGGGTTTGTGCTTGTTTCAGTCTATTTTAAATCTTTCAAGTCTGAAGTGCAGCGGAGAAAAAATAAGACACAGCTAAGGTAGAAAAGCCTCTTTTGACAGGACTGTATCAAAGCTTGAAAGGTCCCTGGCATTCAGAGAGCCTAGTGCTCCTGAAGGAAATTGCAACTTAAGGAAAATTTGGGTCTTTATCTTGTCTAAGTTTAATCCCATTAGTGGAAATCGTTTTTTTAATGTGGCACATAAAATATTTTGGGATCCAACTGAAGACATTTTCTGGTGCCAATTTTTTTTCAGTGCTTGAAGTAAAATGACCAGTTAAATTGTCCATTTACCAGGTGATTTCCATGGTAATGTTGTAATTCTTAATACAACATGTAAGGAATTGTATTGTTTCCAGCATTTACGGACTGATGAGAGTAAGGGACTGACAGGAAAAAAGGAGATTAGTGGCTTACCTCAAAAGCAGGGCACTTGCAGTCGGATGGGACCCTCAGCAAAAAAATATCTGCACTTGCCAATTAAAATCAGATGGTCTCTCAAACCATCCTTACTATTCTCAGTTGTCATAAAACTAGTGGATGTTTCCTTTAACACAGGTGCCCGTGATGCCTATTGTGGACACCATTAACCTTGTGGCACCCACCAGACAGCAGTGACACGGGAAGAAGCAGTGTAGTGGCCTCATCAATAAAAAGTCCCTAAATTAGCAACTTTCAGTTGCCTGCTGTAGAAGGGGCATACATGAGGATTGTGGAAGGTCAGGCATTTTTGCACTCTGTAGCAAACTGCTGGATAAGTTCTGGTGTTTCAGAGTAACTGGGTCCCTCTGGTACACTGTGAGCCTCTCTAGATGCTGGAGTGATAAGAAGTTCTAGACCATTTTCTCAAGTGAGCACAGATCTCTTCCTTTCCCCTTGTCCCTGAGTCCTGGTGATGCTGAAACCAACAGAAATGTGCCTATAAACCAAGGATATACAGCTGCATGGTGCAGGCTGCAGGAAGTAGTTTGGCTTCTCTTGAAGTCAAATAAAAGTGAACAGGAAGGATGAGGATACAGGCTCTACCCCTGGTAGCTGTAACTCCCCTTCTCCTCCTTTGGGATGTATCTGGCTGAATCTCTCCCAGAGCTACAGTGCAGAAATATATATTTGTTGCAGTAGAAACACAGAAAAACAATTAGAAGAAACTAGTAAAAAACAAATAAATTAAAAAAATAAAGGAATAAGGGAAAGGACAGGGACCAAAAAAAACCAACTTGTTTTTCTATCAGCCTGCACTGCAGTCTGAAGTGGGGAAACCATGTGGGTAGATTACTCCCACCCCATCTGGGAAAAGGGCATGGACCCCAGTGTAAAGAGTGGCTTTGACCAGATATACCTCTAATAGCAGGCTAGTGCAAGGACTGTCCTTGGTGAAGCCTTCTTCTCATGTGGGACCAGCCAGCCCTGAAGGGTACAAAGGACACTGGCATGGACAGCCTGAACTGAAAGCATCTCCTCTTGCACCTGGGAGATCAGACCATGGAAGTGCTTTCTTTTCAGTGTGAAAACTAGGTGGGGCTCTGGAAGAAGACATTTGTGGTCTGAATATAATAAAGCTGTTTCCTGGTTGCACTGTTCAGAGCAGCTTCTTAGAAGGTGTTTCAGTGCATTGGGAGACAGCTGGCTGATGTTTTGTAATGGCACAGCACAGATGGAAGTGCTCCTGTGGCATCACTTTATGATGTGCAAGTGTGCATCTCAACACACTGTATGGAGCAGAAATGTGGTTGTCTAGCAAAAGACACCATCAGAGAGAAATATTTTGCATATTTAATTTGTTAGGGTTTAAGAATATATCTTAAGGATCTATCTGTTAACTTCAGAATCTGACCATCTAATGCCCTGGGTGATTTTGCATCTTGCCTAAATTGCTTTTAGGCACTTTCCCTGATAGTTATTGTGTTTCCCAGACTGAATTAAATTACACTGATCTCTGATATATGATTCCCCCCGAGGAAAAACCATTGCTTGTACAGTTTCAACATATAAAAATGAAAATGAAATTAAATGGTGTATCTTTTCTTAGAACATAAGTTGTTACTTTAAAACAACAACTATGGATGGTGTTAAAACAAATTAATAGGTGGCTTCCAGAACTCTTTTCCACTTCACTCAGGACTTATAGCATTGCCAAAATGTGGGTAAAGTTTGTGAACTGATTTGTACAAGTTTCAGTCAAAATTCTTTGTTCTTATCTTGTTTGACAAGTCTTCTTTTGACGTGCAAACGACAGGGAAGTATGGGCATCACACATTTTCATCTAGTATTTTAATTGCTGAGTCTAAATTTGGCAGTGTCTCCACCTTAATGGAACTTAATGGTACTGTAATTGCTTGGTGGTGTCATGGAGAATCGATTCTTGATTATGTTCAGGAATAGCACTTTCATGTCTCAACTGAATTCAAACATAGAGACGTTCCTGCCAATGGGAAAATATGCCACAAAACACCTCATCATCATCCCTGATGATAAACAGTGGCACTAATGTCTTGGTAATAACTTTAGTCTTTTTTGTAACAAATAATTTCTTTGTATTTTAGCACCTTATATTAAACTGCTCTCTGAGGCCTGAGAAGCAATGTTATGTTTCTATTACAGTAATTACCCCGCACATAGTATGGGAAATTATGTGTGCTTGAGAAATTCTTATCTTTATTATAGTGTATGTAAATCATGCTTTATTATTGTTTAGTTTTGTGGTTTTTTTTTTCAACCAGAGTGATTGCTTATGTAAACAATTGCTCTAAATTAAAGTTGTTCTTTCTAGAGGAATTGTCCCACAGCAAAGGCACTGAGATGTTCTCCACAGTTGAGGAGGACAGTGAGTGTTTAAGTTCCTAGCTACCAAGATGAGACCTCAGATTAGGAGATGCTCAGAAGGGTTGTTTATACACAGGGTCATGTATTTGGTGGTTGTGCTGAGTCAGAACATCCTCAAGTGCAGTCAGAAGAGGATTCAAGCATCTGAAAGCAGCCTGAAGTCCAAACCATGTAGCATTAGTGATGGTTTTGCACTGACATTTGTAAATCAGCCTCTCTGGTTGCTGGGACATGCAGGTTTACATAGGTTCCCTCAGACACTTCATATAGTAGAGTGCCCCAGGCTGTGCCCTTCCCAGATGCCAGGTCCTTTCCTACAGAAATGCAGTGTATGGTGTTGCTGTAGTTGTCTGAACTGACTCAGCCAGGGACAGGGATGAGCTGCATTCATGATCTGGAACTTGATGTCTCACTGCTGTTGCACCTGGACTCTGTCTGGGAAAGTTGGACACTTGGCAGGTCAGCCCAGCAAGGCTAAATGCAGTGTGTGTTTTGGTGAAGGTGCAGCCTGAGGGCGCAAATCTGGAGGTGAAGACATCAGTCTGGTGTGAAAACATGTGTCTAGGAATAAAGGATACCAGAGTGCACTGAAGCTGGTCATTGTAGTTCGGAAGAAAAGATGCTGATGAAGATCCTGTGGCCAATGAAGTCAGTGAAAACTCCTCAGCAGGAGGAGTTTATAAACCTTGTGCAGCTGTAAATGCATTATCAAAATGTGGATCTGACATGATTGTCAAAAAGAGGTCGGTGGAAAGGACTGCCAGTGCCCCTTGGGTTGCTGTTAGTAAAACAGATCAGCAGAACCTTGTGTCCAGTGAGAGCTGGGAGGAACCTGGACACCTTCTGATGCTGGTATCTGTGAAAGCCACAGGGTGGGTCTCAACTTCTCCACAGTTACCGTTCTTATCAAAGAAAAAGAAATCAACCCCTGAAACTGGAGATCAAGGAGGAGAAAATATAGGTAAAAATCTAGTTTCCTCTTTCTACTTTCCTCTTCCTAATTTACATCTTCAAATGCCAGTAACCAGACATGTGTAGGCCAGGTCAATTCCTCATATGAGTGAAGTGGTCCTTGGAAGCAGCAGAATTCCTGAAAGTACTTTTAAAAGGCAAAACAAAGTTGCTATTGCAAGTGTCACAATACTACATGCATTTCTGACATGCTTTTTCTTGATTACATGTCTCCAGAAAAGGGAGATAAAAGATGAAAAAGAACATAAAATTGTGTGTAAAAGGCTTCATGTCTTCCTCTCCTGTGGTGATCTAGAGATGTCTGTGCTAATTTTGGTAAGCCTAGTAGCTGAGTTCAGGTGTCTCAAGTGTTGAATGAAAGAGCAAGAGCTGATCAAACACTGAGCTGAAACTGTCACTTCTCATGATGGCAGCTGACAAAGACCCATCCTGGTGTGATGATCTGGGAGTCTTTTAGCACTCCCTGTTGGAAGCCTGCTGTTTGACTTCTTGTTGAAATGTCTTTATTGTCTAATCTTTTCCAAATGCAGCTTTTTGTTCTCCCAAGGGATGTTAACTGTCAATCATCCAAACTCCACACTGCTTTGGTAATTAGCCAGTTTTTTTGGTCAGAGGCCAAGAAATAAAAAGGTGAACCCTGCTGTGAACTGAAAGGAGGAAGTTAAAGTGGAATTATACGTGAGACTTGGAGACTCAGCTCTCAGCTACCAATGATGGGTCCAGCTTCAGTGCTCTTACACTATAATATTCAGCCTACACTGGCAGAGAAGCTGGTCCTTAAGCTGGGGCAGAAAGGATGACTGGAAATATATGGGAGTTAATTTTTTTCCTGGGTTAAGGAACACTACAGACCATCATTCAGGTGGTCTCTGAAAAGATCTATAAGCCATAGGTGACTTTGTAGGATTCGTGCTCTAGCTGTCTAACATGGAAATGGTCACCCTATCACTGACATGTTTCCTCCTGTGCCTTAGGATGTTTAATCCTCTTGCAGCTCAGGCATCAGCACTGCAGCACAGTGCCCAGCATCTGCCCTCTCAGGCTTCGCTTTGGTCAAACCAAAGGTGGAGCTTCCTATAAATGAGGTAAATGGGATTAGTCCTGTTCAGTGAACTGCAGCAAAACACTTTGATGTAAGCCTAAGGCTTTCAGTTGCATGTTTAGATGTATCATTGAAAAATTGATGTCTTTAGATCCACAGGAGTCTGGGGGTTAGTTTCTTGTGCCAACAGAGTTTATTGAATTTCAAGGGCTAAATTTACTCTTGGCCCAAATTGACATAATTGAAGTTACTTCAAAGAATGAAGGAAGAACATTTAATTTTAACTCAGGTTTTTAGCTGACAGAAGAGAATTAGGATGGATCGTATTTGTTTCTTATACCATGCAGCATTCAGAGCGTTTTTATTTATCACTATTTTAAATTGTCAAGTATTCCAGATTAGAGGCAAGAAAAGGCAAGATGATGACAAATTATATGCTCTAATTCACTCATATATTATATGTGAATCTGATTCTGCTCATTAGTTACAAGCATTAATATGAAACATCATGATAAACTGTACATTAATTCTCATCCTGCCATCCATGTTCCAATAGAGAAGGAACTCCATCCCCCTGAAGTCCCTCAGGGATTGAACAGTTGGATGAACTTCAGTGCACCCACCTGGAAGTAAGAGAGAGCACTTACTTTGCAGATGTCAGTTCAGAGTGAGAGTCATGACTTTTCTAATTACTTCTATAATGCATAATGAGAATGTCGAGATTGAGACACTGTGGGTACTCTAAGATCCTCCTGCCTGGGTTTCTCTTTCTTAGAACAGTGTGGAAAAGTCCTTCCACTATCTCATAGCACATTTCTAGTGCATGGGTTTTTGAAGTGGAAGAAAATTCATCGTTACATCCTTGATCCACAATTCATTCATTGTGGAAACTATTTTCCCCTCTTTTAGAGTGGAATTGTCTCCTGTTAGGGCCAATTAAAGCCCTTGAAGAAGGTCCTTTTTATTCACATACCGCAGCTGGTTCTCACAGTAGTGACATTGTGAAAGGGTTTCTGCAGGATCTAAACTTGAAGAAAGGTAAAGTATATGCTGGCTGTCCTACTCTACGCTATGCTACTCCTGCTCTACACTGTCCTGTGCTACGCTACGCTACACTGCTCTATGCTACTCTATTCTACTCTACTCAAGGAATAATGTGTTTAAACTAGAACATAGGAAGTCCCACCTCAACATGAGGAGAAACTTTTTTACTGTACAGGAGCACTGGAATAGGCTGAGAGGTTGAGGAGTGTACTTCTCTGGAGGCTTTCAAAACCCACCTGGTTAGATTCCTGTGTGGTCTGCCCTAGGTTATCCTGCTTTGGAAGGAGAGTTGGACTAGAGGATCTCTTGATCATCCTTCCAATCCTTCCAGTCCCTTCCAAACCCTGACATTTTATGGTTCTATGATTCTACTCTACCACTGCTCTGCTCTACTCTACACTTCACCCCTCTGATGCACTCCTCTTTAATCTGAACACATTCTCAGCTTGAAACACATACCAGATCTACTTTTTTCTTTTTCAGAATTTAGTCTGTGTGTATGAACCTAAGAATGAGAACAGCACTGAAGCATTTTCTCACCATAAGAAAGATATAAGCTTTATTTCTCACCATTGGAAATAAAGTGAACATTTGCAAACATGTCTGTAGGTGATTTGTCTTTTTGGTTCATTGATAGGAGGCGAGAGTTAGCGCAGTCCTTTTCACAGACCTTGTAAGGTTTCGGAAGCATCTGAGTGGACCTGAGTGGACAAAAATAGCCTCTGTTCCTGCATTTTAAGGATGTCAGAAGAATAGGGGATGCCTGAAAAAGAATTATGATATTTTATATAGTGCTAAGTTTCTCCTCTTCCAACAGAAACCATTATAATTGAATAGTAAAACCATTGTCTGCAATGACTTTGAGTTACAAGGATCTGTCAGCATGTGGGAAATACCCCTTTGTGCTTATGCTGTTTAGATTTACAAGATCTAACAAATGCTTTTTTTGCTCTCCTACTTTAATATATTGCTACAAGCAATAGAAATTTGCTTGGCATGAGTAAACTCAGAAAAGCAACATGATTCCTCTCTGTGGGCTTGGTCAATTCCTATAGTTTAACAAGTCAAAACACTGTTTTGCAACTACTGTTGAGTGGAGCTCTTAGGTCTGGACCTACATTTAAAAAGATACCTTTTTTTTTTTTTTCCATTAAAAATATCCAAAAATACACACATATTTTACAACAACTTGTGCATGAGACTGTGCACGATACTCACCTGGAGTACTGTGTCCAGTTCTGGATTCCCCATCATAAGAAGAATCTGGAAGAAGAATCTGGAATCCAGAAGAATCTGGATTCCCATCATACTGCTTCTTGAGAATGTCCAGACCAGAGCCATGAAAATGATCAGAGGGCTGGAGCACCTCCCCTATGAGAACAGGCTGAGGACGTTGGGGTTGTTCAGCCTGGAGAAGAGGAAGCTCTGAGGATACTTTATAGTGGCTTTCCAATATCTGAAGGGAGCCTACAAGAAAGCTGGGGTAGGGCTTTTTGCATTGGTGTGTAGTGAGAGGAGAAGGGGCAGTGTTTTAAAAATTGAAGAAGGGAGATTGAGGTTAGACATTAGGAAAAAATAATTTCCTGTAAGGGTGGTGAGACACTGGCACAGGTTCCCCAGAGAAGTTGTGGCTGCCCCCTTCCTGAAAGTGTTCAAGGACAAGCTGGATGGGGCCTTGAGCAACCTGGTCTGGTGGGAGGGGTCCCTGCCCACGCAGAAGGTTGGAATTGGATGATCTTTAAGGTCCCTTCCAACCCAAACCATTCTATGATTCTACAATTTCTATTTATGCAGGACTTGTCTATGCAGCTGGGAAGCGTCAAGGGTAGCAAATAGCTTCAGTAGTAAATATTTGTTAAATGAAAGAGACGAACAGGGCTTGCTCCATGGTAGGTGGTTGTCCTTACAACTTGCTCCATTTGAGATAGATTCTGTCTAAGAAGAATTTTAAATAATATTTTCTTTGCAATGTGTTGTTTAGTGTTAGTCTTCGTGAAACTTCCTTGATGTTACTCTTGAGAAGGCATCAAAAATGCAAATCTAGTATAAAAGAAAACAGTATGTCAGTTCTTTTTTAAATGTGTGATGTTGATTTCAAACTGCAGCTATAAGATTCATGGATAACCTACCAAATATTCATTTATGAATGCATCTTCTTGGATTTTACTGTAATCAAATAAACTATATACTTCAATCATGCCTAACTTCAAGTAAGTGTATTAAAAAAATGCATAAAAACTTCTCCAACCCCAAATCAACAAATATTCTGCCTTGATTGGACAAAATCTAAGTTTGATTTCTCAATATTTTTGTTTTAGGCCATGTTTTCTGTAGAAAACTAGTCAGAAATGGACAGCAGATTGGGCCATGATGTTTGTATAGCTGTCTTGCTGACGCTGTCGTTACTGTTGATATTTCCCATATTATTATTTTTATTCTTATATAATGTTAATAATAAAAATAGCCATTAAAGCAGCAATGAAATGTATCTGGACATCTGGCCAATTCAATCTACTCCATATAAAGTGATTTTTGAATAATAACGAGATGAACAAAACAAGCATTTAGAAGACCACCTGTTCTTTTCAAATCTTATCCAGACCTCTAGAGTCACCAAAGTGGATCCGGAAATATTAGCAGAATATACTCCCTTGAGCAATTTGTAATCATGTATGTATGCTGAATTTAGCATCATCATTAAATTAGGAACTTACTTATGGTACCATGGCACTTTTGCTTCTGAGAATTCTGAGGGGGGAAGAAAATAATTTTGTAATTAATACTTGGAATATCTATAGTGTCCATAGTTAAATAAAAGACTTAAGCAAAAAAAAAAAGGTTCATATTTTATCAATATTCTGTTTCTTTGGTGACAGCTGATTTGGAGACAGTTGATTTGTAACAACTGATCAGTGTGGTTAATTTTACTAAAATGCTTAAAAAATTAAGCTTTTCAGAGAAAATTAAGATGCCTAGGAAAATGTATTGGGTTCATTGGTTTCAAATTTGATTTTGAAAATATTTTTCTTCCCTTCATATTTTTCATTTTTTCCCAAAGACAAAGGTGGAAAGTCCAAATACAGAAGAACTTGCCCTGTTCTTCAATTTTTATAATTTTCTGATTCTTAAAGAGAAAAGTAGAAATCCTTTCAAAAATGAACTATGACTATCCAGAGACAAAGAGGTAAATACAGCTACTTATCTTACAAAGCAGTATCAAAATATTCATTAAAGTAGACCAGCACTGAAACACTCCTACAAGGAAAAATATGCATTAAGATCTTGCTGTATTTGTTTTCCAGAATGAGAAATGCACCCTATACTTCAGTTTAATTGGTCTCAGAACATGCATTTTCAGCTGAGAAACAACAAAATAATGCACATTTGATTTAAGAATTAATAAACCTCTGTGAGATGAGGAAAAAAATTAAAGTCTTTTATCAATAACAATCCAAGTTAATGAATCAAGCGTAGCTTTGGTGCATGTAAGGCTCTGCTATCATTAGGAGAAATAATCTGTTATAAAGATACACCTTCACTATGTTTACTTTTCCTTCCATAAAGCCACCTTATTTTTTCAGGCATTCTGCATGGGTTTTAGACAAGCTGTATCTCTTCATCTGTTTTTTGAGAGTTTAGTTTTGATTAAAACAAAAAAAAAAAAAAAAAAAGGAAAGGTTCTGCTTTCAACAGATAAGGAGACTGTGAACAGACAAAAAAGCCTAATAGCCATTCCATGAAGTAATGGTATTCTTTGTTGTGGGTTCCTAGTCAGAAAATGGAGGTGGATGGATGGATGGATGGATGGATGGATGGAGTCCCCAGTCCCTTGGCTGAATTGCTGCCTGGCCGTTTCTGGAGCTGAGGCACTTGCCTGTGAGTTAATCCAAGCTGAGCCAAAGATTTTCTGACAACCAAGAAGAAGGGGCTGAGAGGAAGACTGAAAACTTCTTGAGTGGTTTTGTGACATCTCTCAGTGGTTATTTGGTAGGTTTTAACTGTTACCTCACAATGTTGAGGTGGAAATCATGTGCACGAATCTTGGAAAGTCAATCTCTTGAAACAACAAATTAAATCTAAAAAAGACCTTTTCTTAGAACATCTTTGATAAGGTTTTAATTCCTATGTGTGTTAGAATTATGTAGTTTAAATGTTTAACATTCAGTAACACACCAAAAGCAAACAATACCAGCACTGAAGAGATAAAAACAGAATCTAAAATAATGCAATAGCGAGGGAGTTAATTTCTGGGTAATATATTCCTTCTTACCCTCATTTATCATTATTCCCTATGTCCCCAGTGTATTTAGGTCAGTGTACAAAGCCCTGTTAGCCATATTATTGTGGCCTTATACACACTGTAGGAGTAACTCAAATGGAAGAAAGTTCACAGTCCTTATCCCTGGTTCTTAACATCTTCTTTTTCCCTTACCAGAGATGTTTAGGACACTTTAAAACACACACAGCATGTACCACTGCTTCCCTTGTCATTCCCTTGTCCTCATTTCCTTCCTCCTCAATCATGAGCTTCCCCAGTATATGTAATCTGTAACATTTTTCCTTCTTTGGACTTTCTTTGGCCTCAGAAAAGCCTCTCCATGACCTCTTCTTCACTGCATGGGCAAAGCAGAAGCTCACAGTGACTTGCAGAAAGAGAAAAATGAAGGAGATGCAGAGCCAGGCTGTGAAAGCACAAGCAAACGAGGTCTTGGTCGAAGCTGTGTCTGATGAGCACCTTGACCCTTCTTTGGCACTAAAAACACAGAGAGGTGTTTTACAGACCTTCAGAAATTCCTTACACAGCTGTAACATCTCATCAGGAGGACTGCCCTGTTACCTGAGTGCTGAAAAGCTACGGCTAGTGGGACACCACTCTTGACACCACTCTGGCTTTATAAACATGGTGGTGTTGTCACAATCTTTCCTTCTACTCAATTTAGGTCCCCACTCAGCTGGGGCAGAAAATGGCTGGAGAGAAATGGCTATCAGCCTTGATGTTCCAAGCCATGCCACCTGCCCACCATTTTCACACTTTTTTGTGAATTATCACTTATTTTCCTTGTAAGTCCAAATCTTCTATTCCTTTTCCCACAGTCTCTACTTTGTCTTTGAGAGTATGAGTCTGTACTTTTGAAAAGAATAAATTCACAAAAGGCTTTATTTCAGCTGTCAGAGCTTTTATTGCAAAATATAAATAAAAAGTTCCAGAAGAGCACATTGTTACTTCTTTATAAAGTGAGACAAAGCTGGAGTGAAACAGATCTCACCCACTGGAAGGCAGAGCCCACACACTCTTAATGATTCATTAAATCATCCATTGTACTTTACTTAGAGAGACTATGACCTTCTAGCCACCAAAGCATGTATCCACCTCTCACTTGTTGGGAGTTAAATGTCTTCTTCATAGATTCAAGGTGCTGTTTATACTTGAGGCACCCTGGAGTTCACCTGAGCCAACTCCTTGCTCTGTGGCCCAGAGAGTCTTTGGCAGGGTGAGCAGTAGAGGATAAGATTCTAGGAACCTTATGATGAGAAGAAGATAACATCTTCTGGAGCAACAGGGGACTGTTAACACCACTGGTGATGCTCCTGACCATGGGAGCAAGATGCATTCTTGGCATTGAATAAAAGAGACACAAAGACAATAGCAAAGAAAATAGTCCAAGGTAAAACTACATCAGGAAGCCGAATTGCAGAAAATAGCACTTTTCCTCTGTATCCAAATCCCAGTGTCACATGCAGCTCCTTCCAGCTATCCCATCTCCTGGCCTGCCTGTTGCCAGCTGCATCATGTCATCTCTGTATGTAGCTGTCCTCAAGGTCTTCTGTCCACTGCAAAAAGTGCTTGTTTCTAGTAAGGGCATTGCTGATTTCATTGAGTGTTCTGTGCCTCATTAAGCTCCAGGAGGAGACACCTACTTTGGACTTCACAAGTTGCTCAGGGAAGGCTACAGATGGTAGACTCAGTGCTGGCAAGTTGCAAGTTGGTGCAGATCCAGATGAGGATCCAACCCATAAGAGAAATTGAGATGTGGCAGGCAGTGAGATGTTGCTTTGTTAGATCCAGTGCAAATGAAAAGAGAGGCAAAAAAAGGCAGACCAAGGAAAAAGATAGTCTTTAATTCCAGATACTTACAATAGAACAAAACAAATATTTATTCAGTTTGAGTGACCTGTTTTTGCTCCAGCAATCAAATGAGCCACACACTCCACACCTTTAAACAGCCTGAACATTACTTGTCACTACATGATTTGGCAGATACAATCATCATGCTGACACCTCTTCAATCTTCTTTTAGAAGAACACAATTAAGCTACCTGGCTTTGAGAGCTGGATGACATTCAAGGGTCTTGCAAGAAGTACAGGGAAAAGCATAGGAAAACTGATCATCATACTGTTCCTCTGTGCCAGCTAGTTTGAATGCAATTTTATTCAGTAGATAAGGTCACTGACAGAATTACAGACAGATTTTCTGCTTTGTTCTAACTGTTATTTCAGTAACAAGCAAAAATACAGCTTTTTGCCCCTGGCCTGTGCAGATGAAACTGAGTGACCATGTCAGTGTTTCAGCAGTGATTTCTTTAGGAGAACGAAAGAGTGCTTCCACCCAAGTTGCATGGATTTCATATCCCTATCCTGTACAGTAGATATTCCCATACAGCTCTGTGGAGTCCTGCAGCTGTAGAACAGTCCTGTAGCAGTCTGTAGAACAAGTCCCTGCTGGCAAGCCCTTCCACCATCAACCCCAGCTTGACAGCGGACGTGTAAGAGCTTGCTGACTTCAGTGAGTAATACTCAGGTACGCTCAAAAGGCTTTCAGCTGACAGAAATCCCTGTGCTAACCCTCCTCAAAAGAATGACTCCTCTGAAACTTATGGATCAACTCACCCACTGGTAGCTCTGTTGATGCTGATGTTACTTTTGCTTCAGAACTGTCTGCCTGGGATCCATGGACTCTTCTCCTGCTCAGTTAGCAGGCAGTCTGTCTCTTTGTTTCTTTTATTTAAAGAGTGCAAGTGGCTTTTTAAAGCAGTATTTTAAGAGTACCAGAAGCAGGCTTGGATTTAGAAAGAGATGTCAGGCGAGTAAGTGGTTAAAGTGGTTGATGGGAATACAATAATGAAGCACGGGGGAAACAATTTGTTAAAATCTTATTTTCCAAAGTTGTTTACCCAAATATTACAGCTAGTTCAAATTTTCTTGGCTTTAGACTCCCACCTTTTTTCCCTTCCACAAAGGCAAAGATGTGCAGAAGGGGCTGTGTCCTCCGTGGCAGCTGGAGAAAGGCCCCCATGATGCCACCCCCAGCTCCCTGGCACCTGCCTGGGGAACAGAGGGGCAGATCTGGGGGTAGAGAGAAATTACCAACAGCAAGACAGGAAAAGATGTGTGAGGACAGGGAGGAGAGAACCATCTAATTGTTCTACAGAATTCTCCTTTGGCTTTAATTTTTACTGTAAGAGGAACATTAATAGAAAACTCCTTTTTTTTTTTTTTTTTTTTTTTTTTTTCCCAAAAAAACCCAATAGCCACTACATTGTAAAAGTGCAATCTTCTGTCCAGTTCTCCAAGATGAATGATGTTAATATGCAGTATTTTAAAACACATTAAAAGAAATGAGAGATGTCTGAGTGTATTTTTCTGGTTGCTCCTCCTTCTTCTGTGTGCTTTTGTGCTAACTGGCAACATACTGCATGGGGATGGGAAAAGCATTGGAACAACTTTTTCAAAAGTCACACTGTCCCATGGGAGTGACGATCAGGAGAAGAACAAAGAGAAGAAGGAAAGAAAGGCAACACACAGATAAGTTTTAAATTCAGAACCTGACCTGACACCCAATTAATATTGAAGCTCAGATGTTAAGCGAGAACTATTCAATCTTTCAAATATCCCAGCAAAACAGCACAGGATAGAAATGCTGGAAATAAGAAGAAAACTACCTGCAGGCACATCCATGGTGAATGCTGCCACAATAATGCTTTTGAAAAAAGCTGTTGGAGAGATGAATTTAGAAAGCTGGAGTCACAGGCAGTACCACGAAGCCTGAGCATTGCAGGACTGGGGAGCACAGTACATACCTGAGAAAGTGAAATATATTTGTACTGAAAGTGTTGACAGCTTTGTGGGTGGACACTCTTAGAGAGATTTGTGCCCTTGGGGAAGATGGTGATAACCCTGTCAGGCAATGAAGTTACCAAACACTGATAACAACTAAAGTTACTGGAGAAAATGGGAAAAACAGGTCTGGCTTCAGAAGGAGGGGGAGGAGGGGACTGGGCAGAACAAATGGATGCTGTCAGCCAGGTGAGGATGGACAACCACCTCCTGGGCTTTCAGAGAGAGCACTAGCAGGGGAGAAGGGCAGCTGTGTGGGATGTGAGTGGAGTACTACAGCCACAGAGGGGGGAGATTGGGGTGCATGGATTTGCTGTGACAACAGTGGGATTATGGTGTAATGAAGAGCTCGTGGGGGGAGATGTCTGTGTAGGGCTACGTCAGCACACTGTCTGTCAGTTGTCAGTGGTACTTAAGTTGGTGGTATTCTAGACAATTTTTAGTATTGCTAAGTTTTTAGTATTGCTAATTTTTAGTATTGAGCAGGCAGGCCACACTAATCCAATCTTCTATTAATTATGTGTTACAAAGAAATTTAAATAGCGTAACTGGAAACAAAAATTCAAAATTGACAGTTTGTTAGTTAAGTTAAACATGCACCTTTTTTGGTTTTTTCTTAATACCTTATTGTAATCAGAATTCAGCAGGATGGGCCTCATATTTAAAATTGATTTTATGCTAGATTGCTTTGCTGGCTTCCAAATCATACTAAAATAAGGATATTGGATCAACACAAAAACTATTCACAATAAAACAGCTGAAATAATTTGTCACTTTGGAAAATTTAGAATTATGTATTTATGTCTTTAAAAAATGTTGTTCCCAGAAGAAATCTGAATGAAATATAACTTTTTAAAACTTTCTTTGTTATATTTCTTTTTGGCATATGAGTTCTTTCTTTTTGCTTGTAACAGTTAATATGGGAAAATATGTAATCTGTAAGATATCTCAAAGCAAAGATGTCCGATAGTCATTCACAGAGCATTCTTAGGAGCATGATAATTGCATTGTTTCTAATTAATTTATTATAACAAAATTGAATAAAAGAATCCTTTATTAACAGATCCTTTTTCCTCAATTACATGCCATCCTGCCAGTATTTTCCTTCTGCAAAACATTTGTTTTAGCATCACCAGTAAGCACTCTTCTGGAATTAATTCCAGCACTCAAAATAGCACAATACTTTTGTCTAAAGGCAGAATATAGCCTTCCAATAGACTTAATTCATGGTTGTTTTTATTAAAAGTAAAAGGGGTAAATATGCAGGGAAAGGCTCCATCAATGGGAGTTTCACTGAGAGCTTTGTGGAAGAGGCAGCTTTTGCCTCCAAAATAACTGAGTAGTCCATGTGGTAGGGTTTTGGTTTCTGAAGTAGGGACTGGTGTTTGATGTTAAATGGCTCAGAACATAGATGGTAGTAGATACTTTGTTTGGATTGTGTATTATTTTTGGTCTGGAGAGACTGTTGTCTCTGGACTTCAATATAAATGAATGACATAATATTGATGGATTATAACAATTTTAAGTTTGGTTAAACTTAAATGCATTCAAGCTGTCCACTGATAAAATTAAAAATTTTAAAGTTTAGTCTTTTTTTTTCTTACATGGCAACTAATAATGGATATGTGTGGTTCCTCCTCCAAAATATTAGTATTTTTATGTTTTGAGACCTGTATCAATGTAATAGTTTTTAAAGTGTAGCTTAACCTGTAGAGCTGTAGCAAGTCAGATGTGCCTTCCTGAAGAAGTCAACAGCCCTGATCCACAGCCCACTGAGAAATGTGCTGGGCAGAGACAGGAGCCACTCAGAAGTTAAAATCTAATCTTTGTATATTCTGCCTCACTCTCAAAACACACCTTTTCACCTTCTGTGGTGTGCAGCAGCTTTTCCCACAACTGTAAAGATTTAGATGGGAAATTGGGCACTGGATGAAGACTTTGGGAGATTTGAAGATGTCGTAGATGAAGAAGAACAGAGATTAAACAGTTGTTCCAGCCAGCAAAGAGGAATAATTACACTGAGAAAATGTCCTATAGGTACACTTTGGCTGTGGAGACAAGTTTCTATGTACAATATTAAAACTACCAATATTTGGAACGAGGGATTATGCTGCGCCCTCTACCCTCAAATAATTATTTCAAATGGAAAGCAAAAGAATGTGTGACACTTAAAACACAACCTTGAGGATGGCATCTGAAAGTGAATAAAATACAGGTGCACACAATTGTATAATGTTAATTAAAGCTACCCATGTGTCATTTCAGGTTGGAAGGATCACCTTTTCTTTCTAAGGGAGGAAGGGAGGTAGGCTGGGAGACGATCTGGTTTTGCTCCAGGTTCTTAGAGTCTCCCTTCTTGACTTTTGTACTAGAAAACTGAGGGAGAAGAAAGACTACTTCACGTTCATCCTAATTGCAATAAAATGTCTGTGATTCAAACAGCATTTTGTTAATATATTATCTCACCATCGTGGAGCCAGACAGGGGCTCTGCCATGTGGTGACTGTGTTAATAATGAAACCTTATCCTTCATTGAAATTGCATGTGCTTTACAGCCCAGAGATGATCCTGCTGATTACTTCTGACCATGACTATTGGTAACATCCTGCAGTCCCCTAAGCCACCTGACCTCTTGTTAATGCAATTTAACTTCAATCATTCCCTCTCACACACACGTGATGTATTTATGAACAGATGGATTAACATGGCAATTTCACCTGATGGATTGTCACTTTGTGGAAAATAGTTTTCTGTCAAAGGAAATAAATTATATTCTTGGTGCCCGATAATAAGGAGAAGTTTAAAGAACCTGATAATAGGGATTGCAGTAATTAAATCACAGACATAAACAAATGAGAAATTAAACCAAACCATTTCCGCACCAGCTGTGCTCTACCTACAAACTTATCTACAAAAACAAATTTACTTGTCATTGGGCAAAACCAGACTGCAGATTTTGCTTAGCACTTCAGATTTGTGTCAACGACGTGTCTTTATAGGAAATAATGGAGACTTTCAAGCACAGATTTCCTGGGGATATCAAAAAGACCAAACATTGCTTTCCTTCTCTTCCCCTCTAAATCTTGCCCAGTTCAGCACATGTTCTGTGTCATCTGGAACAGGAAACCCTGGGAAAACACAGTGCAGTTCCCTGCCCTTTCCATCACCCCCTGACAGCACCTACTGCATTTCTGCAAGACAGAGGCAGACACACACTTGGTTAATGGCCTGAGCCACTACAAAGGTAAATAGCAGATCTGAGCTTAAACCATCACTTGTTCACATGGCCAGGCTGGCTGTATATTAAAAGTTACACATACTCTGCAGGCTGGGTGCAGCTGCAGAGAGGGAAGAGAAGTGACAGGATTATATGATCCAGTCTATAGATTTTGCCCCTGGGGAGCAGGTGGCCTCACTTGGTTTAGACTTGTCCCCTACCCAGATACACAGCTTTGTCATAAAACACCCCCTTCAACAGTTATGCTGCTCTAAAAATTTCTATAATCACATTGCACACCACAGGTAGGACCAGCCAGTGTCTTGAAACCCTCTCCTACATTTTCTAGCCATGTCTATAGCTGACACAGCATAGTATCTAACTATGAAGAGCTTTAACTAGAGTCAGTGAAGCTCCGTATGCAGAAGGCACAAGGAAGGGCTCTCAGGGCTATTTGACCCTGCAGGGAAGGTCCCACCACTAAGTGATCAATTGACAATCCAGTGTCATCGTCTCTGGCACTCCCTTCCTGCTGCAGAAATGGCATTGCCATCTGTGGAAAACAGGTTGCCACTGGTGTGGCTGAGACCCAAAGCCAGCCTCCCTTTAGGTAGCTGTGCTTGGGACCTCCTGTAGATGTAGGCGAGCTCTTTGTGGACCTACATAAGCCTGGCAAAAAGAGCTCATCACCTGGCACTTCCTGAGACAGGATACATGGCCACTGAGGATGCACCACCAGGTCACTCTGAGGAGCTTGTAAGGAGATATGGCAATGATGGAAAAGCCAATCTCTTTTTGCTTCTGTAAGGAGAAATTGGAGAAAGATGAGGACACCCACATTTCCAGATAAGAAGAAAACACTTGACTTTTAGTTTAGTGGTGTATTGGTATTCGGGCTAGTTGTGTAAGTATAGATAAGCCTTTTCACCAGTAATGGCAAGGATGCAGGATTTGTGTTAGCTTTAAACACCATTGGACTGTTTGTTTTCTCTTCAGGTGTTGGCTGTGAGGTATCATTCAGGAAATATAATAGGATCAGCTAAAAACACATTATTTTATTCTGTCTATAGGTTTCCTTAATTGATACTCTGCCTCAAAATAAGTCTTGTTTTAGCAGACAAAATTTTCTCTTAAAGATGGAACATGACATCTGGGGGAGTTGGATGGGGTATAAGGGGTTAGCATATGACTGGTTCTCTTTAAATTCTTGTGTCCAAAAGCCATTGTTATCTTTTAAACAGAATAAATATATTCTGAAATTATGATATTAAAAATTACTCAAGCAAGCACAATGGCATTAGCTGCCATGTAAACCCCTTGAAATCAAATAAGAACTATTGCTGTATTTAACTTGCCACTGTTCTAGAAAAAATGGAGGTAATAATGCCCTGAGCCACCCCAGAAAGGGGGAGAGAGCAGCAGGGGTATTGCTCATAGCAGGTGAAGCAGGACAGGTTGCTTTGCTGCTCCTGCTTTGCCCTACCCCAGCACAGACAAAATCCTCTTCGGTGGTGAGCACAAAGAATTCGATTCCTTAGGCACCCTGGGGCTGATGAGCTCTTCATCTCTTCATCATGCTGAAATTTTCAGTACACTGCTCATCCTGAGGGCAGGAGATGCTTCCCAACCTCCCAGAGTCCTGGGGCTCCCTGCTGGAATCCACCTGCCTCTGGCCCAGGCAGGCAGGGGGAGCAGGAATCTCTTCATCACTGCCAGGCCACTGAGACCCTGCTTACAGATGCCAGCCCCAGGCAGAAATGCATTTTCTATATTGAGAAATAAATCCGAACACAAGAACTCCTCATGCCTATGAAAGTTCAGGAGTCTCAAGCCTCTTATAAAAAGTTCACTAACAGAAATCTGTTTGTTTTGATGTGTATGAAGAGTTTAATTGAAAGACTGTCTTTTAAACAGAATATACACAACAGCATTAACTGTTCTATATGCTTTGCAATCAGTGGCAGCAACTCATGCTGCCATTTTTTTCCCTATAGGGCAAGAAACAAAAAAATCCACTTTTTTTTGGTACCAATCCTACAACAAAGTTTGTAATCTCAATTTCCTAGACTGGAAAGTCCATTTGTTGACCATGTTTTCCTAGCACTGCAACAGATCTGTACTGCTTGTTTTTAGTATACATCTCACCTTTAATCTTCTACAAAAATCTATGAAGATATTTAAAGACAGAAAATAACACGAAGAGTATATCACAAGTGGCAACACTTAAGAAAAGCTTCTGTGTGTACCAATACAAATATCTGGTTAAGCCTCTTTAATGTTCTCATCTATCTTGCAGCATAAGTAGCTGACTCACTGCTGAAATATTATGGGAAAACCCAAGGAAACCCCCAGAAATCCATCCCAGAGTAATCTCACAGCTCTGGGAAAGCAATGTCTTCTGTAACATGTGGTGAGCTGCACCCAGCCAGCAGCTAAACACCCACAAACTGATCACTTACTTTTCCTTTACTCATCCCTTTAGTGGGATGAGGGGGGGAGAATCAGATGAGAAAAAGCAAGAAAATCTCATAGGTTGAGATAAAGACAGTTTAAAGGGAAGAGAAAAAACCCTAAGTGATGCAAAGGCAGTTCCTCACCTCCTCCCACCAGCAGACAGCCTATAACTATTTTGGAAAGAACAAACCCTCAGTTTAACTGCTGCCCGTGATGTTATATGGTATGGAACATCCCTTACATAATATGAAATATCTCTTTGGCCAGTTTGGGTCTGCTGTCCCAGCTGTGTTCCCTCCCAGCCTCTTGCTCACCCTCAACCCACTCACATGGCAGCAGGCAGGGTGAGACACAGAAAGTCTTGGCTTTGTGCAAGCACTGCTCAGCAATTGCTCAGACACTGTTTTGGTCACAAATCTGAAACACAGCACCATAAGGGCCACTAAGAAGAAAGTTTACCACATCTCATCCAGGCCCAGTACAAACTACACTGCAATTACCACATTGTGATGCCTGCAGAGACAAGGTCACCCTGCTTAAAGTACCAACAGCAGTGTCATATGAGACTCAGCTGGATGGGTTTGTCAACCAAGACCTTAAATGTCCTGTACAGCTCTTAATATTTGATATATTTGTCTACATAAGGAGGATATTAAATAAACCTCCATGTGCTGCAGAGATGTTCTGCCAGTGAGCAGAAAGCAGGGACCAGGATTTCTTTCCCTCCCTCCCTCGGGACCCAGCAGCCAAATTATAAAAATAATTTAACATAAAATGCTAACATGTTCTATGTAAATCAAATCTAGTGATATTAATTTTATTGTATTGATTAAACTTGCAGTGGACTTGATGATCTCTGAGGTCCCTTCCAACCCAGCCGATTCTATAATTCTATGATTCTATGATAATACTTTATATCACTTAGTTTTCCTATAGGGCCTTTAGTTATGCATTAGCACCTGTGTACCTAAGACACTTAAAGCAAAGACTTTCTGTAATATTTGGTGTAGTTTTATATATCTTTGAGTTACACAGAGTAATTTTTAATTCCAGCTCAAGTACTTCTGACTTTCACCACCAACATCCCTGGGGCAGCTACCGTCTTGGTCAGCCAGTAGGAAGGAACTTTCTCTTGATGGAGTTCAGTTATAATAAATGCAGAAAACAGTCTGAATTTAGAGTATGAAACAGGCTGCCAAATTGGATTAGATGAGGGGTTCACCTAGTGCAAGATATGAGAATAGGTGGCATCAAATGCCTCATCAGACATATTAGATGGTACCTGCCATGCTTCTCATCCCCAGAGTCAAGCTTCTCTCCAGCCACACCATGTCACTCCAGTATTATAGGGCAAGAGGTTCTACACAGAGACAACAAATAGCTTTGTGCACAGAGCCAAATGCAGTTCCCAGCTTAACTCACATCTTATAAGGAAAAGGCAAAATCTGTCTGAAAGTAAAGGATCTGTGAGTTTCCTCCTCTGCTTTCCACCTCCTGTCTAGGCCCACCACAGCCTGGATCTATCATGTTGTGAAGGTTAATGGAGGTTATGGAATATGATATACCCACAATTTCTCCTGTTGAAAAAAAGTAGGAAGAATTTGGAGCCTAAAACCTTGTCTGTATATCCCCTGTGTCTGAAGGATGATGGGAAGGAGCCATTTGAATTTTTCCAAAGTATTACTCTTTCCTTTGGCTACCCATAAATTATGTCACTCCCTGAGGTATCTTGCATACAGTGGAATTACTTTCAACGGTCTTATGTAAGTTTTTCTAAATCTAGTTATTGCAGAACAAAGACCATCAGAAAAAGCACCTAAGGGTCAACTTTTAAACTGCAATCCATTTCTGACATTGAGAAGCTGCTTCACCCTTGTTACAGTCAGTCGTTGCTCTTATTTTCACTTAGCATAAAAAGCAATTCTTAAAAGCATTCATTTTGGTTCCGCAAATTTAAAATGTGGAACCTGCCATGTTTCATATAGTGCAGATAACATGAAGGCATAAATATTGCCCTGTGATCCTTGAATCATTTTCTACTGAATATTTTCTCTCAAATAATTTTCTCTTGGCTGGTGTTTCTTTTAAAATGTTCGCAATGCTTGGAAAAAGGAACCAGAAAGAGCTAATTGCATGCCAAAAAAGCTTCATAATCACTTATTCCAGCCAATAAAATAATTGATTCAACTTGGCAAGAGTTTCACACTCTAAATTTGCACCCAAAGAGAGTGATTAAGTGCTGTGCTTTCCCCTAGACAGGCTGACTTCCAGCTATAGCCAGCAAAATGGTCCCTGTTACCTAGTTGGTACCTCTTTCCCTCATGCTCCAGAGGGCTGTATTTTAAGGAGCTGATGACAGTTCTGCCTGGAGAAATGGGACTCAAAGGCACTGGAGAGGTGATGCTGGCTGTGCCACTTACTGAGAGCTGCTCAGCCCCAGGGTGTGATTTGCAGAGCGCGTAAGGGATCCAAAGGCCTGGGTTGTGCTGGGAAGTCTGCACAAGTGACTGTGTTGGTTGCTGCTTTCTCCTGGAGGAGGAGAAAGGAGGTTAATGAGGCTGCAAAGGTGCTCAGCCCCTGCCCTCTTCTGCTGCTGCAGCTGGGACCAGGAGTAGGAGCAAACCTTGAGCAACTACACTTATACAGAGAGCAAAGAGAAAGTTGGAGGTTTCCAGAAATAGGCTCTTGTGAAATACATCCAGAATCAGATTCCTCCCTTACAATCTTGACTAAGTCTTCAGAATCAGGAGTAGGGCTGGCTCCAGACCCCAGCTACTCTAATTTTGGAGATGGATGGGGCTGGTCCAGGGTGCCAGAGGTTCTGTTGACTTGTTGCAGACCAGGCAGAGCTCTAGCCGTGTGGCAAGGGGATGTATCAGTGGTTCCTGCTCTGAAACACCACACCTCTGACTGGCTCTGCAATAGCAAAGTAAAAAGGCACATCTCAGATGTGAGAGGTTGATCTAGCACTGAACAGCTCTGCAGAGCACTGAGCTAATTTAAGTCTGGTTTTGTAATATTTTCAGAATACCTCTGTGTATAGTTTAAAGAGACCTACAAGAGCCAGTGCTGTGATGCGCAAACACTTAAACAAGGTTTGTTAGGCTGGAGGAAATGCAGTATCTTAATGTGCCATTAACAAAATTAAAGACAGGAACATATTTTTCTCTGGTCAAGGAGTAAACAATCAGTAGCTACCATGGTTGTTAGCCTCTATTAGCTCTGCTTATGCCATTTCAAAGGGACCAATGATATTGCTTTCCCTTTAGGTGCAGCAGTGCTGGTGCTGCAAAATTACTTAATTAACTCTGGAAATTTTTTTCTCTTCAATAATGAAGCTAGAGGTATGGAGAGAGAAAAGATGAGAAAAGCAGGAAGCAACTCAGCCCTACTTGTGTGTTGCAATTAGAGAGAGAAGAGCCTCACAGACTTTCTGCCAAGGGCACTGGAGTTACAGCTGCTTGCACCAGCTGGCAACTGGTCCACCAGCAATTAACCCTGTTGCTAAAGCAGCTTTGGAGCCCACTGTATTTCTTCTTCTGCCTCCTAATAGCAACACTAGAGAAGCTGGTAAAGCTGTAGCTTGGATCCTCTGGGCAATCTGACAACAAAGTCAGATTTTGATTGGCAACAAAGTCAGAATGAGAGGCTGAGGGAGCTGGGGGTGTTCAGCCTGGAGAAGAGGAGGCTCAGGGGAGACCTCATCGCTCTCTACAACTCCCTGAAAGGAGGCTGGAGACGGGGGGGGTTGGGCTCTTTTCCCAGGCAACTTTCAACAAGACAAGAGGGCATGGTCTTAAGTTGTGCCAGGGGAAGTTTAGGCTGGATATCAGAATGAATTTCTTTACGGAGAGGGTGATCAGACATTAGAATGGGCTGCCCAGGGAAGTAGTGGATTCTCCGTCCCTGGAGATATTTAAAAAGAGACTGGATGTGGCACTCAGTGCCATGGGCTGGTAACCACAGCGGTAGTGGATCAAGGGTTGGACCTGATGATCTCTGAGGTCCCTTTCAACTCAGCCGATTCTATGATTCTATGAAAGTGACACAGGATAGGCCCAGTGTAAGGCCTTGGATTTCTGGTGGTGTAACATACCTAATGCAGACAAGGAGTAAGTCCACTTCTCTGGGTGCAGGCTGACCATTTCTGGAAATGTTCCTTCCTTCCTTTTCTCTCCCTAGCAGTCAAGACTTAAACTGCATACTCAGTTGAGAAGGAAAGCAGTGCCACAACTACACCACGAAGGGTTAATCCTCTGCCTTCTTTCCCAACTGTTGCTGGGAAAGGGGGAGCATAAATCTTTCCCTCCAACTGAGCAAGCTGAACAATAAGTATCAGGGCTCAGAAACAGGGTGGGAGTTTCCTCACAGCAAGGTAAAATATTGTCTTCCCGTTACAGCTGCAGCAATTCAATCTGGACTTGAAGGTAATGAAAGAGCTTCATTCATTTAATCAGATATTGATTGATTGCTATAATATACTATGTCAACAATTCCGGCAAGGGAACAAGGGCTGGCTGAAATAAATCAGATTCCAGCAGACTTAGAAGAAGTAAAAATTATTTCAATATACTAGATGTTTGATTCTGGAGTTGTGCCAGAATTGCCCATCATTAATTTTCAGTACTGCTAAACATTTTAGTTATTAAATCCAGTACTATGCTTTTGCAATAGACAGCAACATCTGAGGTTTGCTCCCATGCTGTAATCTTTCATACTTAAAAATTCATTGAAGTGACCTTGTTTTTCATGCTCTTTACAGAACACAATATTTGAGACACAAACTTTTTCCTCTTAGGAGTAAGATTTCTTGTGTTTAAATTGTACTTGGAAATCTGAGATAAGTTCTTGGCTCTGCCATATCTTTTTGGAGTAAATCCATTTCCACCTATACCTTCTGCTGTCTACCTGTCAAGTGTGTGTAACTACAGTCACCCCTTTGTTTCACCTCACCTATCTGCATCATGAACTTTTTTGAATGAAGATGAACATATGAACTCTTCCAACACTGTGCAGTTTCAATCCATATTGCTCTCAAGATTTACTGCACCATAGATGACTATAACTAATGATGTCCTGAGGGATTAGAAGGCAAATTTAATGGGAAATTAAATAAATAGTAACAACCATCTATCTCTGCACTTGTGCTGTTGAACAAAATATTTAAAAAGAAGTTTATGTTTTCAGAGACTTTGTGAAATTGTTGAAAATCAAGTTAGAAAAACCATTAAAGAAATGCAACTATTTCCCAAAATAGAGTACTTTTAAATAATGCTTTCAAAGAGGTAAGCTTTTATAAGTAAGCATAAATAACACTTTCAGTTCTGTGATTCTGAAACTATTTTCTACCATTTCTCAATCGAGGAATCAATTGTGATACTTCAGTTTTACTTCATAACAGTTGGATGTGTTTATCTTGTTTTTAAGCCAATATTGCTGTAGGCTGGAGCAGACAAGGCTCTCCCTGAGCTTGGCGAATAGATCTAGATGAGAAGAGAATCTTGAGAGTTGAGAGAAAAAAAAAGTATTGGCAATTTCTCCATGCAAAGGTATGCAAACAAGAAAATGTCATTGTGATAAATTAATTGGAAGCTATCTCTGCTATAGAACTTAATATCTGAAGTCATAAAAGAGCTTTTCTAATACAGGATGAGATAAATTAATTTCTCTCAATATCCATCTGACCATACCAATTGTCTTTCAAAGGCAAATAGAATCCAGATCTGACATACTCAGAATATTAAATAAACTGTAAAGAAAATCTATGATATTTAAATGCTCAATATGACAAAAATGTCCTTTGAGCAATAAATCTTTCAGGTTTGATTTGGCTAGTTTTGAGGGTTTCCCCAAGATCTGAGATGCCCTCTTTCATCCCCAGGAGAGTTCTCAATGAAGAAGGAACTTCTGATATTCCCCTTGTACTGACAATGTGACCCCGAGCTGTGTGGTGCAGCTGACACACTGGAGGGAAGGGATGCCATCCAGAGGGACCTTGCCAGGCTGCAGAAGTGGGCCCATGACAACCTCATAAAGTTCAACAACACCAAGTGCAAGGTCCTGCATCTGGCTCAAGGCAATCCCAAGCACCCATACAGGCTGGGCAGTGCCTGGCTTGAGAGCAGCCCTGAAGAAAAGGACTTGGGGGTGCTGGTGGGTAAGAAGCTCAACATGAGCTGTCAGTGTACACTTGCAGCCCAGGAAGCCAAGCAGATCCTTGGCTGCATCAAGAGAAGCATGGCCAGCAGGTCGAGGGAGGTGATTCTCCCCCTCTACTCTGCTCTCATGAGACCCCACTGGAGTACTGCATCCAGTTCTGGAGCCCCTGTTACAGGAGGGACATGGGTGTGCTGGAGTGTGTCCAGAGAAGGGCCACGAGGATGATCAGAGGGCTGGAGCACCTCTCCCGTGAAGACAGACTGAGAGAGCTGGGGTTGTTCAGTCTGGAGAGGAGAAGGCTCTGAGGAGACTTTATTGTGGCCTTCCAGTATCTGAAGGAGCCCACCAGAAGGCTTATGAAGGACTTTTTAGGATGTCAGGAAGCGATAGGACATGGGGAATGAACCCAAACTAGAAGGGGGTGGATTTAGATAAGATATTAGGAGGAATTTCTTCACCATGAGGGTGGTGAGACACTGGAACAAGTTGCCCAGTGTTGCAAGACAAACCTTTCTTGGGGTATGACTCTCTGAAGTCAGACCGGTGCTCTGGCAGAAGCTGATGCCTTCAGGGTCAGTCAATCTGGGTCAGTGTTAGTGCTCCAGACTCACCCAACCTCTCCTCTGGCCTGCTCTGCAAGTGAGCTGAGCTTGTGCTGGAGGCCACAGCTTTTATTGGCCTCCTGATCCTGCCCCTGCGCAGTTGGGGCCAGCCCTAACCAGGCACAGGTGGGCTGAATGCAGGCTCACACCCACTGCCTGCTGATTAGCAGCACCTGGCTGGTGCCTCATTTCACTACAGCCCAGAGTGGTGGTGGAAGCCCCATCCCTGGCAACTTTTAAGGCCAGGATGGACAAGGCTCTGAGCAACTTGATCTAGTGGGAGGTGTCCCTGCGCATGGCAGGGGGGTTGGAACCAGGTGATCTTAAAGGTGCCTTCCAACCCTGAAAATTCTATTATTCTAAATTCTATAAACATGCCCCCTGTAGCCCCTATAGGTTTTAGAGGCTCAATTCTAATGTATATTACAAGAGAAACAGAAATGAAAAAAATGCTACCAAAGTGCTTTATATGAACACCTTGATTCATGAGATGATGTTGGTTGAAGATAGTTGTCTGTTTTATCCAGACCTATTGCCTCCAGTGCTTCAGTGGATCTCCATGGATATTTGCCAGCAAAAAGCTGTGGCACAGACCTCTATTGTCTGTGGCCTTCCAGGTCTTAACCAGCATAAGTATCATCCTGGTACCATTGGTTTTGTGCAGTGGTTGGATGGGTTTGGATTGGCACTTATGCTCTGTCAAAAGCAGGAGGACAGAGATGTGTCCCTATGGAGCAGCACGCTGTCACAACTGCAGAGGGCTCATAAGGGGATGGGTACAGGAGGTCTGAGGGCTACAGGATGGGGTGCAGGACAATTTCACGCCTCTACCTTAGTGCTGGCACCTTCCTGCCATGGTAGAATCAGCTTTGGGGAAGGTGGCGGCGGGAAGGTGACATGGGGAAGTTGGAGGTGGTAAATTGTCCCTGTCCCACAGGATGGAAGAGATTTTAATTGTTTGTTTGCTGTTGGTTTTTTCTTTTCTTTTTTTTTTTTTTTTTTTTTTTTTCCTGGTTTTGGCTTATTTCAAGATTTTTTGTTGGTTGGTTTGGTTGCTGTTTTTTAATAGTTTTAAGAAATAATATATTTCTGCACTATTTTAGGATATGTTGGATTTTCCTTTTTTTTCTTTTCTTTTTTTTTTCTCCAGACATCTCCTTATAAACAAAAAGGTGTCTGGCTATACAGTCTTGTTAGCATAAAAAAAAGAGAGAATAAAATTTTTACTCTGCTCTAAGCAATCTAATTCCCAGTAATTATGCAAATCAGAAGAAACATGAGGCCACAGAAATGAGTGATCTACTCTGCAATTGAAAAGAATGTAACTAGAAAAACACTTTTTCTACAAAGAATAAAATTAAAATTTTGAGTGGGAGTGGATTTACATGCATTATTGATCTGCATCCATGTGAGAGACTGAAGAAAGACCTTTCAGTCAGTTGATGAGGCCCTCAAATATCATTATTTGTTTGGCTGCCAAAGAAAAGCAAATAACAGCAGCCAAAGGGGATGCATTTCTTGAATTACAGCACTTTTCATTAGCTAATCCCCAGGAGGATTCCTCTGGATGTGGACAAATGTGAACTGTGATCACATGAAAGGAGGAAATCAGAGAGAATGAAGTCTTTATGAACACAATAAAATCTTGCATCCTGGATAACCAAAGAGATGACAAACCTTTGTTTCCTTTCAGATCCAGAGGGCTGTTTTCAACTAAAAGGGTAAATAATGTTTGATGGTGTTAAAACTTTTCCCTTGAACCATAATTGATTCATCTCTGTAACTTATTATTTATAAAAACGGGCACCGGTTTTGTCATCTACTCTCTGTGACTGTCAGACTCCTTTTTTTTTTCTTTCAGTAGAGTTGTACATGATTGATTGCAGACTCTGTTATGTGCTGGAAAGGAAAATGATGCCTCTTGTGAAAGTAGGTATAGATGGTACAAGCTCTGTGGCCTTTGAGCCCTACACTATGGGCAAAGTATTTTAGAGTGAAATGGAAGATGATGCTGAACATGGTGAACCTGTCAATGGACATGATGCAATGGCAAGAGGATATAATTATTGATAATCCAGTTACTGGCGGTATTCTCCAATCCTAGACACTACTATTTGGCAGAAAAATGAGGATTGAGCAGGAATCTGAAAAAGGAAGATGCAGTCTTTCCAAATACTACAGTGGGATCCTTGAGTCATAGGGAAGGGGTCATGTGAGGCAACAATCTGGGCAGAAAAGTAAGAGAAATGTCACTGCTCTGAGGGAAGGGGAATGAATGCAAATAGTAAAGAATATTGTAGTGAACTTTAGAGATTAGCATGAACAACTCAAGTTTCATCAAATCAATTTATATGTCAAGAGACCAGATGACTCAGAGTTTCACTTTCTTTACATTTCCCATTTTTCAATGGTTTTGGCTGTAACACAAATTTGGACATCAGTGATTCAGTGCTTGTTCAAATATAACTTGCATATTTGCTTTGATATAGGTCTTATTATCCATGAATATTTAAATTAAATCAGTGATTTACAACTAATTCGTTGCTCCAGAATACAAAAACGTTCTTTTCCCCTCACCTACCAGGTTATTTAGCTGACGCATTTCCAGGGAATATTTGTAGCATCCTTTGGCAACAATCCTACTTTGTGGATTTGTTTAACATAATGCTCATCTGCTCGGTGGATTCACTTCCAAGAGTCATCTTGTGTTCCAACACAGAAATTCTGTGCTTTTCTTTTTCTGTTTGTGTTATTAAATAACCACTATAATGTCTCAAAGGATAAGTCAGTATTGTACTGCAAACTGCAAATTCAAAAACATATGGTATTACAGACAAAGAAATAAATTTCTGTAAAACAAGATACAAACCTTACCATTTTTTCAAATGTAAAATAATCCTTAGCCAAAGTAGAAACCAATTGTAATGAATGTTAGTAATTTAGAGCACAATAACAGCTATTGACAGCCATCAAATGCAAATGAAACACTGGATACATGGGTTACTTCTCTGGGTAAGAACCATAGAGCAAGCAGATGCAAATACAAATTACTCCTCAGCCCATATGCTGGTGCAAAGGCATGGATGGTGAGGGCTTCAACACATAAAATTTAACTCTTCTGGACACCTTTTCATCATAGTGGGATATCAATTAACCTGAAGAGGTGGAAATTCTGTGTTATGAAGTTGTAAAAAGATGTGAGTTTAAAATGCAAGTATTCAATTCAATGGTAGCTTTTGTGGTCCTGGCTGTTTCATATGCTACTTGCTTGATTTCACCAAAAATGAGAGAGGGAGATTATAGTGACTATTTGTTGCTGTTTATCATCTGAGCATACCCTCAGTTCTCAGAAATGTCCATTAGACAGTGTAGGAAAGGAATAATAACAAATTCCCAGCTGTATTCAAGGCACCAAGCACTTCTGCAGAAGCTATGATTTCTTGGCATCCTTGAACCATGGGAGCATAATTAACCTAAGAGGCAGAAAGCAAAGTCTCTGTCACATTTTTACTTGAGATATATGTGCAGAGAACTGTATTTCACACACAATTACTGACATGCAACCATATTTGTTAGTGTTAATAGATATTTAAAGGACAAGTGTAAGGAGGATGGAGCCAGGCTCTTCTCAGTGGTGTTCAATAGTAGAGCAAGGGGCAAGAGGTGGAAGCTGGAGCATAGGAGATTCTGCACAAACGAAAGGAAAAGTTTTTTCACTGTGAAGGTGACAGAACACTGGAACAGGCTGCCTGGTGAGGTTGTGGAGTCTCCTTCACTGGAGACATTCAAAATCCACCTGGATGTGTTCCTGTGTCACCTACACTGGGTTGTCCTGCTCTGGCAGGGGGTTTAGACCCAATGATCTTTCAAGGTCTCCTCCAACCCCTAGCATTCTGTGATTCTGTGACATTTTCAAAGCTTTAACACCCTTGTTTTGATAAAATATGTAGCACTTCTATCTGTTATTGTATGCACAGAAGTATTCTTTTCCTTCTGAAAAATAATTAACATGCTATGCATTTTCAGTACAGGAACTTCGGAAGTCAGAATAAAATGAATGACATATTTATAAATTAGAAATCCCCTACTCAAGAAAACGGATATAGTTTTTTCTAGTGAGTGGCTTTTGAGTCACTGTGTACCACTATTGCGTTCTAGAGGTAATAGAAGTTAAGAAAAGCAAGTTCCTTACATCTTATTTACTGTGAGGGTGGTGAGACAACTGGCAGAGGTTGGCCAGGGAACCAGTGGATACCCCATGTCTGGAAGTCTTCATGGCCAGGTTGGATGGAGCTGTGAGCAACCTGGTCTAATGGGGGCTGGAATTAGATGATCTTTAAGGTCCCTTCTACAATTCTGTGATTCCAAATTAAATCCAGATTGGTTTTCTAGAGAATGGACAAAGATGACGAGAGCTACTAGAATTGTTGCCCACTTTAGTAATGAAAAGACCAATCTCCAGAATGACTTTGGCTGGTATGACTGCCTGTGCATGTGTGTGCTTAGACACAAATCAGGGGATTTGACTGGGGGACTCTCAGCTAGGAGGTAGTAGCTTCTTAAAGCACAGGAATTCAACTGCTTCCACTCATCAAGACATGATCTTCATGCATTGGTGCTGATCTATGGCATATTTCTGAACCAGCAATAAAATAAGAGCAATATGTTGAAAAGAGCAATATGTTTGAACAGTGTTCAAGAAGTGAATTCATCTTGATTTAAAGACATCTGAAATGTTTGCTGGGAATTATCCTTTTTTTCTGGGAAGATGTTATTGATGTATTACGTTGTGACATTTTATTTCATTGTAAGTGTCTTTTCTCGGGTGCCAGGTATTTTCAGAACATCACAGTAAAAGCAACACTCACAAAGCCTACATTATATCTATTCATTCTAAACTACTATTTTTATTTGTTTGATAAGCTTCAGGAGTGATCAGATAGTGGGATGAAACCTGTCATGTTTCATTGTCAAATATTTTTTTTAAATTATCAACTAAAAACTTTTCTGCTTTCTGGGATGACTAAATATTTTTTTCTACCCATGAATTCTGCTGATTTGTAGTAACGTACATTGCAAAAACACACAAAAAACATCAACCCCACCAAATTTAAATCTGGATTCTGGCTTGTAAGTGAATTATATGGAAAAGACAGAGAAAACAGCAGCTGTGCAGAAAGAGCATGACTGAGAGATGCTCCCAGCCCATAGCCCTACAGCCAGAACAATGAATTGAGCTGAAATCCCAACAAGGTGCTCCAGCCTTTCTGTTGCAGGAAGAGGGAGAGGCTGCATATTACCTCTCAATTTAAGAAAAGCATTTTTAACACTCAGCTTTCTCATTCACCTTCTTATCTTCCACTGCCTCCCTTTTGCCATCAGGTCTTCTTTTATCCAGGCTAGTCATGAGCCTTGCTCTTCTCTTCCATTTATGTGTTGATTTCTTATTACATTGTGTTTATTTATGATTCTATCACATAAGAAAGAGTTTAGATACATAAAATTGTATCCACAGGTATGTCTGCCAGGAAGACACATTTTCTGGCCTGTTTATAGCCTGCTAAGTGTTAGTCCTGACACAGCTTATTTCAAGAAGAGAGGCTTGCCATGAGCATCTTTTCATAACTTGAAGGGAACCTCTGCCCAAGAGGACAAGCAGCAGTGTAGCAGATATCAACCCATATTCTCCCTAAATCATCTGCCAAAACCTATGGAAGTCCCAAGAGTGAGCTCACACTTCACCCCAGATAATGAGAAGGGAAATGATGAGAGATGGACTTTTCCTGCAGGACTAAATCTCAGTTCAGGGAATTGTGCAAATCACAGCAGGAATTAGTCTAATCAGGGAAAGTCCTGTCTGAAAGGCATGCAGAATCTGCCTTGAAGCCAAATAAGAGTGTGAAATACCTAAAAGGCTCTCTGCTTCAGTTCATAATAATTGTTTAATTAAAATTGACAGTTTTAGTGGAAATTAGGAGTAATTTTACTTGCACTTTGAAATTTGTCTCATCCTCTTTGTCCTCAGTGCTTTTTCTCCCTAAGGCATAAGCATGTTTCATCTGTATTCCTGGCCAGACCTTTGTTATTATGCATCTCTCTCCAGAGAGCATGGAGCAGTGGATGATCCATGGCCCAAGTCCCCACATTTGCATATGTCTGTGTCATTATAACAGTCCCGTTTCTGTGCAATTTTTTTTTCTGCCAGCTCTTGATCAAAAACAATTCAAAAATCTTCATCTTGGCCAGTCCAATGCTGCACCTGCATGTGGGTGCTAGCTAACATCAATACCAATTTCCATTCCTCATTTATTATACTGAATGATGTGGGAATGCTACATCCCCCACTGCATCACATTAGATCTTTTTCTAAGAGATTCTTTTGTTGTAAGAAAGTAATTTCCCTACTTTTGCCAGCAACAGCTGCAGACCATCTATTGACAAGGATTGGCTCAAGTGCCTTCTATCCCCTCTTGCTTGCAGCCACAGTCCTGACCCCTGACTAGGTGATCAACAAAACTTGTTAAGACTGTTCCTGGATGTGGGTAAACATGACAAGAACTTTTACTTGGTGTGTCATCTGCCTGATTTTTTTCCATGAATCAACCTCTCCCCCACCGAACACACACATTTGGCTGCAACTTACAGAAGGCAACTTTTATAATTCACAGTGGTACCTAGATTTCCTTTAGAACTTGAGTTCTCTGCTACATTATTCCAGGAGCTAACCTTACATTTTGTGTGCTCACATTTGCAATCCAACGTCAGTCCCAGTGATTTCAACAGCAGTGAGTCATGCTCTGTACCAAATCATATTAAATTATTATATCGTGACTCAGAGATGAAAGGGATTATAGTGGGATACTGATTTTTCAGACAGCAAGTTGAAAAAGATCTTTTATTAATTTTACTTCAGCTTTGGTTGAATCATTAGCACGTATAAAACATTCTGGCACAAGAGTGAACTGGACATTTCTGTTGATGTTAGTATAGTTGTAAAATATTGCCTCGAGGTAATCCATGTTATTAGCCTGAAACATAGTGTTAGGACAATGGTGTTTACAGTGGGTTAGGACAAAAATCTGCCACACTACATGCCATTGTTTTGCCCTTCTGCATTTTTGGCATTGTACCTACAGCAACATACAGTGTTCTTTTTACTGGGGTACTCAAAAACATGGCCTCAACAACCACAGCCTTTTTCAAATCCATTTTTTTGGTGATAATTGTGAGTCATGTTCTGATCAAAACATACCTTTTCTGGATGGAAGGGAGTTTTGGGGAACAGGGAGTTCAAAAGATACATATCAGGCTGAGCTGGTTGCATGGCTTGCAAAGACAACATAGCAAAGACACAGGCCTGAAAATTCTTATCCCTTAAACAACCATTCTGGTTTCTGGGCTTCATGAGATGAACCTATTGCCATTATATCAAAGGCTGTGTGTGAAGTTCAATCACTAAGCTGTTTACGTTAACCATGACTTTGTCTTTTATGGCTGTCTCAGAGTTCTCTCTGTCTGGAGCAGCAGTCGTGTCTTTTTCAAGAGAAAAAACTACTTCTGAGTTTCAAAACTAAAATGACATATTAAGGCGTTGTAAATATCATTAATCATTCAGAAGGTACGAAAAGCCAGACACTGAAAATTTGACCTTAGATCTGCTCCTCTCCTTGCTCATGTTCTGTATCATTAACTGTGTGGTCACATACTTTTCTTAATACAGTACAGTAATTTAATTGATGTCTCCAGATTACTAGGTGTGTGAGGATATGGTACCAATTACTACTTACTGCATGCTCCATCTCTCCTGGAAGTATGTATATTATTTGGGAAATACAGCCATTTTCTGCAGTTCTTCCTGGGCAGGTCTTGTCTGAGCAGTTTTGGTTGTATTTAAAAGAAATACTTGAAGAGAGAGAAATAGGCAAGGGATGGGGCAGAGGAGAAAATAATCTCAGTCTTCTGCTTGGCCATCTGGATGAAGTTGCCCCTTATCTCTGATACACCTCATCTCTGAGTTACAGCTCTCTTTAGATATTAGGAAGAAATAATTTAGTGTGAGGGTGTTGAGACACTGGCACAGGTTGCCCAGGGAAGCTGTGGATGCCCCATCCCTGGAAGCGTTCAAGACCAGGTTGGATGGAGCTTTGAGCAACCTGGTATAGTGGAAATTGTCCCTGCCCAAACTAGATGATCTTTAATGTCCCTTCCAACCTAAAGTATTCTATGATTCCATGATTTGTAAGAGCAGCCTTCTCCATCTTACCATGTAATGCAGCAGGATTGTCACAAGGGCAGGTTGATAGAGAGTTTATTGCAGACAAACGTACTGACAGGCTCAAAATATTTGTACTTCAGGATTAACTCTGCAAGGAAGCAGGCAAGAAAATGTCCCATTTGTACAGCTCACAAAAATCATGAGGTGGCTAGAGGACAACCAGTCTGAAATCCTGCCTCTGACACCACCTTGTCTCAATCTGATCCTGATCTACAGAGAAAGGAACACAGCTTAGTTTTTAGGCCCCAAAGTGGAGAGCGTTGTTCAGTCCCGTTTTGCTGCCATCACTCTGTAAAACTGCAGGTGTACCCATGGCATCTAGCAGGCTTAATACCAAGGTCCTCTCCTCTTGTGTCTTCTCCTGTCTCCACTGCTGCTTCCTCAGCTCAGACCAGATCCTCACTGTGCAACCTTCTTAAGTTTGTTTCTTGACTTCTTCTGTTTTACTCAACTTTTTCTGGTTTTGCTAGAAACTTTTTCTGTTTTACTCAGGTTTCTCAGGCTATGGTGTGTTGAATTCTCTTCAGTATAAATAATTAATGAAACCATCACTTCTACTTTAGCCTCTTACTGTGTCACTGCTGGATTCAAATGGGAATAATAAAAGATCTGGAATAGGCTTTCATAGGCTGGAATAGGCGAGCAATGATGAAAACTGTAGAAACATTAGAAGTGATTGAGAAAATAGCATAATTATACGAAAATATATGCACATGAGACTTGGTGTTTTTTTGTTTTTTTCATAATAACATTTAACAATAATGGCATATCAACATTCTCAATAGTAATTATATCTGTGTGATTGTAAACAACTACCAGGATCTTCTGCTTGATGGAGACCACAGGGCAAAAACTGCATAAACTACTTTTTTTAAAAAAACAAATGTCTGTTCCTAGGAGTGTTGTATTAAGTGTACCAGGGACAAAACAAATAGTGTTGACCTCATAAACAGTAGTAAAAGCTACAGCATAGGAAACTGATAGTAGATTATTGTCATTTTATTCTCCTGGTTATTCTCACATGGATTCAGAATCTTCTCAAGATTTATCCTGCTCTCCTGAGTGCCCTTCTTTGCAGGCTTACAAAATCAAGTGTCTGTGTCATTCTCAATTTTGTTAACCTTTTTCAAAATATTAGTAGTTACACTGTAATTCCTAAATCTTTGATTATAAACAGTACTGCACTTTACCTGTTAGTCTGATCCTACTAAGTATGTTCTCTGAATGCTTTCTCTGGCAGCCATTTGAGAAGTTCGACAGACTGATTTTATTAAGTTTCTTTGAAAGCCTTTACTAAAGGTAGCACTTGGCTAATTAAAGAAATTTTCCATAGGTCTCAGAAAATCAAATAGCCACATCCCTCTTGCAGAATATATGTCTCCCCTGTGGTGGACAGGGTACAGAAGCTGCTTCAGGAAAAAAGAAGTCATGGTAGCCAGAGCTCGCTTTGACTGAACCTCTGCAGCTCCTCCACCTGACATCCTATACGTGGCAAAAAGGGCTCACTTTACACACAGTGCTTGAAATGCATCATCCATGATTCCTGTCCATGTGCCAGGGAAACCAGTGGTGAATAAGCAAGCCTTTGACTTCTGTGCAATCAAGCTGGTAAAGAAAAGATAATGTGTTTGTTGTCTTTTGTCTTCAGTGTAGAGATGGATAATAAAACTATGGACATCAGAGAAACTGACCCATGTGTCAAAGGCTCTAAGTCATCAGTACATGGAATCCTATAGGGTGAATCATGCAGGGTTGGAGGAGTCTGTAAAATCACTGCAAGGCTCAGCTAGGTTCTGGAAGACAGCCCTGCCAGGGATTCATTGAGTCCCTGATTCAATGTCTTCCTTTTTTATGTTTCATCTAGTAGTCGTCATCAGAAGCAGTATCAAAGGATAACTGAAAAGTTCACATTTCAAAATATCTCCTTTCTGGTTTATATTTAGCAGGATATTTGCTCTGCCAGTCTCCTTTTAAAGAAATCATGGAATAATTTTCTATCCCCCCATTTTCTTTTTATATAAATTCTTTCACTGTATTCAGCCCTGCAATATTTTATTGTACTTTCAAGGATCATGGCTAATTTTTGCAATGCTTTCATCTCCCCTCCTCAGAGAGAGAAATGTGTCCATTGGAACTGGAACCCTTTTTCTGAAATGTTTTTGTGGTAAAATATCACGAGTGAATATGTATATCTGTATGTCTATAAATTTCTGTTAAACATTAAAGTAAAAAAAATGCACATGGCACATAAGAAGTGGGAGGTTGTAAGGTTCAAGGGAAAGTGAGACTGAGAAAGGATGGATGCCAAGGAACGGTAAAATTTTTACTTAAGCCTTAAAATGTAATTTTAAATGTTCAAACCCCTAAATTATGTGAGTGTTCTTAATACACACTCTCTGGGATCAATTAACAATGCTTTCAGTAATTAGTTATAATTTACTTTCTAAAGTCATTGACTATGAAAACTTGCAGCTGATAGTGAGGTAATAAAAAATACCATGTATATTTTAAATGTGCATCATTTCACAAACAAAGTTAATTTGCAGTTTGGAGAGATGAAAACATTTACATTTTTACTAAATTGCTTAGAGAAGCAATACCTCAGAAACGTAATTTAAGTTTTGTTTGGAACATTACTGTGGCAGAGTTGGAAACACTAGCAACTTAGAAATGTGTAAACGTTGGGATTGACTGAAAGACTGATATCCCACCAACAGACCTTCAGCACTGCTGCAGCCATCTGGCAGCTGAGTTAGGGTCAGAGGGAGCACAGGAGTTGTTGATTTTTAATTTTCTTTGTTGCCAGTTTATTCTTAGGTCTGTTTTTGAAGCCATGATTTTTTGGGCCACAGTCTGATGTGGAGTGATTTGGCAGTCTAAGGAGAAATGCTTAAGTACAGGTCATTATGGAAAACGTTTTGTACCAGCCAAGCATCTTCTTGCATGGTGAAGGTGGTATTGAAAAAAAAAAAAAAAAAAAAAAAAGGTTTATTCAGGCTTACATTGATTTGCTTTTCCACTGTGAACAAGAAAAAGCCATTCAGACTCTCCTCTCCTATGGGTGATCAGAGGGACACATCTAGGCAAGTTTCATGAGCTGACATGGTCCTCACTGCCCAAATTCCAGCAACAAGAGCTTCTTCTCCAGATGGGGCCCTCTGCCTCCCTGCAGTAAGAAAAGGGGGTGAACTCTGGAGATTTAGAAAAATCGGAAATAGTACAACACTAAGACATCAATCAGCAATGTTACTAGAGCATCCTGTGGCACCTTGTGTGCTGCAAGTGGCCCAGCTCAGATTGAAAGGTTGTTTAGCAGTGATTTTGAGACATTTTGGGGAAAGAGAAAATTAATTATGTGTGTTGCTTTTTGCATGTCTCCTGTTGTAGTTACTAGATTTATTTTAATATCATGAGCTGTACTGTGTAGAGAGGGGAAAAAATACATGAGCTGAAGAGGTTCTTCTTCTTTATGAGAGGTGGCTGGCTTTTCTTTCTAACCCAACACTCTTTAGGTATCTGCAGTTTAGATACACTTGTGCATGACCTGGGTGGGGATCAGCAGGTAGTGCCTGGTTTTGAGCAGTTTCCTGAGGATGAATTCTCCACAAATGGCAGTGAGCTCTTACCTCTTAGTGCTTGATGTCCAACTGATAAACAGATAAATCCTTGTGTGGCTCACATGAGGTGATGTAGCTTTACAGCATCAGATGGGAGGAATTTGTTTACCGCTGCTCCTTAAGCTGGATGGGAGGAGGAGGAGGGGACTGTGGCTGGATGGAGAAGCCCAGATGGCCTCATGTCCTCTCATACCACTTGTCTAAAGGTTAGGGATCCAGTCTGAGCCAGGAATCTGGGCACTTCTGTCATCAACAGAGGAAAACATGTACCAGTTCCATAGTGACTGCATCTGTTCTACTTTTGCTGGTTAGAGAGAAAGCCCAGATGGCTCTTTCAGACTAGGGTGTTAAATTTAGAAAAATGTAATTATATAGGATGGATTCCATCTTTCTGGGTAGGAATCAATTCCAGGAAGACAGTGGTCTTTATTTCTCCTCTGAAGTTCTACTCAGCAGCAGTATAAAGTATCTGTGAGGTCTGTGTGACAGAGAAGGATGGCTCCCTGCAGCAGCATCACCATCCCTTTTGAGATCAGCAGAGTTGGGAAGTCTTTCCAAATTTCTTTAAAAGAAAATACAGGATTCAATTCTAGTCACAAACTCTGTAATAGATTTTCAGCATGTATGAAGTTTGAAACTACTGAAGACGTATAGGAGGGTGTGTGACCTCTGTTTATTAGGGCCAGGGGCAAAATGTTAATACCAGTAGAGAGACTCTAATTATAGTCCTAGTTCCATGCTACTAGAAGCAGAAAGCACTGACTATTCTGCAAGGAATTGCAAAATTTCCAAATTAGTCTTTCAGACTTGTGAAATTTTACTTTTGAAATGAGATTTGAATGAGCAGCTGAACAACTATATGGATTTCCAGACCTACAAAATTCAGTGCATGACTAGGAGCTGACACCAATTAGCTCTTCCAGAATGAGCAGTAGAATATGCATCACAACACAGATGTGTCATTGGTAGGAGGGGGAAGTCTGTGTACCCTGCCTGGGAACAGTCCCAGCCTGGTGGCTCATGACAGGGGGAGATTCCAGCACTGCTTTTCCCCGAGTGATGAGAAGAGAGAAGAAATGCCCTGTGTTGACAGCAGCAACCAGCATGACTTCCCAGTCATCCCCTTACACACCCATTCATTCATCCGGGGGAGAAAAAACCCACTTCATTCAACTTTCCAACTATTACTTTCCCCAGATCCTGCCTGCAGCTAGCTGCACACTTTCCCTGTGTTTGTCCAATACAATATTCACTACTGTCCCTATTCTTGCTTGAGGACCAATTAGGGACCTTACCAGGTCCCACACCTTATCAGTGTGGCTGATGGGCACACTGTAACCACCACTGCATGCTCTGCACTTCTAAATATACACAGGTCTAGACAAAGCAGAGGCCTGCTTGCCTGAGCTTCTCTCATTAAAAAACATAAGAAAGACTTGGATAAATCCCCACATTACATCTTGAAAGCTGTGGGGACCACCTTGGAAAAGAAACTAAGGACCTCGAACATCTGGCTGCAGCTTTTCTTGGATTAAAGCTTCAGATATCTGGCTGCCAGAGAACAAGCAGACAGCAAGAAGGCAGATGCTTCCCTGGCTCCTGTATGCCCACTGTACAAAATTAAATCCCATCTTTGGCCAGTTAGCACTGGATGGTGAGAAATCCTGTCTGCTGGAGCCTTCATTAGACCTGTTTATTCTCCCAGCAGCTCTCTCCTGGGAAGGACTCCTCCTGTGGGATAAGCAGGGCTGCCACCCACTGCCACAGGGTGCCCAAAGCATCCTGCTGCAGCACCCACCCAATAGCACTGTTTGCATCCAAAATTTGAGGTGTGAGGAACAGTGCTGTCAAAGCAAGGCAGGAGCAAATCATCTGAATCATCTGAAATACTCTGGCTTTGGACTCATACTCTGGTTTGGTGCAAGGAGTAGAGTTTCTCCTTAACTCTTTGAACAAAAAACTTTGGAAAGAACATAAAAAAGAAAAATTTGGAGGACTTAGAACATGTTTGATGGTAGTAGATATCTTGATACAGCAGTGGCATTGGTTGCTTCAAGGAGCACTTTATAACCACCCCCAACATGCAGCAAAGCGTAGTACAAGAGAGCTTCCAGAGAGCCATCAGCTAATAATAAAAATGATAACTATAATCACACAGCAAGAGGAAGAGAATTATTTTCTTTCAAAAATTGTTTTCCAATATTAAAAATACTCATTTTTTTCAAAGGCTCCTTCCTGCAGGAAGTAGATTCTACAGAGGCATTTGGAAGAGTTCAAGCCTGTGTTTGCTCCTTGAGTAGGCAGGCATGATGCTGCCTGCAAATACCAGGACCTTCAGGAAAAGCAGGAGCGTAGAAGCTGAGAAGGTTCAAAGAGGTTAAAATCAAGTCCCTCTGATGGCATTTTTAAGAGACAACTCCCCAGATGAAATGATTTGAACTTCTGTTGCTATTACTGGGATGCAAGAACATTTTTTTCTCTCACTCCAAGTACCCTTCACTGGATGTGTAAATGCTGTAAATGTTGTCCTTATGAAACGCATTTTTTGACAGCCTTTTAATTATAATAATTAAAAACTATTTACATGGTCAGACAAAATAAGGTTGATCTAGATTGGCCTGTGACTTTCCCTGCCTAAAGGTTCCTGGTGGGACAGCTGGTAATTGTTTTTCACTATGAAAAAGTCTTACCTCTACAGCAGCAACAGCCATGGCCTGATGGAGCATTTTGTGTCTTCAAAAAATTCCAACATATTATACTGTCATACCCATGATAGTATAAATGACCTCAGGCTTTGAATAAAATACAGTAACTGGTGTATCTGTTTAAATGATTAAGCAATAAGTTAGGGACAAACCTCCTCTGTCATTTCTGTGTCTGCCTGCTGTGCCAAGTAACAAAGAAAACATGAAGACATCAATACGAGATGCATTTTCAGTCTGGGAGCTTTTAGGGAAATTACAGGGTTCTGCAGAATTTCATTCCCCATTAAGACTGACTAGTGTTAACATGGAAAAAGAAAGATCCCTTGTACCTTTTTTCCCCTCTGCAAATCTGCACGCTATCTGTTTAGGCAGACTGTTTTATCTAATTGAGAATAATTGCTCTATAAACTCAAGCCTGTGAGTTCCTTTTTGTGGCAATCCAGTGTTAATGTGCAGAAAGCAGGGTGCTTGCTGTGACATTTTTGAATAGTTTAAACCACTGAGAGGGCGTCCCTTTTACTGACCCATAATAAGCAAAAAACCAATTTTTAAAACCTTCATCTCTAACCCTAAACTCAGAAGCCTTTCTTTGCCAAAATACAACTCTGAAGTACTCTGGTTTGGTAATGTCCAATTCCTTTGTTGGCCAAAGCTGCACTGAACACAGATTTTCTGTGGGTGCATTTGAGATACCTGGTTATCACCCCTGCAGAATATTTGTGAATTTTTTTTTTGCTAAAAAAAAAAAAAAAGAAAAAAAAAAAAAGGAAAAGGAAAAAAGAAAAAAAAAAGGAAAAAAGAAAAGAAAAAAAAAAAAAGAAGATAAAGGTATTTCAGCACAGTAGATTTTCTTATCTATTCACTTCACCTGGTCAGTGTACATTGATCTTTAAAAGGCTTAAGGTGAACACTTCCCAAATGTCTAGAGACATTCACCAGTCACTGGAAAATGCCTCAGCGCAGACTGTGCCAATCACATTGGGAATATCAGCACAACTGCTGTCCTAAAAAAGAGTTTAAAACCAAATCTTCTTTCTTTCCCCAGGTCAACATGCACTATTTGATACATTAGGACTTTAGCTCTTAACATTTAAGAATAAACCAGCAATTTTCTAACAGATAATGCAAGAAAACAAGGGAGGGAGGGAAGTAATCATGTGGTCTGTCATTTGCAGGCCATTTCCACTGATGTTTCTCATATGACCACAGAACACATTTTAGTAATAGTGTCCTACTCTCTTTTTCATGCATCTATGGCTTAATATGACAGAAATTCTTTCTCTCTTTCTGTGGCTGGCTGCTCCCCAAACAGCTGTGAAAATTTTCACAAAATCATTCTGCTATTTACTACTTCTGAACTGTCTATTACCTTGAAAATTCTTGCAGACAGTTGTAATGAAAGACATTTCTGCTCCAGGAGCCCATGAGGACAGGCTGCCTCTCTTCTATGGCTTTCACCCAACAACAGGTTCTGTGCTGAGGATTTGCACATTTGCTTTTTCAGTGGAACTTTGAAACTGAGTTTGGAGCAAGCATCTGCCATGGTTAAATGGTGCTTTGCTCCTCCCACAGCCAACCTAGCACAGGAAGGGACAAATCCAGATGAGGGTCATGCTATGTGAAAACTGTGTCTCTGTTAGCATGCAGGCTACATACACAATGGATGTACTGGGCAAGTTAGGAATGATCACAGAGTTTATATCAGCAACCTTGTATTTCCTACAGTGAGATGGTCTCAACCCTTAATACTTCTCATCAGCCAAAAGAATCCCTTATTTTCCAGTCTGTCCCAGAAAGCAGGATGGAGGTGAGGTAGATGGTACCCAACTTGCTAAGAGTGTGTGCCAGCTGACCTATGGCCAACAGCATAGGAACTGATTGACTAGGGCATAACATTAAAATTATGACCTGATGCTATCATTCAGGCTGAGTGTTAGCAGCATGGCTCAACAATTTTTCTGTGTGTCACTATGTGATGTGCATACAGCATGTGGAGTCTGGTCCAACTTTCTGATTTATTGAAAAAAATCAGAGTCCTTGAAAGTAAAAAGCTTCAGCTTAGTGCAGGATTTTGCTGTGTTTTGTGCAGAAACCTCACTCCTATTTCTATACAGTTCAGTTTCCTTAGATTTCAATAAAAAAAAAATTCTTTTCAGGGATTGCTTTTCTTTGATGCTCACCTGCCCTGAACTTTAACACTTGCTCCAAAGCTGTGCTCTGGGCCCTCACGCTGATGAGCCCCTTCCAATGTGGAAAGGCAGGGCTGGTGAGGGCTCACAAATTTCAGCACATCCATGGTCAGCAGTTGGCTGTGTGAGGTCAGGTATGTCCTGTGGGCAGAAACACTGAGTACAAAAGCATAGCACATGGCATTCTCCTCCTCTTGTAAATATACTTCCACTCACACCCCACCAATTGAAATGATTCAGCTCTGAGTGAAAAGCCCTTAGAATATTGGCTTCATGATCCTGCAGAAGATATTTTGCAGGGATCAAGGAATACTTACCCAGTTCCTAAACACCAAAGAGGCTCTTCTTCAAACTTTTCAGTGAAAGTCTCTTTCCAAAAATAAAAACCTAAGACTGGAATGTTTCCCGAAGGCAAAGTGAGCTAAAAAAGCAAAGTTTCTCAAATGGGGAGGATTTGCACTCTGCATGACAGCTTGACTAATCTTTACTGATGCATCTAGCAGCTATTAGCTGCAAAACTAATAGAACTACAGACAGCCAGGTAGGAAGGGAGCTTTCATCAAGTTTCACGGCTTTGAAGTTAGATTTTAGGCCAGCAGATGCTTGCAAATACTTTCCTTGATGGAGGAAAGTATCATAATTTTTTGGTCTCTGATGGAAAATGTCCCAGGAGCTCTTTGTCTCTTTGTCTCTTTATTGTAAAGTCCTCATGAAGCACTGGGGTGTCCCCTAGCTCTGGTGGGCTCTCTCTTCTGCATACTAAAAACCTCTTCCAAGCAAAACACCCCAGTTAAATCAATGAAAGTGTAACCTAAATCTGCTCTTGTAGACGTCAAGCTGAGTGGAAAGATCCTTAGATGATTGATTTCTCAAGCCTCTCAGCATCAGACTATCCTCTTCCTGAATCCTCTGCTCAGAACCTGAGCCAGAAGGCAATTATGTGCAATCTCATCAGCACTGAATGGGAGGAAATAACTCTCTCCTGTTGCAATGTGTGGTAATGATGCTCACACAGGGTTTTTGCCTTGCCCACTGCTGCTGCACTGGTCAGATATTTATGAATTTCTGAGGTGTTCCTTAGCAGTGCTATTGTTCAGCTAATACCTTCCTACCCTGCATGAGGGCTTTTGGTGTCAAAATTAGCTTATCTTGAACTTCATTATATTCACCCCAGGGTAACACCATATTTAATGTTTTGGTTTGGTTGTTGCTGGTTACCCTTCCCTGCTGAGCTGGGGGACAACTCACAGACAGCCCCTGGCAAACAGTGGTGCCACAGAAACTTCAGTTTCCTCCCTTTGCAGAGATTGCCTCCAAAGGATGGTAGAGCCAGCTGAGCAGGCCAGCTGTGAGGAATCAACAACTGGAACCTCTTGTGCTGTTGAAAATGCAGATCTTTGCTCCTGGCCATGCCCATGCCCATGTTTGAGTACCTCCCCAAAGTCTTTGTAGTGATGGTCACTTGAATCCATGTGTTGGTTTTCTATGTGAGTGTTCAGAGAGGCAGAGGTTCTTTCACAACTGGCCCAAATCATTGTGGTTGCTTCGGGTTTGATAAACATTTTCATCTCTTTCTACAGGGCCTCTTAGTGCTCAAGCACAGAGGATGTCCTGGTTTACTTCCTGCCAGTGTTTCTAGAAATGTCTGTCAGGGGTCTTTTCTACTCCTGCTTGCTGCTTCACTGCAGAAAAGGAGATGTCAGGGATGCTCCAGAAAAGTCTCTCCAGGTTATCGCCAGCACTGCAGAGCTTCTGGGGCAGATTCTGAGCTCCCTCTGCCCCTTCCCAAGATGATGAACTTGTATTTCCAATCTTACTTGTATATGACCTCCCACTGCCAGGAAAATCTTGATTACCCTCACAAAATGAGAGATATATTTTCTCCCCCACTGTCTCCTATAGAAGATCCATTCTTGAGGGGATTGTCCTGCCACAGGAAAAGGATCACAGAAAATTTGTCTGTCACTGCTGCTGTCACAGCAGGGTTGCAGAGTCAGCAGGAGCTAAAACATGACACTGAACACAGCAGATGGTTCAAGGTGTATTGCAGTGGCACATGATGCCTGGAAGACCAACAGAGGCAAGAGAAAGGGGTGGGCAAAGTGCAGGGTGAAGTGGGTATTTTCCCACTTGCCAAGAGAATTTTTCCAGCATCACTGACTGATTTCTGAGGAAGCTCACACTGCCTGGCCTCTGGTTTAGTAAAACTCACTTGATTTTTCCATCTCCTGCATGGGCTGCTTTGCTGTAACTGGGGTAGTAATATTGAGTGTCCATCAGCACTGGGATGGGCACATCTGAACCACATCTGGCTCCACAGAGTCAGATCCATTGTCATGGGGATAACAAGCTTCCTTCAAAAATTTAAATGGTTTTGAAAGTAGTGAGAAAAATGAAAAACTTCTAGGCTTTATAAAACTCCGGTCTACCTTGACTGTGAAGGGTCTCTTGAGGTTGTTGTTTGTTAGTATGAGAAGAAAGCTTTGACATTGCCAGGAACATTTTCTTGAGCATGATAGCAGTGCTTCAAACAGATGCAAATGATTGTGGGCAGAAACCCCAGATGCCTCTGGCTGCTCCATGCCACTGACCAAGCTCAGAAATGTACTCCTTGCTCAGACTCTGTCTTTGGAAGTTATCCACAGTTGATCCAAGGCAACAACTGCCCTCCCTTGTGGCATAAAGAAGATCTGAATTAATTATTCACTGCAGCTCAAGACATTTTAATAATTGAGTGTGAAAACCAAGGAAAAAAAAAAGAAAAAGCTAATGCTGTTGGTACCTTTTGGTATCTTTCCCAACAACCAGGCTTCCCAAGCAGAGGAGTTGTGTGGAGGGAAGATGATCCCTTTTCTACTTTCACATAAGAAGTTGTTAGAGAAACTGTGATTTGGGCTGGCAATCAATTTGCTTTTGCCAAGAGATCTGTGCTGCTGTGCCCCACAAGGCACCAAGGGAAAGACTCCAAAGTCTCTGCTTCCAGTGGTTTTCCAAAGGTGGATCTACACACTCCCTCAAGATGAGTGCAAGCTCAGACACAGTCCTGGTATAGTTCAGCATTTCTATCACCCTGCACTGAGCTTGTATGCTTGCATTCCTGATTTACTGGGCTAAAGGTGACATCACAGCTCAGTCCTGCTCAAGCCTAAGAGCTAAATATCTGTGTAGGTTCCAGGTGGCCCTGGTGCAAAACCTATCACTCTTGGGTACATACTATATACATGACTTGTGATCATTATATACAAACTCTAAACTGCCACATTGCAAACTATGGCCAACCTGACTTTCTAAAATAACAAATGCCATTTTAACTTCATGCATCACTGTCATAGCTATTTCATTGCTAAATTGTGATTTGTGCTCCTTGATGATCTTTTTTTCTCACCTTAAGTCGTCTGTCTGTTGCTTCTTGAAAGGCTCCTTCATTCTGGATTGAGAAAGTGTGATCTGATTATTGAATGACAGACCCTTGCCATCAGCTTTGTGGAAACTTACATCCAAATATTCTCTCACTGACGTAGTGAGTCCTCAGAAACTCTATTATTAGTTTCACTAAAGTTATTTAAATGCAGATGTGACTTAGAGCAAGAGCGTGAAAGACAATAATTTCCCACTCTAAAAGGAGCATGAGTTATGCAAAGATCATAAATCTGAGGAAGATTGACTGAAGCAAAGCAAAGGCTTGCACGTCATCTTTAGCTAGAATACAATAGGAATCATAGAATCACAGAATGGTCTTTAAGGTCCCTTCCAACCTCCCTGCTGTGAACAAGCCCAACTCTCTCAGCCTGTCTCCATGGAAGAGGTGCTTCAGCCCTCTGGTCACCTTCATGGCCCTCCTCTGGACTTGCTCCAAGAGCTCCGTAGACCCCAAAAATAGACACAGTACTCCAAGTGGAGTCTCTCAAGAGGGAAAGAAGCATCTCCTTCAACCTGCTGGCCATGCTTCTTTCAATGCAGCCCAGGATACAGCTGGCTTTCTGGGCTGCAAGCACACTTTTCCAGCTCATGTTGAGCACCTCATCAACCACCCTCTCCTAAGTCCCTCTCCTCAGGGCTGCTCTCAACCCATTCTGCACCCAAGCTCTATTTGTGCTTGAGATTGCCCCAACCTGTCAAACTTCACATGTCCTGCACAGGCTCACTTCTCAAACCTCTCAAGGTCCCTCTGGATATCATCCCTTCCTTCCCGTGTGTCTACTGCCCCACACAGCTTGGTGTGGTCATCAAACCTGATGGCACCATCTCAAGGAATGGAAGCTCTGTGGTACAGCACATTGTTCCTTGGGGTCATTGCCTGACCTGAAGGGCACAGTGGTGGTTACAGCCCTTGCCCCCACATCAGGCAGAGTCCCAAACCCCTGGTGAGGGTCAATGAGCCCTGGTCAGCACTGGGATCTGGTGGCCATGGCAGTTCTGCTCCCAGCAGACCAATCCATGTTGCTCCCCAGCTTTGTGTGAGTGAGCTTACATCCACGGTCAGCTTACATCCACCATCCTGCTAGCTGGGCCTGTGCATGCTCGTAGCTTATCTGTTTTAGAGGTATTCAGGTTTTGCAGTCTGGATTTCATTGCAGTATTTCACCAAAATAAGAGATAAGAAGAAATTAGCTTTTAAAGCTGAGCTTGTTAAGTATGTAGTTAAACCCACTGTTTCCTTGTATTTTCAGTTTCATGAAGGAAATAGCAAGGAAAGTCTGAGTCTGATAAATGTCTATTTTGGTCCGTTTTGCCCCTTTTCTAATCTTTTTTCCACTCAGGAATAATTTCCTTGCTCTGATTTCTCTGTCAGGATTGATGGATACTTTTTGAGATGTGTTTTCAAGTTTTCTCCTTGGTTTTCCAGTAGGTGAGAGGCTCTGGGAACAGTTCTGATTATGTGGTGGTGCAATGAAAAATGTTCCTGTTTGCTGAAAGTATTATGGGGTCTGGTAATTATTCTTATCTCTCTGAGTCACTGAATAAACACAACAAGTGTTAAGTGAGGATTTGCAGTTGAGCCAGTGTTATGTTGCCTTTTTTTCTGACCAATCCTGTTGAGCTATGAAGGACATACAAGTCCTTGGCAGAAATAGCTATAAATATGTTCAGTGAGCAGCTGCTTGCATGCTTTCATCTGCTTGTTTTATCCTTTGGTAATCAATGGCAGATTTTAGCTTTGATCTGATGAAACAAAAATAATGCTTCCCCCCAAGTAATATCACTGCTTCAAATTGCAACTGATTTAAAAATGTGGAAAGTAATAAGGTAAAACAACCTCTTTAGGTTTGAAGAAAGTCTTCTCTTCAACAGCTCATGCCTTTAACACAAAGTATGTAATTTTAAAAAATTCTGAACACAGTACAATGTATAAATAAAGTTAATTTTATTCTGTGATTTGAATTTTTCTTAATGAATTAAACTGATGGCAAAGAAAACTTGGACTTGATGATCTCAGAGGTCCCTTCCAACCCAGCCGATTCTATGATTCTATGATTCTATGAAAAGTTGGTGAAGATGAAATCCAACAAAAAGTTTCTATGTCTGCAATACATCTCTGCTTACCATCTTCCTGTCTTTGCTGAGCTCAATTTTGCTTTAACAAAGCAAAAATTTTGCTTCAGCTGCTTTTCCAAGCCTGGAAAAAAAAAAAAAATCTGCCACTGAAGGCATTAGACACTTGCAGGAGACTTTATTTGGCTGGAAATGATTCTTTAAAGCTCATTTTGATATCTCTTATCTGTATACAGAAAAATGCTAAAAGGACCTCAAGTGATGTTATTTCTACTAATGGTTCCATCAGTGGCTAATGGCTTAGTTTAGATCCTGTTACAAGCTCCTCATAATTCTAATATGAAAACACTGCTTAAGGTCCTTCACTTATTATTTTTCTGATATACAGGTTTTCTGAGTGAACAAACTTCTTTCACCAAAATTACCTGGGAGGACATTTCATAACATTTACAGTTTGTGTCATCAGGAGAAAATATATTTAATAGAAACATCAGCTGTGCCCAGCACACATGGCTTTAGAAATGTCCCTTCTCTCAGGGACCTCAAAAATCTGAAGGGAGGTGGACAGACCAGTCTTTCATTCCCTTACTCCATGAATTAAATGTCAATAACACTGCATTATGCTGTTTGCTTCCTTTTCTCTTATTTGGAAGGCTGGATTCACTGTGCAAGAGGACTAGCAAGGGATAGGAGCCTGCTTTAACCACAACTTGTTTGCTACACTTCAGTGCCACTGGGAATTTCAAAGGTTTTATTTTGCATTTGAGACAGGTAAATGTTAGTGCAAGGTGGCAATCAGATTTTTCATTTTACAGGGAATTTCACTACTTTGAAGTTTGTTTTCCACATTTACCACATGAAAATTTTGATGAAACAATATATGAGGGAAAGGCTGGATGGGAGGTAAGGAAGGTAAAATGTTTCACTTCAGCTCATCTTCCCTTTCCCCTCCTCTCAATGTAAGACTCAACACATTAAGAAATTAAAAAGTCATTTCAAAAAGAAAGGAAAAGACTAACCATTCCCCAAACAAAACAGGGTATAAACCATCCCATTAATAGAATTTAATATTTTATTGCATGAATGTTCAGCTTTGCCTATAGGGTATTTTTGAGTGAGAGAACATTACACCAGGGAAATTTTCCCACTTTTTCATCTCATTGCAGTGGAGTAAGATGCTCTGATGTGGGGAAGTTATGTACTGAAGAAAAATGGGAGAGGCCAAGAATCTTCTCAGCATTTTTGCTTTCTTTGGCTGCTGCTTCCTTTCTCCAAATCTCCTGTACCTCTTTGAGAACAGCCAGGGGCATTGCACTGGTAGGCTGGCAGAGCACAGCCAACAGCACAGTTCTGATGGAGATTACATGGGGAGAAATTATAGCCCGTGGCCATTCAGGAATAATAAGTAGAAAAAAGACTTCAGAATTCAGGAAAAATAAATCAGGCAAAGACGGATTTGGTCATTTGGTAAAAATTCAGCTTATTTACTTGAGGCTGCAGAGTTTATTTTGCCTTTTCCTGTAAAAAAATTGCTAATGTGTTGGATAAAAATCAGGATACCGTTCCTCTAAATTTATTTGGTTTGGTCATCAGTCTGGCTTACTTGAAACAATATTTGGTCAGTTGCTTAATTCCTTTGCACAAAAAGATTTTAAAGGAGAAAAAGGCCAGATTTTCAAAAGACCTAAGCATTTGCTGTTTCTACAGAACTCTAGTAAAAGTGGTGAATGCTCATTGTCTCTCAACTCATGCTAAAAACTTGTGGTTTTCCTGATTTATTGGTGTTGAATATGAAATAAAAAGCAACACAGTATGGCTGATTGTATTAACATCATCCACGGCAGTGAAACAGGAGGACAAGGAGATAAATAAATTGGAGGGATTGTAGCACTGGGACTGTAGCTTTGGATGGGAATGAAGAGATCTGTCATAATATGTGTTCACCTTTTTGAAAATCTTTAGGCATGGGCTCAACATTACCACTGAAAAGGAGGCTGAAATACAGGGAGCAGAGACACAAGCAGACACCAATGTACACAAGGCATGGGGAATGCAGTATCAAGTTGGACAAAGGTGATTTTGCAAGGCCACATGTCCTTCTGTAAGCAATACTGTTTGGCTGTCCTTCTCAAGGTGTTGCCTCATCACTGTTCCCAGAATAAGTCACCAAAGTCTGACTAACCAGGTTTTCAGCCCATTTAAGCTGCTGCAGTCCCTTGAAGTCTGAAAGGAAACACCAATTTATAACCACCATGGGCATGGTTTCTAAATAAGAATAGACATATTAATTGCACGTGGAAGGAGTCAGCAATTCCAGATTGCTTTGAGAGCCAGTGGTTATAATTCAGTTATGGTTTTCCACTGTTCATGACAGCATGTGACATCAGCAGATCATTTAATTACAGCTTTCTTTCTCAGCCCAGTGTTATATGGTATTGCTCTCTGGAAAATTAGATGAAACTAATTAAGAAATAAGGTGTTAGACATTATGTCAAGATGAATAGGCTCATCTGAGAAAATACTGAAGTATTGCTAAGAATCTATCCAAATGATAAGAGAAAATCATAGTGGCATCAAGATGATGAATAAGCCACGGTTTGTCCAAAGTGGGAAGGTAGTTTGAATGATCCCCTCTTTATATGCAGTTTAACCCTATGCCTCATTTCCTGAGGGGGTGTACAAAGTCCAGCCAATTTTTAATGGGAGTTTGTCCATTCAGTCTGCTGCAAACCTCTGGTTTTGCTGAGACATGGGACTTCAGCAAATGCTTGTGTATCTGGCTACTCAGTAAAAGGACCATGTAAAGCCTTAAATAGGAAGATGTTGGCCTTTCACATCAAGAAGAAAGAGCCACATATTTTTGTTTGCTTTGTAATTGCTCCTTGTGATTGCCTCAGCAATGACACGATGGCCACCTACTTAAACTGAACTGTGTAATTCTAGGGTGCCTCTCCCAGGCAAACTGTTTTATTTTCTCCATACCAAAGTTAATGCCAATCTCCCACCACTCTGGCAGGTGCATCCCTGCCATTTATAAAGCATTACTAAAAACTTTAAAAGCTGCTAGCTGATTAAAAGCATCACTGCAGACTGGAGCTAAAAGTTATATTAAAGAAAACATCCCTTCATGCAGTATTTACTAGGAAGAAAACAAGGCCTTTTTTAGCACCTTTTTGTTCTTTTTTTGCCCTCAGAGTGGAACAGTTTTGTCTTGAAGGTTTCGTTCCCATTTACCAGCCTCACCTCAGCAGACAGAATGTTTCTGTTTTCAAACCTCCCAGCAGATGTTTAACAAGTTCAGTCAAACTAAAGACTGGTTTTCACCCTGGAGCACAATGTTGGTTGTGAGCAGAGATCACTGGCAGGTGGGACTTCAATTTACACTGCAGAAGACTTCTGGCAAAGATCAAAATGAGACATCTGGGTGATGCAAAAGAATTGGTGGATGTAGGCATCACATTTTGCCCATCTGAGGCAGCACAGAGACCATGGTTTTCACCTGATTTTTATTCTTCCTTTCAGTCCATCTCTCTGGGTTTTCAGGAATTTGAGATTCAAAATCACCATGGGGAGGGAGTTGTGCTGCACCTGTGAACATCAGAAAACCTCCCATTCCCAGCAAGTGGCTGATGCTGATGATGGATTCAGCAGGCACTCTGGGGATAGAAGAGCAAAAGCTAACATCATCAAATTCAGGGTATTTATACTCATACCAGCCTGTGTGGAGCAGGGTTTCCAAAATCTCTGTTCCCAGAGACGTACTATCCTATTTAAAGAGGACAATTAAGGGCTCCAAAACAATAAATGTGGTCCTAGACAAAAGCTTTTGCTGTGACAAATACTACGTGGATAATGATGACAGCCTTCCCTTTAAGAAAGACTTCCCTGAGGGCCGAGCCACAGTGGGGCTGACAGAGAAAATCTAGCCTGGGGAGATACTAAAGTCTGAATTGCTGTATTTGATATGCTGGAAACAGGGAAGCAGACAGGGAAACAGAAGTTAATTATCTTTTTTTTTTTTTTTTAATTTTTTTCATTTCCATTCTTGTTTTGAATAAGAGCTTCCTCACATCCATAAATTCCTGTCTCATCTGACAAACTGCTCCTTTGCCACAGGATCCTAGGATAGCATTAACCATGGAAAAATTTGGACTCTCTTTTAGCAGAACTGAAGTACTGATGAGCTTCCAAATAGTCTTTCCTACTTTCTTCCTCCCTTTTCCCTTACAAAATACAAAAATCTCATGGGCATCTTTCAGCATGCTAGAACATCCTATCTGTTTCTGCTCTTTGATTTGGTCTCTGAGCTTGTCTTTTGTGTGAGGCTGTTGACAGACATTTCCAGCTCTGTGGATATTGTGCTACAGTGTCCCACTGTTCACTCTGAAGCTCATGGTTACCTATGAAATGTGTATTGGTAACTGCAAGGACAGATACCTGCTGGCTCAGGAGCTGTAGGCAGCATCACCACACTGGATTCAAGAGAGTCATTAACATCTCAAAAGATGCCTGTCAGGAAGAGATGCAAGTCTCATGAAAAGTATTTTATCACCCAGAATTCTTCAAATAACATTTGGCCTTTTGGAGAACAAAAGCTGTAATTGCTGGATTGTCTCTTACCTTTTATTAAAGGAAATATTTTTTTGTTCTTTTAATACCTAATGAGAGGCCATGAGATAATCACTGTCATGCTCTGATTCACATAAAACCAGCAGAAATTGCTGAAGATAGGGCTGTTCTGGTGGTACTGAAAATGTAATAGGTTTGTGCTGCAAGACCTGGTCACAAAGCTCCTTTTGCAAGTTAAAAAACTGAAGACATAATAAAGCTAATGAATGCATGTTCCCATACAGCTTCAGAAGTTGTACTGTGAATGTCAGAGAGGGACCCTCACCCAGCTCTACCTCAGCACACTCACCAAGGTCTCATCTAAAGATCTAACTGCTTTTTGAAAATATTTTCTGATACTAACTTTGCATCTTTACAAGGTAAAATAAAGGCTCATCTCTTGTTGCTGTTTGCTTGTTTTTTAAATGTCTTGTTTGGTGAGCTCCCCTTATGAAGCACATGAGAAGGTCTCATAGACAGGTCTCTTTCAGGGCCAGAAAGACTTGTTCAGGTTACCAACCTAACATTTGACAGATTATTTCTTTGAGTGAGTTCCACAATTTTCTTGTTGAAATTGGACACAGATTGATGAATAATCACTTCATAGGAAGTGTAGTTAGACTATGAGTTAGTTTATGAAGTTATCCAATCTACCAAAAAATCTGAGTGATGCAGAACTATAACATCCTTCCATGATCTCTGGTCACTCCCTACATCATGCTGTAGGCTTAAGCTCTGAGACACAAAGGTGCTTCTTAGATATCTTTTTGAAGAACCTATGTGATACTGCTACTAAGCTAAAGGAATTTCTTTTTCCGTGATATATGTCAAAATAATGTTCAATGACATTAAAAGCTAATTAATTTTTCCTTTCTGTTTCTGTACTGTTCTAACAGACATTGTGACACTACTTTAGAAGCCTTGTGGAAGACACTGTACTCAAGGAGCAAATGATGTTGGGCAAGCCATGTCTGATCTATTGATCAGATCATAGATCCACCTATGGGCCTTCTATTGGCTTGAGAAGCCAATAGATGAGTTAGCATGCATAGCTGCTGTAAGGAAATGTGCTGGAACAACCTCTGCTTGTCTGTGCTGCACACTGGTGGGTGTTATGAACACCATCTGTCAGGAGCAGGTATATAGTTTTGTTTGTTTGCTACAAACAGTAAAAGGTACCAGTGGTACTGGAGGGAGGAGGAATCTCTGTGGACAGGGTCTGTACACTATGCCATAGGGAAATGCAGCCAGGGCCCATCTGATTGTGTATGAAAGTGTGATTTTCAGCATCTGAAGGATACAAGATTTTCTCACTTTATATGTTACTTTTTAAACTCTACATAATTAAAACAGTTATTTTATTACAGCACCTGTAGCTATGCCTTTCTTACTAAAAATACAGAAAGAATCTTGCAGTATCCCCTGTCATCCTGGTGCAGAACAGATACCTGCAGATATCCTTGCACGGTATCATGTCTCAGTTTATTAAAACTGTTATCTGTTTCAGTTCCTTTCCTGTTAAAATTTGGAAAGGTGTTGTCATATATAGAAGACAAAGTCTAAAACCTCTTAGAGAGATCTGTGGTGTGTATTTAGGTTAATGAGACTCAACCCTGCCTGCCTTTCTGCAGCCAGGATCACTGATGGCCCCATCTGCAGTGAGATGCTGCTGCCCTTGGAAGTTTTCCTTCTGTGATTTCCACTCCCACTCCCTGGGATTCCTGTAGGACTCTTTCCCTTGAGCCACAGGGTGGTGACCTCATTTTCCTGCCCTGGGCAGTCTCTTGCCAAAACATCACTGTCCTCCCTGGGAATGAATGGTTCATGCCTGGTGGCATCCCAGTAAGGGCCTGTGCCTTCAGACCTGGTAAAGCCAAATTGTATTTTGTGGGAGAGTGTTCATTAAGTCCTTCACAATAAGTCTAGAAATTTGATTTGTGAATGGCTTGTCACATTGAAGCAGGTTTTGTCTCGCTTGTGGTCTGTTACTGTGCAGCCTTGTGCTCAATATGCACACTGTTTGTTTTGGGTTTTTTTTTTGGAAAAGGCCAACATGCTACTATAAACTCTTGGTATCAGTCAGCATTTTCTCTCTCAGTACAAGATGCACTTCTCCATCCAAAAGGTTTTTCCACATGATATGCATAAAGCATAACTTTAAAAATGCTTAAAAAATAATGTATTAAGTTATTCCTTACTACCAATAAAGTACAAAAATAATTTTAGACAGTCATTGCTCAGCTCTGTAGTATCTGGTGTTATAAATGAAGTGAAGAAATTCCTACAGTTTTTCAGCAGGTAGTACACTCTCTACATTTTCAGATTTTCATGACAAGTATTGGAGATGCCAGAGGCCAATATGTTTGTTACTGCATATGCGGGGGGTGAGGGGGAAGTAAACAGCAAGTTATACAAAAATAACATGCTTAATATAAACTAAAAAAACCCAAAAACCTTTCTGCAGAGACTGACTTCTCTAAGATCTGTGCAATGAAGGTCTTCTGTAGATAAAAAAACCCCAAAACTCTATAAAAGGCATTGCCTCTAGGAATACCTCACAAGTAATAAGTTGTGACAACCAAAAGGATTCTAGAAAATTATTCTAGACAAAGGAGTAGATCTGACATGGAACATCAACCCTCCTAGATTCACTTATATAGGACCCAGGCTCCATCTTGCTAGAGAAGTCAGTCCATGATCAAAGTACCTTGTACTCTACTTGCTCAGTACAGCAAGCACAGGTTTGTGACAATAAGAAGTCAAGACCCTGAGCTGGGAGACATCTCAGCTAGCTCATTAGAAATGTCCATGAGGTTGTCTGTAAGACTCATACCTTGGTGAAACAGAGGCTTCTCCCTTGGAAAAGTAGAGAGGCACCTCATACCCCTGAGCAGCTGTGATCCCACATCATCCTGTCTTCACAAAAACGGTGCCAGGTGGCCTGGCCTGCTCCACATCAGCATTCTCAGGTGGTCCTTCCCTTTCAGCTATTGCTCAGTCATTGAGAGTCAGGTTTGTTTCCTCAAGGACATCCAGATGCCCACATCTCTAGTGGAGATGAGAGGGTATGCTGAGCTGGGCTCAGCAGGATGCACACTGGTGCTCTGATTGAGGCACTTGAAGATGGGCCAACAGCAAAGTTCTTCTGGAAATCTAGACCAGTATACTAGCTAGCAAAAAAATAACCCAGAGCTCTCCTCTAGTATGGAGAAAACCATGCAAAGTGCCCCACTGCACAGATAATGCAAGACATTGTAGTTGCAGAGCTCGCAGCTAAATTGAAGAATCTTACTGCTCCATCTGGATTCAACCAGCTCACCTTTAGAACTCTCCCCATCTGCCTCTTCATTGCACAAGGCCCATAAGTGCACCAATGAAGATGGGTGAGTTACTTATGTATTACCACATCAGTGTTTGCCAAAGTGAAAATGTCCTTATTATTAAAGGTTTCACAACTATTCAGCTGTTGGGGAACAGGTTCAGCATTTTGCAGTATAGTAGATGTCTGTCTTTCAAACTGCTTAAACATGTTTGCTTTAAGCTTTCTACATTGACTTGAGTAGAAGCAGCTTTCTCCCATACTCTAACATGTAACAAACTACAGCACTTCAATGCTGAAGTCATGCTATTTACAGCATCATCATTCATTTCATGGCAGACATATAATGCCCCACAAAGCCTCTCCAGGAGAGAAAATCATTATTTGAGGGTGCCACTAAGAGTTATTCAAGCTCATTTGTCTTAATGAACAGCATCTTAATTCTCTATCTCAAGTATAGATGTAATCTACATATTCTCAGTTCAACTTGCTGTTTAACAGAAGTAGTCGATCAAATGCATACATTTAGAGTAAATTCAGGTATCTGATTGTCTTATCAGAAAGCTGAAGTAAATGTTCCACTCAAGCTGACAATAGTTTTGCAAATGGGAATTGACATAAATTAGAACCACTACCTGTTTTTCTTTGTGAAAATTAGTTTAACCAATTTTATCGCATGGGTACATTCTAGCAGTGAAGTATTGAAAGAGGTTTCACTAATCTAAAATCAGGGCCGTTTAAATTATAGAATGAAAACCTCTGAGAATTTCAGCTGACAAGCCTGCATTCATTTTTGAAAAACTCATTTCATCTGTGTTTCATTATGAGTTCACAAAATTAAAACTAAAATCCTTTCCCGGCAATGTTGGCTTTCCTGTTTTCTTTGTCAAGCAGCTCAGTAGCAGCTTTTCTTTCAAGGTGCTATCTCACTTGGCACCGTAATGTTCTGATAGCAATGGTGCAAAAAATTGCCTTTCAAAAGATGAAAACTCAAACATTTTTGCCTCAGTTTAGTAATATCGCCCCCAGAATGCGTAAGCAAAGTTCTCAGCTACCACATTGTGTGGCATGAGTCTACTCTGACCTTCCTATCGTGAAACCAGTTTTCATGTAATAGGAAAAAATGCTTTTAAAAAGTTCTCTGAGATAAAATTGCTGCAATCCTCCAAGCACTACTTCTCCTTCCCCAGTGGACAAGTGAGGAAAGCAAGCTTCATTATGCCAATGTTTACTGATACATCTTCTTTCCAGAATACCGTATGCTGCACAGCAATTACAGAAATGCTGAGGACTCTGCATATTCTTAAAAAAGGGGAATGGAGACATCCAAATGGAATGGAAAGCACGTAATGAAGATGTTTCCCTTCTTGTAAACAAGGGCATGCAAGTCAGCCATGTACGTCTTCTTCCCATGTCATCCGGGCCCTAAAGATCAAAGTTATCTATAACAGGTTTAGTCCAAGCCCTCATGCAGAACATTGACAGAACAGGACTAGAATCTTCTAGAATGGTTCACACTCACCTGCTAGATCTCTAAGATGTAACTGTCACAGAGTGTGAAGGTGGCCTCAACATGCCCACATGTGGAGACCTCCTCATGCCCACAGCTGGTGCTTTTTGAGGTGGAAGCTGCACTGCATTCCTGTGGACTTCTCCCAGAGCTCCCCTGAGCATCACCACACAGGAGATCTGCCAAAGATTTTTGTGGTTGTAGGGGGTTGTGAAGAAAGGGGCAAAACTCTGGCCACCAGTCTGGGAAAAAAGACTTAATTGAATACTTGCTGTTTCCATGGCCAGAGAGAAAAACTTTTGGTGGACCAGAAAAGCGGTCACCAGACCTCCCATGACAACCATGGCCTTAGGAGTTGCGTGGCAAATAACTCTGGGGAACAAGACACTGAGTCTGTCCTGTGGAAGAGCAGCTCTCCAGACATCCACCTAGATCTCCCAAAGCTGATGGAAGCTTTTCTTGCAGGCAGTGGAAAGAAAACCAGGAAAAAGATTGTGGATAAGAGTTTCTGGACTGAACCAGCTGGAGCAGTTGCTGAGCTGTATGGATGCTTTTGTTATCCTGCTCTGATCAAGATGGACTCAGTTCAAAAATGAATAAAGGTTTGTTTTGTCAGATGTGTTGGTTCTGGATATCTGAATAAATTAAAGTTTAATTAGTTGACATGCACTCCTTTTGCTGCTATGAGTGTAAGAGAGAAATCATAGTTTTATCTCTAGCCACATCCCCAGTATCCCCACTCTGCCAAGCCTTGGTTCTGCTGGGATTTCTAACCCAACTGGTACTTTGTTTCCCTGGCAATCTTTTCCCCTTCATCCAGAAACAAGCTGCAAAGCAAGTAACATTTTCTCATCTAATGCTGAGGTTTCTTGAAATTTACTCTTAATTGTCCAGATAACAAATAGTGAGTCAAGGAGTCTGGGAGAAGGATCACTTTAGGAAAGAGGTTTTAGTTGTGAGGGTTTCTGGTTTTGCTATACATGCTGAGTCTACAAGCAGTCTATTTTCTTGTTTTCATTTCTAAAGCATTCCTACGACCAGCTTCACTTCTTGCAAGTTGTTTTCTGAAGTGCAGCCAGTGGTCCCCTCCCTGCAGGTCTTCCTCTCTCTCTGCTAGAAGGATGAAGCCTAATTAGGTCTGAGGACAATTTCTTCACACCAGGGCACTATTTCATGTATTGGTGAGTCATTTTAGAGCACATCCAGAGATTTTTACCAATGAAGATCTGCTTCTCAATCCATGTGTCTCCTTTTGAGAGGCAGACTGGTGCTGAATTAGTTCTTTTTATCCTCATAGTACATAAAAGGACAAGTTTGCAGATGTTTGCCATATTTTACTTTAAAAGATAAAATCATGAGATCATCTGACCTTAGTCCCTAGAAGATCTGCACCAGTGTTAGTGTCAGGAACTGGGGTGGTACAATGAAAACTGAAGGAAAATTGCAATGAACTATACTATAATGCTATAAACCTTCTCCTAGATACAAGTTTATTAATGAAGCTGTCAGGTTCTTCTGTTTGAACAATACTTCTGCCCCTTCATTTTGACAGTGGTCAAAACCTCCTTTTTATTTTACAAAATTACAGAAGGAAGGAAATTCTCTGTGTAAACCCATGGGACTGTCCCTCTTAGCAGCTGAATATAACAAGCTATGGTGAATCTACTGTTGGTAGAACAGAAATAATCTCAAAAAGGGTATGTGAGGGCTGTGGTGGAGAGACTTTTCTGGCAGATGCTGGTGCTCCCTAAATCTCTCTGTGCTGGACTCGCCTTCAGTATCACTTACATCATGGGAGGGACATTTATCCCAGTACAACATCCCCTGTAGGGAACCTGACAATGCTGGAACCTCTGTTTCCAGCTCAGGACATGGGGCCAGCCCCATGAATGCAGAATACAAACACATTGCCTTACTTTAGGTGTCTGTAAGGACAGTTCTGGGGCTCTGAGTGCTCTGGGTGAGCAGGGTACAGCTGGAGGACATACATCAGCCTGAGGATGGTTATAAAACTCTGGCTTTGTTGCATTGAGGTGGGTGTACAGAAGGGGATAATTTATACCCCAGTCTGGGAGATGGTATTGGAGAATGAGGCAAAGATAATTAGAACTTTTGGACAAATGTAGTTTATATTTTATGTCTTTACAATTCCTTCCTCATTCTTGAGCTTTTATTAATTTCTTTATCTTTCTTTTCATAAAAGAACAATAGTAACAACACATGGTACATTTTGTTATATTTTATTTATTTTCTTAGCATCTGACTGTTTAACCAGATGAATCATATGCCTTTTTCCATAAACCATAGCAACTTTATCTGCTTGGAGCAGTAAAATGATCCAACAGGTCCTCCTAATGTATCACAACAGGAAGCTGACTAAAAATCATAGTTCACTATTATGCATAGAGGGCAGAGCTAGAGAACTCTGTGAAGTTTCAGAACAGGATAGTTCACTGGATTCTGCAGGTTGGGGAACTATATAATTTTTTTAAAATGTCATAGAATGGCTATGGTTGGAAGAGACCTTAAAGATGATCTAGATCCAGCCCTCCTGCCATGGGCAGGGGCACAGATTGTAACTACGGTAATTATATGGTAACTATATGGTAATTAATGTTGTATTTTGGGGATTTGCTACTGTTTTTAAACATGAAGAAGGTCTATTTAGACTATGTATCCACTGAAAGCTTTATTGTACTTGCCAGCATCATAGGTTTGGATGAGAAATCAGCACTTTGACAGGAGACCTTGTTAAGAAACTTTTTTTTTTTCCCTGTCAATGCACATCACTGGCAAGCATCAGAATTTTTTTTAATGGACTGAATTTTCTAGATGGTTCTTTCTGAAGAGACTGAAGGTTTGTGATAAATTACTCCTGGATTCAGGTTATCCTAGTGGAGGATTTTTTTCATTACAGTGAAACAAATTTATAATCTTGAACTCTGACAATCCCCCGTACTAGCAGATGTTCTAACACATTCATTAAATCTTGAGATCATCTTAGAACACCTCTATTTCACCTCTCAAAAATATTTCTATCATCCCCACAATCATGCTGCAATACAGATGTGGAACTTATAAGCAAAGTGGTGTTGGTCTGACTTTACTGACTGACCAGACTTGAGGATGCAGTGAGATACAGCAACATTGATCTGACACATTCTTGGTAATTAAAGCAGTTCCCAGACAGTATATGAATGACTTGCATACTCATCAGGACACAGCTTAGTTATATTTTAATTTCAAAGAAATCATGTGAAGAATTGCTGTATTCCTCCTTGTGAATTTTTTTTTTTTTTTTTTTTTTGGTGAACTGGGCCTGATGGTGGTTCACCACGTTCTAGCTTACAGACTGTATAGTTGTCACTGCTCAGTATTTAATGTTTTTTAAGGAAATTGCCTCAATGACTTTTACAAGTAAAGTTTTTGCTCTCCAAATGTGTATCTTTTTGAAAGGCAAATCTGGAGTGGGATATGACTCTAATTGCAGTTCTGGAGAATAGGGAGATATGCATGCTAATATTTGTGAGACACCCAGGAGTTTGGATGAATAAAGCAGCAAGTCATTAAAGCACTCAATAATACATTACCAATAGTACCTAGGTGATTTTACCATAAATATTCATAAAAGTTTTAGTGTTTTATTTTTTTTAATGTTACATTAATACCAAATTAAACTATACTGCAAACGTACACCTCAGCAATCACACAATTATATCTTGGAGATGCTGAGAGATTTTAGGCAACTGATAAGGCCCATGTGTAAAATGTGCTTCAAGGACTGTACTTGCTTGGCTGGCCAACCAGCAAATACACCAATGAATTAAAACTCAAAAGGCAATGATTTGCATCGTGTGTCTGAACACAAATAACTGCCTTTATATTGAGCACAAGACACTTGGTTTGCACTAATGATAAGTCATTTATACAGAATGTCTCTCGGACCTTTAATGAGGTGCCACAGAGTTTTGCTTGAGAGAGTACAGAAAATTTCTTTCATTTTTCACAGTATTCAACTATTTCCACTTTTTTTTCTTTGATCTGTCTATGGTCTGTTTTGGATTTCAGTTGTATCAGCAGCTGGTTGGCTGGCAACATTGATGTGTGAGCATGGTCTCAATTATTCAGCACTTACCTGCTCCCCCAGGAGGCTGAGGACCACTTCTGTGTGGTGAGCAGCTGTCTCCTGAAGAACATGATGCCTGTGGTGACTCCACACACACAAAACTGTTGGTGCACAGCACCGTGGGCCAGGTGACTGAAGCCCACTTCCCTGTTGAGGGAAGGAGAAGCAGCCTGAGTGATGCAGATGAACTTGGGATAGGGTGCGTTTGTCGTACAGAAGGATGGAGAGTGAATTGCCCTGGGGCAAGCTGCTACAGAGGTGTGCCAGCTTCTGCCCCTGGGAAACCCAAAAGCTAGTGTTCTCTGTACAATATTTTAAGTGTAATTGGAACACAGGTGGTAGGCATCATATTCACCTTCACCTACCCACAAACTGATGATATGGCTAACAGCTTGAATTAGAGTGTTACCGGAGAAAAATCACAGCAAATTAAGGCTTCAGAACTATGAAAAAGTGAATGAATAGCATCTGCTGATGAGTACGCTGTGGGGCTTTTTATACACACTGTTGTTTTTTCGGTGAGCATGTATATTAGATGTTTAGTTCAGCTTATTATTCAAGAGTTACGTGTCCATCTGCTGCACATTGCCAAGGGGGCATCTGCAGAAAGGAGATTGTAGATATGTGAAAAGCAGAAGCAGGAAAAACTGTAGATATGTGAAAAAATGTAGAAAATGCTACAATTGTTTAAATCTCACAGATCATTATTGTGAGTATTGATTTGTCCTGCAGAAAAATACTGTTAGTGGAAGAAATCTCACTTCAACATATCTGCATTGCCAAAAAATGGCAGAAAAAGGTATCTGATCCCAGAAAATAATTTTGCCCAGTCAATGATTAAGCTATAGGGGCTTCATTACAAGAAAGGAATCAAAGCAAAGAGTCAAATTAATTTTGTGTGGAGAAAACAAATTTAATTTTCTTGCTCCCAAGAAACAGTGGTTAAGGACAAAGTTTTCAGTGCAATGAGTTTTGAGAAGGCAAAAAGTGCCAGACTATTAATTAAAAAGTAAATAACGAAAATTAAGCGATGCGCAAGTGAAGGGAGGCTTTAATTGAGGGATAAGTACCAGAAAAACAACTAAGATATAATTTGGAAATATACAGGAGAGGTGACAGAGGATAAATCATTCTCCAAGAAAACCTCTCTAGCTCATTAAATACTTCAAAATTATTTATTAGCAGAAGTTCCCTTTTCCCCTCACCTTCCCAAATTTCATGCTATGTGCTCACAACATTTGGAGTAGTAAGGAGATATTAGAATCCCAACAGGTTGGCCAGTTTCCCTCTGGCAGAAGCTCTAATCCACTCCTGGACTGTCACAGCTGGCATTGTGCTCACAGTCACTCTCACTCCAGGCCTCAGAACACATACCCACTTGCTTGACTTTCTGATGGAGGGCTTGCAAAACCTTACATCTGCAGTGTATTTACCTTTTGAGATGGTAGGCAAAGCAAACAGAGAAACTGAGTGAAAGCCTGGCCTAAAGGGACATGGGGGCTTCATGTCAGCAGAGCCAAGGTGCCAGTGACAGACCCTTAAGCCTCTGCCCTCCTGTTGCCCCCTCATCCACATATATAATGTTTCATGATGGACAGAGGTGGTGCAATGCTAAATCCAAGCATAGGATTGAGCCATTCAATAAGGTTTTTTGGAGCACAGGCTTCCCCTTCAGAGGCTCACTCCACAGCTGCAAGGCTTTGCTCCCACTCTTGATGCTTCACCTCAGACCCAGCTGGGGATATGCAATGAAGAGACCACAATGCAGGCACTGAGTGGTGATCTGTGATGGGACTTAAGTGCACAAGGCTTCATGGGTGTGCCTGATGCCTCATTTAATAGATGCAATTCCCCCAGCACTTAGAAGGGTTAGAACTAACCATGACACCCAAGAGCCTTCATCCTGTCCTATCAAGGAATGTAGTTTGCATTGTGTAACTTGTTTGCTCTTAGGTGGAATATTAATTCTTCATGTTTGTCTCTCATGCTATCTGCTGCCTATGGGCAGAGCCATGTAGCAGCTGTGGCCAGAAATACTCACTATTCTCCACTTTATGCCCCTCCCTACTTTTCTCAGTTTCACTGACACTGTGAAACAAGGCTGTTAGCACTTGCCTTGGAAAGTCGTCAAACAATCATTTTTTATTCCACCCTCAGAATGCTCCATCACCCTTCAAGGCTCCCTCTTCTAGAAAAATGAAAGGGTAAACAATAAAAATTGAGTCTGGGACAGATGCTCAGGCTAAGCAGCAGCTCAGAGAGAGATTAAAACTGCCTCAGGAGATGGTGAGAGTTTTTTCTGATATAAATGTTAATTTGTGGAGCAGAGCCACCAAAGTCCGAACCTTCCTATGAGATTCTCATGTATTTTAGACATGTCTCTTTATCTGAAGCTGGGGCAGGGGTGCCCTACCAGCACTGCAGAGTGCTCTACCATTCCCACCACATTGAGACACTCAGTTTAATTCAGTAAGAAGCAGCCCTATAGTGAGAGATCACATTTGTTCCTCACATTTAAACCTGCAACTTTATTTCTCTACTTTCCCTGCCTGGGTCTTGTCTTTCCCCAGTTAAGGACCAGGCACTTGGAACAATCCTTGCTCTACTATAAGGTTAGCTGGTGCCCTGAAGCTCCCTTTTTAGAAAAACAAACTGCTTTCAAAAACCTGAGGAGAAGGGTGGGTGGGAGGGTGGCTTCTGCCACATTAGGAGTTTGAAAGCAAAAGTGTATAACAAGATGAGCAGCAGTAAGTTCTGCATCACTAGCTAATTTTAGTTTCAGCACCATAAAGTGCCTGGTAGCCTAAACATTCTTATACTACTGCAGGATTCAACAACATATATCACATAACATGGAGGGCACTTGGGTGGAGTTTTTAAGTGAGCATGGCTAAAAGATGAGCACTGAGACGAACAGAAAGACTGTGCTGCAAATCTTGTCTCCCTGCAGGAAAAGGGCCATCACTGGTCTATCAGCTGCATTTTTCCCCTTTAACATTTCCCACCTCTGCTCATGCCACCTCTGCTCAAGCACACTTTAGCTCCAGCTTGGGAAAGGAAGCCTGTCCATCCAGACTGCTCTGAAAAGGCTGCAGATCTCTGTCTTAGGACATGAGAATTTAGGCACTCAGACTGATTCTGAAATGCTGCAGCTTCATTGCTGTGGCTACACACACACATGCTTAGCTCCTGGTGGATCGTTCCTCACAAACAAAGATGAAATTGCTCAAGTGAACAACCAGGGAACACAACACTACACAGAAGCCAAACTGTAAGTGTATTTTCTAAATTATATAAATTGGAGATACTTCTTTCCATAAAATTGAAAAGATAAAAATGGTGATATTAGGGCGACAGACCAAAATCTGCTCCTTAGACAAAGAGAGATTGCATCAGTACAATATTTTTTACTGCTATGTTTCTTTTGTGCTCCATGGCTTTTTAAAAAATATCTTGAAATTCGATGAATTTTTCTGTGTTTCTGTCAGTATTTCTTTCAAAATATTAGAAAGTGGGGAATAGGAATCCTTCAGACCAAGCTAAAGGTATTGAAGGTCTGAAAAATATTCTGAAAAGATTTGAGATTGCTGGGAATCATGAGTGAAGTCTCCCTGTGTGCAGAACAAAGAACCCAGGGGCAATGTAGATGCTTGTGAACACGAAACAGAGCTCCATTATTCATTCTGTTAATATGGAGCAGTTAGGGAGACCTCTGCTTTATTACCATGCTTGTCCATGTGTAAGGCAGTTGTGAGGTTTTTTTAGGTCAGAAATACATGCAGACAAAAATATGGTAGATAAAGAGACACACTTTGGGGGGGGGGGGATTATGGTTATTCCCAAATCTTTCCCCTCCAGGCATTCTTACAGCTCCCTCACACAACTGGGAAATGGAACCTCTAATTTTCAACAGTGGAATTTAACAGATTTTGGGTAGAGGGAATGAATCATCCTTTGTAGGTGCTGGGCTACACCCACTGAGTATGGAGTGACTCTGGGAGGTAGTTTAGACTAAATATCTAACTGTTAAATAAAGATACATGGGATGACCTCTAGTAGGTCACTAAAATTTGTATCAAATACTAATTAAACATAAGAATAATTTATTACTCTGCTAGACCAACACAATCAGGTCTGTAGCATCTCCTAATATTCCTGGATTCCAAATGAAAGTGCTGACGATTTCTGGAACAAGTCTTGCTACCATAGTAGACCATGCACACGACTCCCAATCAGTTTTACTTTGCAGAGTCTTTATGCTGCAAATGGAAAATCTTTATCCAATACAAGCTGATTTACAAGGCTATATACCATGAGAATGGAAGTTATTGCAGATAGTATCATTAATTCATACCCAAGCTTTTATATTGTGTTACTACTCAGCCTGCAAGGCCACACTGCAATTTAACCTCAGTGTCATGATTTACCACCACGAACTTATATAAGTTAACTAAATCACCTACATGGCTGTAAATATTAATGAATATTGGAAATGCACACCAGTTATGAGCTGTGTTACTTGTCTTGCTGTTGTGAATATTAATGAAGTCTGATGATGAGATGCTTTGGTTGTGCGTGGTGTTTCTCGGTGTAAAGCTATAAATATTAATGGTGTGTAAAAGGCAGTCTATTTGGCTGTGACTTGTGCTCTTCTCTAAGCAAGTATATATATTTCACCCTTCAATGTGTTGTTGTGGGTTTAAACAACAGCCTCAACCTCCACTCCTGCTACAATAAAACAGTATTTTGACAAACATGTCCATCCAAAATGCTCAAGGTGGTTCTATTTCTGAGTTTTGAACATATCTCTGTCTGCCAAAAGCTGTCTCGGTCCCACCACCAAGTGCTGCATTTCAGGCTTTTAGAGAAGGATGTATCTGCTGAACCCTTGGCAACCCCAGACAGGCCCCTTGTACTTTATTTGATAAGCAGTGCAGATGGCAGCACTTATGTTTAACTTTTGCTGATAATTCCCATTATAAAACTTTGTTTTCAGTTGTTTTAAAATTTCCCGAAGTTTTCTGCTATGTCTGTGTCCAGATCAGGTTTTCTATTTACCATAGCTGGGAGAAAAGTGCAAGTTAGGACATGGGACCACCCCACATGCAGAAGGGAGGGCAGCATCCTCATCTCCCTCTTTCCCCCCTGAAGCCTAAGTTGTGCTTGATGAGCCCTGATGCTGCTCAATCAGATCTGCCCTGGCAGTTCTGTGTAATTACTGATGCAGAGCCCTTACTGTCCAGCTTATCACAGAATCATGGAATGTTAGGGGTTGGAAGGGACCTCGAAAGATCATTGAGTCCAACCTCTCTGCTAGGACACAATAAATTAGAGCAGACCACAAAGGAAGATATCCTGTGTTTTAAATGTTTGCAAAGATGGGACTCTACAACTTCCCTGGGCACCCTGTTCCAGTGTGCTGTTACCTTTACAGTAGACATTTTTTCTTTATATATTTTTTTTTCCTTATGTTTAGGTTGAACTTCCTGTGATCCAGTTTTTGAACATTGCCCCAAGTGCTGTCACTGGACACCACTGAGAAGAGTCTGGTCCTATCCTCCTGACATTTATAAGCATTGATGAGATCCTTCCTCAATTTCCTATTCTCCAGGATGAACAGACCCAGCTCTCTCAGCCTTTACTTGCATGGTAGATGCTACAGACTCATAATAATTTTAGTAGCACTGGACACACTGGACTTTAGCACACACTTTAGCACATTGAACTCTCTCAAGTAGTTCCTTGCCCTTCAGAAACTTGGGAGCCCAGAACTGGATGCCATATAACAGATGGGGACCTCACTGGGGCAGAATAGAAGGGGAGGATCACCTCCCTCTACCTGCTTGGCACACTCTTCTTGATGCAATTCAGGATGCCATTGGCCTTGTTGGCCACAAGAGCATATTGCTGGCTCATGGTCATCCTGTTGTGATGGGTGAGAGCAGTGCTAGATTAGGGTGTAGCTTGGAAATCCATTTAACTGTGAGAGACCTCTCTCCTATCCAATTATTTAGTGTCTGTTAACATTTACAAGGGAAAGATCCTCAGGGCAAGTCATGTTGTTGCTGTTTTTATACATTTCCAATGCTGTTGAACACAAATGGAATGGTTTCCAGAAGAAAAACCATGTCAGGGTCACTGGAGCAATGAAAAATATTCATAAGAATACTACTATTATGAGCAGTTAATCATGACTGGATGTCCCTTAGCTTCTACCTTTTTTACTGATTTTGTATAACCAGATGAGGCACAGGGTCTTCCAAAAGTTCTAGAAGAGAGCAGAAAGAGCTCACTTTCAGACTTTTAAACTGTTTTTTGTTTTGGGGTTTGTTTGTTTGGGGGTTTGTTTGTTTGCTTGTTTGTTTGTTTTTTGAGGGGGGGAATTGTTTATTTGTTTTGTTTTTTTTTATTAAGTAGAAAAAATTACTTAAGAATGATGGGCCACCACAAGAAATCAGTTTGGAAAAAGGGAGATGAATTAGAGTAGGGGAGGGTCGTAGGGAATTAAAAGGAGTACAGGAACTTCAAATAACTTCATCAATTCATCAGAAATGAGAAATCAGTTCTTTGAGATTTTCTTTCCCTCTTTAAATTTTCATTTCAGAACTCAGGTCAACACAGTCATTTCTAGATCTCCAGTACTGAATATTAAGTGTCATGGTTCATACCTTCACTTCAGTCCCTGTAAAGCCTACTTTTTCTGCAACAGATTATCACAAAATTACACTGAAAATGTCTTTTCCATTCTTTTCCTTCCTTTTCTATTTTTTGGCATTTTTTTTCAGAGTGTTTTTATTAAAAAAGAAATGGTTTTGGACATGACAATGACTGCAACCCAAATGGAGCCTGTACCTATAGTACCATTAATACATCACCTTGACAGAAGAAAAGGAGCATGAAAAATAAAAAAGTAAGATGAAGTCTTTATGGGTCTTTCTTCTTTCTTTTGTTCAGGGATAAAAAGCACAGTGGTAATAGTTTCATCAGTTTTCTGGAGCCTGTTAACAAAATGAATGTTTTTGGGGCTTCGTCTTTAAAGTACAAGTATGAAATTTGGAGTCTCTTGTCTCAAAACCCTGTGGTAACCAGGCCGTAATAATATCATGATGTTGCTTCAAAAGTGTCAATTTAGCCAGATTAAATTTTGTGAAAAAAATTTTTAATCCCAGGAGGAGAGTTTCTTGTGTTGTCTGGAAGTTTCATAAACTGGAGTTTCTAAAACAGATGAAACTTGTTAGTTTTTAAATGAGTTTCTGCCTCTACTAGAGTAAAGCACGGAGTGCATACTGATTAATGTCCAAAAGTCCATTAGTGTTCTGGCTCCAGATATTATTGAAAAGTTTTGTACTGGCTTTAGGTTCAGTATATAGGCTAGTAAATAGGCTATAGTATATAGTCTATATAGGCTATATGTTTATAGGCTATATATGCCATATGTTTAAAATACTTTTTATGTAGATGCAATCGTTTATCATGTATCAACAATATGTATCAATGTAATCAATATTTTGTCACATTCAGTAGCAATATCACCACAGTTCATGTGAGCATGTGTGCATGTTAGTTTTTGTCTCTATGTAGGTATGTTAGAGGGGAAAACTGGCCATCAAGGCATTTCTTTTTGGTATATAAAACCTAAATATAATACCTAAACTGGAAAAAAAATTACAAAAAAAAAAAAACCAAAAAAAAACCACCACGCTGTTGGTGTTCATTGCTACATAATGCTCCTATACAGAATCTCATTTCTAATACACAGAGTAATTCTCATTGGCTTTTCCATCAAGGCTTAGTTGCTATTTGACCTTATAATGCTTTCTTCTCCAAATATTGCTGGTCTTGTTCTTATCCTTTTGCATCTCCACACCAGTAAATTCATCCTCACAAACACATCTACCTGCTTCACTCCCTACCTCCCAGCAATACCTTTCAGGGAAAAAAAATCTCTTAAAGTAAGCCTCTCCATCACATTACAAGTTTCGTTGCACCGGATGAAAGAATGTCCAACATAATTAACATCCTTTGTTAACATTAACACCATTGAGATGATGTTAATGTTTCGCTTTCAAGAGTTGAAAAAATGCTCCTAGATTTTATTTAACCTTTATTTGACTGCCTAGTACAATTATCTCTACCACAGCTCTCCACATATTATGACCATTTATCTTTATTTGCACAGAGCTCATTTCTGTGGAGGCACAATTCTCTATATGAGAGACAGGACAAAAGTGGTTGTACTTTTTAATGTCTGTTTGCCAAAGAAAGAGAAGATTTTTCTCTACCTAACTAGCCCAAAAACTCTCTTAGCTCATATGCTTAAGACTTTCTTATTGCTAATGTAATTAGTCTAATTTAATTAGGCTGCATCTTGACCTAGGGGATGTTCTTATCATAGGCTGCCCAGGGAAGTGGCTGAGTCACCATCTGTGGAGGTATTTAAAAGACATGTAGATGTGGTGCTTAGGGACATGGTTTAGGTGGACTTGGGGCAATCACTGAATACCAGGCTAGATACAGAAGACTCATCCTCAACGTTTCCCTGGGATCAAAAGCCTACTTGCAGACAGGAAAGCAATAAGGCCAAAACAGAGTAAAAAGAAAGGTAATACATGGTTCAGGCTAGTGCTTCCAACTGCTCTCATATGTACTATTCAAGAAATTATAATAATGGACAAAGATTGTTTTCATAAATAGAAAATAACTTTCTGTTTACTCTTTTCTAGCTGTCAGGACAGCTACTTCGCATGCACCTAATGTACCTCACAGGGCAGCATTCAGTGATTGCTTAAACCATCAGGTTGAAGTTTTCAAATGTACTGTGACATTTTATCTGAAAGAACTTCAAAGAAAATGGCACTGTTTCCTTCTGACAGTTTGGTATTTTGATGCATGGAAGATGTCTGCATTGCCAGTTGCAGCTGAGCTCTCAATGCTGTGCTAAGAAATTCTAGCATTCCTAGAGCTCTTATCTTTAATTTTGGCACATGCAGGAAATTTAGCTGCACCATTTGTGGTTAACTGAGCCCCGTCCGCTCTCTTCCCATAAAATAAAGGAGGGAAAAAAAAAAAAAAAATGAAGCCCAGTACCTAGCCTCCAGTGGAAGGTGTGGAAGCTCCATCAGAAGTCACTGTGGCACCCCAGCTCCTGGTGTGTCCTCCAAGTCACACACTGGTTCCCTGTGTGCATCCAAGACCAGTCTGAGGGACACAGGAATGAGCAGCACATGGTGAAACCTGTGCAACTGCTCAAAGAATCTGGGCAAGAGTTAATCTATACTTTCAGCCTTCCAACATCTCCTTTTCTCCTGGTGGCATGGTCACCAGGTCCAAATGCCACAAGCATCTTTTCTGAGAAGTCAGCGTATCATGATTACCTCTCCAAAAGTGTGAAGTGGACAATGTCACTTAGAAAGACAGGAAAAGGGTTTGAGCAGTTAGAAGAAGCTGATGGTGCAAAAATGGATGGGCAGCTGCTGTCTTTGGGGTGACACCTAGGCCTCTCAGCACTCTTATGTTATATCATTATCTTGAGTGTGAATAAGTTAGCCTTAAGAGGTCTGTCTTTTGAAAGCAGTGAAATTATCAGTAAATGTATGGTACTGTAACTCATGCAGAAAAAGTCTAAATAACATAAATGAAAGGCATTTGGTGCAAAATAACCCCCCAGCCCCTAAAGCAGATAGGGAAGATCATACAAACAGAGAAGACTTCTGAACACCTCTTCTCCTCTGAAACTTAAATCTTGAGGACTTCTTGAGCTCAGAGAATTTTTTTCTCCCCTTTGAGTGCAAAACATATCTGGTTGTTAATGAACCCAAGAACTGTTAGCTTTTGCAATATTGCAGGGAATGAGATCCACAACTTGCCCCTGTGCTACATCTCCTTGTGAACTTTCCTCCTGCCCCACAATACCTCCTGCTTCTTGTACCGGGAGAAGTGGTGAAAAAACAGTCCATACCTATCTGTCTACAGAAGACTGTTACCATCTTTCCTTTGGATAGCTCTTACAGTCTGAAAAACTACCAAATCCTCTGTCTGCCACTTGCCTGGAGTCTCCCAAGACCCACATGTCATTATCAGCTCCACAGCTTCAAACCTGATGGGAAAGGCTCTCTATATGTTTCTGTGGTACACAAAAATAAGGGGGAGTCTGGGATCCAAAGACAAGCTGTTCAGTGAGCAGGTAAACACATGAATTTTGTTTCTTTAGACCCTACCCTGTCTTAGTTGCCCACAGCCATATTCTGTGGCCTTCCCTCCAATGAAAAGAAATAACCTCAGCTCCATTGTTGCAAGAGGCATTCTGTTTTCCTGAAACTTAAGGAAAATCTTTTAGAGTTCAATAATCTTACCAGATTTGATTGTAATTGTGACTTTCATGTTGAAAAACATCCATAGTGGGCTGAAGGACTGATGGAGAACCACACAGACATCATGATCATGTAAGCCTCATCTCCTCAGAAGCTGAGCTAAAGCCTACATTGAACTAATTAATTATTACTCATTCCAAACCACATTTTTCATATGATCTATTCTTTTATGAGTAGAAAGGAATACTAGGCATGCAAATCCTCCATTCATTGACAAGATAACAGACGTGCTAACATAAAAGCATTTTTATTTTACATATGAAAAGTAAGCCTTTTAACCAATTTAATGACAGCATTTATGTTCTTTTTTTTCCTATTGTTTTAGTGATTCAAAAGCTGAGAAATGCTGAATTAATTAGAGAATGATCTAGTTAATAAATCAATTATCCTGTATATTATTTTACTTTGAAATATCAGCACTGATCCAAAACTGGCAAAGATAATTAAATTCTGCACATAAAATGTTATTATGGAGAGAATAATTTAATCAAAGCAAAAGACTGATTGTTTGGTAGTGGTAGAGGTGGAGGAAGAAGGACCTGCCTGATCTCAGATTTAAATCCTCTTTTAATGAAACTGTGTCCACTCTCAATAAAGCAACCTTGTGATACATACTGGCACATTTGGCACATCGTAGGCTATCACAACAGTGTAACACCACTCTGCATTTCCATTTTCAGATGGGATTTGATGTCTTCAATCCAATATTGCTTGCCTAATGCTTCTGTGCATCTTCTTTATTACACAGAAACTCTCAATGCATTTGCTGTGAGTTCCTATTATCTTTCCTATTATTTCAGACATGGTGGAGCAGCTCAGGTGCTTTTGGACCAGTAGTGAATTTTTCTTGTCTCATGGCATCATTTCTACTGAGCAGTTCCTGACCTTGGCTGTGATATATGCTCTTGAAACATTTATTTGAGAGGGATGTTTTCCCCTCTTTGGTCGAAAATGCTAAACAGTGACTACAGTGAGCTGAGATGTGCTGATGACATTGACAACTTAGGCAATGTGCATGGCTTGTCACTGAGAGAAAGACACTGCAACAAACTTTAGGGACAACAAATACAGCTTTGAACATTAGTTAATTTTCTTCACCATCAGAGATTTAAGTGGAAACCCCCCTTGAACATATTTCATGCTTCTATTGTATCGTTTTGTATTGTGCTACCACTTCATATATACAGTGCATGGTTTACCTAACATGGCAACCTGCACAACATTTCAAAAGTTTTCTTTTTCCCCTTCCATTTATTACTTACTCTATTCAACTAAGACCTTTCCAGTGAGAATATCCACGAGATCCTGCTTGTATGAATGATTAGGGGTATGGTCCACATCAGCGCTTTAGGGAAATATATAAAAAACACCTCTAGCGAAGGTGTCACAGGTAAGGTTATTTTATAAGACAAATTATCTTTAGATTAGAAACAGGGTTTCTGACAGAGTGATGTAAAATATTAATGTACTGAAAAGCACTAGTTTCTACCAAACACAAGGTTTCAGAACTAACAGAATAAAATTCTCATTTTTCCTGTTTACTCCGATTTAAATATAATTGAGCTTGCTTTACCTTCCAGAAATGTGAAAATCCTATTTTACAGCCCTGAGGGCAAACTGGCCAAACAACAGAACATTCACTGAAAATGGGAATTTGTGATTCTCTTTTTTGAACAATGAAGATGCAGTCACTTTCTAGTGTTGTAATGCCATAGGTGACATGATTTTGATTTTGATTAAAATCCCTAGAAGATTATTAACACACACTTGGGGTGGGATTAATGTTGTGTAACAGTATCTGTATAATATTTAAGGATTATAAAATACTTTCATGTAGGCAATGTCTATATTACTGGGCTTGGGATGCATGCAGCTTCCTGAGTTCAGGTACACAACTGAGGCACATACACTGACAGCAACACTTAAATGCCCAACACCAGGGTGTGGGAGAAGAATCACAGAAAGATGCAAATATGTTCCTGCTTTGAGTAACTGGTGGCAGTCTTGTGGCACATCACAGTCGGCATCAGAAGGTGACTCAAGACACAAACTCTGGGCTCCTGGGGAAGGCAGCTCATCCCTCCTGTCATAGGACAAATCCCACCCTGGAGTGTCTGCCAAGCAAAAATAGTTCTAAATGCTCAGCTGCAAAATACAGCCATGCAGAAAAAGAGGATGACAACAGAGCAGGAAATTGGTATAATGGGTCTTGAGGAAACCAGGAAAGCACTATTGCTCTATGCAATTATAAATATAATAGCTCCTTTTTGGAAAGGGAGGGAAAAAAAATCATCTATTTGTTATATGTTTATATCACCCTACTGCTATATTATGTTATAGTCAGACCATCTATGAGTTGAATGGAATTAGTATGTACTAGACAGTGATGAACTATCAAAATCATCTGCTTTCCCCTTGTGACTACAAAGAAATAGTCACCAGAACTTTCTCTCGCTTTTACCAGCAGCCCTGGACAAGCACTAGTTCTTTCCTCTTGAGCAAACATACCAAAGCAGCCCTGATCACTGGTCATACAGCATCTTTTGATTTATCCCAAGCTCCATTTAAGAGGCATGTGTTGTGTCTGGAAATGCTAAAAGTGCTGTTTATCTGCTGACATGCCAGAGTGTTAAGCCAAAATCAAGCCACAGACCTTTAACATCTCAAACCACAGCACCAGTTCTGCTCTGGTCTTGCATCAGAGAGACAGAAAGCATGGTCTGCACTTCTTAGCCTTGGACAGACAAAGAATACAAGCTTGTCTGCTTATTGAGCAGTTCTTTGCATATCATTACATGTAAGGGGATCATCTGCAGCAGAGATGCCACACAACAGATTGACTGGGACTCTCTAACTTATGATCATGGAACCAGTTTAAGTTGAAACACCTCTCAAAACTTCTCTCCAAGTTCCAAACTCTCACGTTCCCTCCAAGCAAGTGTCACCTCCTGCACACAAGCCTGAGCTGCAGTTCTGCCTTTAGCTTTTAACCTGTCTTGTTCTACTTGTTTCCTCCTCTTCTCCAATGCCTTTCACACTCTTGAAGGATGCCATTTTCCATTACAAAACCAATCTAATTCAAGTCCCTGATCCTGAGGTCTGGCCATACAGCTGAGGATAACTTAAATAAGTGGTTTAATCCATAGGTGTTTTATAACATTTTTATGACTCCTTACCAACACCTTCATCCTTCAAGAACCCAGCAAAAATTCTTTCAGTGTCTACTTCCAGGACACACAAGATATTGTCTGCATACAGGTCTGCATCAGAAGGATCTTCATGCTTTAGTTCTTGCCTCCTTCTTCTCCTCAGGCAGAGATGTCCCCTCATTTTCCACAGGTCTTGAGATAACATGGGGAGTTTGGCATTTAGTGAAGACCTTTGGAGTATAAAAGACCCAGAGCTGCTTGCAGCATCACAGCCTCCATTCTCCATGTGCAACTACAGAAAAAATTACAGACTCAGCTCTGTTAAAGAGAAGGTACCAGATAATTTCATGAATGTTTTGACACCAAGAAGATTAAAGTAGTGCTTACACATGCTCTGAATTAGGGATGCTCTCCTAATCACTGCTTTACTTCTGTGAAAATTCACACCAAAATAATTTATTCTCTAAAAAGTGGTATAGAAGAGATAAAATGCTTTTAAAGTAGAAGTAATTTTCATAGTGATGGCAAAATTAGTTTAGCCCTTAACTAATATATTTCATTACATTTTTAAGAGAAAAGGCTTTTGTTCACCTCATGTTTGCTTTTCATGTTGTACACTTGACAATGTGTGTAAAGCTTGGCTCTACACTAATAAAAGAATTGTAATCAAATCACAGGCTGCCAGAGACAAACCTTTGCTTTCAAAAGTAAACATAAAAAATACAGTACAGAGTTTGACTCAGAAAGCAAAGGCTATCACTTTCCATCTTTTAAAAGTGAAATTTCAAGGGAGAAAAGTATAAAAAGAGCAGAAAACTTCTAATGTTTAATGAAACACAGAAGAACATATGAAAACAGAATACCTAATGTGTCCTGGGGTAATAGACTTCAGATCTATGCGTAATATTTTTATCTTTGATGTGTCCAAATATATTTAACACATAAGCTGCTCAAATGTAGAACTATAACTAGTTTCCTAGTTTTATTTATTATATATCAGCACATTCATATGGAAAGACTGGAACATTTTAAAAGGCCAAATGATCTTCATTCTGAGATGAGGAGGAAACTGTCCACCACTCTAGCTTTCATCTGGAACATATTTATTCATCATACTTCCTTAAAGCAGACATCTTTAGTCTGTGGTAAATCTTGTGTTATCCTAATATTATCAATGCAGAATTTTACTTCAATATGGATTACAAGTGTTGCAGTGGAGGTATGGCTGTAGCTGTGAAGCTTACCAGCACTGCTAAGAACATGACCTTTCAATCTAATTTCAATAAACAGGACCTTAGCTGGAGATTGATGCCCTCATCCTTCCCTTCTAAGCCTAAGAATAATTCAGCAATATGCATTGCCTTTCATGTACTGCCCAGTGAATGAACAGCAGTTATGGCCGATGCCCATGTAAAATGCTTCTCCTATTAGATGAAATGAGTGGCACCATAACTGTCTCTTTAAAAAAACACAGCACTCCCTCTCAGCCCTTTGTGGTTGTTGATCTTTAATTTCAGGGAATGGCAAACAGTTCATGAGATGCCTGGCTTGGAGATGGGCAGGATAGGGGAGCTCTATGCTTCTTACTGACTAACTCCAGGTGGTCTCACTGTTTGTGTGCTGGATGCTTGAACTCCATTTCCGAGCACCTAAATCGTCTTAAAATATAAAAATCTTAGTTATTTTATAACAAAATATAGGAAGACTTTGAAATACATGCAATGAGTATGATATGGTTCCTTCATTTAGCAATAAACACCTCAACACCTGATCTGTGTTTTTCCACATAATCATTTCTTCCTCATGTCACTGGCTACAAACAAGTGGTGCTGCTTGTGGAGTGCCCAGCCAATGCACCCAGCTACGTGTGCAGCTGTGGGTACAGGGTGCCAAGCAGACTTGCAAGTTGGCAGGTTATGTGGAAATTACCACAGAGGCAGATTTGCTCATCGTTTCTGTCTCAATTCATTATTCTGGATGTCCTGGGAAAATCAGATACCTGGGAAACCATTCAGAGTGCTCCTTCACAATCAGTACAGACTACCAAAAATATTTGTATCCACATACAACCCTGCATCTGTGAGGGCATTGGCACTGAGGCAGAACACAGGCCTTGATAGTCTCAGCCCTTAATGATCATCCTGAGACAACAGCTCATACATCTCTTGATTAGCTAAGCATGACAAATTTGCCCAAACTGGACAATGCTATGAACCTAGATGAAACCCATCTCTTATCGCTTCAAGTGAGCAGAAAAAGGAGGGATTCAGCAGAAAGTAAGATGCCTACTCAAGGATGTGCATGGCTTTGTCAGCATGGCTGGGTGGTGAGCAGAAGTAGGTATTAGTCTTGGGCAAGACAGTCCTCTGCTCTGTGAAGCCTCGAAGTGATGAAAGCTTTTGTTTCTAACCAAGTGACGGCCTAGTGAGGTTTTTCATGGGTGTACCCACAAGACTTTATTTCACCACCTTCTTGAGCACTTCTTTTTTATATCTCAGACTTACAAAGAATCAATTTCCCCTTTAAGGCTGGCTGAACTGCTAATGGGGCTGCAATTTTCAAGTGTCTCGGGCTGATCCAGTGATCTCATTTCAGATCAACACAAGCCCTGTAGATGTGAGGACTCTACCAAAGATGTCGATGCTCACAGGTTAACATCTTATTTACCACTAGTCTTCATTGAGCAGAGGGAGAATCTGGGAGCAAAGTCATTATAGAGAGTGAGAGGTGGATGTATGGGAAGGATGGATGAAGAGGGCTCTTACAGAGCTCTGATTTTCAAGGCAGTGTAGGGCACAACAGCCAGATCTCAAATACCAGGAGTCCCTCCTCCTTAGCCCAACTCAGGGCTGTGTGATGCTTCTTCTCTGTCCTCCAGCCCTTTGCAAACACTCTCAAGTCTTTCATCCTGCACATCAAAAGGACTCCTAGAAGAGACAAAGGCAAATAATCTGAACATGAATCCTACCATATCAGGGACTGTGCATCAAGCAGTGGGGGTTGTGGGTAGAGAGACATCTTCTTTGATTTCTTTGGGCATGAAGGTGCCCCCAGGAAATGTGCTAAGAGAAGGTGTCTCCCCCTCTTTCTGCTGATGAAGAATGGGCTTGTGGCTTGTTAAAGCTTTTGCATCAGACATGGCAACAACATGGTTTTAAAATTGCTCAAAAGTCATCGGGGGGGATGGGAGGGAAAGGGCAACAGTGAGATGAAAATCCAAGCAGATAAAATAACCTCACACACAATCTGATGAAAAAAGTTTCCATAGCATCCACCAGCAACTCTGTCACCTCCTTTCTTAGGACACACTTTTGAATTTTAGCACAAATAACCCTTCTTTGGCTAGGTAGCTACTTTTGTAAAACTTCTGTGCAAAAATGATCCCCATAAATCCATTTTACACTCTTTTTTTTTTCTTTTTTTTTTTTCCTTTTTTTTTTTTTTTTTTAATCTTTCCAGCTGAATGATTTGGCAGGAAGAAGCCTACTTAATAAACTTGTCTCCAATATGAGTTTAGAAGTTGAGAGTTAAAAAAAATGAATGTAGTATAAGCCTCAAAACTGGAAAACAGCCAAGCCATCGAAAGATATTTTACTTCAGGTGATTACTGAAGCAGCAGAGAAGACCGTTCTTGCTATTTTCTTCTTTTCTCTACCTTTTTTTTCCCACCCGCTTTATTTATTTATTTTGCTTAGATCTCCCACTGATTTTATCCTTGAGCAATCTCTTGTAGTTCACTTCACTCTTACCTCACCATAGACAATGCTGCATCCAAGACTAATTTCATGGATGTTCATTTCAGAAATGCCAACTATCTTTTACAAGTCGTTGCACAGGGTTTTGTATAGGGATTACAATTCAAGATGAAGTTTCCTAATAATTGTGTAGGAAGCAAAAAGCAGAAAATTCATAAGCAAAAATGTCTGAGAACTTCATAGACTTCTGGAGATGGGAACTTCTGCTACAGATATGAGGGGAAGGACAAACACTGAGATGCAACAAGTGCAGATAACCAAGATGGTGTTGGTATGGATTTGTGTTTAACATATCTATTCAAACACAGTAATTCTAATAATATTAAAATTCATTTAAATTTTGCTGAAACTACACCTTTTATCCTGCTTGTTTCTCAATCTATTTTTTAAATGTGCTGTTACTCAGAAAAAGATTAATATATATTTAGATAAATATTAATATTAGTGCTCAATGATAATGTAACCATAAAGATTATCTAGTTTGTAAAACAGAGTAAAAAAGAGGATGATTCACCAATGTTTGATCCCAAGTTAAGAATGTATTTCAATTAAGTGCAGATTGTAACAACCAGGAGTAATGTGAATCCCTTTCTGCTGTTGTGAACACTGGGAAGCTGAGGAGGATGGGCAGAAGGACCCAAGTGCAAAATAAGCTTCATCCTCCCTGTCGAAGGTTTGAAAGTAGTGGGGAGAGGCAAGGCTACCCAACCTCCTGCCCAGGAACTGAGGGTTGCTCTTGCATGAGTCACAGGAATGAAAAAAAGGAGAAAGAAGAGGAAGTGGAACTGCCATGCATCCATAGCTTTCCCATATATCCAAGAAGTGCTGTTGTGTATTCCCATGGCAGGGAACCCAGGTCATCCCTCTTCCAGCCTGACAGTCCTCTTCCACCTCCTCCACCACCACCACTTGTGGCAGGAGGTGACCAGTGCCCAGTGCAATGAGGAGAGGCTCTGGTGGCAGCATCAGCTGGATACTCAGCTGCTGAAAACAGGCCAAGGGCTTGGCATTGATGATCCATCTACAAAATTTAATAAGACCAAAGCCAGTCTTTGAATGGTCTCTGAGGAAAGATTGTCCTTCCTACAGAAAAGCTTTACAGAAGGTGTGCTAGGTTTAGATTAAAAGTCAGCTTTTTTTTTTTTTTTTGTCTGTCGAGGAAGTTAGTTTAAAACTTCCCTTTAATCCTCACCTCCAGGTAGCTCTCAAATAAACCTGGATAACTAAAGCCTTAGAGAGACAGCTCCAGACTCAGAAGGGTCGGTTTGAATCAAATCAACTGATTTATAAATCTATTTGTAATCTAGTAAGTATTCAGGAGACAAAGAGGGTCTCTGCATCAAAACAAAGTGATGTCAGCAGTTCTCTTCCCAGAGAGAACTTGGTTAATCTGAAGCATCTGTTCCTTGGCTGCTCTGAGTCCTTGGCACTGTGAGAAGAGTTCACATTGCATTTTTTTCTGGTCAGGCTCAGACCAGTGACATTCAAAATCAGCCTCAGCTTCAGGAAATATTTTGTGTCACATTTTGTGGTTTCCCCCTGATGATTCTGCTGGTGACAGTAAATGTGGAAAAAAAATGGGCTCATGGTTAAAAGAGACAGGCACTGTCTCTGCAATGCAATTACCATTCCATATTTTCTATGAAAATGTGTTGCTAGAATGTCATTCACTGTTGGCTTTTCAAACTAAAATGAGTGAATTTTGCACCTTCCATGTTTCTTGTGAAAACTGTTTGGACAACTATGGTAAGGCATCTCAAAGTAGCTGCAAGCCCAGACCTTCTCACTTTTGTTTTGAAGTTTTTCATTCTAGAGATGCCACAGAGACTTTGGTAGATGGTCAGCCCTTGGGATCAGTAGAAGAGCAGACATCTCTGGGTGGTCAGGCAGCCACCCTCTCTCCCTCACCTTGCCAGGTTGCCCACAGGGTTTGCAAACAGAGGAATGCAAACATTCTTCACAGCTTTGCTTCTTTCTCTCTCAGACCTCCAAATGGTTGAGAAGAAATGCTTTTTCTCCTTCAGTTCTCCTGCATTTGTTGCTCCAGCAGCTGCTTGCCTGTAGAGCTGCTAGGTTGGGAGCATAACCTTGATTGCAGCATTTACATTATATATTTACGTTCAGTGTCTTAACACCTCAAAATTATTTGCGCTTCATCTGGTCTGACATCCCACCTGTATGTCTTACTGTGTACAAAAATGGGCCTCAGATCAGGGTTAAAGAAGCTGACTCCAGGCAAGATGCAAGTGATACTCGGAGATCAGTGACAGAAGTGTGAAAGATGACAAAGGTCAGAGAGTCAGGAAACCCATTAACTTTTCTTTTCAAGATGGGAACCAAAGGCCAACATTGCATTTCCAGCTCTTACCAGATGACTGAGTAAGTGTGAGATCAGCCTTTCTTCTGCCTGTACCTGCTCAGGAAAGGGCATTCTTGTGGCATGAAGATCTCTGCTGCCCTTCTTGCCTGCCTGTAAGCACAATATAATTTAACCTATAATGCCTGGTTCCTTGGCTAGAAGATTAATCTCTCACTCTTTATGGATGGAGGGGAGGGTGGGAGGGATAGACATGCATAATTATTGCATATGCTTCTCATGCATTAATATGTACAAGCATATACTCTGAAAATGTAAACTTTCCTTAAAGCACAAATTAAAGATGAAAAACTTACGGTGTAAAACTTAAAATACAAGCTAGTAATTCATTAACCTGGCCATCCTTAATTAGAAAATCAGGATTCTGTTGTTAGTTCTGTTATTTTTTTTCAAAGGCCACTTGGATGTTTTCCAATAATCTTACAGTGTCAAAATCAATCACTGTGTTACAAAGACTCATCATTTGTGATCAAAATCATTCTATTTCCCCTGGAGACACATACCTATGAAAAATTTAAGAGGTCATCAGTCATAGTCTCTTCCGTGTTTATAAAGTTTTACCTTTGGATAAGAACATTTCTAGTATTCTTGTCATGGAAAAAATCAGATCTGAGTCCTGGTATATTTACAGACAGGATCACTGTGCCTATGTAGACAGCATCTCATCCCTAATTTTTTTAAGTTGTATAAAATACGTGTTCTAGAGACATGTTATTTATAGATCCCTTGTAAAAGGATGAAGCAGGATCTCAATATACCTGAGAATTGGACTCTAGGTTCAAACATACAGCATATAAATATTGCATAAGGCCACTGAAGAACTAATCTAGATAAATTTATTTCATGTCAAGTGTTCTGAAACTATGTATACTCAAACAATTTAGATTTGCTTTCTGCACAAAGTCTTACACAGTCATATATAACTTGCTATTTTCCTATAGCACATTAGCTGTTTGTTGATGGCATAAGAATTACCTGATAACTGAGTGGAAGCCAATGTGTCTTATCAGTAAACTATTGGATGCTTTACTGGAAACCAACACATCATCATAAAATTCAAATAAACATTGCACAAGGATCATCACACAGGATGTACCATATTAAACCCACTGAAAAAAGCAATTCTCTGAGGTATATTTCACAGGCAATTACTTCCCAAATAGTTTTCCATTACTGTTGAGAATCTAACCACAACAAGCATCTTTAATGCAGTTCCTGAGGATTTCCTGAGGAAACGTCTGGATAAGAACTCAAAAAATGCCTGCTTCTGTCACTTTCACAGGAAAAATCAACCCGTAGTTGCATTACCTTGTGTCTACTGATCTCTTGTTTCATGTCCAAAACTCTTCACAATATTTATTAGAAATCCCGTGGTCTAAGTGAGATGGGAAGGTGGGATCTCAGCCCTGAGCATGGATATTCATCACACATTATACCTGCACGTTCTCTCACATACTTATTCACGAGGTAACTCACAGATACTAAGCTATGAATATGTCTAAGGCAGAGACACCTTTTTGCAAAGTTGAGGTTTGGGGTTTTGTTTTTGCACAAAGGACATTTTACCATGCTCTAATGCATCCCTAGGGCAGGGACTGGGCAGCACAAAGGCAGGAGCTTCAGCTGCTTCCAGGTCAAGATGTAGCTCATGCTTCCTTATTTGAACCTTCTACCTCCTCTCCACATGAAAAAGTGGATTCAGAAAGTATTCCTAGGAAAGAGTTTTGCTTATTAGCCATGGAATCTGCTCACTTCCTGAAAAGTTCTCTGAAAAGTACTGAAAAGTACTCTGGATAATGCAGATCAAAGACAGATTAAGCAGTCATTTTATTTTACAAACTGAGAAAGAGAAAAGTGAGCTTGACCTATTAGTCATTTTTTCCACTCCCACCCAAACTATTAGATAAGTCTGAGATAAAGTATTTCAATTCATTAAAATTTCTGAAGAGTAAAAAGGACTGCTTTTTAACTTTCCATCTCTTAGTCTCAGAAAAAGAAAATCCCTGTAATTTCATAGGTCAAGATATTATTACATCCATTTTGATAAACTGCTGAATTACAGCAGTTCAAATTTATCATACTTATTGTGGACTTCTGGAAGACAGAAATTGACTTCACAGGAAGCTGGGGATCTTGAGATTTCTGTAAAACATGAGCTTCAGCAACACTCATAGAATTGAAAAGCCTGGTTTGAGCTATCTGGCCTTTTGCTCTGTTGTTGTTACAGTAAACAGAAACACCATAATAAAAAAAAACCAACAACAAAAAAATTTTCTTAAGGGGTCTCAAAGTTCACACATCAAAGGGAACGCTGCAAAGCTGCAGCATGAAAATCTGATGGTTTGGGTTCTCAGAGTTGCTAAACACTGTAATTTGTGCCAGTTTGTTGATAGGCAGAATGAGGAGATTCACACCACCCACACTAGAGGTCTCAAAAGAGGTGCCCACAGCATATGCTTGGGGTGCATGAAGTCACTCACCAGGCTCCTTCAAACCACCCTTTCTCTCAGACAACCACCCTCTCAAGCACCCTGTGTTGACTTCACAGAGACCCTCAGACCACTGAGTGACAATCTTGCTTCTTTATGTGCAAAATCTCATGGACAGAGCAGAGAAATGTTCAGGAGTCAGGAAGAGGCTTATGCCTTGCTTGTGCTTTGGGGCACACTTTGGGTCCTGAAATGCAGTTCAGGTTAACAGGGAGGCCTGGTATGGATCTGCCTTCATTTAGCAACCAAGGTGCCAGGTCTCTCTTGGAGCCACAGTTAGAAGCCAAGGAATGGTCCCTGGAGAGGAGGTCTACCACTATCTCCAAGGTCAGCAGAGAGGTAGCACCCTGGAGCAAGCAAAGGGGTTGTACCAGGGAGCTGGTCCTATCTTCCAAGCACTCCCTTCTTTCTCAGAAGAAACTCTGTGCAGAGTGCCTGATTCAGGAAGCTGTGCCATCCACTATGCCAGCACGGGTGCTGAGGGACCACCAAGGTTAACTGAGAAGCATTGTGTATAAATGGCATTTAAGAAACAAAATTTGTGAAATGGAAGGCACCCTAAGCAGTTATCTGATGTGAATGCCAGCAGCAACACAAAGCAGTCACAGGGGCAGGATGAAGGCAGAGGTATGATGCTGCAGACTGGCTCACTCCCACTGAAGCCATTTGCCCCATCAGAGCATCCAGCCCAGCCGTGCCTGCCTCCTACCTCTGCAAGCACACACCAGCCGGGCGCTGCATCCACCGGGAGAAACTCCCCTCGATTTCCAGCATTCCCTGCTCCTGGTCCTGCCACTCTCCCCTGGCTGGCCGGGGCTGTCCCAGCAGCGGAACGGAGGCAGGGTAGAGCCTGGGGAGGGCAGGAGACCCCCGGGGGGAGGTAGAACTGGGGAGAGCAGGAGCCCCTCAGGTAAACCTGGAGAGGGAGGAGGCAGCTCCTCTCCCCTGCCCACCCGTGTTCCTTCCCCGCCTCGCGTTGTGCCCCGGCCCCCCGACCCCTGCCCGCTGCTCTCCCCCGCCCCCCTCCTCCCGGTACCGCTCTCTTCGGTGCGGGGAAAAAGCCAAAAGCGGTATCCGCACCCTTTGCATCCTCGCCCTATGCCCACACACCCGTCGCCGCGGCGCTTCTTGGATCCGGGCCGGGCCGGGCCGGTCTCGGGAGACCAGAAGGGCAGTGGCGGGTGTGGAGCGGGGGACGGGAGGAGCAGCCCCGCGTTCCCCAGCCCCGGGAACCTCCGGGGAGCTTCGGGGGAACGGGGGGCGGGGGCTACTCGCCAGGGCGGGGGCTGTCACGGGGCTGGGACGATAAAACCGGGGGGGTAATTGCATTTAGGCAAATGAGACTGCCTCGGCCCTCCCCGTCTCCAGGTATATAAAGTCGGGAGCGGTGCCGGGGACGGCCAATGCTCACGGAGAGCAGCGCCCGCCCTCCCTGCTGCAGGTGGTGCGTGTGCCTGCGGGAGTCTGTCTTGTCCGTCCGTCCGTCCGTCTGTGTATGTCTACCTATATGTTTGTGAGGCTGTGTGCGTGCGTGCTTCGATGTGTGTGTGTGCGCAGGGGCGAATGTGTACAGGTGTGTGCATCCCGGGGGGGTGCCCTGTACTTGCTTGTGTGGCCGCGGGTGTGTGGCTCTCTCTGGTTTTGAGGATGTTTTTGAGCCCATCGGGATGTGTGTGTAATTCCCTGTGTCTCTGCCTGAGGTGTGCATGTCCCTAAGGTGTGTAGCTGTCCCTGTGAGTCCATAACTCACTGTGTGTGCACCTGGAGATGTGCGGGAGGTGGATCTCGTCGGGTGTGCATCTGTGGGGAGGTCTGGATCTTTAGAGGTACACATTTACGTGTGAGGGTGTGTTTATGTGGGACTCCGTATGTATGCGGGTGGAGGGACACCTCCGGATGCCTGTGAGAAGCCGTGTGCTGGTGGGGGACATCTCACCGCCTATGTTTCCCTCTGTGTACCCAGAGGTGCAGGTAGCAGTCTGTCGGGGCTTGTGGGTGTGTAACTAGGGGGGTGTGCGTGTCTGTACGAGCGGGGGTGTTGCGCCTCCAGGTGTGCACGGGAGGGTGTGTGTGTGTGTGTGTGTGTGTGTGTGTGTGTTTGTGGGGGGCTGTGTGTGCGCACCCCCCAGGCGCCGTGCCCGCGGCTGCTCCCGGTGCTTCACCTTCTGCCCCCCCACCTGCAGGACGTCGAGGCGGCGATGAGACTCGGGCTGGCTTTCGCCGTGCTCCTCCTGGCCTCGGCGCAGGCGCTCGCTGAAGAGATGGGGGCCAACGACGACCTCAGCTACTGGTCCGACTGGTCCGAGGGCGACCAGGTGAAGGTGAGAGCCGGGGGTGCGCGCTTGGGGAGGCTGTCGGGCTCTGCCCCCCCCCCCCCCCCCCCCCCCTCCCTCCCGGGGGCTCCGCGCCCGCGGTGTTCTGCGCTGAGCGCCGGCGCTGTCGCCCCGCAGGAGGAGCTGCCGCTGCCCCTGGAGCATTTCCTGCAGAGGATGGCCCGGAGACCCCGGCCCCAGCAGTTCTTCGGCCTCATGGGCAAGCGGGATGCTGGTGAGCGGGGCGGGGGGTTCGGTCCATCCCCCTCCTCTCTGCATCCTTCCATCCCCCTCCTCTCCGCATGCTTCCTCTCCTCCTGCCGCTCCAAACTTTACAGTGGTTGGCACTCGGTTTTAATGCATTAAGTCTTCCTCGAAAGTTGCAATGTGAGTTGTTTGAGGGTTGGTTTTTTTTTGTTTGTTTGGTTTTTTTTTTTTTGTTTTGTTTTTTTTTTTTTTTTTCTGGTTTAAGCTATCTGGCCTTTTGCTCTGTTGTTGTTACAGTAAATCGAAACACCACTTTTTTTTCAAGTTTCATATCGGATAAACTAACCGATTGCAAAAGAGTGGGCTTCACATTGAAATGCTAAGTGCACACCAATTTCAGCACGTGAATAGCAGTATCACAACAATTCATGGGTCAGAATGTGTGTCACTGAATCATCCAAGTGTGGAAATTGGTTGTGTTTACAATTGTTGCTGTCTTTTCTGTGTTTACCGACCCAAGAACTGATGTAAGAAATTGCAGCTAAACAGATCGAAATGGTGTGAGTTTAGCTAAAGCAAGTTTTTTTGTGGTCTTTTCAAAGAGAAATGCAGTTGTAAATTTTCATCTTAATTTCTCAGAAGTGGAATGTGAGTAGGGTCGTTTCTGTACTTGATCCTTCAAAGCATTGCAGTAGCCTTATTTGCATATGCCAGTCGACTCTTTCACCTTTTTTTTCTATTTCTCTTTCCTTTCCTCTTCCAATCAGGATATGGCCAGATCTCTCACAAAAGTAAGTCTAAAAATAAAAATATTTTAAGTCGTTATTAGAGGATTTTCAAATAGGAAATAGAGTATTTGAGGGGACCAGTTATCAAGTGTCTGAGTTCAGCTAAGGACCAGTGATGGAGTTTAGGGATTGGAACGATGCTTGGTGAGGCTGTGAGCCTGTACCTCATCTGAGCTGCCACAAGATTTAGGATTTCAGTCCACATTAATGTGTGGATATTGCAGCTCTCTCTTATTTCCCATGGGGGTAATTCTGTAAGCCTTTCTCATAGGCAAAGCACGTTTACTGCCAGACCCAGAGAGGAGCAATTAAGATGGCAAAATCTGGAAAATTAGAACAGTAAATTCCCAAATCACTGAGAATTATTCCAAGGGAATCATCTCGCATGAGATACTGTATTTATGCTCTCAGGGTTGTCTGGGTGGGAACCAGACCCCTGCTCACACCAGGGACTGATTGATACTTTGCTGCCATATAAACAAGCACATCTTCCCCCATTAATAAGTGTGCCTTGCTTTGCTTCTGTGTGACATGATGCACAAGATGGTATCACTAGTGTGGTACCTTGTTCTGAGCAGTGATAGTTTTATTCTCTGAATTTATCTGAAGATGACTAGGCAGGAGCTGGAAGACTTTTAATAAGTAAAAATTAGCTTGTGTTCTATGAGATCTCCTGTGTCCACAGAGGTCAATAATTATCCCAGTGTTCCATTAGTGACAAGATTTTATCACTAGGATTATGTATTGGAAGACCAATTCAAGAGTCAGATACAAAGCTCATGCCAAATAACTTGCTCACTAAAGTAAAAAATTAGAGCTTTCTGAAATTGCTTCAGAAATGGAAATGTCTTTGAATTAATACCTGTGTTTTCCGAGGATCATTCCTTGTGCTTTGTAAATGAATTAGCCATTTCTTTCCAAAGGGAAATTTCCAAGTTTGCCTCAAAAGTAAGCTTAGATGAAGAAGAATGCCTCATTTTTGTTCCTTATCTAAAACTATAGCCACCACTATATTTGATACATGCTGTAGGACAAAACTGGGAGTAATTTATCCTCTATTCATCCAGGGCCTTGAGGAGTACTAATGGCACAGGAAGGTAATATTTGAACTTATAAATACTCCAAAAATAAAGCCAGCCTGTCTAGCTCAGACGTGTCCAGACAGAGTCCCATTGGTTTCCTCTCCTGTAAGGGCTCTGCCTGACCTGCAAGGAAGATTTTCCTCCCATATTACAAAGGACACCAACTGGCAGAAGAGGTGCATCACACAGATGCAGGCCAAAACACTGCCTTCTAGTGCATTTGTTCAAATCAATGGGAATTGTACTGGGAGAGATACAGCAATGTTATTGCTCATGTTTTTTTCATTATACTTTTAAAAACCACAAAAAAACCCAGAAAGTCTATCTGAATTAATGAGAAGATGTCCACTAACTGGCCTGTGCTAGGTCTAACCTGATTATTTTGATGAGTCAGGCTGAGGTTTATTTCTTCTCCATTGTCTGAGAGTGGTGTGAACAGTCTGTGAGATGAACAGTTTGGGAGTCTATATTCCTCTCTTGTGAGAATGTGTTATAATATAAGCCTGCCTATTTAAAAGTTATTAAAACACCCCCAAATATTTTTTTTTCAGGGCATAAAACAGACTCCTTTGTTGGACTTATGGGCAAAAGATCTTTAAATTCTGGTATGTATGCAACTAAATTTGGTACTTGGTAATATACATCTTGTTCATTCTGTTGCCTTTTTGTTGTCCCCCATTGTTTGGAAGTCTTTATGTAGTGTAGACCCAGAGTTCTCTGACAGAAGATCAGAATTTTCTTTTTTAACTAAGATTTTCAGGGCCCACTTCATTAGATCAGGGCTGGTCTGAGCTGCAGGCAAGGTCAGGTAGAACTCTCCAGGGCACACTCCTTCCTGCCCTGTCCTCTCCAGCAGCATGTTCTGATAGTCCCCAAAGTGCTAATACAGGAAAACAAAACAAAACAACACATCAAGAAAAAATCAGACTGAAAATGTAAAGCTCATTTAAACTTGTGATCCAAATCCAGATCTCCCCAGGTAAAGGGATATTCTCATTGTCTCTGGAGGTTATTATTCCTTAAACTTTGGGCAGAAGGTGGCAGAACAGAGATCAGCCCTTAACACCACCTCATTCTGCAGGTCAATTTGTTAAACATTCCTAGCCTCTTCCATTTTACCTAAAAAAACAAACAAAAAAAATTCCTAAACCAATCAACCCACCAAAAAACCAACCAGCAACGATCACTTAAGGTTTGAGTTGATAATGTGAATTTGTCTTACTTTCCCAAAGCATCCATATAGGGCAGAATCATCCTCCCTCATGTGCACAACCCCCCTGCCGTGGGTAACTGCAGGCTGCCAGGAACTCATTTTCCTTCACTATAGGGCTGTACTGAGGAAATCCCTCACTGTGAACCACAAAGTGTCAGTTAAATCCCCAAAACAGGAAGTAAAAAAAAAAGAAAAATACCAACCAACCAAACAAACAAAAACAAAACAAAACAAAAAAAAAAAACAAGAAAAACACCCCAAACCCAAAACCTAATATGTACTTCACACCTCTGAAATAGTTCTCGCTGTCTTGTTAAATGGAGAAGAATAGTTATATTACTAGCTGACACCTTTATATTATGTGAATACCTGCTGTGATCTATATACTGCAATTATGGTTGTCAGTAACTTTTATTTTCAATTAAGCCCTGTTCAGACTAGTAATATTGCTCTCTGCATTACTTTGCAAATTGCTATGTATCATGAATAATTTTGTACAGTTTTATCTGTGGTGGCAATAGCTATTAAATGTATAATACCTGTAAATATATCTGTTATTATGAAAGCAAATAGCCCGGAAGTAATACGTTGGCTTTGTTTCCATTGGGATTACATTTACATTAATACGCGAATGTAAAACAGCAAATATTTTAAAAAAGGCAAAAAATATATTGCCCTAATTTCAACATTGCTTATATAGTTCAGATAGAGTTGTGTGGTATTTGTAACAAAGGGAAATAATAAAGTTTTACCCTGTAAGGCTATCTAATACCTGCCTAACAGATAAAACTAGAATGGACTGCTTCTCTGCCCGCTTCTCTGAGAGGAAAATGGTGAGAAGTTGCTTCTGCTCCTCTGGAGGAGAAGATAGGTCCCAAGGACCATATGCTCAAAGCAGGTTCAGGAGTATGTGCTAGGACTGTCCTTACTTCTCTATAATGAAAGACATTCAACTAGGCAGGGTCTTTTCTTGGTGCTCTGTTTTTCTTCTGTAGAAAGCCTCTGAGCCCCCCTGGCAATGTGCAGGGGTTCACACTGAGTACCAGGGTGCTGGGGTCTCAGTCCCCCTCTTTGGTACACTGGGGTCTGATGCTGAGTGTGTCCCCTGTGCAGTCTCTTGGATGAACACTTCAGGTAGAAGCTAGGAAACAGCCACACGTTCAGTAAGGATGCTATTAACAATTCCCATTGAAAAAGCCAGCTGGACTCATTTTGTATTTATCCTGGTGAAAACTGAGGTCTTGATGAATTTAAAGCTGTCACTGATCCAACATGCCAGCTCCCTGCAGGGTGCAGTGTGGAATCCCCCCAGGTTAGCTGCTCTTTGCATAGGGTTGGCAGGAGTGCATACCCTCTGTGGCAGCAATCCTCTCCTCTGGGTGGAAGCAAAGATGACTCTGGTGAGGAGCTGGGTCACCCTATGGTCAGACTCTGCCCAAGAAGGGCTCTCTGAGTTTCCACCTCATTTTAAAAGAGCAAGAAGAGATCTACTGCTATGAAATTCTAATTTTCTTTATTTATTTATTAGCAGACAGTTTTAGGCTGTGATTGGTCCACAGGGTAGTCTGAGGTTTGCTTAGCTCCTGCTGCAGATTTTTAGTAAAAGGTATCACTGTGTGCAGGGTCTGGGGACAGGAAAGGTTTAAACCTGGCACGGAGCTGGCTCTGCAGGACAGAGATGCAAAAAGCCTCTACCCACAAATCGATCCGACTGCTCAGAGCCCATCAGTTAGATGGACTACTGGAAGATAAAAAAGGCTTTGAGTTAATGGTGCTTCAAGCAGTTCAATAGATGAGAGGCAGAAAGCATTGCTCAGACCTTCAGCCTCCTGGGGGATAGTGTAGTCTGAGGGCTAAAACCAAATCAAACCAGCTCAGGGCTGTGTCAGGATCCCTCCTCTTGGGTGCAAATGCTGTGATGGGGTCCGGCAGTGACCCAGCAGGCTGTAGGTCTCTGATGTTTCCCTGCGTTTGCTGGGATTTACACCAGGCTGATCCATGTGCTTCATTGGGCTTTCTGTTTTGTTTTGCTTTTTGTTTTGCTTTTTGCAGAATCCTCGGAAAGGAGCACAGCACAGAATTACGAGCGGAGGCGTAAATGAGACATTCCTGTGCATTATTTATTAAACTTCATTTGTTCCAATGGCCAATGCAGTGTAATATAAACTAACCACTGTATGGAATAATTATTTATTTAATAATAACTGATGGGGGTTTGTTGGGTTTTTTTGTTGTGGTTTTTTATTGTTTTTTGGTTTGGGGGGTTATTTTTTTGAGTTGTACATTTAATAAAATTATTATTTTTCATATTGTGGCAGTGATACATCTTGTGTAGGTACATTGTGGTTCTGAAAGGACCAGCAACCCTCTTGACGTTTCACAACAAAGCACATGGTTTGATATGATCTGTAAAGTTATATTCACTGAAAATAGAGTGGATATATTTCTTTTGTTCATCGAAAGTGAATCTATCAGCTTGACAGCTAGTGCAGAACAGAGTTGATGTACAGTTTAGTGCCTCACTTTGTTTTCATGGTTTATACTGTACTGTAATTTCAGTATCAAAAATATATTTGTATCATTGCAGCATGTTTTATGTTTTGTGACTATGCATCTATATATTTTAAAGAGGTTGGGTGGGCAAGGTTTGAATGTGAATCCGACATCTTCATTTCACAGTCTGGAATTTTATGATAGTAACACTTTAAATAAAAAAATACTGTGGGGATTTTGCAACATACTTTTTTTGGTGATAGTCATGGTGTTATTTCCCAAGTCGGTCTTGAGTGAGACTGGGATCCAAATGACAGTGGCCTGAAACTGGAAAGAAATATCAAACAGATGTCTTCCTTTTGCAAGAGGTTGTGGTGTTTGGGTTTGGTGAATGCTTTGGGGAATTTGCTACTGGAGGCAGGCATTCCCAGAGGATTGGTCTGGGTCATACAAGGTACCATCTGTCCTAAGCCTGACAGAAATAAAGCAGCGTGTTGACTAGGATGAAAAGGGCCTGATGTAGCCCCTCACTCTAAGTGGAATAATTTGTTGTGGAATTGATCCTGTACTGCAGGCTTATTATTTGAAAGCCAAGCTTTTAATAAATCCTAGCTCTCACATTCACAGTAAAAGCACCTGTTGGCTTGAACCCATGCAGTATAAGAGAAAAATATGTGACTATAATTATCTTTTTAATTAAAGTGTCTGGTGGTTATATTTCCAGGACAGTCCCAAAATGATACATACATCTCATCAGATGCCAAGGCATCTGGAGATCTATATACTTTCCACCAGCTACAAGCTGCAGTTCTCTGTTTGATGCTACCAGAGCAGCTTTCATCACGGATGAACCAGCAGCGAAAACAACCAGTGCCTGCAAAACAGATTTCAAAATAAGTAATACAGAGTGATTAACTGGTTGCTGTTTTCCCCTTCAGAAGTGAATTTGGCAACCTCCATTTTCAAGTTCTCTTGGGGCATCCCCAACACCTGCTCACACTAAGAGAAGGAAGGTGTAGAACCTTCGTCCTGCTAGGTTAGGAGTGGTACCCAAGCCTACCTGAGCTTCCAGAAGACCCAACTTCCAACTAAGTAGGAAGGTGGGGAGCTGCAGGGGAGGAAAACTGTGGCAGACTGATGGCAGGCAGCACACACATGTCAGACACGGGGTTTTTCAGCTCTCTGCCTACTCTTCATTTTTGCCAGGACTAATTTTCAGACTAATAAACTTCTGTATCAGCTCCCACTGAGCTCAATGAGGGAGGGAGGATGACTGCTGGGCTAATGGCATGGCAGAAGGACTGCAAAAATGTTTGTTGAATAACGCTCAGCAAAGGGTAAAAAGAAAGAAAATGCTCTAAAATGCTGTTCCCTGAGCCTGGAGGCTCATGGTGTTCCCAGAGCTCCATGTGTGCTGAATCGTGAAGCAATGAGAGGAAAAAAAAAAACCCACTGCTTGCTCCCTGCAGCCTGTGCATCTCACAAATCTCCCTGTGGAAGCAATCTCTGCAAAAGCATTTGCATCCAGAGAAAGGCACACAAGGCAGAGTAGACTTTAAGTATTTGGAGAACAGCATAGATATTAATGAACAGCACTGAGTAAAGACCTGGGATGGAAATTTCTGGCAAAACTGTAGAATCATAGAATGGTTTAGATTGGAAGGGATCATCTAGTCAAAACCCTTGCCATAGAAAGGAGCATCTTTCTCTTGATCAAGCTGGTCAAAGCCCCATCCAACCTGACCTTAAACACTTCCATAGATGGGGCACTCACAACTCTGGGCAACCTGTTCCAGCATCTTACCAACCTCATTGTTAAAAATCTGCCTTCTTTCAGTTCAAAACCATTATCCCTTGTCCTGCCTCTACGGGCCTTAGTAAAAATATGTATCTCCATCTTTCTTTTAAGTCCCCTTTATATACTGCAAGGCCTCAACAAGGTCTCTCCAGAGCTTTCTCTCCTCTGTTCCAAGCAATCCCAACTCTCTCAGCCTATCTTCATAGGAGAGGTACTCCATCCCTCTGATCACCTTCAAGGTGATGACTTAACTTAACTTTCTTAACTTTCTTCAGCAGGTCCATGTCCTTCTAATTTTGGAGTCTCCAGAAATGAACACATTACTTTGGGTGGGGTCTGAGGAGAACTGGGGAGCAGAGGGAGAGAACCACCTCCCTTGGGCTGCTGGCCATGCTTCTTTTGATGCTGCCCAGAATACAGCTGGCTTCCTGGGCTGTGAATGCCCATTGCTGGCTCTGGTCCAGTTTGTCATCCACCAGTAGCCTCAAATCCCTCTTTGCAGGGCTGCTCCCAATGCTTTCATCCCCCAGCCTGTATTCATTGCCCCGACCCTTGTGCAGGACCTTGCACTTGGCCTTGTTGAACTTTATGAGGTTCACACAGGCCCGCTCCTCAAGCCTGTGAAGGTCCCTCTGGATTGGCATCTCTTCCCTTAAGCACATCAACTGAACCACCACCATTTTCTCTAGAAGGAAAGGCCAACCCTTCAGTGTCCAAATATTCTCGTGCTATGACAAATGGTTTTAATTTGGCATTTGAAACAACCCAGTTTAATTTCTGGTGGCTAAATAATGTCAGATTTGCCCTAATTTAGGTTTTGAACAATAATATTAAAACTGGCATTGATTTATATGTTTGTAAAGACAAACATTCCAAGCTTGAAATAACCCAAACAGACATCAGAAAGAACAGCCTGAAATGTTCCAGCTGACTCTCCAAACGGCACAAAAAGCTCCTCCTCACACCCCAGCACTGGGGACCATTCAGCTGAGCTGTGCCAGGGCTGTGGGGCTGTGCCAGCCCAGCACTGCCCATCCCCACTCCTGTCACCCTCCTAGCCCAAACATTTGTCCTCTCAGTCATCCCGGGATCCTCAAGATTCAAAGAGGAATTCTTCTTCTTATATCTTCTTTCTGCCTTTAGCAATGTAGTCTTTACACCATTGAGTACTTCAAAGGGACTCTATAATAATTTCTGTGGTGTTTCATCTCCTTCTTGAGGCTCCTTCAACTTTAATTGAACTGGGTGGCACTGCTTGCAGCCCCAGGCTACTGACTCCTTGGATTTCTGGGTGATGCCAGCCCTCCAGCTCCACTGAGGGCTTTGGAGAGGTTTTCATCAAATCCCCCATGGTCTCTGCAAAACCCAGCCACCTTCTGTAGCAGCCAGCAGTGGCTGTGACCCAGACTTAACTCTTTTCTGATGGTAACAGCCTGGCATCCCTCAGGCTGCATAAACTACTTGAAAACACTGTAGGAAGGGCATCTGCCAGTGAAATGCGAGTGAGCTTTAACTAAAGTAAACAAAATCTTTCTAGGAAGTGAGCATAGAGGGTATACCCAGGGTGATGCTGCAAATTGTCCCCATCACAGTGCTGCAAGCAGTTTGACATCGCAGTCCACCTCCAACCCACTCTGCCCCCTCTTGCTTATCTTTCCCCCTCGAAATACATCATTCATCTGCATCATGTCAGGCAGCTGCTCTCCTGGTAGGCACTGCCTCCACACACACAAAAGCACTCCCTTTCTCCCAGACAGAGAATGCTGAAGTCAGGCTCTGCAGCCTTCTTGCACAGTCACAACCCAGAGGACCATCACCTCCATCTCTCTGCCATTTCACAGGGACTGGCTGGTCCCCTGTTGTCCATATAGCTCCATATAACATATAGCTCCTCCCATGCCCCCTTTCCAAACCAGGAAGCTGGGAGGAGGCTCTGGGTCTCCATTTCCAACTCATCAGGGGAGCTCAGGCTCTGCAGCGCTTTCCCATCCAGCTGCCATGAGCAAGTCCCTTGATGTATTCATGTCATCAGGCTGGTGATTTTTAGCATGGTCCTAACCAAAAGAAAAGGAAGATTTTGGATACATCTGGGCATGAAGATCTTTGCAGGGAACCAAGCTCCCAGCCATTGTTAGCTGGAGAAGAATAACACCAGGAGTTTTTTCTAAATTATTAAAGTCATTCTTAAAATTCTGTTTATTCAGAGTACACCAGAAGCAGCTCCTTCAGAGCTACCAGGTTCCATCCTTCAAACACAAGCCTTGTCCCCAGATCTTACACCAGGGCTTAGCTAGCTGCTTTAGCATAAAAAGGTACCACTCACGTCCCAGTGAAAACTTCAGTAATGACCAGATTTTTTTATTATGAGCCTGAACAGTTGCCTTAACCCTAGTACCACATTAAGTATTGTCTTTGACAGCACTGGGATGAGAGCACAAAGCAGCTTGGTCACTGGAGTTGCACTGTCAGGATGCAGCTGTCTGCAGCTCCATGTCCTCAGACCACCACCAAAATATCTCCCTTTTACAGAAAATAGTTATTTCTGGAAGAGTAGGGATTTTTAAAATTATTTTTTGTTGTTAGGAGGCATACAAATGTCTTCTAATATATCGACATCTTCCAGGGAAAACAAACAGACTCTCTTTTGCATTATTCTTTTGGAAAGAGGAGACTGAAACATTTGTCAACAGGAGAGGTATCTGGGCTATATGAAATTGATTATGATATTCATTAAAAATTATCACTGCTCCATCCCTGATAGATATCTGTTTTCTGTCAGAATAAACCAGCAACTCATCACTTCAGAAACTGATTTTTAGAAAGGTAGGCAGAGCATGTACAACAGTTCGATGTCCACCTCTAAATTAAATAATGTCACCATATGCTGTACACAGAGGAAATGGAAAGTGAACAGACTGTTAAAAAGCAAAACTCTTCATCTGTCAGGGCCTTTCATGCTCTCCCAGAAGGCTGGAGGGAGGAACCTAGCTTAGTGGCTTGGTTGGAAGGAACAGCCCTGGCTAAGCTAAACATGCAACTCACACCCTAGACCAAACTGTCCTCTGCTGCAAGGTGCTATTAAAGGGCTAAGAAACTTAGGAAGAACTATCAAGCATAAGACTAAATGGCAAGAAAATGTTTGCAAATTACAAAAGGAAAAAAAAAAAAAAGCTCTTTTTCCCTCATCTGAAAAAATTTCTTAAATTGTGACTTTAGAAGCCCAGCTGCAAGAGAGATAAAAGACATCCGTGCACCAACATATAGCAATATACTTTTATTGTTGCTTTCTACAGGAACAAGTTTGTATTGAAAATACCTAACACATCACCTTTAATCACAGACATTCAATTTTAGCACAGAGAAATGCTTTTTATTTTCACGGTTATAATACTCAGAAAACAATAGGCACCTTGTAATTCAGTGCACCAAAACATTAAAATTCAATCAATACCCTCTGGAAACAAACCTTGCTTGGAGAAGATACACATTAATTACTGAAGGAACACCTATAAAATGTGGCTGCATGTAACTGACACTGCATTCAAAAGCAGAAGTTAAAAGTAGAATCTTGCTGGTGGGGAATCAAACAATGGTGACAGATTTTTTGCATATCTGTGTGAAAAATAGGCTATATTTGTGTCTGTTAAGTTATATGATGGGTACAACGGAGAAATGAAGTTATCAGTGTGATAGAAAAGAGATATTTTAAGAGATATTTTGCATATACCAGCAGTTAACTGTTTGTAGACAAAAAAATTTGCATATGCACTTAGCTGGATTTTTTATTGCTCATATGATGTACTCATACATTTGAGTTTATTTTAATACAAGTATGCCACATAACTGAAGAAATAATGTTGCACACTGTTTGATTTTCTAAAAGTATTTTATTTTTGAGATAAAACCCTGTGTTGGATTACGGGGCCCTGGTACTACACCCATAGATACAGATGCTGCATTTATTTAAAGCCAAGATCTCTGAGGCAGCCCAGCAAATCTGATTCTGTTTCAGTGTGACTCTCTGCTGTCTGGAAGCGAGGAGGGCTGGGGAGCTGGGCAGGTCCCTTTGCTGCAGGGCTGTGGGATCATGCTGACACCCCTGGCATGGTCCCTTCTGCATCTCCAGGAGCTCTGAGCCATGCTCGGGTCACATGGCAGCTCCTCCTCCTCCTCTTCCTCCTTCTGGCCTGTGTATAGGTACTGGTGCCACAGACGATGCTGGTTGGATTGACCTTGTTTTCTGAAAATCAGATGGAAAAGAAGGGGAAGTGCACTAAACAGGGGCACTCTGTGCTGGGTTAGGAACTGGCTGGAGGGCCGGGCCCAGAGAGTGGTGCTGAACGGTGCTGATCCAGTTGGCGGCTGCTCACCAGTGGTGTCCCCCAGGGATCAGTGTTGGGCCCAGTACTGTTTAATATCTTCACTGATGATTTAGATGAAGGGATTGAGTCCATCATCAGCAAATTCGCAGATGACACTAAGCTAGGGGGGAGTGTGGATCAGCTGGAAGGCAGGAGGGCTCTGCAGAGGGACCTGGACAGACTGGAGAGTTGGGCTGATTCCAATGGGATGAGGTTCAACACGGCCAAGTGCCGGGTCCTGCACTTTGGCCACAACAACCCCATGGGGAGCTCCAGGCTGGGCACAGAGTGGCTGAGAGCAGCCAGGCAGAGAGGGACCTGGGAGTCTGGATTGACAGGAAGCTGAACAGGAGCCAGCAGTGTGCCCAGGTGGCCAAGAAGGCCAATGGCATCCTGGCCTGGATCAGGAACAGCGTGACCAGCAGGTCCAGGGAAGTGATTCTGCCCCTGTACTCAGCCCTGGTGAGGCCACAGCTCGAGTCCTGTGTCCAGTTCTGGGCCCCTCAGTTCAGGAAGGAGATTGAGGTCCTGGAGCAGGTCCAAAGGAGGGCAACCAGGCTGGTGAAGGGACTCCAGCACAAGTCCTGTGAGGAGAGGCTGAGGGAGCTGGGGGTGTTCAGCCTGGAGAAGAGGAGGCTCAGGGGAGACCTCATCACTCTCTACAACTCCCTGAAAGGAGGCTGGAGCCAGGGGGGGGTTGGGCTCTTTTCCCAGGCACCTATCAGCAAGACAAGAGGGCATGGTCTCAAGTTGTGCCAGGGGAGGTTTAGGGTGGATATTAGAAAGTATTTCTTTCCGGAGAGGGTGATCAGACCTTGGAATGGGCTGCCCAGGGAAGTAGTGGATTCTCCATCCCTGGAGATATTTAAAAAGAGATTGGATGTGGCACTCGGTGCCGTGGGCTGGTAACCGCAGCGGTAGTGGATCAAGGGTTGGACTTGATGATCTCTGAGGTCCCTTCCAACCCAGCCAGTTCTATGATTTTATGACTCTATGATAAATATTTCCCTCTTTACCCTTGTTTTATGCTGAAAAGAGTCACGTGGCATGAGCTTCCCAAGACAGAGAGGTTGTAGCTTAGTGGTACCAGCAGCAGAGAGGAAGCATTCTCCAGACACTCTCCAGCCCTGTTAAAGAGCCCTTCTCCATCCATCAGAGAAACTCCTCCCCAGCTGCAGCCTTCAGCTTCCAAGGAGGATGAGGAGCTAAATTCCTAGAAGGGAAGCAGACCATCCCTCTGTCCCATGAACCCAGCTGTGTCAGCAAAATGATACACCCCTTTCCTTTCCATGGAGACAGTCAATGCTGTAGGACATATGAAAAGCTTAGTTTTGAAGCACCTGCCTCCATTCAGATCTGAGAGTCTGGAAAGAGTTTATTCACTCATATTTTCAAGTGTTTTCTAGGAATACATTTGTTTTATCATCACTGTTGGTATTGCTGCATCGAAAGTACACAGCTACCTGCATTGTAGGGATGATTTATTGCACTGAATATGAAAAGTAAATCTCATCCAGAATTTACCATCACAATGAATTTGGGCTGGAGCACTTCCCAGCTAAGACAGCTTACATCTATTAGTGGAAAAAAAGAGCTTTGCTGTAGAGCAGGAAAGTAAAACTTCCAAACAAAGCAATACTAGATTCAGAAATTATTAATTTATTTTGCCTCCCGTTGAACTTAAAACAAACTGGTGAGCCCATTATATATTACAAGTTAGAGGAAGAGTTAAGCTCAATCTAACTTTGTTTGGTATTGATCTGATATTTCTAGCCCATTTCAACAGTATTTATTTAATATTGTTAAATTTTATAGGTGAACTACATAGCCAAGACAGAACCTCTTATTCCTTTTTCCCTTTGTCAAGCAAAGCAAATATCTTCTAACTGTTAATGTTATATCTTAAAAAAACTTGTTCAAGGCTACTTGAGAAAGATGGCCAGGTGGTGCCACATCTCAGTTCCTCTAATGTTTTCCACAGGCAACATGGCCTGGAGTCAAGTGACTGAGAGTCTCGTATTTTAGACTGAAAAAGAAATGAAGTTTCCAGGAAATAGGTTAAGAGGAAAACTTTGAAACTGTCCAGAAAGGAGGAGGAAAGGAGAAATTCCAGGCACAATAAAGCTTTATGGTTTTAATATATGCTTCAAAGACAGAAGACTAGTGCCTGGCACTGTCAGCACTCCACATGTTTGTACCTTAGAACTCAATAACAGTTTTCTCTAAACCATCAAAATGCTGTTTCCAAAGAGAAAAATGTCACCTTGTGCTAGTTACTCCCCTTCTCTGCAACTTTACAGAGAATTAAAACTTTCTATAGAATGAAAAATTCTATAGAATGATTTCTGCACTGCAGAAGATAGGCCTTAACATGGAAACCAAATGAGAGCTGGTACGGTGCCTTCTCTGTGATTTCCATCACTACCTTATTACTCTTTTATTCTATTATTCATCAGTGTAGCCATGAGGTGCTGCTGCTACAACAGTTCCCAACCAGAAGGGATGGGTACCAGAGTGGGCTGGTCCAACAGATCCAAGGAACATCTAGAGACAGGTAGGGAATCCTTTTTGTCACAGGCATACGAACTGAGCGCAGAAAGAAAGATCCCAAATTCAGGAAAAATACATCTCACTTGGTAATGTTTAAAAGAAAAGTCTTCACTTCAAAGGATGTTCCTAAAGATTTTGACTATGCTTCTCAGAAGGATGTCTGTTTTGTACATTCATCAGTTTGGACTACTGTTAGAATTGTAAAGAAGGACTTCACTTTCATGACACAGAAAGAGAGGGATGCAGTTGACATGAAGTATTGTTTATTTAACCTTTATTGACTCTGCTTTTATTTTACATGGTGATGCTAAGGATTAGATCCTCCAGTAAACAAAAGAAAGGGATTATTTCTATTTGTACTAGAGACTAGCAACTTCAATTGAATCTGTTACTTCCATGATATGTGATTCAGAGCAACCAAGCCGCTGGCTCTTTGGTTATCAAAAAGAAAGAAAAAAAAAAAAAAAAAAAAAAAAAAAAAAAAAAAAGAGCAATTTAAAAAAATTAGTGTAATGAATTATATTATATCACAAAATATTTTCTTAAGAGGAAACTTTCAACTAGGGACCACCATCAGAGTCTGGCAGCTGCAGCCCCCTCCCTCTCAGACAGATTTCACTGACAAAACCACAATTGGAAACAGAAGCTACTGTAGATAGAAACATACTTAGCAGTTCAGGAATACTGAGGCTGTATTCCTCTTGTATTCTTGCACTTTCTGAACACATCTCAAAAGCTATAATAAGCATGGCACCCCCAAAAATGTACTTTAAGCTTTTGATCCAGTGGAGGCAGCTCTTGTAGCATTTAAGGATGATGGTGGCAAATTTCTAAAGATCAATATCTCTTCAAAGCCTTGCTCTACTACTGAATTTTTCTGTTTTTGTCTCCTAAGAGCAAAGGAGATCAACATTATAATGGAAATAAAAAATACCCCTGAGTGGTTGAGTATTGTTTTAAGATAACTCCATTGAAAATCATGACTGATATTTCCTATGCTTTTGGTTTTGGTATTGATTCATTCAGGCTTATCTAAAATAGAAACAATTAAACAAATCAGTTGTCACAGTTTAACACCAGGCCAGCAATTAAACCGAATAACAGATTGCTCTCTATTAACCCCCTCTCCTACCTGATAAAGAAAGGAGAGAGAATAAGGGAGAGAGATTTATAGGTTGGAAACTAAACTACACAACTTTAATGAAACAGTAATGATAAATAGGAAAAATTACTAAGTATATACAAATATACAGGAAAATTGATACATTCCTCCCCCCTTCCCCCAATAACTCTCACGTCACCACCGAGGCTGCAGGGCAGCCCTGGGAAAGTCCAGGCTGGAATCCTGGAGTCAGCAGCAGTCGGGAGCTGGAGGCAGGAACACACAGATTCAGGCTGGCATGGATCAGGACCACAGGCAGAGGAATGGATGGAATCCTCCCAGGATGCTGAAGCAAAAACAGGGAACAGGCGAGGAAGGGAAGCAGGAAGGGCAGGAAGGGGTTTGACCCTTGTGATCCCTCAAATTTATACTGAGTATGACGTGTATGGGATGGAATACTCTGTTTGGTCAATTCTGGCATCTATCTTGTCCGGTCCTCCCCAAAGGAGGGTTTCAGGTGGGACCTCCTTACTCCTTCTGGAGGGTAAAATGTTCCTCAGAGCTGAGCAGTGTCCTTGGCTCTGCACACCAGTCTCTGGCAGTAACTATAAACATCGAGTGTTATCAGACCTAGAAGCAGACACTGTCTGAGAAACTTGCTGTTAATTTCAGCAAGTGCAACTACTTAGAAGAGTCTTAGCTGAAAGCAAAAGTACAAGATAGAAAATCACCTTTATCCTGGCCCAAACCAGCAAAAAATTCCTGAGATTTAGAGTACAGTTTAGCCTTGGGTAAAAGAACTCACTACAGTATATCCTGGATGGATCCATCCATTTCTGTCTGCTGGGTAATGTTATAATTTCAGATAAAATTAAATTTACTATTTACCTATCAGCTTTTTCATGTTTGAAACAAACAAAAAAGACAGTCTTATACTTGCTTCACTTTTACTTTAGCATTCTACACAAAGTCACTTCTTTATGTTTTGAAGCACAGCAAGATTTCTCTTGCCTGGCTGGCAGAGGCTGAGACCAAGCCCACTCTGTTCCCAACCCCCTCATTGCTCTGCAGCACATGTCCCCTCAGAAGTGGCTTCATGCATCCCGGGATTCAGCAGACATCAGCCAGTACTTTACAGACAGAAAGTAAATAAAATTCTGTCATTAACACCCTAGTGACAAAAATATTTATCTTGAACTTGTTCTGGGTGCCACCCACCTGTTTCTTACCCAGTTCTTAAAAGCTTGTGATGTCCTCGTATAACAGGAATTTGCTACCAAAGTGTAACACTCACAGCTCCAGGCTTTTTCCATCAGGATGGCTGAGGTGAAGCCTTACCATGTGAATCTATATTAAAGCAACACATCTGCCAACAGATAAAGCCTGAAAATTTGGCAGCAGGCTGGCAGCAGGCTATCTGCTGGGCGAGTTCTTGCCAGCTGCAGCTTCCCAGTAGCCCCTGGCAGAAAGCATCACCTCCAGCCCTGTCCTTCCAGCACTGCCTAAGTCAGTCAGACAGCTCCTGTACAAACCCACAAGGTTTTCCAACCATCAGTCCTCAGCACGCTCGTGCACACAGAAATAAAACCAGTAGGTGACAAGCAATGATGGGAAGGAATTAACTCTGCATGATGTTTTTCATACCCCACGTACTTCTACAAGCTGGATGTGTCCGTGACCTCTTCTTTGGCTTTGCAAAATTAGCAGGGAGGAGTTGTTACTGAGCCAGGGGACTGCAAATATTGCTGTTCCAGGGCAACTTTTATTCCCAGGGATAATGCAGGCATCTCTCATTCCCTCCCAGGATCTTTGATAGAACCAGATAATCACTGAAAAAATATTTGCATATTTAAACTGTTTCATTATCTCAGAAATGCCTCTAATCAGTCATTTGCATGCTAAGAGAGAAGAACAGTAACAGAACTGAAGAGGCATAGGAAATTAATGCAAATACCTCTTCATGACCTTATGGAGCAAAAGACATTTTTAAGAAGTGTATTTATCAAGAAAAATGAACAAAAATAGAAAACGTCCATTTTGGCTGTGATGATTAGGAAAATTATACCATAATATTTTCCATAATAGACAGTTTCAATAAAACATTTGTGTAGAGGACACTTACATTTCTACAGAGAGCTACTTACTGCATTTATCTTTTCTATTTCAAGCTGGGGCAGTAAGTCATGCTTCATTTTAAACGTGACAGGAGAACTGCCTGACAGCTCCAGCTGTTTTACCTGTGTTCTGCATCACAGCAGAAATATCTGAACAAAACACTAAATTAATCATTCTGAGCTATATTAAAAACAGTTAATTCTTTGACAGTGAATGAGGTGTGATTTAAAAATAAATAAATCATGTTGAGATGTCTGAATGTAATTCCTGTAACCTAGCATCCTCCACAAGTAATACTTAGAAGATACAGGGAGACCAAGAGACTTCTGGATCATCAAACTTATTTTATGTTGTTTCAGTCTATATGGAGCAAAGGTACAAGCAATTCAACTCACTCAGAGTATTTTGCCATCTTTACACAGAACCTTAGAGGACTGAAAAATGATGCTTCTACCCTAACCACAGTTAGGGTAAGGTAGACAATGCTGTACCAGAATTAAGCCTGAAAAGAGAAAACCTTCCCCTGAGGACCTTGCTTAAAACATGGCAAAAGCCATGGGAACCTTGCACGGATTTTGGCTGCCTTTTGGCAAGGTCTCAAAGGCAAAATTGTATGTTTGCTTCTGAGTCCATATGCCCAGCTGCACACCAAGTAGGAGAGCTTTTTGCTTTCTTTCAAACCTGAGGCACCCCATAAAAATCAGTGTTCAACCTAATACAGTATGCATCATTATTAACTTCAGTTCATTTTATACCAAGTCCATTTTACCCACACAGACCCTGGTGGGTACAAGACCCACCTGTTTGAGGGGCTGCTCTGTGGATGCTCTCAAGTCCCTTCTTCAAGGTCCTGACCCAGGTCAGAAGTCACTGACACCAGGCACTGAAAAAGGGAGGTGAAACACTAGATATTACTGCTTTTTAGTCACTAGGCTGGTCTGAAAGGAGCATTTTTAGCTGTCTAAGTGAAGCATCTGTGGGACCTACATATTATATACTTGGATATAATTTTAAGGCAAATGCTTTTCCAAAGATAAAACAGAAATATTTTGCTGTAAATAATGGCAAAAATAAGTTTTTTTGGTTCTTTTGAATTAAATTGTTTTTCTAGAAAACAACTTCATGACACAGAAGTCTGGTAATGCTGTGCTAGAATGGACAGTTTGACCAATAGAAATATTTGCCTGGATCTTATCAGCATCTGCCAACTTGATCCCTCAGACCCTGAGGCTACTTACAAAGAAAATCAATTCATTTTTCTACAAGACTAAACACAGAGAATTCTGAGACAATACTTGTGTAGTTAAAATTCTTCTAAATTGATCCTATGTCCTTCTGAAATAAACATTAAAATACCAAGCAAGTGCACTGTACTTTCTGGTAATTGCTTTCTGGTAACTTTTAGCTTGATTTGCCAAAAAATTTAACAGTTTCTTTAAACAACTATAGTCTGTGAAAAAGTAAAAAAAATAAGATAAAATTAGTTGATAAGTATAGGCAAACCTGGCATTCACAAAGGCTCAAATCTGAAAGGTCTCAGAGCTACCTTCCTGTTCCCAGCCTGATGCTCATGCCCTGGAGAGAGCATCCCAGAGGTCTTGTGTTCTTCTCTGTCTTTTGATGAGACACAAGTTCCTCTGCTCCCAATTAGGTATTGCACTTTTTTCTTGGGGCTGCAGTGTAAGGAGAGACACAAAAAAGTCCTTCCAGACTTAAGCACCAGAGATGCTCAAAATCCACTGATACAGAGCACCATGAGCTAAGTACTCAGCTGCCATGGCCCCACACCCAAACTCCAGCGTAAGGGGGATGATGAGGAAGTGACTTATGAGGTGCTATTTTCTGTCATCCCAATCCTGCACAAACTTGAATTTATTGTTTAAAGACAAACAGTGCAACTGTAGGGTGAGGCTTCAGCAGCTCCCAATATTCTGCACTGGGAGTTTTGTCTCTGTCAGCTCATGCTCTGCCCCTAGAATAGCTTTGCAAAAGTGCTGGCAAGGAGGAGTAAAGGAGCAGGAAGGTCCTACATAAAAGGTACCTCTACCTATCAGCTACCAGCTGAAATACACATCCCATCATTCATATGACAACCAATGCCAACCACACTAACTCCAGTTTAGGAAGGAATCACAGTCCCAATGGGGAGTGCAAGCTCAGGGCAGGCAAAGGGCCTCCTCTTCAGGGATGTCTCAGCAGACCAGAGCACGGGATGGGTGGCTCGGATTCCATCACAGGTGAAAGATGACTTGTCTTTTCTGTGTTACACCCCAAGGCATTCTGGGCTTGTGGGATTTCACCTCCTGTTGGTGCCACATCCACCTGGAGCACAGAGTGCCATAGCAGAGGAGATGGGTGGTGTTATCAGCCTGCTAACGTGCACCTCGGAGCCTCAGCTCTGCTCAACTCCCCAAGCAAAAATTTGCTCAACCCAGTGATGTGTTCCAGGAGTAGCATAGGCACGCCAGGCATGGGGTCTGTTTGCATCCAGAGCCCTCTGAGGAGTTGTTTTTCTCTTAAACATGTTGCCTGCTTGGTGGAGCTGAGACTTTCAATCCACCAAAGAACGTCACAGCATGTCTCAGCCCTCCCCTCCACAACCAGTTTTTAAAGGAAGCCTCTCTTAAAGGGAGATGGCCTAATACAGATTGCTATTGCAGAACACTTTTCCACTCTTGACCCAAAGTGTAGTGCAGCTGATCTTGGTTTGCATGTTTTTAGCTCAGAGAAACAGGCAAGTTTGTCTCCAAACATCAGAGTAGACAAAGGATGTGTATTTAAATAAAAGGTAGGAGGCAGAGGGTGTGGGCAGAGAGCAAGATTAACAAGTTCTCCTAGACCCCTGGTTTTTTAATGGCCCCATTCATTTGATAATTATATATCCTACAAGAGTGCACCCCGAATTAATTTGCTTAGATTCAACCACAAGTAGTGGCATGACTGTGAGAGGCTGTAGGTTTCTGGAAGCACAGATATGGTTCCATGCCCTCTCTCACCTCAGATCTACACAAACAGGATCCAGACTTCTGCCCTCGTGCCCTCCTTGCACACTCCCAACATATACTCAAAAGAGTCTTCATCTTCCTTTTCCACCCAAACTGTGACCTAGAAGTCCTCTTTCACCTGAATAGCACCACAGCAGTGTTTTTTCCCTTAATTTCCCTGGTGCAGCCAGATCCTGAGCTGGAAGCCCTGGTTATGTTCCCCCTCACACTGACACAGTGCCATGCTGCTCTTGGCCAGATGACTTTGGTGACACTCAGACACAACTGTGCATCCAACATAGCTCAGTAGGAACTGAGTTGAGCAGCATCTTCTGACATAGAGCAAGGCTCACTCAATTTATATGGTGAGCTGCAGAGTTCCACTCAAGACAGATGGGAAGCCCATCTCATTGGCCGTAGAAGCCATTTTTAAGTCCCAGATCCCAATGTTTTTACCCTGCAGGAGAGAAAATAGTCCGCCTTCCCACTCAAAACTCCAAGATGAGATTTTTTTTTTTCACCAATAGCTGGGAGATCCACCATAAAAACTGGTGAGGACAAAACCAGACAAGTAGGAAACCTTGCTAGAGAGTGGCAGACATGGCCCTTGGGGCTGCCTCTGGAAAGTGCAGCTGGGAATGAAGAAAATCTGAACTCTCCTGGTCATTCCCCACAGCATCCTTCTGAGGGTGGGAAACAGCTGTACTGGAGAGCCAGGAGAGGCTTCAGTGCTTTCCTCCTGCTCACTAAGGAAGTTTTCATTGGAGGGAGAGGTTGAGTGTGTTTTTTCTATCCTCCTAGAAAAATAAGGGTGGCTCAAGAGCTGTGCTGGGAGTGGCATTTCACTGAGCCTCACAGTATGACATAAACCATGTTGTTTCAGAAAAGAGAGCGGGTGTCACAGTACACATATCCCCTTTCCTAATGACTTTTTTGTTGTTAAAGCATTTTTTCCATTACTAACTTAATCTCCTGCAAAGTGCAGGCTGTCACACCGGGTATCTTCCCGCACCACACTGGAGCATGGTGGGAGCTGCATGAGCTGGGAAGAGGCTGCATGAGATTATGAGAGACAAAGTATGAGAGTCTAGATATGGAGTTTGAGGGTACACACATGGATGCCCCACATCATACCCTTGATCTCAGTATGATTTCTAACCTTGCATTATCACCACTTTTTCCGTGGAAGAGCAGGTAGGAAGGATTTTTCAGTGTGGAGAAACACAGACAGCAAAAGCTCCTAGTTGCTAAGAAAATTAAAAATGCAGCGAGAGAGGAACAGAGATACAACAGCCTGTCACCCAGGGGAGCATGGCAGGGGGGTCACAACAACTCCCTCACCTTAACCTGGGAGGCTGCCTCTGATGCCACCCGGTCCAGGGACCTCTCTGCTACACAGTGCGAATGCTGCCCAGGGACAGGGATCCTCAGGCACCTCTGCCATCTCCCACACCAGCTTCTATAGGAAAAATTCCTTCCAAAGTAAGGTCCATACAGTTTGAAATCCCCAAACACCTGCTCCATGTAGCCACCCTGCAACAAAGACTTTTGGGCTACCAGCAGCGAAATTTTTTATAATTCAGAGGATTTGATGGCAGGGAATTTTTAATAATTCAGAAACGACACACCAGGAATATGCAGCATTCCCAGAGCACCAACTCAACCCAAGCAGAGCCTGTGCCACACAGGCATGGGCAGGACCAGCTCAGGGGGCACCAGCAAACCTCACCAAAAATCCTATGTGGGCAGAAGACGGCACTTCAGAACATACTCTTGAATTCATATGATGAATTCTAATGTCCAAGGACAGCAACTTGTTTATCCGTGGCACATCTTCCCTATGCTTCTTTACTAACCCAAATTCAACTCAAGAAAACAATCAAACCTTCCTGCCCTGCCCTGCTCTCCCAGGCTGCCAAAGGAGTTCCAATTAGTGTCAATTGGGATAATAGCTCTATTTGCATTTTTAAGCTATTATTAGCAAGTTGTCAGTCAGCCAGTAATTTGTATCACTTTGGTATAATGAGTATTTAAATATTTAAAACGAGAACGTTCCTTTCTGCCACCCCCTTCCTTTTTGTGCTAAAATAATAATGGTTTAATCAAAAGTAATTTGTATTAATATACATATTGCCCCAGGTGTTAAGAGCAGTCTTCCAGAGCAGTAGTGAGAGATAAGTAATACAGTTTATGAATATAGACAACTACTTCTATCCTCAGGAGTAGCAGAAATAGAGGCTGTTTTTGCAACCAGATCATTTTGGCTTTCCTCTGGGCTTCTGTAAGGTAATTACAGTGTAGGAATTGAGGTCAGTTCCCATAATTTTATATACTTGGGGTTATAACTCTCTAATGAACTATTTTGGACTCAATTATTATATCTTCTCTGTAGTGAAAATTTCTCAATTAAGCACCCTGTACCATGAAAAGAAAAAAGGCACAAGGCCTTTCTCCAGAGTGAACCTGAGGCAGGTTGTCTTTGTGAAGTCAGGCAGCCAGCTCTACCTTGCCCCTGTACCTCTGATGATGGCTGGGGGGATGTTCCTGAAACAGTCTGAGCCTAGATTCTCAGGTATAAGCAGTTTGGAGCTGTTCCTCATCACAAAGAGCTCATACAGCAACAGGGTTGCCTATTTACAGAAATAGGAAATCTTACCAAATTTATATGATGTATTTTTATAACTTTCTAATTCTAATTTTCTATGTGTGTTTTTTTAAAAATATACTTTTTTTTTTTCTTTGAGAAAGAGAGGCATGTCTTTAAGCTTTCCTGATGCACATTTCTAAAACTTCCCTCCATATGACTATGTGAAATCCTGTGATCCATGTTAATCATAATAAAAATAAAAATAAAATAACCCTTCAACTACTTCACAGGTAAAATGAACATTTTTCATTCCCTGGCCTGGTATTACCTCCTGTCTTCCCTTGAGCTGGCATTTTATACCTGATATAACTCACATTTCTAATTTTTCATTTCATAAGTGTTTTTTAACTACTTTCAAATTGGATACTGAATGCTTGCAGTACTAATACATTCAACTGTCAGCTGCAGCACCAGCATGAGAAACTCTGCAACAGTATCTTGTGAGCAAAAGCAATTCAACAACTTTTTTTTAACTTTTCTCAGCTAACCCCCGTTCTAATCCCATGCATATTAAATTTCCTTCCCTGAAGCTCACAAAGGCCACCAGCAAGAATGTGTGTGCAGGATCAGATTTGCAGTACAAGGAGAGGAGGATGGAGAGTTCATCTGAGCAAGCAGACATGCTAACAGCTGCTGCCATCTTCTGGCTGGAAAAATGAAATTTTAAAAAGCATCCTCTGAAGAAAACTGTTGATCTGAATTCAGACTTGGACATACTCTTTTCTTTTTTCGGCCCACCAGAGCCTGTTGGGTTTGCTCGGACCCAGCACAGGGGGCAAAGCTACAGAGGCAGCACCAACACAGACATCGAGTGGATTCTGGGGTACTGGAAGCACCTTTTGTTCTAGTTCACATGATGCTCATCCAGGGCCTTATTCAAAGAATTTCCACACAACTAACAGTTCAAAAGCTGTCACTACAGGGTTTCTTCAGAAGCCTTTTCTTTTTCTTGGCAAAGACAGTCAAATAAGCATCACCTTGTAGATGTTCAGCAAAGGTCTTCCACAGAGACTCTCCCTATTTTAAGTAAAATAGGCTGCTTTTACACTTTGCTGTGATTTTAAAGAGTTTCAAACATTTCACATAATTTCAAAGCATCCTACAGAGAAATACCTGCCCAGCAGACTAAGAGTCCACAAAGCCCTGTCAGGTGTTCCCTGGCTCTTAAATACTGGTTTGTACAAGAAAGATTCAAACAGCCACTGTCAGGGACACTTGGACAGTCAGTCAACTAATCAACTAGAGGTTAAAATAGCAGGCAGACTTTATTAAAAAGTGGCACTGAGCAACCTGTGTCCCATACACTACAGTGCTCTCTTTGGAAGGTACACTGTTCATTTTTCCTTCCTCAAAAGAGAGGGAGAATGCAGTGAAAACATAGTAAGCTGATCAATCCAAAGCAAAAAAAATCAAATCAATAAAAAACCAAAATCCCCACACTATTTTATCCACTTTGAAAGAACCCTACAGTTTCTTCTCCAGCCCTCAGTGGTCCTGGAAGCCAAGGAGTTACCCATCTCCACCCTTTCCATGTGGGCCACTGACTGTAATTCCCCATCTCCACTGACACTGACTCAAACCTAACTACTCAGGCTGTCAGAATAGTTCACCCTAATTTTCTCCAAAAGGCAGAGAGAAAAGGAGAAAACAAAAGGAGAACAAAGGCAGGAAGAAAGACAAAAAGTAAAACTGGATAAGACAGTGTTGCACGCTGAACCTGCATCCCATTCACTCCTGTGACAAAATGCAAATGTGTGCAGCTAGCAAATGATCCAGAGTAGCTGTTGTCTTAAAAAAAAAAAAAAAAAAAAAAAATAAGGAAAGGATGGAGTGCCACAGAGGCCAAAAAGATTGTAGAATTCAAGTCTATACATGGAGGAATGAACAGGAAGGTTTTAATTAGGAACATCTGTCTAGGATCCTGCCGTACTGTGTCAATGCTCAATGTAACAGGAATTTTAAAAAAATAAGGTATATTTTCCTGAATACCTGACAATGTTGCAGAAGAAAGCACATTTGATTAATGACCACAAAATGTCTTATGCCTATTTTCACTAGGCAAATGCTATTTTCTTATCATCTGAGCCTTGGGAAGTTCACTGAGTAGTAAATCTAATCTTCACACATAAGCACCTAATCAATACACTCTGTACTCCTCTCCCAAGTCAAAATACACTTTATACCTTCAAAGAAACAAAAAGAGACAAGTACATGGCCCTTAAGGGGTGCAGGAACTTATTACCTTATAATACATTCTTAAATAACTAGAATGTGCAAGTTTGTATCAAAATATATCCACAGCTGGACAGCTCAGTCTCCATGGTAGCAGTGAGAAGTTTCAGTAAGGTTTCTGGAATGGAGATTAAAATGCAGGATTAGGGGAGAGTAAATAAACAGACAACCAGTCATTATATGACTATTTTAAAGCAGAATTGCTTATATTTTATCTTTTAAATAACAATTGGCTTTGGTTTCCTAGTCAAGGGGGACAGTAAGCTAGGCTTCTGTCTTCATGAAGAGCATAATGCTAATGAAGTCAACCTGCAGCAAGCATGTATATTTTTTGACCACCCTTATGTTTAAGTCACCTGCAAAAAAGCAGCCACTATGCCTCAGTAGTTAATATAAAGTTGTCCTGGGTAGTCATCTGTTTTTTAGAACTTTAAAAAAGTTCTTGTGGTTTCTGAAGAAGCTTCTCTTCTGTTGTTCCAAGCCAGGTGTTGGATCCCATTGTCTTCCATGGTGCTTTGCCTGACTAAAAATCTATGGTTAAAAGGACTGGTTCACCACATAGATGGCAACATGCAGTTGAGAAGCAACATGGTCTACCTTTTCATCATCCATGTGGAAAAACTCACAGTAAGTGAAAAATTCCTTAAAATACTTAAGTCATGCAACTTCCAGACTAATACAAATCACCGAGTTAACACACCATTTTCAAAAATAATACATACATTTGAAAATTTAAGCCCTTAAGCTAGAAACAAAGACATAACTCAGCTTCTCCTGTATGTTCTGCTCTTTGTTAACAGTCAGAATATCTTTAGACCGCTGTATCTTTACAAGATTCAAAACAGTCAATTGGTGACCTCACAGTAACAAATAAGATTCTTATCCATTTAATTAAGTAACATACAGCATCACCAGTATTATAAGCTTAGAAAGCATTTCTGCATAGCTATGAATATCTAAATAACTTTTGGAAACCAGACCAAAGTTCTCAAGAAAAGCTTAGAAAGACAATCAGAAAAGAATCATATAGATAGACTATCTGAATCCCACAGCCATGAACACAAATCACAAAATAGCTAGAACAAAATTCCCCTTTGCTCAGAGGGCCTGCAGTAGCTTGCATAACTTAGTCTTCCTCAAATTTTCAAAACAGAGATGACATTCAAATATATTAAATGACTGCAAGGCAAATTAATACAATCAAGGTCACATAAGGAACAGAGCTGCCAAATAAGGTGGATCCTTGTCCATAAAGTATTTTTCCATTAATTACAAAGGTTTGGTACAGCAGGGTGAATTTTCAGTAGTACACAAACCACGCAAAGCTTTTATTTCCAACAGCATTGTCAAAATGCATCTTAGAGACCATTTAAGCTTTACATTTGCATAATTCGTTGTTGGGTTTTTTTGTTTGTTTTTTTTTTTTAAAGCAGAGTGCAAGCAAATCACTTGCAGCACTTCTATTTGGGAGACGATTTCAACAGCCTATTCCTGAGCTGCTGACTTGTAATGTTTCAAAGTACGAGCAGAAGGATCAGTAGCTTTCACCCATCTTGGCATCCAGTAGTGGGGCAACCAGTTGCTTTGCCCCAAGTAGTGCTTTTCAAAGATCTGCCGGTAGTAATAACTTTCTTTTGTTTTAGGAGGATTGAAGGGATATTTCTCTGCTGCCTTTTCCAGCAGAAGGTCATCAACCTACAGACACAAGCAGAACTCGAGTTAAGCTCCAAGTATATTCAACTTTACAAGTCAGTTTTCTGTGAGTTAAAGAGTAACCAACCCCTGAGCACTCACAGGCTCAAAAAAAAGTCTATTCTAGAGGCAGAGGTTTCTGACAGGTGAATTTTTGTCACAGGCTTCCCTGACCTTTATGAATACATAGTTATATTTCCAGGACTGTTAGTATTTCTCTCTGTATTATATGCAAAGCCCATTTCTCTTGGGATTACAATCACCTTTGTTAGTAAGATCACACAAACTTCTTTCCTATCCTTCACTTTGTTGTGAATCAACTAGAACAACTTAAAGCAGGGTTTTTTTTTTTCTGTGTAAATAGCATCCTGGTTCTTCTTTTCAGCTCACAAAGCTGTTGACTTTTGCTTCTACAACCAAGCTCTTAGCAACAAAAGACCTGTGATGCAGAGGCAGATACCTGCTGTTACTGAGTTGGCTAAGAAAGGGAGGATGAACAGTTGCACAGAGGCAATTTCTAAAGCAGCGAGCTTCCCCTGCCAACATGCTGGTTCCTTCTCACAGCCAGGAAACAGATTTGCCCCTGCTACACCAATCCAGGCTGAGTACAGGCAGCACAGCACTGTTGCCTGACCCAGCTGCTTTCTTGCCTGTGGATATTAAGAAAGCAAATGGGAAACAAGCAGTTGGTAGGACAGACAAGCACCCAATTCACAGGCTCTACACATATTTCTGTATAGCAGAGCTGTCATCTGAACTGGGTGTTATTCCTTTTCCTGATGATTAAACTACCTATATAAACTAGAGATTATTATTCTTTGTCCATAGCCAAAATGCTGCAAGTCTTCACTGGTTAGCAGTGGAAGCAGAGGCTTTAAAAAGCAAAAGGGCTTAGCTAGGCATGGTTGGGAAAAACAAATGACATGAACAAGAAAGGACATTACAAAGTCATTATTCTGTTACTCAGCTGCAGTGTAAGTTCACCCAAGTGCCTTTAGCTGAAGCAATTGCTTTGTGTAACCCAGAAATTGTGTTTGCCTACAATCCAATTTGCAATCCAGATACTTAAATGGTGTTCATTTCCTTACACAGTCATTTCTGTTAGGCTCCAGCATTTCTTTGTATTTAAGATTTCAAATGCCTTTAACCAACACAGATAGCTAGAAAGAAGACTGTTGATAAGTATTTATCTTTCTCCTCTGCCATGTTGCTCAAAATTACTATTTTACCCAGATTTATCCTCCTAACTAAGCATGGAAGCTGCCTCTTCTAGACATCCATATCAAGTAGACCTAATGTAAAAAATGGTAGTGTACCTGTTGGTCAATATAGTCCTGAAGAATGGAGAACCAAGATTTCTTTACTGATGCTATACCATCACTGAAAGCTTCCTTGGGTCTCCAGAGTATTTCTTTGGGAAGCAAATTGGAATCTTCAAAGGACTGTCTTAAAAGGTATTTTTCAATTCCATTCTGCTTGCAAAACAACAAAAAAATGTTATGAAGGTCAGGAAGTGCAGTACAGTGATCTGGCTTTAAGCACTTAAACAGTTTCCTTTCAGGTCTGGTCAGAAAAGGGTTCCCAGTAGTTCCAGCAAAACATTTAAGAGCATGCTTGACTTAAAGTAGAGGGCTTAACCATTGGATTCAACAATTCAGTCATGCTCAGAACCAGTAAAATGAATCTCTAAGTTTACACTCAGTCCAACTCTAGTTGTACCTACCTTTGGGATCCGCAGTTCTGCTGGTAGAGATAAATAATAAGAAGTAAACCGATGGTCCAAAAATGGGACTCTCAGTTCAAGACTAAACAGGGGAAATAAATAGAAAAGGTACTGAATTAACCCAACCAGTTACCTACTTAAAAATTTTCTAACAGTCAAGCTTTCCTGTCTTTCACATAAACATGAGGTTTTCTGCTTTTATTTAGATGAAATTTCACTTGCATGCTCATGACTATTCACACTTAGCAAAGTAAATAAATGTAAAAAGTTAAGGATATGCTCTGCACACACCAGATAAAGATTTCTATGATTTATGGTGCCATCTGCTGGACATGTTTTAGTACTTTCATTAATTTAAAGACTACAATGCTGCAGGATTTGCAGTAACTGTTCCGTGTAAGAAATTTACCAAATTACCAAATTGCTCACTGCGATTTGCATCAACATTTGTAAAGAACCAACCTAGGATTTCTTAAAAAAAAACATAATGCTTTTTTCTGCAGTGTACAATTAAGTGATACACAGAGTGTATCCTAACATCTCTTTATTCCAGCCAGCTACCTGACTCAATGCACACATTTTCTCTTTCAGTATGTTTTTCATTCTTTGTTTTTGCTATAGTATTCAAGAATCCTCTTTGTATAAGCCTCCAAAAACCTAAAGTCAAATACAACTTTGCCTTTTCTTAACTCTGCATATTAATATTTCTTATATATATGTAATACTTCTATAAAGACCAATACAAACCCAGACAGAAGATATTTCCTGCATCAGCTTATAAAACAGTGGCCCCTACAGTCACAAAAGACTGTTGCTCAAATTCCTTTAGGCTACACATTTATTTTAACCTTGGCATGCAAAACCCCATCAGTCTCTTACTTCAGAATCTATAGCTACTCTAAGCAGGTGCAATTATTCAAGGGGTACTGTAAGCAGATGCAATTAGATTCAGTGTTTTGTTCCTTCTCCCTCTTACTGTTCAGAAACAGGACCCCCAGTCCACTGCCTTTGCTTATCCACTAAAACTTGCTTTGGTTAAATGCTGTCCACAGCATTCACAACAGCAAGTTTACCCAGTAGTGTTTAGAAAAGAAATGTGATTGATGATTACTCTGAAGACCAGATCTGCTGGCCCTGTAGACTGCTACCCCTCATGCCATGTTCTCCACCCATTCAAAGCACAGGAATCCCAAGTGCCCGTGCATACCTGGAACATAATCAGTGCCTGCTCTGCCAAAGCAGGTGGTATCTGAAGTTACATTAAGATACAAAGATCATGAAAAGTATGGGATGCACCCCATTTGCTACTACTATTCTGAAGACACATAAACATCTTAGTTTAGATCCTGACAGCAGGAACAAACTTGTCCTGCAGCACAATATGCTGAATCATTTCATAACAACAGTAACAAGTTAACTACTGTCATTTCCTCAACAGCAACAGAAATTTGAAGTTCTTAAATCACACGAGTCCTCAGTGTCCTATGTCTTACCCATGTGCTGCAGTAGTTCTGTCTGCACGAAGCACATCAAACAGGTAAAGCTCCTTCAGAAGCCTCTCACTCTCTTCTGCAGCTTCTTCGGGAGACGGCGCCTGCAACCAGACATGTGCCCATAGCCCACAGGCATGATGCAGCTGCACTGAGGGCATCAGTACTTGCTGTCCAGTGTTTCAGTTGTAGTGATCACTGAGTGATCAAAACTAGCAAAGAGGACTTACAAGAAATAACAGCCTCCAGAACTTCTGAAATCTAAAAAAGTTTTTTTTTCAAGTGATTAAATTAAATCCCTCAGATTTTACACGACCTCCGGAGAAAGTGTAAACAAATACACAGCTGTGACAACCCTCAAAGATCACACCTTGAAATCTTAGAGGTTTTCTGATGAAGAGGAGAACAAGAAGCTCAAAGGTTTTCTGTATAGGGAATATATTTACCTTATGGAAATATATATATCCTTGTGTCAGCTCATCTGATCCTTCTCCTGAAAAAATGACCACACTGTCCGTTTTCTTCCGTATGTATTTCGAGACAAGATACATGCCTTAAAAAGAAAAATAAATAAAATTATTAAAATACAGATAAATGTATGATCCCATATATACAACTAGTACAGTTTTAAATTTATCATTTTAGAAGTTTCTCTCCTACACTATTCTGTAGCAAACAACTGCAATATGCTAAAATATCATCTCATTGTTATTCAAAGCCATCAACGGCCACACAACATATCTAAGCAGTGTATTCACACTTAGCACTCAAAATATCAAAAATGTGTGTGTATCTGTCTTCATGGGAATGCTGGAGGATTTCTGTGGGAAAATATAGAGGACTTGTTCTGACTTAGTTTGAAATTAAGCACATGATTAATTCCAGCACAGACCTGAATAAACCTTCTAGCTTTAGAGAACAAAACAATCAGGGAAAAATTTCTGCTTAACTCTGCCACTGTGGGTTGAACTGGAAAAAGCCCTTTTTCTATTATTTTTTAAAATATAATTATTTATTTATCAGAATTGCACCTTTCCTTCATTACATTTTTCCAAACAATATGCTTTTATACCAAAAGTATTACAGATCTGATGAAAAGGACCCAGTTCACTTCCTCTCACCTTAAGCAGCAATCACAAAGATAAGAAGTTGGTTTCACTTTTGAAAGAAATCCTTTAAATATTTTACATTGCAGAGTCCTACCTTCATACACCAAATTCCACTTGGAGAACTAGATTTTCAGAACTCTGTAACCTACTGGTTATTAACTTTTTAATATGTTTTAGGCCAACACAAGATTAACTGGGTAACATGCCATAGCTGACATTACACAGGTCACATTGGCTTAGGGTTTTTCATGCTTATCAGGTTGAGAATCCCTCTTAAGCAGCTACAGGAGACTTCCTTCCTTCCTCAGAATCAAACACACATTATAAGAAGCCTGCCTGGCTTGAGTGTACGTGTTACTAGAGGGTGACAAGAAATACTTCAGTTACAATTACTCTACTCTTTGCACAGTTTTAATACTGGTTTGCTATTGTAACATCCAGTACCTCAGCCTGTAAATTTTCCCCCTTCCTCCAAGGTTCACACTTGTGAGAGGAGAAAACTTAGACGTGTAGATGAAACATTTCTTTGAAACTAAAAACTGTTTTTTGCTTCAATGTGGTACATCATAGACAAAACTTGGAGCAGAACCCGGGAGTCCAAGTTCCCATGTTCTGTGACAGCTAAAAGATCTGGTAGATGACTACATGACTTTGCCTAAAATTTCATTCAGGTGATGCAAATAACAGATTGCTATTAAAAAAAAAAATCTTACCAATTGAAGCTCTTATTGTTGTTATATCATAGGTTTCCAAGGAAAAGATAACCTCCTCTATTGCCTGAATTCCCTCTTCACAATTAAATATTACTTCATGATGTTCACTGCCTATGTGTGCTGCCACCTGTTTGTAAAAGGTCACAATAATGGGTTGCTTTTCAATTATAACATTTTTAAAAACACATAATGTGTTTAAAACACACACATTGAGTGAAAAGAAACAGCTCCCTTCTGCCACAGTGAGAAGTATATGACATTAGGCAAAGAAAAGATGATATTGTAGCAGCCCCTCTGACTTGCAGTGGTACATTCACCACAGGGAGCATGGTCTCCCTAACTACAGTGTTCAATCATGGTTACAATAGGCCATCCACCTGCTTGCCTAAAGTACAAAAAAATCTGTAAAGGCTCTAAATATGCCAGATACTTGCCCTAAAGAGAAAAATCAGCTCAAAAGCCATGACAGCCTGGATACCTAAAGGGTACCCCAAAGGCCAAACCATTTGTACAAGGCTCTTAATTCCATAAACTGACAAACTTAAAATATTAAACATATATACAAATGGCATCGCATAGGAACAATAGCATGAAGATTTACTCTGGTCCAGAGTCAAACTTGATACAACTCTTAAGTACTGTCCTTTTGGTAAAAATGCAACAAGTCTGTCAAGAAATTCTTCCAAATGCAAAAGAAAACATGTAAGGCTCTATTATTTCTTTTGCAAGACTTAACTAACCAGCAAATGTTGTAGTCCATGACTTACAGCAAACTAATTTACATCATAGCAACACATGAATATTCAGTACTACTATTAACACCATACCATGAAATTAGCACTATTAATATATAGTGTTTAGCACTCAGCAGTTCAGAAAACAAAGCTTTGCTCTACCTTTCTGGCAGCCAGCAAGTCAGGACTGTTTTCCATTCCAATGGCAAAGGTTTGTAATGGATAATTGATGTTGATTTCTTTCATAAGTTTCAGAAGAACAGCTGCAACAAGGCTGGAATCTAAGCCCCCTGTCAAGAAAATGAATTATTTGGTTAGGTGTCTGGGTTTTTTATCTCCCCTTAAGGACACTGGATCTAGATAGGGAAATTTAATGAGTGGGCTTCAATTCTGAGCCATGTGAATACAAGGTACTTCTTGTACAAGTGCATATTCACCTCTGCTTATTAAGAAAAACAAACAAATTTATTGGAACATCTTCAGTAACAGTTGCTAATACTTTTGGTGTCAGAAGCATCAGTGGAAATTCTTCTTTAAGATACACAAAAAGTATTCTCAAAACACTGTACCACTACAGAGCCCCTTCTCGACTGTGCTATAATCAGATAAAAGTGCTGTAACTATTCTGTTCTCTTCTTACCTACACATTTAATTCTCTAATGACAAAACTAAGTAATTTGTTCACCAATTAAATAAAAAATAATTAAGCAAAAGAACAGAATGTTTACTGTAAGGATTCTACTCTTCCCCAATTGTTTATCAAAAGTGTGTCTCAATACACAGCACCTGTTCTCCCACACCTGCCTGCAGTTCTGACAAGCATGAGGCAAAGTCATCTGTTTCCTACAACCTGCATGTCTTTTTTCAGCTGAGTGCATTAGCATCCATTCCCACCCAGTTCCCCCCTTGTGGGCATGCTACCTTGTGAAAAAAAACCATCTTTCTGTAGAAATCACAAGCAAAGTCTGAGAAAAGGAGAGCACAGAAATCAAACTGAGTACTTAGCATGCAGACATCAAGGAAATCAAAACCTGAGTTTCCACTGTGAGGTTGCAGAACTCCCTCTGTGACTGGAAACAAAAGCACTTCTCCAACTGTGATGTTCCAAGCATGCTCATAATTGTGAAGCACTGCAATACTCCCATATTATAGCAGCACAGGCACTTAGTTTTGTTACTAAAATATTCTGTGCATCTGAGGAGTTGCTGACTGCCTTCTAATTTGGTATCTGAAATCTGGGCTGTTTACTGAGGCTGGCATCTTCCAACTCTGCATATCTCCCTATTTCATTTACCTCCCTCATACTTTTTATGATGCCACGGTAAGGAAATAGTCCAACAGCATCTCTTTAGTCAGTTCTCTCTCATTCAGATGCACCTTTAATGGGGTTCATGATAAATGAGTGTAATTACTGATGTTCAGTGCATGCATGAACAGCATATCAAAACTAACTACAACTACAAAGTGCTACAAAACCACAATAAATAAGACACCAGTCCCATGGCTTACAAAGACTTACCTCTGTAACACTTAACCACAACACTGATCACTAAGTCAGTGAACAACTTCCTCTACCACAAGCTATTACCTCACCTGAAAAAGACTGTAGCAAATAAATTTGATCCAGATGTTCCCCTGTCATTTGGTAAATCAAGGGCAGTCTAGGATGGTGTCTAAAGCAAAGAAGGTGACAAGTAAGAACTTCACTTTCTCCTGCTACCTGAAACATGCCAAGGCTTTTTTCTATGCTCAGTCTGTGCAATGGGTATGCAATAATTACATTGTCTTTTTAGACACCAACCTAAGTATACATCCCATATATTTGAGAGTATATTGGGTAAATTTTTCAGTAAGAATTTTCTGTTTCTTTTCTCTTAGATAAAATGGCCAGTGTCTAAACAAGCTGACATCCTAGCCCAAAGCACACTTTAAAAGCAACAGACTTTCAAGGCAGCTGTAAACCAGAAAACTTCATCTCCAACTAACAGGTTCTCTGTTCTCTGCTCTAAAAAGGAAATGAAGATTCAGATCACTTTAGGTACACAACAGCAGAAGAGCCAGTATACCTTCCCTTAACTAGTAGAAGATGGGTAAAAAACAGAAAAGATACAGAATCACTGTGATCCTTGCTACCTACCTGACAAAAGACAGCCAATCCTTCTGTGAGCCATCAAACGTTTTCTAACAGCATTTTCAAACAGGATACGGATGTTGCTTTTCACTGTTTCAAGATCAAAGCCTGTACAGAAACAAGGAGGAAAATAAATCCAAGAAGTGTTACTTAGACTTTGCTGGATTATGCTGCTAGGAAACAAATATATTTGTCTGAATTTCCTTTGATAAGGAGGGTATGCAAGGTCATCTTTGTACATGACTGCTTACACCAACAATTCTCAAGTGTCTGTATTATTAATATTCTTCCACTTTGGTGGCTTTTTTGTTTGTTTTTAAAGGCACTTTAATTTAAAAATTGATCAAATTTTTTATTCAAAGACTAATTTTTTCACTTTTTAATCAGAATAAGTAGCAAATACTTTGCTCTACTACCTGAAGGCAGAGTTTCCACTGTATCACACGCAGCATGAAGTGGTTCATCTTTACAGCTATGAAATTTTACTAATTCCACTGATGTAACTTTGCCAGAGGGCTTTAAATCCAACACTTCATAATGACCCGGGAGAAACGGTTCCACTTTAGAACATAAGGATGTTGAGTGCTTTAAGTTGATAAGTCCTGCAGATAAAATGAGGAGAAAAAAGTCATTAACTTACAACAATTAAGTTAAAACTCATTCAACGGGCTCTGTACTAGAAGAATATACAAAAAGTTCTCCAGACCCTAAATCTGCTATAAAAAAAATACCATTTTGAGTCAAAGTTTGTACTGGCTAGAGCATAATTCTGCTTCTGGAAGATTGCATGGAGATCTGAACCACCTCAAGCTAAGGCAGCAAAAAAACTAAGCCAGCAAGCTATACTAATTGGTAAGCAGGACTTTATTCCTGTGAGCACTAATAAGAGCACTTTTTAAAAGACTACATGATGTCCAGGTCAAGGTGTAATATGCTTACAGGAATTCAAATGGCAGCTAATAACTGATTTTGTGTTTAAAATTAAGTGTAGGGAAGCTAAAAAGAAGTTCTAATAAAACTACATCACTAAAGTGATTGCTTAATTTAGTGATTTCAAAACTCATCAGTTCCAGACTGATCTACACCACTACTTATGTATGCCAAGAAGCAGACTTATAGCCAAACCTCATTTCCATTCCTTTTGTGAAAGGGGATGTTTTGCAACTTTTGGTCTACTGGATGCCCCTTGAGGTACTCCACAAGAGAGATAATGAATTGCTGTTGGAGAGGGACAGGTAATGGTTATACAACACAGTCCCTAAAATACTCACTTAGCTTCTTCCTTCCCAAGAAGCAGAGTGCACAGGTCTCAGTACTTAGCACTACTATGAAAGAAGTCAATCTACATTGGAGTCTGATAATAGAACTGGTACATAGGAAATGAGAAAGATAGAAGTAGTAGTGAAAGTCAGTTTTAGACAAAGTGCATTTTAGGCAATAAAATTCCTTCCAGCACTGTTGGAATTTGTTTCTGCAGGTGCCAAGACTACAGATAATTACTAAAACCAAATTCAAAATACAACACAAGAAAATCAAATAGTAGTGGATCTATCATTGCAGAGGGAAAAATAACAAAAAAAAAAAATAAATCACCAAATATCACTAGAAAATTACCAATGCTGCAGGAAATTTCAATAGGCTTCTAAAATTTAAATACATTTAACTTTGGGGTAACATAAACCATTTTGGGCTTCATACTGCTATGATTCCAGAACACAAAAGAATTATAAAAATAAGCATGCAAGTTATTCTAGAGATATTATGGACAATTAAACATTTCAGAGTTTTAATGCCTGTGGTTTTTGTTTTAATGATGCGTAGTTCTTATACAACTAAATATAGTTCATTTATTACTTAACTTACAGTTAACTTTCTCTTCACACTTAAAAGCCTGACAAATAATTTTGTCTCTAACAACAATATTTAAGATTATTCAGGCACTAAGCACAGCTTTTACCTTTTGCCTCAGAACAGACACCCAAAAATCCATCATCAGTCAGCACCTTAAACAGTGGTCTGACTCCATAGGTATCTCTTGCCAGAAACACTTTCCTGTTTGCAGTGTCCAGAAGGATGAAAGCAAATACACCATCTAGCATGGATGCTGTTTGTTCTATTCCTCCTCTGTTGTAAAGATGAAGAATAACTTCACCATCCACTAATGTTTGATATTCAAATCCAAATTGCTTCTGCAACTAAGAAAAAAATATAAATAAAAACATCAGTAAGCATTCACAAACACTGACTGCTCTTACTTGCAAGAACTAAGGCTCTTTTTTGTAAAACCACAGTTCAAAAGTTGTATAAACATTTCAGGCAAAGAAGGAAATAATACTTTTGTGTTCAAAATATTATCCAGGATCATGTCTCAGACAATGTAGATCAAATCTGTAGTCTTAAGCAATGCACATGAAGGTAAGTTTTCAGGGATACATTTCCATCTGAGAATGTCAGACTGCAAACCCAGGACCCTAAAACCCAGACACACCAGCTTATCTACCTCTCACAGACAAATGGCAGAAGCAGGCAACCATGGCTTCTTAAAAACCAGCTCAATACAGAACCAGAAACAAAGACATCATTTCTTGTAGTCTCAAATAACTCGGTGACACTTTCTTATCAGATAATGACACATAAGCTCCAACCCAAAATACATAAACACTGGTAACATCTCTGCAAGTAAAGTAGTTCAGAAATAAACTTTGGTTTACTTAAGCAGTCACTACAATTCCTCTGTGATTCTTTTTAATGCACAGAGTACTTCCTTCTTTAGAATCTTCCTCCAGTCATCAAACTAACCTTTTTACTCTGCCTGTGTCGACTGAGTGGGGAAAGAAGAAATCAGCTGTCACTTAAGTCAGACTAAATATCAGACCAAACACCAACATGTTCCTGTGGTGTTACTCCTAAAATTCATTTCAGAGCTCCCAGACAGGGGGAAAGAAGGGGTTTCAATAAAACACTACAAACCCAAGAAACTCCACAAAACCAGTACTTCAGCATTTTAACTTATTTGGTATTACCTTGGATCAAATCGAGTCAATATTAAAATGACCAAGTCACTGCCCTAAGCAAGCTGCCTGTTTCACCAGTGGTCCTCTCCTATGCTGGTTTCTGCCACAAGCTGGAAAGAAAAATCTTTATAAAGAGAGAGGGTACATAACATAATGAATGCAACTGAACAAATTCCTGCCGATGGCAATGCAAGTTTTGATAAGTCCCCTCAGGACTGTGTATGTAGCATGATTTGAGCAATTCTTACTGCTTTCAACAGCAGAATAAAACACAATGCAAAACACAGCAAGTATTACAAGTTGGTACAAAACATTTCACAAGGACTGAAGGCAAAGTGTATCTCACATTTCAAGCAACCAGATGTGGCTGTGGGGAAAAAAAAAAAAAATCTCCTATCTATTCAGTCTAATTCCCAGTGATGTTAGTGGTATCACTGACATTCTGTCTTCAAAGATGTGATATTACAACTACTGAGACATCTCAGATCGCTCACACATTTCTGACATGACCACACTCAGTTTATGATTCACTTCAAGCATTCAGTTTCAAGACAAGAAAGAGTGACAATTGCAAACTGCTATATATGCCAAACTTGGATGATCTGAATCACTTCCTTCTACAAATAACACAGACAGCATGGATATCTCAGTGCAGAGACTGAGGCACATGGATGATGTCCAGTATCACACTCTTTGAGGGCATTCAGACACTCCAGGAATCTGTACTGAGCTGCTGCTTGTTTTGTGCCCAAAAGCTTTGCCTGGTGCTGGCTCTCAGAAGCCCCAGAAAGCATCTGCCTTAAGCTGCAGACACATAAGGACCATAAGGCCTACTGGAAACATGACTCTAGGGCTTGTTTCTATATAAATAGCATGCATGCTAGACATATAACCTAAGTAACAGATCCCATCTAGATTGATATGCAGAAAGAAAGAAAAATGCAATACCTAACAGCTTGGAGAATGACCCCAAATAACTGAAGAGCAATACAGTCTAAAAGCATTTGTACTATGAAATCAGAAGAAAAGGAGAAAGAGATTAGGAATTCCCTCCCCAGGCAATAATGAAGAATAAATCTTTATTTTAAACTGGTCAAACCTGGAGATATACATACTGAATCTTTAATACCATCTAAGCAAGCACAGATTGACAGTTCCTCAAGAGAATCTATTTCCTTTTAAATACAATTAATTTGACAACTTTTTTAATTTCTTCCACTGTTTTCTGAATATCCACTAGTTTTGAAATTAAAACAAAAAACAAAAAACAAACCACACACACACACAAAAAAAAAAAAAAAAAAAAAAAAAAAAAAAAAAAAAAAAAAAAAAAGAGAGAGACAGAGAAAATGGAAAACGCCATATCACTCATACAACATTTACCTGCTTGAAATTGTAGATTTCTCCATTGTAACAGAGCCACAGATAGGGGAATTTCTTCACCCGGATAGGCTGCATGCCATACAACTGATCAACAACTGCAAGGCGGTGGAAGCCAAAACAACAGTTGGTGAATCCATTGACGTTCTCAAAACGAAATGCATCAGGACCTCTGTGTGCTATCTTCATGGCACTCAGACACTGGACAGAAAGGCACTCATCACTCCCAAACAGGGCCCAGATACCACACATGGTGAGGCTGTTGATTTAGCTGAAAGGGGAGAACCTGTTCAATATAAACACATATAAGCCAGAGATGATACCTGGAAAACACGGATATTTGATTTAGGCTATTAATCACTTAACTGTCAAGAAGACTGATCAAGAGAATAGTAGACTTCACTAAGATGAGGTAAAATATAGTTTGCCCAGAACATCAATAAGCTGCCTTTGGCCAGCAAGAAATTAGGTTAATCTCTAGCTATACCAAAGTTGTTTATGGGTTGTTTTTTTTTTTGGCAGAGCACAAATGAAAAAAAATTGTTACTGGGCATCCAAGTGCCATCTGTTGAAGAAACAGACATGCTAACAGTCCTTTCAGTTTCTGTTCAGTTTCAGTTTATAAAGGACACTTATAAGAAAGATGGAGAGAGGCTTTATACCAGGGGCTGCAGTGACAGGACATTTGAAGCTGTGAGAGGGCAGGTCTGTACCAGACTTCCCCAGCATCACGGGTGGCTCAGGTGAGAAAGCTGTGGCAGGAGCAGTGCAGGTGCAGTGTCATGCTTCCCTTAGCATGCCTTTTCCAGCCCCACTCTCCCTGCAGCTGTGGTTCTCTGAACCCTACCCTAACCCTGATCATTTGGGAACTTTTGGGGCTGAGACTGAGGTCCCCCAGCACTATGAGTGGCCTAGATAAAAAAGATGTGGCAGGAGCAGTGTTGGTCCAGTGTCACACTCCCCTTGGCGTCTTTCCCAGCCCAAGTGTCCCTGGAGATCTAGGCCTTGTACCTCTCTCAATCCTAACCATAACTAATGTGAAGGTGTGCTGCGGCCCTACAGAAGGTGTGCTGGGGGCTTCAGACCCAAAATGGGCTCAGGGTTCATAGAGCCACAAAGCTTACAGCTCCACGGGCACCGGGGCTGGGAAAGCCATACCCAGGGGATCCGGGCACTGCACCAACACTGCTCCTCTCACACCTTCCTAACACGGACAAGCGATGGCGCTGGGAGCTCAGCCTCAGCACACGGAGCGGGGCTTTCCCTCCACCTGGGGAGAATTCCACATCCTCCAGGGTCTCCAGAGCTCTTCTAACAGGGGTCCGCAGCCACCGGGCGCAATTTCCCTCCGCACACGCCCTCTATTCCCAGCCCCCCCCATCCACACGGCCGCCCCTTCCTCCGGCGGCCGCGGCGTACCCTGGACCCGCCGTCGCCTCGCTCTCCAGCCGCGGCATGGCACACCCGCCCAGGCGACGGCTCCGGGGAGGAGCGGCACAGGGCCGGGTCCTGGGGGGGGGGGACTCTCCCCGGAGGCTGCACGCACGGTTCTGCTCGGCTGCGGCCCAGCAGCCTCCACCCGCCCCTCTGCCTTACCCGCTGCTGGCCGCCGGCGTAGGGAAAGCCGCAGGGAAAGCAGCAGGGAAAGCCGCCGTCCTCGCCGCGGCGGGTGATGAGGAAGGCGGCTCCCGCCGGTGCCGGCTCCTCCCCCGCCGCCGGCTGCTGTTGAAACCCGCCGACAAGTTTCATCATGCGTCTGCCCGCCCCGCCGCCGGCCGGGCCTGAGGGGGTCGGGAAGCGGGTCAGGAACCGCCGCCTGTCCTTGGGGCCCGTGCTTGTGGCCTCGGTTCGGGGTAACCCGCGACAAGACAGGACAGGAGAGGACATGGGGGGATTGCCTCCTCCCCTGGCCCGCTGAGAGGCAGAGGACCCGCCACGGGACAGGACTGGGCTTGTGAGGGCAACTGCAGCCACCAGAAATCCTCTCCCTGCCAATCTGCCCAGAGCTGTATCCTATAAAATGAAAAGAGGTTTGGCACCTGAGCGTGGCTGCTTGCTGCTCGCTTTGGTTTGGGAGAGAGAGCACTTGACAGCTTACACCTTTGGAAGCATTTACTGAGGATTTAGAATTTTTCTGTGCAAAATCTATTTTGAATAATAGATGTTACAGGCAAAAAGGGATTTTGATACCTACCTGAAATGTAAGGTAGCTAAAAGACAGCTTTGCCTTTTTGCCTTTGAGGGTGCTAAAGGAAATGAAATTGATCTCTGAAGTCTAGGATGTGAAGTGCTAAATATAAACCTTACTCTGTACACATACTTCAGGAGAGCCATTAGTAGTAATTTGCATGCAGTGCACTTTCATAGCCAGCTGTAGTGGGCTTGGTGTAAAAGTACTGTGCTGTGCATAAAGCTCATGTTATGCAGGCTGTCAGCAGTATGGTCTGTGTGTAGAATTCCAAAAGGACCCTTAAGAAGCTGTTAAAAGGATGGTTTTAGGCTTTGGTAAGAAAAAAATGTCTTGAAGCATAAGAAGTAGACTCTAGTGTTGATGAGGAGTAGATGTAGGAGGTTTCTGTGCTGCACAGCTTCACTTGAACACAGAACCAGCCTTGGCAGATGCCCTGTGTCCAGGAGCTCTGCCCTGCCTGGAAGAGTGAAGTCAAAGTCACAGCTCACATAACAGTGGTGGCTCTGCTGGGGAACACCTTTTATCTTTCCAGAGATCTGACTAAATCCAGAGACTCTTCCAAAGATTTAAATGTACTTTTTTTTTTTTTTTTTGGGAACTCACAAACCACTTGTTAAAGAAAAAATAATTTCACGAGGAAACTGAAGCAAGGAGGGTGAGAAGCACCTTGCAAAGAGTGGCCTGAGTGAGGTTGGGCAAGCATTGCCAGGGAAGAGTGAAACACTCCTAAATCTTCATTAACGTCTGCACCCTTAGGGAGCACTGGGTAACTCCAGTTACATAACAGTTGCATATTTAGCCTCTTCTTTGCTACTCACTTGTAAAAACTGGGGATAACTGCTGCATTTTATTGTCTTGCATGTTTAATAATAGTACATAGTGTTATATGTAGGACTAATGGCAGAAATACAACACACAATCTGCTTTTAAGCGTTGGCAGTGTTACTTTTTGGTTGTTAGAATAGTGCAGATAATAACTGATTTGTCTCTTTCCTTTTGTAGTTTTTTCTCTACTATTGCCAAGTACCCAGTTACAGTGCCTTTATATTGTATCATTCATCAATGTCCAAACTTTTCTTTCATCATATCTGCAGACAGCACTCGATGTAATTACACCCCAGTCTCATAGCTCTGTTATCAGTCATCTTTCCTCTCAGTTTTCTCTTTCCTGCTCCTTCCTTATCACGTGTAGTATTTTTAAGCATTGTCTTCTCCACTATACTCCTCTAAAGCTGATTTTTCCATGGATTTTTGTTGAGAAGAATTTAAATTGATGCTAGCAGGGTGGAGAGAACGTTCTGAACGTAAGTATCTGGTGCGATGAGTAGCCAAGAGACTTTCTACTTTGCTGTATCATCTGCTTAGTACCTGAAAGTAACCATCTGGCCACAGGTTAAAACCACTTAAGAATGACTGAAAAACACTGTAAAGAAGTTCCTGATTAATTAATTAAGAAGCACATGGATTAGTTTTGTTTCTAATCAGCTTAAATGAAAGGCTATGCGGTTTCTCTGAAGGCAACAGGTAACTAAATAAATGAAAGGTCAAAGAGAACATGTAAAGGATCCGAATGTAGAACAAACTGTTGCAGCTCCATGACTTTAAGTTCAGCATTGCTCATAACTGAGGCCTGTGCACCTCATTTTTTCCTGACTAAAGGTAAATACCTTTGCTGCATCCATCACATGTGGTGCCACCAGCATGCCTGGGAATCTGAGTTCTGCAAGATCCATGAAATCTGGAGAGGAGGCAGAACTGAGAAGTCAGAGGTGTTGATTGAGAGACATATTGAAGGTTATTTTCTTTCACAGTGATGACTGACAAGTCAACAAGCTATAGTACCAGGAGGTTTCAGAGGGAGTACCCTCCTGAAGGCATCCCTTGTTATTCCTTGCAATAGCAGTACTTTTTTTTTCCCCCAATCCTAACTTGTGTAGTAATGGAGTCATGGGAATAGTAAACTTCAAGTTTCCAGATGCCTGAAACAACTCCATGATGTAAGCTGGGCATAGATCACTGAGAATCCTGTATTTTCCAGCTTGAATTTTTTACTTTTTACTTGATTTGCAACATAACAATTTGCCACACTGTCACAGGCCCAGGTGAATGGGATATACTGCTACTGATTTGTTCGGGTGTGTCAGCACTTACAAGTTATTTCAGTGTTGAATTCTGTTTATTAAATGAGTTTCTATCTTCTGTTCTTGAATGCACACTAAGATAAAAATCTAACGTCATTTTAGGTGCAAGGAGTTTGTGTGCAGTTTCATTTCTGCCAGGAAAGAGTGACTTCAGACAGATACTCCTCCATGATCCAGCAGTGTTGCAATAACAGAAAATGAAGTGGCAAATGCTCTTTCTGGAGGCAGCCCAGTAGAGATCAGAAGTAGGCAGTAATCAGGGGAAGGGGGACATCAGTCCCTCCTCCCCAGTTGGATAGGTTGAGATAAATAACATGTTGCATACTCTCGCTATCTTTATAAATAGAAAGGTTGTTGGATACATGTAGGTTCACCAGGCAATAGTTGTAGTGTCAGGTGTTCTAGTAACACATCTGACATCTAAAACTTATGGTTACACGCCAGGGATGTGTGTATGCAGAGAGCAAAGGCCTTTTCTTATTTTGGATTTCCTTCCCCAGGAGAATACTTACACAGACCAGAGGAAATGGATGCAAGCTAAGCCAGGGGAGGTTTAGGCTGGATCTTAGGGAACATTTTTTCACTGAAAGGGTTGTGAAACATTGGAATAGTCTGCCCAGTGCAGTGGTGGAATCGCCATCCCTGGAGGTATTTAAACAGCATATGGACTTTGTTCATAGGGATGTGGTCTAGTGGTGAGCTTACAGTGTTGGCCAAAGGATGGACTTGATGATCTTGAGGGTCTCTTTTAACCAAAGACATTCTGTGATTCTGTGATGTGCTCTTAAAACTGGAGTACATGCACTCACGATCTCAGGAGAAACCATACTTCAGTCCCCATATCTGAATGGAAGAAAAAAAGGTGAATAGAGAAACTCAAATTCAGAAGCTATTTGGAGATGAGTAGCTTGACGAGAGGTAGGCTCCTGTTTCTGTTTCTCTGTCTCCCTTTTACCCAGTGGGACTGCACCACAGGCCAGCGAGCTTTGAGCTTGCAGCTGTTAAAGAACTTCTTGACCTGTTGGAGCTATTTGTTTCTGTAATTTTTAAAATATCTATTCTTCTTCTTTTCCTCTGTTATTTGCTCTTACTTTGGAAGACATTTCAAGGGCAAGCAGACTTCTTGTCTCTCCTCCAGACAAAATCCTTTCTCTCATGGTAAAAAAGTAGTTGTCTCTCCCACTGGGAATTCCTGTTGGTATACTGTGTCTTATTTAATCACTTTTCTTGTCTTTCTGCTCAATTATGTTAAGCTTCAAAACAAATAAGACTTGCTCTGACCTTGGAGTTAGAGGTCACAGCACTGAAGTGTTAAAAGAAAATCTTTTCTAGAGCTTGGGTATTCAGAACTTCAGTAAAGTATTAGGAAGGCATGCCTAGTGCAGCAGCCAGAGAGAAAACAAAGTAAGGTGATTTGTTATTGCCTGCTCAAAAGACTGAGCATTTTGCACTACTGCTGCATCCTTTTTTTTAACATCCCAGCTCTTCCATTATCCCCTGTGTTCCCTAGCACAGACCAGAAAGGGTTGTTGAAAGAGCTGTTGGCTGTACAGTGCACATGGCAGGCATGGCATATGGCATACCAATGGCTCTATTGTCAGTAGGCCCAAGGCCACAGAGGAGTGAAACATTGCTGACTTCAACTGAATAGTGCTCTTGGCTAATGAGAAGGCATCCAGTGTAATTTATTCTCCCTTCTTAAGGGTGGGAAGCAAACCAAAAAGCCAAAGAACGATTACATATTTTTTTAACTACTTGCAAAATAAGAAAGATGATTTGTCTGATACTGATTCTACAACATAAAGTTGAGTAATTCTCCAGAGTTTTTAGAACTGTAATGGTAGAACTAATTGAAATTCTCTTTTTTTTCATACAGTAAGAAAGATTAGGTGTCAGCTGAATTAGCATTTAAACTGCTGTAGTCAATATAGCAGGATTAACTGCACATTACTATCTTCAGTTCACTTTTTCATTGTAATTTGCCCATTGTGAGATTTTGCCCAGTTCAATAGATGTTTTGTTTAATACAAACAAGACCCTTTTCATCAAGAATACAGCTAAAGCCTGCTGTAAGAGTCTGGTATACTGGTATATATTATACTGGAATGCTGTTAACTGGTATAAAGCTATAACAGATAAATCCATACTTGAACATATATAACAGAGACTTAAAGTACATTGGAACACATTTTTCAGCTGGAGTAATCAGACATAATTCTAATAAAGTTTTTTTGATGGACATTAGTTGTGCTGCTTTCGTCTTTTAAAGCACTGGATTTAATTTTGTGATTTGTGCCCGGAAGACACCAGAAGTGTCAGTGAAATGTGCTTAAGTGCACATATATGCTTTCCTAAATGCAATCAAGAGCAAGAGAAGAAGGAGAATAAGAATTATTGAACACTGCATGAAGGTTTTTTTTTAAAGAAAGTTAGATGTTTGTTGGTTTATAAAAGACTGAGAAACTATTCTAAAACATGACTGCATCTGCTCTTTCCCATCACTAGGTCGAGCTATTACCTCAACATGAGAAGCTGTCTCCCTGCTAACATTGCTGTTAACAGCAACAGAGATGTAGAATAAATACAACAAAGGTCTGCAATGAAATAACTGGACTGGCAAATGCAACACTTCATAGTGTGGAAAATAAACAACTGCACTACCACATACACTAAGCCAATTATGTACATGAAAACTTTTAATAATGAGATTAATTTTTCCCATTTTCTCTCAGAAGTACACACTAAAATACAGCTCACTTCAAAGGATGTGTTGGCATCCTACCAACTCTGTTAAATCAAGCAGTATTTAACCCTTCAAATGATCACCTTGTTTCTTCATTTTAAGTACCAAGTCTGCTATTTCCAAGGAATTAATTCTAATTTCTGTACAAAGGTAAAATTCTGTTGTTGTTTCTGCTGTCATAGAAACAGTAAAATGGAATGGCTCTCCTCCTTGCCTTCCCTAGATAGAAACTCTAACAAGACATTATGTGAAAATAGCTCTGTCCCATTACTTATACAGAAAAGAGAATTATAATTAGAAAAAGTGAGTAACACCAAAAGCAGAAGCAAACCTAAAGAGAAAAACCAAAAAAACAAACAAAAAAAAACCCCAAAATTTGTATGAACTCTGATAGAAATACAAGTATACAATGATACTTTATAGCAGCATTACTTTGAATCTCATTTCAGCTGTCAACAATATTTTGAACCTCAGGAGCAGGTAGGAGACAGCCAAATAAACATAACCGCAAGTGTTGGCTGCAGCTTAAGCTGTTCTGAAATGTCTCTCTTTTAATAGAGATTTTATTATTTGAGAATTTATTGTTTTATTCTTATTGTAGGATTTGACAGAGAAAATATTTGCACTTGTCCTGGCTTTTAAGGTGCGTCCATATGTAAATGGAAATGTAGGTATCTATACTGAAATGTATCAGTAGCAAGAATGAGAGAGATGCATTTTTCCTACGTGCAAGGCCACTTCTATAAAACGGGGTCAGAAAATACATTCAGATATGGCAGGCTAATTATTAGCATACTCATGGGTGTGATTTATGTCCATGCCAAGCAACATTCCTTGATAAAACCTCTGGGCACAGGTTGCAGATTAACTTGCCAAGAGCTATTTCCAAAGAGCAGAACAGGCAAGATGGAAGCTTCACTCCATCCACAGTGTGGCCCTCCCAGCAGAATTACCCTACTGGTGCTCCCCGTGCCTTCTCACCATGTCCCACGGTGCTGGAACTGGGTGTAATGTCCTTAATTTCATGGCAGGAAAATCTGATTCTGGTGGTCTCTAACACAGCCCTCAACTTATGTTGAACTGAAAAATGATAATTATGTCAAAGAGAGGACTTTGACAGGTCCAGATTCCTGGAACTGTTTCATCCATAGAAATATCAATGTAGTGCAGAGCACTCTGAAGTAGGCTTCGGGGCAGGTCTGCAAGCAGGATAGAAACACTGAGGTGATTTTCTTGCAGAATTTCCAGAATGATAGCTTATTACATTTTGTCTGATATTTCCAATAAAAATACAAAGACATTTCAAATTCTTTAATTTTGGTAATGAACACATCTCCTCTACTTCAACTTGTTTAAAGTGTTCTTTATAACACTGTATTTTTAGCAAGGTCCACTGATTAAGTTCTTATTCTGCCACTCCAAATGCACCACCCAAATTTTGGGCACACACTGGATACTAATCTGTAAATTGACAGCAGCTTGTTTTATGTCAGATTATGTCAAAGCAGATCTGGTTAACAAAGGGCAGTGCAGAGGTTGTACATTTTTGGATTGCAGACAGGACTTCTAACTTCCCAGATCAGTAATGTGTATTATTACCTGCCAGTTCCACTTTTGTTTGTGCACGAAATGTACCAAATGAAGTTCCATATCAAAACAGGATATCAGCATATCAGCCAACTGGTGTTCTTATTGGGAAGTTGGGGAGATAAACACTTCACAGCAGAGAACTCTCTTATTATAATCCGCTTCAGTTGACGCTGTAATCAGATAAATTACAGTAAATAAGGTAAATGAGCTCTACAGCTCTGCGTATGGTTCTGACTGTTCCAGGACACCACAGCACCAAAATACAGTGTTCTGTCCCAAGTCAAGTGGGAAAAGGTGTGGCGGTAAACTGAAACTCCATTTGGTTTCCTAAAGGCCTTTGTTCTGCTCCAAAAATAGGGTTTGGCATGGAAAATACTCGTACTTGATCTGTGGCTACAGTTTATGGTTGACAAACTGACAAAGAACTGGTAATAGGTTCTTTAGAGAAGAATGGCCTCACTAAATCAGAACAGTCAAGTTAGTGGGATGTTTTTAAAATAATATTAAGCAAATAAGGCATTACTTTTAATCCGGTCTGACTGACCAAATAGGAGTAAACAGAGAACGCAAAAGCAGATATCAGTCAAAATATGTGCAAATTACTCATTAATACATATTTTTATGGTGTTGCTGATGATGCATAAAAGTAATGGCGTAAACAGAATCAAGAGAAGACCATTTGTAATGTTAAGGGAACAAAATAGTTATGCCTGAATATATGCAGAATTTGATCTGGCAAAGCTGGTTCCTTGTCAACCATTAGCATGCAGAAAGCTGCTTACAAAGGGAAATCAGTTTCAATGGCAATATTTATTAGATATCTAATTAAATATTTAAATGCTATATGTATACCCAGTGACCTTCCAAATCACACAGCCTCACAACAGCTGGGGTGTTTTACCTTCCACTTTAGCTTCATGTCAGCTCTCATATTTAGAAACTTGTATTCTCAGACTCCTGCACACAGAAATGAAGAGATTTGGCAGCAGTAGCTGATCTGTGAGTGAGCTTTTATGGTAGCAACATACCCTGGAGACTTCTCCAGATGGGTGAAGATGCCCAGCTCAGTAGCTCATGAAAACCTACCAAATGATGAGTAAAGGGATTAAGGGCCTGCTACCCTGCTTTTTGCCCTGCACCTTTTGGAAGCATACAAGACACAGTCTTTATGCTGAATGTGGCTAGCCCTCCTAAGGAAAGGAAAAACCTCATTCTTTCCTGTATACTGACACAAGGACCAAAGTGATTTATTTGCTTTTAAATTAAATTACTAAAACATTAATGTCCCTCTCATTTGTTCCCAGACACACATGCCAGAAGGTAAGTGATGTGATTCTCACTGCCCTGTTGCCATGGTACCAGTGTGTGTCCCCCCCCCATCACTGCTGGGCTTTCTTACTAGCAGAGGAGTCTCCTGTAGAAGTAGCACATTTCTCTAGAAAGGGACTGTGGTCAGGCAGATCTACTCACCCTGCAAGCAAAAGAGGACATCAGGCCTGCACCTTCTCTCTGATCCCAGAGCAAGAGAATGGCTTCTCCCTTTAAATTCTAAGTATGTAACATGAATGCAAACATCCACAGGCACTTTGTTATGCAAAGCAGTGCTGCATAGCAGAAGGCGTGGAAGTGTGTTTGCTACCACAAACACAGAGGCCAGCCCCTTGGAGGAAGTACAGCTCTGCACCTTCAGCTGCCAGGGACTGCTCCTCTACCCCTGATTGCAGAAACCCTGCTTGTATGTGTGCCATGTGAATGTCTCCATAAAGTGCTAAACAGCCATTACAATGTGGCCAAACCAGTCACATTTATCAAAGCAAACTTTGCATACCCCGGTAGGCAAGCCATGTTTGAATTTTCTTATATCACACCTTCTCTCCCTTCAAAATTTTCCTTTAAACTAGCCTAACAGAGTGTAAACAGCTCAATGAATGTCGGGATGAAAAGGTGTAGCATTTCATGCATACATATACATGTATGTCATACACATGGGCCACAGACCTTGACAGCAGAACTCTTATGATCCAAGACCAGGCTTTAACAATTGCAAAACGAAGTCTTACATTCAGCTTAGTTTTATACTGCATTACCTGTAATAAGAAACATTTTGAAAACTTCACTTGATCTATTCCTGAACGTTAAAGCACTCCCTGGACATGGGTGGACAGAACTCCTACCAAGATTTGGCAGGGGGTGAAAAAGGAAATTAGAATACTTTTTTTTTTTTTTTTCTGCAGCCATTCCAATTTCCATTGTATATTGTTGAATTTCTTAATGCCAAACACTTATGCTTTCCCCTATATGTGTGCTCACCTCACCTCTGCCCTTTCTCTATGAAACTGGTGCAAGAAGATACTATTCACCCAGTTGCCTATAATGACCAAGGGGTCAGCAAACGGGAATGGGGCAGGAATGAGAAACTATGACCTGGATCCATAGGAGCTTCTTAAACCACTACAAAAGCCTGCATCTGCTGAATGATCAGTTGTCCATAGAAAAAGAACTAAAAATACAGGCAGAAAGCATACTCTTCCAGCAGGGTAATAGTTTGGGAGAGAGGGGAGGCAGAATGCAAACACACAGCTCTGCAGCCACAAAGGGGCAAAACTTTGGCTTGGAATTAATCCCCAGGTAGGCTTGAAATAGGAGGATATAGGGTGAGATTGTCGATAGCAGTGTGAGCAGCCACCTCCATTTACAGAGACACTGACAGCCCCCAGCATGGACCAGTTCCTGTTTGCACGTACCACTGCACCCAGTTTTGTTTGGTTTGGGTTTTTTGTTTGTTTATTTTCTTCTGTTTTTCTGTTTTGTTGTTGTTGTTGTTTTCGTTTTGTTTTGTTTTAAAGCAAACCACAATACACTGGCTATTAAATGCAAAGCTCCATTAACCACCCGCTGTTTGCAAAACGCTATTATTCGATTACACTGTAACGCAGAACACCTTTTAAATCTATAATCCCTCCTCGTATTTAATAGCTTTTTGCCCAGGAAAGATATCCAGAGAAACGTCACGTATTTTAAAAAGGTAGGCAGCGTAAGCACCGGGAGATAAGGAATGATTTCAGAGGGTTCAGTTACCTAGCAACGTCCCTTGCAGTTGCCTAATGGTATTTTGGAAGTGCGGAGGCTCCAGAGCGGCTGAAGTGAAGGGAACGCGGGGCTGGGAGGCAGCACCGCTCCGCAGCCCGGCCTGACCACACGCCACGGCTCCTTCTCGGCAAGCCCAGGCAGACAAGAGCAAGGTAACGGGGCTCCAGGGCGGAGGGGCTGCCCTGCCCGGGCCGTTCCAGCCCTCAACGTGTCCCAAGAGGCAGAACCGGCACCACCGCCACTTACAAACCGCGAAGCGGTGGAGGGGGTGACGTTCCTCGTTCTCCCGCCCCTCCCTTTCACCTTTTTTCACCCGCACACCTCAAGCGCCTCAGCCGAGCTGCCACTCGCCCTCACGCTGCACCTCCGGCCCGGGGCTCCCGCCTTTAACCCACCGCCCCGCACGACAAGCGGGGGCTCCTCTGGCGGCCCGACCCGACGTTACCGCGGGCAGCCCGACTGATTCCCGCACCGGGGGCAGAGTGTGTGTGTGTGGGGACGGGGGGTGCAGCGGCCACCTCCGTTCCTCCTTCCTGCCGCCGCCCCTTCCTCGCCGGCAGCGGGGGCTGTTGCGCGCGCGAGCACGTGAAGGGACCGAGCACGTGAAGGGACCGAGCGCGCTGCCACGCGGCACCGCCCCCACCTCCCTCCCTCCCTCTCCCGCCAGTGGGTAAGGGTTAACCGCGCGTGCCGGGGCAGGCCACGCCCCCCTCCGGCTCTCAGCGCCCAATGAGCGGGCGGCGGGGCGGGGAGGGGCGGGGCTGTTCCGTTCCCTGCCGGCCCCCGGGGGTGCGCAGCGCGGGGCAGCGCGATGGTGCCGGCGGCGGCGCGGGGCGGCGGCTTCCCCTGCGCGCGGCCAACGGCTGCCCGCGCGCCGCGCGGCTGAGCGCGATCCGGGTGCCCGGCGAGGTGAGAGAGAGGAGGGAGAGAGAGAGAGAGAGAACGGGCGGGCGGGCGGGCGGGGCCGCGGTGTCCGGCGGCGCTGAGGGGGGAGGCAACGGCGGCGGGCCCCGGGCCGGGCCGTCGTTGAGGGGAGGCCGGCGTGCAGGCAGGCAGGCAGGCCCCTGAAGGCAGCGCCCCGTCTGGGAAGGCGACGTAAAGGAAGGTGCCTCCCTACGGTGACGGGGCGGGAGGGGTGGCCGAGGCGGAAGGGGTTACGCCGGCGGCGGGGAGAAGGGTGCCCGCGGGAGCCGGGGTTGAGGGGAGAGCGGCTGCCTGGCTGCCCGCCTGGGAAGGAGAGGCTCGGAAGGAGGGGGTCTCCTTGGAAGACGGCGCGACCCTCAGAGGCTCAGCGGAGCCAGCAAGGTGCATGCTGAGGGGGGGAATCCTCCGCGGTCACCCCTCCTGCTGCTCCTTAGGACGGGGAGTTCCCGGTCTGAGCGTCGCAGTTCCCTTTAGTAAGATTTAGTCAGGGCTGGGTTAGTAGAGGTCTGGAAAGTCATGCTTTAGGCATGGCAACTTGTTGGCGAAAGAGGGTGACAGCGTTGGGAATGAGGGAGATGAACACCATCTCTCTTCACTCTCACCTGTGCTGGGAGTTGTCACACGTCTTGTTTCAATGCTGTTACCTGCCCGCCTGTACCAAGACACCTTGCTTTTGGGGTCTGTGCTTTTGGCTAGAACAACCAGGAGTTTTGGATGGAAAAAGTTCCGCATGAAAGAAATTCTTATTAAATTATTTTATTAAAAAAAACAACAAACCACACCAAAATGTGTTTGCAAATTAAATATACAGTCTGTGCTTAGTTGATAGGAGACTACAGTAGGCTCCAGTAATCCTTGAAACAGGCAGCATTAGTGAATATGCAACTCTTTTACATAGAGCTTCATTTTAGAAGCATATGAATATGTATGTAAACCTAGGAATAATGGGACTTGGTGGCAGAAGGCGTTTCTTGGGCACTGCACACCGAAATACATTTTCTTCATTTAAATTTTAACTATTCTGGTGTTTTTCTCAACTGTTACGGAGAGGGTAGTAGGGATCAATTTCATTGCTAATTATGCATCCCGCAAAGGACATTTACATTCTGTTTCATGCTGGAGCTGCAGAGCTTCCCTCTCATAAGTCGGGGATACAAGAGCCAGCTATGTGTGCAGGCTAGATGTAGTTCTCATAGTTAATTTATCAAGTCTTAAAGTGGTTGTAGAACGATACTAGGATGAAAGATGTACAAAAATAGAGTTCTGTCCTGCATTATGTGATTTTCAAAATCCCAGGTTTGTGTTTGCATTTTTGGTTTTGATGTTGAATTTGTCTCTTCTTGAAACAAAAAGCTACGTGGTCTGAGCCATGTAGTAAAAGTAGTAAAAATAGTATTTTTAAAGGTGGTTGTGGGGTTTTTTTGAGGGGCAGGGGCAGTACAAGCTCCAGTATAATATATTAATATATGTAATTATATATAATATATTTTATATTTGTGTATGTATAGAGATACAGCATGATAAATATAGATGTAATGCTATATATGCAGATACAACATCACATATATAGCATGGGGATTGCTTAACTTTGCTTTGGATTATGAAGGTGACCTTAACCCTTTCTGGAGCAGATAGCAGGGTGAGACCAGCATTTGAGGTTATGTGATAAAAGGCTCCTCATGGGGACTTCATGGAGGCACAGCAGGGTGGGGAGGGGGACCCCATTCATCTTGTCAGAGGAAGCAGGCCCCAGATCTGTCACTGGAGAGTTTTCAGTCCTGTTGCCCAGGTGTGTCAGGCACTGAGCTAAGTCAACAGGAGGGCTCACTGGGACAGTTTACAAGATTCAGGGGGCTAAGTGCCAGCAGAAGATGAACATATTACAGGAGCATATTACATCTTGTGATTGTACAAAACCTCATACGGGATGCTCAAGAAGGGAACCAGAGGGAGGGAACAAGGTGGTTTGGGGAGGAACAAATATGGGAAAGAGAAGGCAAAGGGGATAAAAGAGCCTGGGCAATTGTAAGCAAGTGGTTGGTCAGTATGTTTGGCCATGCCCCATGCCATACTACCACAGTCTGTCCTCTTTTCTCATTAAGCTCCAGTTCTAAATGTATTCTTGTAGGAGGGCACTCTGCTATATTCATGTGTGCATACTGAGGTCTCAGTGCCAGCAGCTGGAGTGGTACCTTAAATTATAGGGAGCTCTGTTGTCTGGTGACAGCTGGAGAAACTGAAGTGAGTGAGTGTCTAAAGGAGGGTCTAACAGGCAAGTGGAGTGGGGCCTGTAAGCCATAGAGGTCTGTGTGTCTGCCATGCCTGTAACTGGAGAGACCAGAGTTGGGTTGTCTTGGCAAGTGTGCTGGTGTATGGCTGGTAGTGATACCATGCCAGTCCAGCCAGTGAGTAGGGAAAGAAGCTAGGGAGCCAGGTTTTGAGGCATCTTCAAGTGTAGGAGAGATACTCGTGAAATCGTATAGTCTTCATTTTGGCAAGATGAGTCTAGGAGGTCTGAGCCAGATACTGGAGGAACTGTAAGATCTGGTAGTCATTTTGGAGTTTTCAGGAACTCAGGGACACCTCGCACTAGATCAGGTTGCTCAGAGCCCTGTCCAGTCTGGCCTTAAAAACTTCCTGTGGTGGGGCTTCTACCACCCCTCTGGGCAACCTGTTCTAGTGTCTCATAAGCCTCATGGTGAAGAACTTCTTCCTAACTTCCAATCTAAATCTATTCTCCTCTAGTTTGAATCCATAATGTCTAAGGCCATTTTCTGGTGGATCATGGCATGCCTGTGGGGAGCTGCTTGTGTGTACAGTATCTGGGTGAGGAGGTCTGCACCAGCAATTGGAGTAGTGCTCTGTGAGGGGCTGGGGATTCAGCTTTGGTTCCTAGATAGGTTGTCTCCATCAGGCTGCCAGTTTCAGTAGCCCCTAACACAGGAAAGTTACTTGTTCTGTAACTTTGAAGATGCAGAAATTGTTGACTCCCAAAACTCAAATTTGGATCCAAATCTACATTGACAGTTGTGTTAGTAGTTTTAAATATCTATTGGTCTGGTTGATGTGAATAGGGTTGCCAACATTAATATCTAAGTAGTTTTACTTGTTTAAGCTGCCATGGTAGAGCAGTGGAGCATAAATTAAAGGTTAGGTTTTTCTTGTAGGTGATTTTTAAAATAGTGTCTTTTTTAATTAAAGTAAAAATAGACATAGGAATGTTTAGATTTTGCACTTAGATTTTCCCTCTCTGTATGTCATAGAATCATAGCATTACTGAATAGTTTGGACTGGAAGGGAGCAGAGTTGTTTGGGTTTGAAAGGGCATTTAAAGATTGTCTAGTCCAACATCTTTCACTAGATGAGGTTGCTCAAAGCCTCATCCAGCCTGACTTTGAACACTTAGATGTTTTGCATGTCTGGCACCTGAATAAATCCCTTTATGGAAAATAATGTCATAAAAGAGTCTGAGTGAGGATGCTTATCAGAAGATCTGACCTTCCTTTTAGACATTTTCTGGTTCTACTGTAATGCTACAGCATTCAGTTTCTTATGCTGGCAAGAGAAAAGACTCTATTTAGGTCCAGTATCAATATAATATTTAAAAAGTGAGATTTCTGTCCTATTTACTAATGGAGTTTATAAACATATGGAAGCACACAGATGTATATAGTGGCCCAACCTCTTGCTATAAACTTAATAGAACAATGAGCTGAATATTTTAGCTTGAAAACTGTAACCAGAGACTTTTAATGTCAAATATGAAGTACAGCTTCATCATCTGTCCCTGTCTGCTCCCAGAAATCCTCTTTGGTTGTGGAATACTGCCAAATCAGCTTCTGATTCTCAAATGTGATGAATATACTTTTTTCTCTTTTAACATTTCCAATACCCTGAATTTTATTTATTTTTCCCTAAAGAATCTAGTTTAGCATAAGTAATTTTAATAGCTGTTTGAGCAGATAGCTTTGTGGCAAAGAAACACTTAATAGTGAAAAGTGGAACAATGTAGACTTTCTCTTCTACAAAGTGCTGTAGCTATATTGTGTGCATGCATCGATATTTATTTTTTCACCCTTTTAATATGCTGAAGGAAATCAGTGTTTTATTCTGGCCCTCTCCCTTTGTGTATAAAAGTAAATAATATTTGAGGTACAGTGGATACTTTTCAGTGCCATAGGCTGCTTGGGCATATAGGATTTTCCTTAAATGTTTTGGGTTTCTGCCTTTTTTTTTTTTTGAGGACTTTAATTTAAGTCCTCATATTTTCTTCCCAAGTTAGTGGCTTGTTAGACAGTAGAAATTAAGCTGGAAACCAAATCTTTTTTCCAAGGCCTGGGTCACAAATGATGATACAGTCAACTTTATACTCTGTGATGTCTAAAGGCAATGGTTAGTCTCTACTAAGATGTGGCGTGGAATTGTGGGAAGACAAAGTATGATTAAAAATTTGCTTGTTGTGGTTTGTTTATATATTAAAGAAATACATCTCCTTAACAGTCACAGTTATAATATGTGGATTGGATACAACCTTTAAATTTCTGGATTTTTTTTTTTTTTGTGCTTCAAATTGTTTTTCCAGCGTTCTTTCTTTTTCCTGGCAGTGTGAAAATAAAAGCATATTCCATGCTAGAGTTGTTTCAGTGCTCCAGGTCTGTGTGCTTGCAGTAAATATGATGCTTTCTGGAGTCTCAGCCTAACAATATGCACACCTGCTTCCTGGTTCAGGAGAGTGCTCAAACAGAAAGCTGGTATTTGGAGTGTGTGTTGCTGCAAACTGATTCATGCAGCTTGGAGACAGCCTTTCCAGTAGAACTGTGCACAGCCAAGGAGAGAAGTGGGTGCAGGCTAAATGAATTGTTTTGGTGGCTGCAACTCGTTTCTGATCGATGGTTTTCATCGATGCTCTGTACATTCTGCAATTTTCTTTTTTTAGCTCCCTAAATAACTAAATCGGGTTTTGTCTGTCTCCCTGATCCTAGCAGAGAGAACATCATCAATTTGTTTGTAAGCCTCTGGCTTGAATTCAATATGTGTTTGACAGTCAATGTTTTTGTAGTTTAGTCATGATTTATTGGAAATAAAACCAACCCTGTGCAAAGAGGAAAAGACCTCAGACCTCAACAGCCTGAAATGGGTTTGCAAATGTTAAGTATATAAAAATTTGCACTTGGGTTGGATGTACAATGCTCACTTTACGCAGACATAGATGCTGGTTTTGTTTGATTTTATAAAAATGGCCAGCCAGGTCCTTGAGTTGTTAAGGAGCTGAAGTTAAGAGGTTTTTTAATTACTAGAACACAAGGTTTTTGATGTGTAGAAGTCTTTGGTTCTGACATGTTTTCTTCTCTTCCTCTGTTTTTAAAATGGGTGCTGCTGTGTAAAAATTCAGGTGCTGTCTTACTCTGAAAGTCTATCCTCAGTACTGCCTAAAATTGGAAGGAAAACTGCTCTGAGAGTAGATTTGCTTTTATAACTCTTCAAAATCTTCCTGTGTTTGACATCTGCTAAAGAACTCCTGTAATATACTTCCTCCTGGAGTTTAGGTACATCTCATGACCATGTTGTATCTTGACCTGTGACTAGCCTTTGATCATCTTTTAGCTGAGTAAAAGACTGAGTACTAAATTTTAAAGCATAAATTGCCAAGGGTGAAGAATAAAGAAATGAACATATGTTACAATATTATAATTAAGGCATTGAAAGTTAAATGTATGCATTCTTGTATAAGTATTGTATAAATATCATTAGTATTGTCTGTATGTACAGTAACCTTTGAGATTTATGACTCTTCTTTATAATTTTAAGATAAAGAATATATGGTAGCTCTCTTGCATGAAATTTATCAATGGTTGTACAATTTTATATGAATATTTGCGCTGCTCTTGTACTTAAACGTCCTTGCAAGTCCAGGGCAGCTGAATCTGAACTAGAAATGAGATCTTTACTTCCTATAGTTTTAGATACTGATTCCTCTGTTAAGCAGCTTTAAGCTTACTGGGTTTTTTGTGGTTTTTTTTGACAGTGTATTACCTTCAGGAGATGGCCTCTTCCAAGTCTTTGATGAACATTCTAACCTTCACGTTTGGATCAGCAATAGGATTTTTCATATGCTATCTTCTATTTAGCATTATCCTAGAAGAACAGGTTAAGATCCAGCCTTACGAGGCTCCAATCCTTCACAATGATCCACATGGCCAGCACTCAGCAGATACTGATAATGGACAGCTGCAAGGTCAAATGAATTTCAATGCGGATTTGGGACAGCATAAAGGTATTTTGTTACACCTGACTCATTATATAATATACCCCTTTTCCTGCATTGCAAAATGGTGCTTTCTTCACTGCTGAGAATTTGTATGAATCCTTTTCTTTGACCTGCCCCATGTTCAGGTTACATCTAGATAACTTTGTTCTCCTGAGGTCTCTGAAAACCAGAATGCTGGTTTTCTTTTTTTTACATTTTCATTACAGTAGTGGGTATTTTGTTTTTTTTTCCTTAGAGCCCAACTGTTAGTCCAGCTTCTCTAACCAGATTTGTTTGGAGCATGAACTTCTCAAATGAACTACTGACATCAAATGGTGGTTTTGTTAAGCAGATATGTTTGCAGGCATTGTAGATGTGGCTGAATTCCTTGTTAGCTCTAAGAAGCTAATTTTTTACCACTTCTAACTTGCAGTAGCCTGAACACAGATTGTTGTTTGCCATCAAACCCAGAAAACCTGTTTGCACTCCTGTTTTTTTTTGTTTTTTTGTCAAAGAAGGTAGACCTCTAGTAGGTAGATACAAAGAAGGTAGATACTCTAGTGTATCAGGCATACTTTAAAATTTGTCACATCTCACTGAATGAGTTAGTTCAAAATCCTCAATACAGATGTGATAGCCCCATCCCTGGAAGTTTTTAAGGCCAGGCTGGACAGAGCTTTGAGCAGCTTGATCTAGTGGGAGGTGTCCCTGCCTATGGCAGGGGGGTTGGAACTGGATGATCTTAAAGATCCCTTGCAACCCTGAAAATTCTATGATTCTATAATATCTGAGTTGGGATAGTTTAGATGCTGAAAAAATAGACTGTAAGGCATTTGTTTGAAGATGTTAATAAGTAATTTGCTATTGAAACATTTAAACAGCAAGCTTTGTAAGACTAGTTTGAGAGTGTTTCACAGGTAATTGTAGAAAATTATTACAAAGAAATCTGATCTGTTGTTACCTAAAACATAAGCTGGAATATTAGGACCAGTTATGCAGATTCCATTCTCCATGGTATATTTTCTTGCATAAGTTAAAGTCACTCTATGTGTCAAGTGAAAATATTTCTTTGAGAGAAGTTATTGCTGTGGCAGCCTGATATTAAACACCTCAAATAACTCTGTTTATTCTGTTGTATTGTCTGCAAATAAAAACATTTTAGGACAATAGTAATACTAGTTTCATGACATCCTAACTTATTTAACCTGATTTTTTTTTCCTCATGAACGTTTAACTTGATTTGGTGATAAATTCTTTGCTAGCTAACATGAATATGTATAATAGAGCTTATAAGCTTTTGAGGCTTGCTGTCTTGTATTCATTGTGGATGGCAAAAATATTCAGGCTTTTAAATTTCATTAGTCCTCCAACACTGTAAAGAAGTTGCCTCCAAATGGTTTTTGCATACAAATCAAGGTTTTCTAAAGCCACACTTCCCTGACCAGATACACATTTTGATACGGCACTTTTGCTCTTCTTTATCCAGTGAAATTGAAATAATAAGGGTTTTAGTTTCTTTCGTTTACGAGTCTTTTTTTTTCTTCCTAAATCTAACATTAATTTAATTAACTGGTACATTTAGAAGCAAACACCTCTTGTCTCTCTGCTGCATGTTTTTTTCTGATCTAGAAACGGAATGCCTGGGGAGAGATTACTCTTTGTTTTGCAATCAAGTCTAATATTGTTTTGGAACTTCCATTTTTTTTAGATGAAGATAAAAATATTGCAGAGGGACTGTATCAGAAGGTGAAGATACTGTGTTGGGTCATGACTGGACCTCAAAATCTGGAAAAGAAAGCCAAGCATGTTAAGGCCACTTGGGCCCAACGTTGTAATAAAATACTTTTCATGAGCTCTGAGGAAAACAAAGATTTCCCAACTGTGGGCCTAGAAACCAAAGAAGGCAGGGACCAACTGTACTGGAAGACTATTAAAGCTTTTCAATATGTATATGACCATTATTTTGATGATGCTGATTGGTTTATGAAAGCTGATGATGATACATATGTTATATTGGACAATTTGAGATGGCTTCTTTCAAAATACAGTACTGAACAGCCCATATACTTTGGAAGAAGGTTTAAGCCTTACGTCAAACAGGGCTACATGAGTGGAGGAGCTGGGTATGTTCTAAGCAAGGAAGCACTGAAGAGATTTGTTACTGCCTTTAAAACAAACAAATGTTCTCACAGTTCCTCTATTGAAGATCTAGCACTAGGAAAGTGCATGGAGATCCTCAATGTGGAAGCAGGAGATTCTAGGGATACGAATGGTAGAGAAACTTTTCATCCCTTTGTTCCAGAACATCACTTAATCAGAGGATACCTACCAAAAACATTCTGGTACTGGAATTATAATTATTATCCTGCTGTAGAGGTAAGTCCTTTGGAACCTGGTACACATAAAAGTATATCTTGCAATGGGTGTGGATGTGTATGATCTATGAATTGCCAGTTTAATAGCAACTCAGTATATTAGAAAAGAAAATTTGTTGTGGGACACCTGTGTGCTGATGTGTGAAATATGTCTAAAATGTGTGTAAAATAACGTGAAAATCTAAAGGTTGATGCTAAAAAATTAACATTACAGAAGAGCTAGTGAATCTTAAATTATTGCTGGTTTGCTGTGTTCTGGGGACAGCAAAAAAAATAGAGGAAACCTTTTTGGCATACTTGCCTGGTGTTCCCACTACTACTTTCCTTGCAAAGTTATTGTCTGTTTTGTCACGCCTGGCACACAACGTCCCTTGCTTCTCCTCCAGCCACCCAGCTCTCTCAGTGTGCAGTGAGAAGGGAGACCAGGGTGCTTGGTCTGTACAGTCCAGCTCAACCATTATGGCTTAGTTACATTAAAGCCTGCTGAAAGAGAAGGTGGCACTGATACACCTTTATCTCCCACCCAAGAGCAAAACTTGCATAAAACCTGTGGAAACAGAACTAATTTTGAGTCTTGTTCATGACTGTAGATTAACACTGGCTAACAGCTTTCCAAGTTAGGGTAAGGGGATGGTGAGTACTGGTACATCTGACTATACTCCATACTAGGTTTTTTTCCCTTCAAATGGAGATTTACTGCAATATATTCCACCTATCTCTGGTAAATGCCCTCCCCTCACTAACTTACTGAAGGTTGTTAAAATGTACATGTAGGTGGATTCCATTGAAAAGATTACAAAAGAATAAACTTTGCCCGGAACTGAAATAAATGTGTGACCCAGACAAGGAAGTATAATTAGGTTTCCTTGTGCAGTTGTATGGGGCTCTTGTCTACCTTCTGTAGAAGTAGAGGCAAATGGGAGGGCTGGCAAAGTCAATTTTTAAAAATTTCTGTGGTAGCAACAAAAATATGTCAGCATTTACAAGCTGAAACATTTTTGCTGTAAGAACTTCAGATTGTCCTTTGTGTTCCACATCTAAAATATCTGGTTTAAGAAAGCAAATCCAAAACCAAAATACCACCAGGTGGGAGCGGGGTGTTAGTTGAAATTAAAGTTATTGGAAGCCATTCTGAACTGTAAACTTTTGAAGATTGTATAATCTGTGATGTGTGGGTTTTTTTTTTTGTTTATTAAGATCTCTCTTCTAGAGGTTTTATTTTCCAGTAAGCTTTAGGATCAGCATAGCAGCCAAAATCAAGAGAAGGATGTGGGATTGTTTACACAGTAAAGCTGGAAAAAAAAAAAAAGTAGTTCTTCAGTAGCCTGTTTTCATTGTAAAGGATCTATTTTTCCACTTGCATTCAGCAACTATAGCACTTCTGTAGCTTGAAAAAACGTAGTTAATGTGTCAAGATGTAGCAGCTTTAGCTATGTTTGCAGTTCCTGAGAGGCTGAGACAGGATTTTGATCCTGTCATATCCTGTTTGTGGTTGAGAGAAGTTCATCTGATATATTGACAAGCTATATTGATCAAGCTTAGTAGCTGTTGAAACACTAACAATTATTCTCTTCAGTCTCTCTAAATATTTAGGTTTTGTTCCAATTTGAACAGAATTCTTTGCAGTTCTGCAGTTAACTCTGATGAACCACCCACCGCCTCAACTGGCTTCCAGAAATGCATTTTCCAAGCTGAATTCAAGCTAGAAAATACAAGTTGGAACAAATGTACTAGCAATGATCTTTTAGCTCTTAAAAATGTGTAGGAATATGTGTAGGAAGTTAGATACTGACAGATTTGCCAAACTGTATAATGTGTGAGCACAGACGCAGGTGTATGGGCACATACTACAGATCAGTGCTGTCACAAGTAACAAGCCTGTATTGCTTCCTATATAAATAGAATGCATTTAGACCTGCTTGCTGCTTCTTGGGTTTATTTAAACACAAATATAAAAAAAGAACCGTGGAAAAGCAGAAAATCTCTGAGGTGAGTGAGGGCAGCTAGGTTTTTTTCACTGGTTTGATTGCAGAAGCAGAAGACTTTATCCAACTTTGTTTTGGGAAGATGCTTTGTCAGATATGTCTGATACATTTTGATTGCCTCCCATTAAGTTCTGAAGCATAGGAATAACTGCTGATAGTGAGTTTCTCACCCTGAAGTCAAGTATGAGTTTGAATTCATCACAGATTCTTCATCCAGGGCATGCTTTGCAGTTCTTGCTGATTATTTTGACTTGTTTTGTGTTTTAGGGTCCCGGATGCTGCTCCGATCTAGCAGTTTCATTCCACTACGTTGATTCTGTGACTATGTATCAGTTGGAATATTTCATTTATCATCTCCGCCCATATGGGTATTTGTATCGGTACAATCCTGATTTGGCAAAGAATCCAGAAGAGCAGAGCAAAAGTGAAGCACTGGAGGATAATCAAAAGCTAAAGCAAAAAATTTCTGAGAATTAATTGGGCTTTGAAGAAAACCAAGAAGTCAGTACAGTGAATAAGATTCGCCTCGAACTCCTGCATGAAACTTATGGACTGAAATTATTCATGGTGATTCTTATTTCAAAAATCACTTTGGCAGTACCTCCTGTCACTGTCTGAGTACACCAGAGTCTGGTGCTGGCTCTGACTCTTCAGGATAGTGTCACCTTGCAGCCCTGCTCATGAAGATTTAGGGCCCTAAAGCTGTGAAAGTGGAGGTTTGTCTGTTACACTAATATCTGGAAGAACTTGTATATGAACATAGTGAACAGGTTCAAAGATAATCATACAGTATTTCTGTTCCTCTTCTGTTCTCTTGTTTCCTTCCAGATGTTCTGTTGGGTCAGTTCTAGTATTAGAAGTTAGATGCTGCACAGTCAGGTACTTACTTCATGACACCTTTCTCTGGTATTCTTAATATCCTGAAGTTACTTTGTGTACCTTGCCCTGTAAGGAAGGGAGAGGCATGGAAATAAGATCCTCAAGTTTGCTTTGCCTTAAGGGCAGACCTTTGGCAGACTTGTTATTATGAGTAGGCAGAGATCACCCAAAAGATTACTCTGAATTGTTGCAGACATGGAATTCACTGCTATGATTTTTTTTTTAAGTCTCTATTGTGAAAAACAATTTGAAGTTGGATCACCACTATTTTAAGGGTAAACCCAGAAATAGTTACAATTATACAAATTGCTGAGGTAATGCAAGCTGCTTACATATTTGCCTGTGGCTTTTTTTTTTTTTTTTTTTTTGTTAACTTAACTTACTGGTTAAATGGATACAAAAAGTCACCTCAGAATTTCTCAGCATAAGGTAGATGCTTTTGAACTAGAAATCTCTCTTCCGTAACACCTTCCTTATAAACCAGAATGAATAGTATCTTAGCAAAGCTATAATGGCATTATAACAACTTGGTTTCAGCTAGCATTATAGTTTGTTTCCATTTAGATCTCACATCACTATACTTTGAGACTGTGGACTTACCTTATTCATTAACATTTTATAGGTACAAACAAGTCCTAATTTAAAACTGCAGTAAAGCTGATTTGACTGCTTCTCTACACATCTATGTTATTTGGCTAAAGTACTTAATTTCATTTTCTGAACATTTTTTCATCTCCACTTCTAAAATCTCTTCTTCATCTGCTTCTTGTTACCTTTTTCAGAACAAAGTGTTAAATTAACCTTATTTCACTCTTTATGCAGCTGAACTATGTATTTAATCAGGTAAGCCAGCCTGAACGCAGGAATTTTTCAGAGTGCATTAACTTTCTCCAGTTGTTTATTGAAAACCCTTTCTTGTTATGGGACAAAATAGGTGTTTTAATTACTGAAGAGTATTCCGAGGTCAAGCCTGTTTTATATAGTTAACGTAAAAACTTTGGTTTTTTCTTTTTCAAGTTGACTGAATAGCAGTGTGGGGGATAGGGTTAAGCTTGACATGTAGTGTGTCTTTATCCCACACTTGAACAGACGTTTCTTCATCTTTTTATCACTTTTCACCTTCATCATATTGATGAATTTGGACATAACCTAATTACCTCCAGTCATTCTTTTGGAAAGGGCACATGCTGGTAGCAGACAGCCTTATTTACTGCTGCTGTCCTTCAGGATGTTCCTGGAAGAGGATTTAACAAAGTACTGGATTTTTTTTCCAAAGATAGTTCTTGTACAGATTGGGGTCTATCTGTTGTCCTTGCAGACCACTGCTTTGCAGCATGATGGCAATTACTGGTGAGTTGAAATGTTACATGCATCTGCTCTGCCAGGTTCATGTATCCAGTATTAGCTGAACAAATAGTTCCTGCAGGGATAAATCTGTTGCTCTTTTATGAGCAAGACTGCCTCTGAAGTACCAAAAGGGACATGAGCTTTATTTTATGGTAGTTGACTTAAGCAGAAAATTATGACAGTATTTGTTTAAAACGGGAAAAAGTCTCCAGCTGTAGTTGGAGGGATGCTTGTCCAGAGGATGGATGGTACCTTGCTGAAAAGTGCTTCTTTCTGGGAGCTAAATGTTTATCCCACGTGCAGCAAAACCAGTAATATTGTGAAATCCATATGATGTTGATAACTCCAGTGGCATTATTCAAACATGAAATTAAAATTTTCTGAAATGCTTAAGGAAGTTACAAAAGCAAATCATGATCTCAAATCAAGATCCTAAGTTATTAACTTTGTAAGTTCAGCCCATGTAAATGATCAACCCAACTACTGTACTTTTCCTTTATTGACACTTTCCTCAGTTCAGCCTTGGGAAGTTAAAAATTTTCTTCTGCAACAGGCAGTACTAGTCTTGCATATTTTCTGTAGATTTGTGTCCTGTGTTTGCCCCATGCTGCCCAGTGAAGTGACATCATTTTCCCTTCATGTTTCTTATATTCTGACTGTCCTGTCCTTGGGGTTTTGATTTCCTCTTACCTAAGCCTCGAGTGGATAAGAGGAAGCAGCTGGTGAGATGTTTGAGCTCCACACAGGTTGGTTGCTGAGGTGGCAGTCAGACCCTGGCCATTGCTTTTCTCAGCAGCAGTTCTAATTTTCATCTGGTGCCAAGACCACTGGGGCTGTGGTCTTAGCAGTGCAGGCAGGAATGTCCCTTTCCACAAAACATGCAAGACCTCAGAGGAAAGGGAGAAATAACAAGTCTAATTTCTTGAGGGAGTAAGACTTAGAACTTAAAACCTTGTGATAAATAGGTGGCCTATCTGGAAAAATAAAGTAGCCTTCTTTTCAAACATCCATTCTCTTTTTTTTTTTTTTTTTTTTTTTTTTTTTTTTTTTTTTTTTTTTTTTTTTTAAGTGTCCTTGTTCTCAGGCCTCTGAGTCAATTTCTTTTGCCTTTCTAGCAGCACTACAATGAATTCTTTTTTTTTCTTTCCAGACAAGCTAGAAGAATTATCAGTTTTTATATTCTGTGATTATAACAGAGAACTGTTCTTCCCTGATGAATTGCATTGCCATAACAATAAGCTGATACCTCTGAAATAATTGAAATAATTAGTTTGTATCTCACTACTTTCAAAAGCTTTGGTAAGACAAGGTTGGAATGGGAACAATTAACATAATTTTCATGCACACTATTACTAGTAGTATGTTAATTCACTCTCAGGCCTTTGTGCTTTGAGAAACTGTTGAGTCAGTATTTCTGCAGCACAAAGAGGCTGTAGTATTTCAGGTGGATAGACCTTTCTGAAGCACAGTGACATAGGCTATACCAATTATTGCTGTGGGTTTGTTTTGCTTTGATTCTAAAGGAGGATTCTTAATTGTATAAAAACTAAAAGTTTCCATTGGCACCGCAGTGGAATCTGAGAATTTTTAACTAGTTTCCTTGAAGTTACTGGGCAGCAGTTTTTACTTTGGTGTGGGAATGTCAGTGTAACAATAACATTTTAACCTTAAGTTAGTAGGAATGAGAAGGAATGAGAATGCCAAGAAGTTACTTTCTGGTCGTTGTTCTTAATCAGAGGACAGTATTAATCTTTGCTTGTGAAAAAAGACCAGTTTTAATCTTTTTTCACTCCCAGTTCATTTTTGCAGTCTGGATTGGTTTTATTTATGATGTTAAATGCTGGTGTTAACATGAGCTCTCCTGTTGCAGAAGCTCTTTTCACAATACCTTTTGGCTTTAAGGACACTTTCTTTGTTTTGCTTTGGTGGGGGTATAGTAATGGCTTTTTCTTCACATGTCATTTTTTCTCCTGCACTTCCAGAAGTATAAATTCTAGTGAGCAGCTGAGATAGACCTCTTATAAACAGTTTGCTGCCTGAGCAGGGTGTTTCATCTTGGTACGAGAGCAAAGTGTGGATTATTTTCTGATACACCTGCTACTGATGTTGATAGTGCATGCACAGATGAAAATAGATCCCTCAATACAGGACCACTTGGAAAGGCAGTTTTGTCCTTTTTCTGTCAATAATAGCTTCTGTGGAATTCCAAAAGTGTAATTTGCTTTGTTTTACCATAATGTATTTAAAATATTCAGCAAATGTAATTAATGCTTGAGAAGAATTGAAGATCGCTGCTGGACAGTATGCTCCACTGAAAACCTGTGAATGTTTCACTTGGCAGTTATAGGTAGTCATGTCCCTAATGGCAGATGTAAGATGGTGACTTGTCTGGAATGATCACCTTAAGGATTTGTTTCTTCAATACCTTCTTTGAAGTGCCTTTGACTAATTTTTAGCATCAAAATTAAGTTGAGAATTAAATAAGTTATGTCATACACAGTTTGTGTCTGTCTTCATTTACCCCTCCTGTATGCTTGTAATGTAGCACAGCAGCACAGTTTACTGTAATGGAAACACTGGGGTGGGTACAGGAAAGTAAAAAAGCTGCTCTAGCTTGCTGTGTTTTCTGTTACTATACTTATGCTATGAATAAAAAGCACACTGCCTTGAAGATGGTATTCTTAAGTGTAAAATTAATCATAAGTGCTAGTACTACATTCACATAAGTGTTCCTGCTTTGTCCTGCTTTATCAGTGTCTTCACATTGTTACAGTGTCCCCAGTGAACTGACTGGAACCCATACCTCAAAGACAGAGCAGAACTGTTCAAACTAACTGCTTTTCTAAAAAAGGGTATTATTTCAGTGAATCAACTCTTAAGTATTGTGCTTTCTAACCTGGCTTTCTGCTACATATGCAAATTAAAAATCAGCAGTAGAGAATATTTCACTTCTACAGATGGGAAGTGTCCTTACCTGTGGAAAGCTGTTGTTGGACATGGTAGGTACAAACATGGTGCAGCTGTGTATGACCTGAGGTGTGCCTGAGTTGCCCTGCTAGACCCTGGGTTAATTAACTGCTTCATTTCAAAGTGCAAGAAGTGTGTGGCAACCAATTTGACTGCTCAAAAGCTAGAATATATTTTAGCTAAGGAGTGTCAGCCTATTGAACAGCAGATAAAAGCTCCCATAAGGTTTCCAGGCATAGGTTTTGCTTTTATGTGATGCTGCTGTAACTTTCAGCTGTCAGGATCACGCTGGATCCAGCAAATTCCAGGGTGATGAGAGCACTGGAGTAAAACAAAAACTACATCTACTCTGGAGAAAAACTGTTTCAGAGACAATTACAGGTTGGACAGAGAATGAACTGAGACTGGAGCTGAGGAGAAGGACTTGGGGGTGTTGGTTGAGGAGAAGCTTGACATCAGCTAACAGTGTGCACCTGCAACTGAGCTAGCAGCTGCATCCTCGCCTGCATCAAAAGCAGCATGGCCAGCAGGTTGGGGAAGATGATTCTGCTCATCTGCTTTGCTCTCATGAGACCCAACCTGCAGTACTGTTGTCTGTCCACTTTTGGAGCCCCCAACACAAGAAGGACACGGAGCTCTTGCAGCAGGTTCAGAGGTGGGCCACAAAGGTGATCAGAGGGTGGAGTGCTCTGCTATGAAGCCAGGCTGAGAGAGTTGGGGTTGTTCAGCCTAGAGAAGAGAAGGCTCTGGGGAAACCTCATAGAGGCCTTCCAGTACCTGAAGGGGCCTACAGAGAGGCTGGGCAGGGACTTTCCACAAGGCCATGGAGTGATAGGACAAGGGAGAATGGATTTTAACTGGAAGAGGGTAGATTTACATTAGACATTAGGAAGAAAATATTTTCTCTTAGGGCAGTGACACTCAGACACTGGGAGAGGTTGCTCAGAGAAGTTGTGGCTGCCCCATTCCTGGAAGTGTTCAAGGCCAGGTTGGATGGGGCCTTGAGCAGTCTGGTCTAGTGGGAGGTGTTCCTGCCCATGCCGGGTGGGGGGGTGTGGAATTAAATGATGTTTAAGGTCCTTTCCAACCCAAACCATTCTGTGATCATGCAGTGAAGGTTACCTCTCACTACCTGCTCCTTTAGAGAAAGTTTTGTTGGCTGAAGAGAATTTCCCTAGGGTTCCTCTCTGTGCTCTAGTGTTAACTAGAAATTTAAGTAAATACCTTACTCCCAGGGACTGCTAAGCTGCAGGGGAAATAAACCTGCATGTTGCTCATTCAGGTCTCACTGCACAATGTTTAGCAGTCTTTCCTCCTTTTTGACAGTGCCTCACTTTAATGAGGCCTTTGTATAGGTTCCAGAAATTTGATAGTGAGGGACAACTATAGGAGGAATAAGAAGATCAGAGCCCTGCAGTGAGCGTTTTCATTGTTCCACACAAGGTTGTTTAATACGGACTTGGGAAAAGCTGGATCATGGGATCATACTTTTAGGTGTCCTGTCAGTAGTGGGCATTTGTAAAGGGGGAAAAAAAAAACCAAACCACAAACCTCCCCCACATATCTGATGTGGTTTTGAGCCATGACCCCACACACTTGCATTTCTTCTTTCCAGACTCCCTCAGCCCCCTGTTCCTTTTTTGTGGTGAAGCTGCAAGCTATAATATACAGTCCCTTCTTTTCTTCCCCCTTCCCAAATGCTTTTCTGTAAGCTTTTTATTATTCAGGGAGGTTAAAGCCCTCAGGTGCTAGAGTCTGTGCTGGTACTGAAGTCCCCTGGTACTGCTTGGGGCTTCTCTGATGTGTTAGATGGCTCTGGGGATGAGAAAGTGTCAAATTTTGGCATATTCAAGATGTTACCTTCTTTGGAGGTGTGATTAGTCTTTTAAATAAATTTCTATCCCCCCCCCCCCCATCTTTATTTCCTTTCTTTTTCCTGTCAACAGTTTCACCTTCTGCTCTGCAAAGTGCTATTTGAGAATTTGATGCCAGATGGATCTCTGTCATTTTCACACTCAAGGTGGCTGCGCCTCACTTCAGGTCTCTATGTGAAATGGTTTGCTGCCTTCTGTAAAGTTTTACTAACTTACCATGTTTTAAAATCAGCCTGGATAGGTCACTATCAAAGGAAGAGTTGGAAACATGTCTTACCATTTGGTGCTTGAAATGGTGTATGAAAAAATGGTGTATGAATAATGTTTTCCTTAGAGAAGAGGTAAATCTTTGTAGAACATTCTTCTAGAAGAAATGTGAATTTTCTGGTTGTCCATTAAGTGTTGGTACAGTAATTATCTACTGTTTTTCTTTTGCACAAAGAAGTACAAAACCAAACTACTACACATGTGAACCCATCACTTCAGCATCTTGAAGTCTAAAAGGCTGGTTTGCTTCTTGGAATTTCTGATCTGGTTTCCAGCAACTCCTTTCCTTCTTCTGATTTCTTCCCCCTCATAAGGAAAAAATGCTAACCCCCTGCAAGAAAAGAAGCTTTCTCAGTAATTTCAGTCACCTGAAGAAGCAAATCAGGCTCCTGCTGCTGCTTTCCAGATCCATCCTAAGTTTTCAGAATTCCCCAGGAGCTCTGGATCCTGTACTGTCTCAGGCAGTCAAGGTCTTGAATCTTCCTCCTCTGTCTACAAGATGATTAAAAAGACATAAATGAATGCACTGTAGTGCCCTGCACCTTTAAAACCTCAAACAATTTCCCCCCCCCCCTTTCACTGTCCACATGTATTCTTAACTAGAAATGACATGAATGTTGTGCTCTTCAGTGTTGTCTTCCTGCTTCCTGCCTCTGGAGATGGAAAGCATAACATTTAAGACAGATGTTAATTTAGGGTCAAATCCTGTGCACTTGGTAGAAATCAAACCAAATAGATGTACCTATAATTATTTTTTTTAATAAATGTTTTCTCCAAACTCTCTAGTTCTACTGTGTTTGGGAGCATGACAAACCTTGTTAAATGTTTGTTCTCTGGCTATTTTGTTGCAACTAGAGAGGGTGGCTGTAAACCCATATCTCTCTTAGATGTGAGCACCCTGCAGAGATGCAATGTGCATCATATGAAAATTCCACCTGAGGGTCTGATATTCTCCAGGCATAGAAGAATGCTTCACCAGCACCAGTGGTTTAAGCATTTACCATTCAAAAAAGCAGGTTTTGCTGTGGATTGTGTTGAAATCATAGCTGAAACACATGATAAATGTTTCAAGGACAGGTCGGGCAATCGTGTCCAAAACAAATTTTCAGACACCTTTTAGAAAAGCAAACTCAGCTGTTCAGAAGCTGGGAGTGCTTCAATGTGAACAATGAAGCCTTTGTTCCTACTTGTCAACATTACGTTACCCCATTTTTTAGCAGAAGAATAGGTGGTGTCTGTTTACCCAGATTTGCTAGGCATCATTTGCCAGGCTAACCAACAGCATCCTGCTTTTAAAATATATCCCTGTCAGATAGCTTGGGCTTTATAAGCTTCACCTTTGTCAGCTTCCACAGGTGCATTCTGTGCATCTTGTTCTGACTCATCCAGGTAAACATCACTCAAAATGTGTCGGATGTCTTCATTTTAAGTGAGCTTCGTGATCACTAAGTGCAGAAATTGTCTTACCAAATATCAAAGATAGACCCAAATGTTCATAAATTCATGCCAGTCCTGGTGAAACAAGTCTAATGCTTCAGGTTTTGCTTTAAAACCAGCATTAAAAAAGTAGCATTTGGGTCTTACTAATCACTGTACACCTACTAATACTTTCTTCAGAAGAAAGAGATTCACAGGCCCATTATTATTTTATATGATCCTACTGTAATTGTAGAAAAATCCCATTGTAAATGCAGTCATAGCAATCATGCTTTGACCAACAGTTCTTGTCCAAGCTTTCAGTGGTAGTGACTGAAAACCAGTACATTATAGATGTATGGTAGCTCTCTGTTTTGATCTGATCTCTGTTTTGATCAGTCCTGCATCAAAAATTTTCAGTACTGCGGAATAATTTTGGGGGGAGATAGAGTTGTGGATTTTATGTATATTTTCAGCAAAGCTTTTTCAAAGATCCATATGTACTAGTAGCAAAATCAGTCCTTGTGAACTTCAAAAAAGTGGAGTGAGCATGAGGTGCCCTTGCTCCTGACATCACTAAAATGAGGGAACTGTTACAAATGCTTAACAACATGGAAAAAAATGAAATCACAGTTGGAAAAACGATGCATTTAATATGTCTTATTAGCCAAATGAATTTGTGGGCCCAGGGGAGAGTGAGAAAGTTATTGCAACATATAAATGAACCAAAAATGTTGGCTGATCCCATGGCTTTTGCAATCAAGCAGAGCTTAACTGCATACATCCAGCTAGACAAACTATTTTGACTTCTAAATATAAAATTGTGTACTGTAGAAGTCTCTAAGATGAGCACAAGAAAATGGTAATTTGGGGAATGTGGATGTCTCACAGTAATGTATTTATCAGTATTAGCAGGGACATTCTAACGTGATTGAAGAGAAGATAAACCCTTTTGATTTTACATTTTTGTATTATGCTGCTGCCAGGATCACTGAACCCCAACACCTGTTTGAGCTGGAGCATCTTATCAAAGGAAGGCATCTTTGTGATGGATTTTCTATGTACAGCTACAATGCTTCACACTTCCAGCTGCTGGGCAGCACATTCTCTATTTAATATCTGCCCAAGCCCTTCATCTGACTGCTCTGACTGTCCTCAGGAGCTCTGGGCTCTTCAAGGTGGTGAAGTTTGAGGATGAGGCTGACTTGCAACCTCCTCTGAGTGGTAATCCTGGATGGACTAGATGACTTCTGTGGTCTTTTCCTACCTGAGTTACCCTACAATCCTAAGATCTTTTGTCAGCTCTGCAGGGAGATGTTTTGGCACCAGCATGTTTTTCTTTCAGATTCTCCTGGTCCTTGCTGCTGCTTTGCTGCCTTCCACAGCCTGGGGAGCTCTTGCCTGCCCACTGGCAGCACTGTGTCCTGCCCATCTCATCCTTCACATGCTTCCACTTTTTCCTTTTCCTTGCTGAGGAACTGTGTGGTGGGAGTTGTCTTTATCATTCTAAACAGGACTACACAAAGTATTTCTTATGTAAATTTTACAGAAGGGTAGTTGGACTATTCTCTTTCATCTCAAAGCTAAAGTGCACAATTTCCATCATGGGGGGAAATGACTCCTGCTGCATTGTACAGGTGGCTAGCTACAGACTGAGTTTTCCCTCTTTCCAGTGTTGTATCTTGGTTAATCCACACAGATTTTATGGGTGTAGAGGTTCCTTTCTGTCCCTGTTCCACAGTCATGCCTGTTGCTTGCTGAACTTGGAGATCATGTTTCCTTGGTATGCAGAGCTGCAAGGTTAACTCTGGTATTGGCACAGTTCCTTTGGCTGTTTCAAGAGCTTCTCATCTCTGACAGCCAGCAGGTAGCTGCTGTTAAAAATATTATAGGCAATGTGAGAACTGGATCTCAAACAGTGTTTTCCATGTGTAAATCATAAAGTGTCTTCATAGAGGCCAGTGCTGCCTGCAGCACCTGGGTGTGACTTAAACACAGTGCTTGAGAATTACTTGTTGAATTCCTAAGAAGCAAATCCATAAAGAACAGGAAAAAAATGCAGCAAGGCAGGAAACACTCCCACGTTGTACAGTTCAGCATTATGCTGGTACTTAGCATTTCACTGTTGTTTCACAAATTCATTTGTTCCGTGTTAGAGGAGGAAGCAAGTTGGTTAAAGAAAGCACAGCTAAAGAAATGCAGTATCCAAAACATTAACACCAGGTGTCCAAGCAAATCCTTGCCCCACTCTCTGATGCCCATCTGGCAAGTAAAGAGTCTGAGGGCAGATGGAGGCAGAGACCAAGGTGTGCTACTAGCAAGTCGTGTGTCAGCTTACACTAGAGAGTAAGAATGATCCTAATGGAATGAGTTTTATCTCACAAATAACTTCTAGATCTGATGCTCTCTCCCATTGCTTCTCTTTGATTAATAGGTGCTACTCATTCAAAAGCTGGACGGGTCTCTTATTACAGAATTGCATGCTACAAAGAGCAGTGTAAGGTACATAAAAGTAAAAATATTTCCCTGTAGAGATTATATGTATTAAAAAGAACCAAAAAGGCAAGCTTATTTAGAGCAATAATTTTCCACTCTGGGCTGTAACATGAGAAAGCTTTACAGAGAAGAGGTGTGTTGGAGTGTTGGTAGTTTGAGCTAACTGGAGGGGTAGGAAGGTTCTTCAGCTTGTGTCGGGCTAGGTGTGTTAAGGCACCATCCAAAAGCAAACACTCAAGCCTTTCCTTCTGCCTCTGGCCTCCTGCACCTCCCTGCACACCAGTTCCTGAGCTCTGGAGCCCTTAAATCAGTGGGATAAGAAATCTGGCAGAGAGTAAAGGCCACTTCTGGGTAATTGCTTCATTTCCAGCATGGCATGTTCTCCACCTGGCTTTGTAGTGGAAATACAGCTTTGAGCCAGGGACTCTCATTTACCAATGCTGCTACTACACTTCCCCAGGGGCTTGGATTTCCAGAAAGTGCTCCTAGGTTTAACATTTATTGCCAGATGCAAATTTGCTAGATATTGTAATGGTTATGGGTTATGTTACTCTTTGGCTTTCATACCACGGTATAGTGTGCATAAGTGCACTTTTTATAGTTATGCCCCTGCTTCAGTGTAAATACCTCATAAAACTTGTCCTTGCAATATCTGGCTCAACATCCTGGATCCATGATGTCCACTTTAAACATTAGGAGTAAGACAAGTGGAAAATTTGTCATAGAGACTGAGGTCCATGAAGTAGCTACAGCGTGTGGCCCCTAGGAAATGTAATTTTGTGAGATGAGTTAAGAGGTGCTTTAAAAGTCCTCAACCAGCTACATCCACTGAGCTGAATTTTGGAAATTGTTACTTTAATATGATTTGTAAAAACCTGTTGATATTTTGTTGTTTTTTTTACAGAAGCATTTTGATGTTTTCCTCCTGATGGCACTGCAGGATAAAGCTGTGGTCCTTGGGGCCCTGTAGTGGAGCTACATTGTTTAAGGTGCTGGGATTTCTTTTCACTGATGTATTTCTTTTCACTGCTTGACCTGGCGACCAGTATAACTTTCTGATTCCATGTTAACCTAAATTTGTGAAGTGAACTTTTAACTTACGGAAGGGAACCTTTGTTGGGTGATTTTTCTCCTCTTAAAAAGTAAAGTTTCAACCAGCTTATGAACTGTAATCAAATCCAGCACACTAATGAGTGTACCAAAAGAAACCTGACATGTATACTAAATTCTCGAGGATCCTTCTCAAAGAATGCTTTTTGCTCATGCAAGTTCACATACATGCTCCAGAATATCCATTGATTACCTTGACTTTTGGTTGACCATATTGTATAGTTCATCCAGAATAAAAAATGAAAATTTCTACTTGCAGATGTGATATTCCCTTCAGGCAGAATGCAATTCTGCCTCCAGCACCACCCTTGTCAGTACACTTTCTGCTTATTATGGTGATTTATGTATTTTGGCACCCTGTGCCTCAAGTTAAGTTATGATCTGCACAGTTATGTAGTGTGCAGCCTGATAGAGTCTCAGTCATAGTTCTCTAATGGTCATTGCAATAAAAATAGCAATTTTCGAAACCATATTTTATATGTGAAGCTCATTATGCTTGAATTAATTGGAAAATACAGCATTTCTGGTCAGCAGAAATATATTTTACCAATTAATTTACAAATATAGTTAAAACTGATGGAAGCCGTCCTTGGAGAAAACATGATGCACTAGGGAGTTGTCCTGGATGAAACAAGAAGTAGATGAAATTGCCAATTATGTCATGATGGTAATTTAGAAGAATTACTAGCTATTTGCTTTCCATGGAAAAACTGCATCAAACTGTCCCCAGCCTCCATCCCTTGCCCTGCTCTCCACACCCCTGCCTGTGTGCTCAGCAAGGCTGGGGCACCCCTGGGCCAGAAGGAAACAACCACACTACAAAACACCTGAAATCCCTCTCCAAATCCCTGCTTTTCACACAACCAGCTCTCCCCTGCAGCTCCTCTTACCCAACTCAGCTGCTCAAGGGAATGTGCCCAGGCACATCCTGGGCCTGAGGGCTTTTTTGAACAGTTGCTCATTTATTTACTGCCCTGTCATGTCTGGGTTTGTTTTTTTTTCGTTTGTTTAAGGTCAGGATAGATTTAAGCTGCTGAGATAGGAGCATCAGCCCAAACACATTCATCAGCACCTGGGATTAGCTGAGATGGCAACAATTTTAAAGCTAATCCAAAACTCTTCTGGGGTGATCAATCACAAATTGAGCCTTGTGGTTGCCAGTTTTATTCTTGTCAAAGCTCTTATCTACCTTATTTTCACAATAAGAAATGGTTTTCTTTGTCAGCTGTGTAGATGTCCAAGAGATTCCTTTTGCCATAACAATAAAATGCAAAAATGTCCCTTTTCCCTCCCTGTCCACATGTAGGGAGATCACACCTGCAGAAACCAGAGATTGTGAGACAAGGAGAACCCACATGTTCTTCATCTTAGAAATTGCTCTAAAACAGGTCTTATGAAGGCTTATAAAGCCAGAATAGAAAGTCTTTATGGATCATGTTTTAGAGCTTTACCCACTTATATATATTCCTGGTTAGAAAAAAAAGAAAGCCGATCTTGAGTAGAATTTGGCTCAATATCTGGGTTTCATTTATCTCTGAAGCTTAGAGCTGATTCTGTCCCTAATAAAAGATAATATAATTCTCGTGGAAGTAAAGACTCCTATATTTAAGGCTCTCCTTGGTAAAAATCAAGTAGCTAAATATAATTTAGATTTCTTTGCCTAGTCATGAAGCATCATAGTTGAGATGTCTGCTTACATTTACCCGTGAGATTTCAAAACCTTCATCTGCTGAAGATTCAGCTTCAGCAGCAGCTGCAAGAGCTCTGCAACTGGGAAGGTAACAAGTCTGAGGAGACTGAAATTATGACAAAGGATGATTGATAAGAAGCTGCAGGAGGAATAATTGTAGACAACTGGAGATGTCAAAGATTTCATTGCTGGACCTACTGTATCTCATGTGTCTGGAGACCTTAGCAAAGTTTCTCTTCTCACAATTCCCAGCCCACACACCTGCCTATGGAGACTTCATCTCTTCCACTGAGAGGTGGAGGAAGAGGAGTTATATTTTTAATAAAAGACCTTTTTTTAAAAATTCATCAAGTACCCATGAGCTGAATACCTTTGCAAGCCTTGAGAAGGGTGTGCTCTATGTACAGAACAGCTAAGAAAGCATCTAAGGGAGAAAAAGAGTAGGAATGCTGTTATAAATCTATACTGTCCATAGAATTTTTCTTTAAAAGAAGTGGATGCTGGTCTCAGCCATGCTATCAGAAAAGTCTTTTTTTAGTTACCCCTCAAGGAATGTCTTTGACAGCAACTTCCAAATGAGGCAATATGGAAATCATTTTTCTAAAGATGCTGGAAATTTTGGTGCAAGAAATGTTGGATATCTTCAGTCAATTTAACACAAAGGAAATGTGAAGAGGTAAAAGAAATGGAGGAGTACAGGCAGCAGGACAGGCAATGAACAGGCAGCATTATTAAACAGTCTGAATGGTCCCTAGGGACAAAAAGCGACTGAACTGGGTTAAGGAAAAAGATGGATTCATTTTGATAGTTGTTAGCAAGACTTTGGTAGAGTTTCTCAAAGTGAAAAGCTGCTGCTACTCTGCAGTGAAGAGTGGTTTTTTTTTTGTTAATTATTTGAGTATTAAAATTGTTTTGCAGGATGTCAGAAAAATAATTCACCTCATAGTGATAGCTTTAGACAAAAAAGAAAATCTCAATTTTTCTCAGCAATTTTTAACTTTTATGATTTATAGCATTTGGCTTGGTCTAGCAGAAGATTTAAGGATTTAATGATTAAACCATTCTTTCTTTTAAAATTTGCCTTTGATGTAAATAAAGGGTTTGTTTGCCAGTGGAAACTGTAACACTTTCGGTTAGCAATGATGTTTTATGGGTTTTTTGTAACTTGAGGATAAAGCAGTGGACAAGAGGTGCCCTCTCCTAATTTAGTGACCCATGAGACTCTTGAGGATGCAGAGCTGGGTGAGCAGACACAGGAGCCAATGCTGGCACTCAGTGCTGATACAGATGTAAAGAAGAATTGTCCTTTCAGCAAGGACTTATGTGCTTTTCAAGGGTTTTCTTAATATTAGAGCATACATTCTGATTTTGCAGTCTGGGGATCCACAGAAAGACCTACATAGAAATGGATGCTTATTTCAGTATAATCTGATTTGAAAACCTTACAATTTTTAAAAAGTTGTATAGTATAGCCTGCATTTTTGATTCTTTGCTATTAAAGGTTTCCACATGAAAGTGCAAAAGAAAGCAGCAACCTTCTGGGTCACACTAGTTTGATCACATTAAGAAGATTACTTGTATATTAAAGAGTAACTGGATTTTTTCTTAAGCACTGTTACATAGCAGAAAGTGTCACTATTTGCACTTATTAAAACCTGTCAACTTTACCTGAAAGTTTTGCATTAAAATTACAGAAGATACTATTGCAAACTCATAAGGTACATCTTCAAATTTAATCTCAAATTAATTATCTCCAGTATTTCTCAGACAAGACATCTCTTTGTCTGGAGAACTGGATATGAAGACAACAGCTGATCCCTTTCCTGAAGCAAGTGCCCATGCATGGAAGATTAGAAGAGATTTGAATAATCCTGAAGATATAGACTGGATTTGGGACCAAGCCTAGAAAAAGGGTCTCTCAAAACATCTTTCAGTCTTGACAGTACATTAACATTATACTTAGTATGTTTTAAATTTTGAATCTTTGTGTTTATTCCTGTTTTGGACATCTGTTCACTTTTAGTCTCCAGCACACTGATATTCTCAGGATAATGGCACTGACTTTACTGCTACTGAACAGCAATTTGATTCTTTCCATGATCTTTTTGCACCACTTAAATTAAAAACTTTCAAACTGTACCTCAAGCATGTCTTTCCATGGAACTAGGTTTGCATCCTATCTGCTGCAAACAAGTTTCTCTGCTTGTTAAATGCTATAATTTGCTTACACATGGGGGAAAGAGTTGCTCAAGCAATTGTTCAAACAAATCAGGAATTGTCCATAGTGCTTATGTAGTTACTAGTTTTTTGTTTGCAAAGAAATAACGATGCATAACTCTATCAGATATTGCTCTCCTTTTTAATCAAATGCTCATAATTTCAGATTTAATGGTAAATTCATATAGGATTATGGCTAAACATAGGAAGGATAAACATAAACAGAATAGAATATAATAGAGTGAAATAAATTTTTTTAACAGAGGCCCTGAGAAATTGAAAGGTACTTACTAGTTTAAAGGACATAAAGAATCCTGGTTTAGTGTAATTCTGAATCCTGCCTTTATAACTGAAAAGATTATATTGATGTTAATCCAAATGTGCTTTAGTAGGGGATGCCCCCTCACCCACCATTACCTATAGACATGGTAATACATTCCAATGAGGCATTCTAAACAAATCACTCTGTCTACAGACATCACACACAATGAAAGCCAGATTTTCAAACCAAGATGACAAAAAACCCAGTACCAATTGCATGTTTAGATATTTAAAGAGCAGCTCTGTAGACAGAGAACGCAGGAAAACAAAATTTAAGGAAATCTAGTAACTATTCTGGGGAAGGGAGTGGGGATTGCTTGTTGTTTTTTTTTTAGTGCAGAAGAGAAGAATATTTATTGCTTCCCTTTCTGGGTTGTTGCTACCTGTGTTTGCAACACCATTAAGTGGTAATCTCCAGTAGCAGTTACATTGAATAATAGGTTGACAGCTGGACAGGTTTGCTTCTAGATAGGTCATCAGATGGATGCAATCCTGATTCACTACAAGCAGAGGTGGTGACAGGGGCATCCTGAGCAGATGGCAGCTCAGTACGTTTGGCCTGGGGTGGACTCAAAAAAAGAGTCAAAATCTTATACCTTAAAATTCTGTCTGGGTCAGATGCTGAGAAAAAAGACAGAGATTTCTCTAGGAAACTTTTGCTAAACAACATGTGAAAAAAATACCATGATCAGCAAGTGGATTCAGAGCTCCTTCTAGTGATTACTGAGTACATTGCCATAATTTTCTGACACTGAGAACTGAATGAAAGGATAAAGTAATGCATTTGATTTAGTTACTAAGATGAATTCATTGAACTGAAGCAAAATTTCAGTCAACACTTGGTCTATAATAAAAATAAAAAATGAAAAGAACTGTGGGGTAAAACAGTGATGCTTAACATCTAGTACACTCACTGGGAGTGATCTGTCACCTTGAATCTGTCAAAAATGGAAAATGGCTGGCAGGAGAACCAGGCTACTGGTTATTCATGGGAATAATCAAACATATGCATGTTATGGTCCTCCAAAGATCTTTATAGATGAGGAATCCCTTGAGTACATCTAGATTTTCCCAAAGTTTTGTTAGAGGAACCACACCCTGTTAATACGATTGTGTCCTTGCCTGTATCCAGCCAAGTGACAAACTCCACATTGTCCTGTTTCTAGCTAGCAGCCAGCTGCTAAGCACTAGAAATTTAGAGTTTATCTTGATCAGAGCATTAAGAAGCCAACTCTGCTCTTCAAATTAAGACTATTATATAAAAATTTGACTTTTTAGTGTTTTAATATATTCAAGAAGATTTCCAGGTATCTTGGCACATTACAGTACAAATGACTGCATTAATCTCACACACTGAATGCCTATTGAGAACAGGAAAGAATTCAATACCATTAAATATCTTCCCATTTAAAGGCTACCACTGACACACTTGGTCAGTTTAAGAAAACTTTTCAGAGTCTCTGGGACTCTGAAAATTGCAGTTCAGGTGAAATATAAATGTGCACACAATTGATCAAATCCATATTACATTTCTTCTCCAGGCCTGCAAAAAAGGCTGTGTTTGCTTCTGAGAGAAATTCAATGGTTGCTAAGATTTAACTATAACCATTTCCAGCTAGAACCACCTGTAAAGCATCTAGACACTTAAAACTACTCCTATCTGAAATCATTATCGCATTCTTTATAAGGTCAGCATCTATAAATCCAGGTTTACTGGATTTACTTTTGCAAATGGTACAGAATGTAAAAATTAACCCTCAGTGTCACACAGATCTGCCTGGAGGCATTGCAAGCCCCAAACCTAAACCAATCACACCTAACAAGGGAGCTCTTATTCAAAGACATTCAACTGAATTTTCACAGTGAACTATTTAATTACGAATCATATTACATAAAAAATAATCAATAGGATTAATATTGGCTAATTCATTTACTCCCCTACAGTAAATCAGTAATATATAATTAGCTCCAATCTGTTTTCAATTAATATTTCAAGATCAGCATTGTGGTCCACTACGCCCATTCCACCCAGGTACAGGGGTTTATACATCAAATATTTCAAGAGCTTATGTAACAGATTTTAGAGGCAAGCAATGTTCAGTTTTTATCATTGGTTATTTTTAGACAAAGCAATATTAACTCCCTTGAGAGTTACTACTGACAGACTGTAAAGGTGCCAAATATATTACTCTAATACTAAGACAGTGGCTGAAAATAACAAAGATCTAATAAGGGAACTAAGGTGATCTCTTGGTCTAAGCAAGTGACACATTATTTGCATATTAAAAGTGAATGGTGAAATAAATAATATTCAAATAAAGGCACACAACTTTAAAAAATATTTGAGAATTGTTAAATCTTTACTTACTGGGTAACTGATTCCTTCTGTAGGGAGCATATAAATCTCTGAATCAGTCATTTTAGATGAGTGACTATTAGTATCTTCAGTAGTAATTCCAGTTTCTGGACTTGGAGATGGAGATAAAACATATTTTCTGGTGTAGAGGTCAGACACATTCTCACAGATTTTTGTGATCAGTTGATTTTCAAGAGCTGAAAAGATTCACAAAATTATGAAATTTTTAAGGGTAACCAAGAAAAGTCATAATGATTCATCATAGCTTTTAGTGTGGTGTTCACCCTAATTCTTTAATGAGAGTGAGTTGTGAAAACCATCTTCTGAAGTTACATTAGAATGCAAAAGAGAAATAATAGAGTCATTTACTGGTTTATTTGATTTTAAGACTTTTTTGTTGTTCTAAAAATATACAGATAAAACATACTAGTCCTATAAGGGCTAGTCTGCAGTTAGTCTAGATCAATGTACTTTTTTAACATGTGTCATTATAAGTGTTCTCTGGATTTTCTCCTGTTTCCAGCTGTGGCCACAGGATTTTTTTCAGGACTCATTTTGAAATACAAAACATACTATCACAACCCATTACCTTGTGTGCTGCTCTACCACTTTCCCCCCAGGATCAGGATGAAAGCATAGTTTTCCCTATGGCTTTCAGAAAAAAAAAACAAAACACAAAACCCACAGAAAAAAGACAGCTTGCACGAGGGACTCCAAAGCTGACAGAAGTTACATGAAATTGGGAAAGTGACAGAGATGTTGTGTCAAGGTGGAAGGAAACCTGTACCTCTCTGGGATGAAACCGTGGCAAAGCACAAAAGAATTGTGAGGGGAGGCTGATGCAAGCTCTCCCAAAGGAGGAGTGCCCCAAAGGACACTTCAGCTCAGAAAACTGATATTCATTGTGTTTTAGTGTTTCTGCAAGAGGTAAAAATTTGGCCAAGCTTCATTTGGCCAAAGAAGAATAGAAAAGTTTAATTTGATCTGCATCCAGAAGAGAAACAAGCTGCCAGTCAGCTGGCTACCTTGCCTTGCTATGGAAAAGGCCAAACTATTATTTGCTTATTTCAAGTTTCTTCTCCCTAAGGTAGTTTCTTTTACCTGAAAGCGTCATGAAGTCACCTATCAGGTAAACATGTTCTTCATCAGGGTCTGTTGCAATGAGCTGCATTTCTTTCAGAAAGTTGATAATGCCAGTGCAGGTTGTAGCTTGGTTGGCTGTTACCTTGTCAATGACTGTTTTCATAAAAGTTGATAATGAAATTTAAATGACAAGATTGTACCTGCACAACTCATGGAATGCTATGGAAACACCACCAGCTGAGTTTGATCCACCACGTCATTATAGCTTTGGCTTCAAACCAAAAGATAAAGACCTTCCATAGCCAAAGCACATGTTACTTCCCCACATCCCTAAATTCTACATTCTTACATTACAAATATGTCTCTGTCTGACAGTGTGTGTTGCTGGACCCTCCTCTGGAAAACTTCCATGATGAAACAGAGCTCTCTACACTTCTAAAATATTCTAAATATTCCAAAATATTTAGGTCTTTATTCATAGCAGCACCGAAGTAACATTCAAAACTGTGTGTATCTATACAGAGACAGGTAGATAGGCAGATAGATTGATAGATACATTGATTGATTGATCAATTGATTGATAGATGTATATGTACATGTTGAGCATATTTTGACTAACCTTTGTCTTTTTCCAGGAACTGAAAAAATATTATATGATCAATATATATTTTCATGTATCATCATAAAAATAGAAGACAATGAAGCTAGAATCAGAGCAAATACTGACAAAACAAATTCCAAAGGGATTGTTGCTTTTCTGGTAAAGCTTTTATGAAAAGTAATTCCATGATGAACAAAATAAAGCTTTTCTGAAACACTTTGTCAACAAGATACATTATAAGGATTTTATTTATTGTTGTTTCAGTATGCCACTATTTTCCAACAAAAATATATTTGTCAGTGAATTCCCCTGTGGCTTATAATGTCTACAGCTAACTGCAGCATAGAGAAGCATCTTTCCTTACTCAACAGTGCCCCTCTTTCTGATCACTCATAGTTTGATAATCTGGAGCTGTAGAGCTGAGAACAATCCTCCTGGTCCAGGGAAATATTCAATCATATGCTCAACTTTCAGCACACTGATTTAAGACAGATAGGAGAAACTTGGTTTGTTCTTCTCTAGAGCCTCCAGCTTTAATAATTTTCTTCCACACATTTATGACAGGCAATTTATTAGCTTTAAGTTTTCAGAATATGTTACCATGTTTGTGGTTCTCTTTATAAAGACAAAAGTTGTGGTTGGGGCTAGAACTGGGTGAGTAAAAACCTGATGAATAGTATGTGGAAAATTGGCTTATTTCTTTTATATTGTTGTATGTGCTGATTGAATTATCTTGACATGGGAGATCTTTGTTACTGTCTTTTACAAGGGCATTCAGAGAAAACCCTGGCTGTTTTCCTTGGAGTATCCTTTAAGCCTGAGTACATCAGTAAGAATAAAAGGAGAGCAATCAGGTTCCTGCAATTCTGAAAACTCAGCAGCTAAAATAAATATTACAAACCTTATAAACAAGAAACTTCGTTATACAGTGATTATTTGCAGGAGTTCATTGACTCAATGGCAAAGAGAAAACCAGACAATGCATATCCACAAGAGACAGTTTTGAGAAAAAACTGGACAGCGATCCCATTAATCCATTAAACTGGATTACCTTGCTTCCTTGTATGCTGTCACCAGGGGGCCCAGGTGGACCAGGCAAACCTTTCTGTCCCATAATACCCTGTAATAGTCAGAGGGGCAGAAAAAGCAGAGTTAGGAGGCAAACTTTACCCCTGGTAACACTAAAGAAGTAATCTCAAAGTCACCGAAAGCAAAAAGTTAAATCATGTCAAAGACTCCTCTGATTCTTCTTTTTGGTTTATGGTTTCTGATGATGGGCTTTAGTAATTATCCTCAGCAAGTTCCCAGGAAAGCAAAGGAACAATTAAGCTGAAAATAACTACAGAAAAAAATGTATTTATGTTACAGTGTGGTATTTCCCCCAGATTTTCCTGCACAGAAATCAACAGAAAATGTCTTTTTACAACAGCTTCATATAATCCACACAAGGGAAGCACAACAGTAGAGGCACAAAGGACCAGAGCAATAAAACCCAGTATGAGTAAACCTGCCAGGAATGTAAGCTACCTCTTGTGCTCCATGGAGAGATGCTGAGACCTTGTGGTGCCAGAGTCTCTGGAAGCACCAGTCATTCAGAAAATCAAAAGTGAGAGAGGAAGAGAGAAAAGCCAAAGCAGCTCCTGTTGACTTGTGTCGATACAGTCAAAGTCAGGGAAAGCCCTTGTGCTTTGGAGACAAAGCAAGGCAAAGTCAGGTATACATCCAAAGAAAATCTTCACACCCTGTTGCTCTTTGCACCTCTATTACAAGTTGGTAATAGCAATGTTTCTCCATTCAGATACCAGTTTATTCAAAATGGCAGGAGAGACTTGTGCTAGTCTCTGCCAAGGAAATCATAGAAACCATTGCAAAGGCATATATATTTTTAACTTAAGTTGAAGTGGAGAAGTGTGCACAATAGTTCTCCTCATTGTCTTGGTAAAAAGAATTGATTGATACACCTATAATAAAGAAATCCAGACATGTATTAAGGTTCTTTTTGCAGCAGTACATCTTTTTGGAATTGTAAATCACTTGAGGTTCTTTTTGCAAAAATTGCAAACATAAAATTCACATTTAACATATTTTCCACCTCAAAAGAATCTCTTGAAAATGGAATAGATTCAAACAGAAGAAATGCATCTCTGAGCTAATTTATCAGCCTGATAGTTCTGTTCAATTTCCAGCTGTAATCTCATAAAGTTTAGCTGCAAATGCAATTTTTATCCAGTTATTATTCTTTCCTTATCCATTTTGATAGCAATGTATGGTCAGTGCCCATGTTTTTGTGCTTGATTTCGTTTCCAGTTGCAATGATGTAAATCAATAACTGATACAGATATTTTTATGTCTGAGAGAACACAGTCAATAGCAGCCAGCATCACAAAAGAGCACAAAAGCTTCAAAATAGCATTGTACCAACCCTGGGACCAACCACTCCAATTCCCTGTGTTCCTGGGGGCCCAGGATAGCCCCTCATTCCATGGTCTCCCTGAAAACAGTGACAGAAATGTCAGTAATTTATCACCTATTAACTTTTATGTCTTTCATCAACTTAAGAAGAAGTCAGACAAGCTACTGAGCTTAAAAAACAAAACAAACAAATGTTACAAATATAAACAGTCACTTTACAGATAGATATATTACTTTTAAAAAGACCATAATGCAGGCACCTTCATCATTTAAGCTCTAGGTGAAGAATATTAAACCTTTATCAAATTTCCACGTGATGTTACTACTCATAAACTTATCTGCTACAGGAGAAAAAGAAAAGCAAGCTCATTTGGAAATACCACCTTTCTCCCATCCCATTCTGCAGGGGTTTCCCAGGATGGCCAGGGAGCTGACTACTGGGGCACAGCTCTAGCAAAGGCTGTACCTGCAGAGGGAGCAATCTAACCAGGAGACACACACATCCCATCACATCAGAGATCACTCTTCAGTTGGGGCAAGTGAAAAGAAACAACATATCAAACCGATTAAAAAGGAAAGAAACAAAGTACAGAATATTTCCTTCTGACTTCCTTTACCTTCTGAGAAGATGTCTCATCTTCTTTTAGATGAAACTCCCAATGTTCAATCTGTAGTGAGAGCTCACTCCAATTTGTGGTTTTTGTATGTGTCTAGGATGCTCCTATCTAAATCCTTGACATATGAGCTACTTAGGTATATGTATTAGGGCACAAACTATGCCCAGGTTTGATGGATTTGTAGAGGTGAGAACTCTGAATCCAAAGGCAAAGGCCTAGATTGATCTTATATGCTTTCTTCTTGATATAACATTTGGCTTCTGAATTTGTTTTCAATTCCTCTTTCTTCCAAAGCACTGGAGACTGGCCAGTTTGAGTCAGGACATAGGCATGGCACATGGATGCTCTTAGCTTTTAATGGGTGTGTAACTCTGATTGCTCTGTGCAGTCAGGGAGGAATTTCCCCCTCAGATTTGATCAGAGGGGGGGGGGGGGGGTTGTTGTTTTCATCTAGTCTAGAAAGGGGAACTAAAAGGGAAACTAGAGGAAAAGGAAACTAAACAGACAGCTACTCTCTTTAGCAGCTTTCTTCAGATGACCTAAGGCAACGCCCTTGAATTTTTTGCCTTAATTTCTTTTTCTTTCCAAATACTAGCTACAAACTCTTAAAGATTACAGTCTTAAATACTGGAAAATACTCTCCGCAGTCAGATGAATGACAGCTCTTCCTGATCTTTTAAAGCATGTCTGGTTTCTCAATTCCTTCTGTAGTGCATTTTCTTACATTTATCTTATTACTAGGAAATACCAGAAGTCTAGGCATATGTAGACATGTTCCTATTTAGTTCCATCTATTATCAAAGGAATATTGTCCCCACAAAATGTAATACAATCTTAAACTGTTTGTAGGAGAATTCTTCATAAGCAGAAGTTGTGTGGAGCACCCAGAGCTTCCCTGCCCCAGCCTCCTCCTGAAACCTGTCAGAGATGCCAGACTTTGTATTATAAGCATGTTTTTTAGGAGATCCCAAGCTGCTATGGCCTTTGAAAGAGTCTGTAAGCCACTGTGATGGAAGCTGACCAGGAGGTTATGAAACAAGTAAATGATTCCTTATGGTCCAGTATCCAACGTTCCTACAACCTGCTCTTAGGCCAGCCCTGACCTAAAAGAGTGTAAAGGTGACTTAAAGTCATCTGTCTTTTCCTCCCATGGGTAACACATTCTCACACAGGGTCATTGCAGGTGAAGGTTCGAATTTTAACCTCACATGCTTAGTTAATACCAGATGTCTCACTGAAAAGCTCTTTTATAGAGCTTTATAGTAATCCTCAGGGTTTCTATATTTCTCGGCTTAGAGAAAAAGACTTTTATTTTACTTTATGAGTTGTGAAGTAGAGCAGTTCTGTTTGAGGTGTGACACTAAACTGTCCTCCAGTGAATTAATTTCAAGAAGGATTAGTAGTGTTCTTTGATGAAGCCTAATGTAATTTCTGTGTTGTGCTTGTAGACAAGCTTGTCACCATCAGCAAAACAGTGAACTGGAAAAACACTACTACAACAAGAAATAAAAAGTTGAGACAAGACAGTGTAAAGAATAGGATTCCAGTGTCTATTCCATACCACTTTTTCAAGAAAATTTGTTAAATAACCTGATGGTCATCTGAAAAAATAACTCTTGGCTTCCAAATATATAGAGCTCATGTACTGTGAAACGTGTCTATCTGATACTGAAACACAAATCAGACACTGCAATACATAGTGAGAGTGAGTGGATGGTATTTGTAAAAATATACTAAATGAAAAGACAGTGCACCTCTGCTTCCCACATTTTAGTTTGAATAGGCAGGGCCCAAGCTGCAAAAGTTATTTATATTGCAACTGTACCCAACCCAAATGTTCGTGCTCTAGGGACTATGCTAAGGGTTTTCATAATCCTTCTGCTATCCAGTTACTAAGAATGAAACCTGCTTAATTTCTAGTGCTGAGCTCTTGTTCTTGAATGTCTCTAACCCACCTCCTAGCTGGCAACAGTGCTTGTAAATCAATTTTTTATTATATTATGACATTATGTGCTTCTGTTTTAATGCTACAGAAAATAAGGTGCTGCCAGAATCCAATGCATCCCACATGTTCCAATTTTGTTTTCATGTGAATTTGACCTCTGATACATAAAATTCCTATCTAGCAGTGTGCACATATGTGAGCCATTTCTGCAAGTGGGGAGAACAGAGCTCTGATTCAGCTGAGTGGAACATTCCTATATAATGATACTCAAAGGAATTTCAAGTTAACTAGTGTGTAAATTTATGAGTCTCTTCTACCAAATAAATGTTCTTTTTTATATGCAGAGATTGTTGGTGGTTTTTTTTTGTTTGTTTGTTTTTTTTTTTTTTTTTTTAATGAGCAAGGAATGAGAGGTAGACAGTGCACTTACAATTTATTTGAAAAAAACAGAAGATTGTCCATTTTATGTACTTCGCAATTCAAGTGAATTGTTTTTCCTTGCAGCATCTTAGCTACCAGGAATTTATGTAGACACTAAGGATTCACAATTTTGTATAACCAAACAGGAACACATAATCTGGAAGGAAGATGAGATGTTTATATATTTAATTTCTTATTTTTCCAGTGTACTCTGCTCCAAATTTTTACCAGATTTTTTTAACTCTTGATTATTTTTTAAATTTTCTGAGACTGTCAGATAAGCACTAGTCTCAGCAGCCAGATTTGATGCAAAATTTTAGATTTCATACAAAATTTGATGTAGATATGATTGTGCAGTTCCTCCTAGAAGAAGATGCCACTTCTGCATAACCCATGGATATGGTGCATTCTGAATGTCCTGCACAACTGGTTATTAATAGTAGAAACCTCTGCTTGATACGTAGCTTTTAACTCCATGTGTCATTCAACAAACAGTGCTACAGGTCAAAAAGCAATTAATTTGATGTTTTTACATTGTGTGCAATCTGAGGAGACCTTCCTGGTCTGCACCTCTGGACTCATCATCTGCTGGGGGTGGAAGTAGTTCAAGAGCATCTCCAGACCAAATCATCTACTTTAGCTTAATCAGAAAGGCATCCAGTTCCTGCATCACAGCATCAGTCAGACCTCTTTTTTTGTCCAGAACCCAAAGCACAGCACATTTCCAGTCCAACCTAAAACATCCATGCAGAAGACCTGAGAAGACTCTTAAGTGCTTGTGGCAGCAAAAACCAGACTGACTGCAGATCATAGAATCATAGAATCATAGAATGGGCTGGGTTGGAAGGGACCTCAGAGATCATCAAGTCCAACCCTTGATCCACTACCCCTGTGGTTCCCAGCCCATGGCACTGAGTGCCACATCCAGTCTCTTTTTAAATATCTCCAGGGATGGAGAATCCACTACTTCCCTGGGCAGCCCATTCCAATGTCTGATCACCCTCTCCGTGAAGAAATTCTTTCTAATGTCCAACCTAAATTTCCCCTGGCACAACTTAAGTCCATGCCCTCTTGTCTTGTTGAAAGTTGCCTGGGAAAAGAGACCAACTCCCCCCTGGCTCCAGCCTCCTTTCAGGGAGTTGTAGAGAGCGATGAGGTCTCCCCTGAGCCTCCTCTTCTCCAGGCTGAACACCCCCAGCTCCCTCAGCCTCTCCTCACAGGGTCTGTGCTGGAGTCCCTTAGGCTGTATCACACCTGTACCACCCTGTTCTACTAACCTGAAAACACAGCTTTGCATCCATGTGGTTGATAATTCAAGCTAATTCAAGCTGCCTAATTCTGACAATTTTTGTGACAATGGAGATCACTTTATGGAAATGAGGAAGAAACTTTTAATTTACATGTATTTTTTCTTTCATTTTACAGCTTTTACTCCCTTCACTTTACAGCATTTTATGAACCATATTGTACTTCTATTGTTCCTGATTTGTGTTGAAACTTTCCTGATAATTTCACAGTCCAAGAATTGCTTGTCCCAGCAATTACATGAATACATGATGATTAAGAACAGAAGGGACTTGTGACTCAATTTTTCATCTTTCGTATAAACCAGGCACTATGATTTTCCTAGGTGGATTTATGTATATCTTGTACATTTTTTTACCACAAATTTGATTTTAAAAATTACAGCTGTGAGAAAATTCACTGTAATTGGTCTAGTGGTTTCCTTTCACTTAAAAAAAAATGCAATGTTATTTCCATTTTGGTTTTAAGTCAAATTTCTTTATATTGTACATGTATATTCTCACTGAAATTCTGATTTATATTTCTGGGCTTTGTAGTTTTTCAGCCATGACATCACAGTGGGAGACCAACTTATTTGATTACTTGACATGACCTTCCAATTTCTTTTCTTTGGGAAACACTACCAACCAGTATTATGCATTTAGAAAGCAAGAAGTTATTCCAGAGATATTGATGCCCCTAGACATTCTGTAGCCATAAATTACATTTTAATCAGTATCTGCCTTAATAATTTCATAGAAGATTCTTAGGGTTTGAATGAAATGTAGTACAAAGAAACATGTCTTTTAAGGCTATATTACATCAAGTTGACATCTCTATTTGGAAGAGATATGAGCTGATACAAAAAAATATGATGAGTTTAGCCATATGTATATGTAAGTCTATATGAATAAAATAATTTGAATTACTTTGATTTCTTTAGTAGTTTGTGCCATGGGCCAGACCTCAAATTTCTTTATGTGAAATGTCTTGTATTGACAAGCAGTAATTTAGAATATGAGAACAAAGCCAGGCTTCCCAGATCCCACTGTCAGGCTATTCTATGATTATTCTAAGGTCAGGTCATTCTAAGGATGAGTATCCTTCAGTTTCTCCTTTATTGTGGATATGTTTAAAAAGCTTATCGTTGTTGTTTATTTAAAATGGGAATATTCATATTCTGGGAACTGAAGTTGAAAGTTCCTTCTGGTTGGGAAAGAACTCCTTTGACCAGTATTTATTTTGATTCCTCCTGCAACAGGCTGCCTGTTTCCTATTTCACATATGTAACAAGAAAATCATTATTCAAACTCCTCTTTGGGATATAGTAAAGCAGTATCTTGCAAGATTTTAGTCTTAAATATCTTTTTTCCCATCTTTTTATAATATAGTAGTTACAATGCAACACTTTAGATCAATTGCATAATGCTTAGAACTTTATAACGTGTTAGCTATTCTGTATTTTAGGAAAAAAAAACTTGGAAGTATTCCAGTGCTATATTTCTACTGCTTTTATCAGTTTTTAATTGCTTGGGGTTTTTTGCTGCTGGATTTTGCCTGTAAACTAATATTAAATTTAGATGGTTCAAAAGGCCATTTAAATGGCCTTCTCTTAGAAATCCATTTCTAAGAATTTTTTAAAATCTCGCTAGTTCCATGTAGCAAATATTTCCCCTAAATACTCTGGGATTTTGTCCCTTGCACCTCTGTAGGATAAAAGAAGTGCACAACTATTAGGCAATACTCTGACTCTTTTGGATTCTAGAAACATACTGGGTCTTTGGATATATGGAAAACCTGCAGATTTGCATCAAGTCTGGTGATGAAGCAAGAACTGGTTTAATCTGTCCTGGTGGAAAAGTCTATTGTAAACTTTTCTTCCAACTGAAATGGAATGAAGTGGGAGATCAGATCACTGTGTTTGGTCATATATACACCTTTCTAATGTTATGCATCTTTTTGAAGATGTTTCTCTGTCTTACCTACTTGTCAGCTGCTTGTACTGCAATTGCACCTTTGGTCCAGCATCTCCCAGACCTTTTGGGCCTGCTGGTCCTGGAGGTCCCTGGTACAGCAGAGGAATAAAACATGTCAGTACTTGTCAAAAAAACCTAAAACAACAAACCAAACCCAAAAAACTTGTCAGTATGTAAGAATGCTTGCATTCTTCAACAGGGAAGATACGTTTAGCAACAGTTATTAATCTCTTTGGTTTTGCTGTGTTTTGTCAAACTCCTCACATTTCCAATGGGAGCAGCCATCCTCAGTCTGAAGCAGAAGTCTGAAAAGAATACCAGGATGGTGGAAAAAACCATCCAGCTCTTCACCTAAGAACATCAGAGCTGTTCCCAGTTCAGAGAAACCAATGAAAAAGCAGATATTGCTCCAAGATTCATACACATCTCCTCCATGATTCATTCACACCTGGGATACCAGAGCTAGCTCACCTAAATCTGGGGGTTGTGTAATCCTAATATATTTTGGTGGATTTGCATTCAATATTGTGTTCTCCTGAATTTCCCATACAATCCACCAGAGCTCCTTCATCTGTCCCTACTGCTGGAGGAACCCCCAACCTTCATGGGGCAGATGGTTTTGCCCCATCATGCTACAGAGACTTAACAACATAAATCTTGTCCATGTCTGCCAGTACCTGAAATGTCAGGCAGGTGGCATTACACAATGAAATTCAGAGTCAATGACCTCTGAAGTAATTCTGATCCCAAAGAATCTTCCCAGGAGCAGTCTGAAGGAAAGGAAATTGAAGCTGAGCTGTGAATTCTTTGGAAGCACTCAGCTCCCACCTCAGAGTAACTGGGAGTGCCTTTCAAGTTGTGGTTAGGAAAAAAGATGGATTACAGACATAAAGAAAATAGTGCTAAGGGAAGTCTGACACATGGTGGTTGAAGGATGGTTAAGAGTCTTTTAGTGAAACTTTTTAGTGAAAGGCTGGTCAAACATGTCTGTGTGGCTTTGGATGACTGAAATTTAGGGTTATATGGCCTTTTAATGGAATGTGTCTACTGGACTACTCAGGCATTAACCCCTTCTGGAGCTAACCATCAGAAATAAAAGGGGGGAGGAGGGGGTGAAAATCTTCAGAAAAGAGGATTTAACTCCCTGGTACAAAAAGCAGCTGAAAAACCAAGGAATTGAAGGATGCAAGATTTGGCCAAGAAGATGTTATTTAAGATGTCGAACAAAGGATAGTAAAGGGAGGGAAAGAGGAAAGGAAAATAACTCATAGTAAGGATTGGATTAAACATGTATGAGCAGCCATGAAGATTTTGATGGAATTATACATTATCCTTTTCATGATGCTGAAATGAGAACAGTTTATATCTTGTTCCAACTTGCTGTAGAACTGGTACTGTATCTAGGACAGGAAAGGACTTTAAAATACATAGAAAATACTTAAATTAGTTAAAAGCTGAAGGACAAGATTAGTTGCACTTACTTAAATAACTAAATATTCAGTTATCACAGAGTAATTTATTTTTATTTTGTATAACACAAAGTATAGAATTAAAACTGTACTTACAGTGTCACCCTTATGGCCCTCACCTTTTGCTCCAGGGGGTCCAGGCAGCCAAGGTAGTCCCTGGTTACCCTAGATATAAACTTTATATTATATATTTAAATTGTATTTTCTAATACAATTGTAAATTGTAATTGTAAATTGTAAAATATAAAATAGTAAGTCAGGCATCGTGCCAGCAACCAGAGAAATGTTCAGAACATTGACTTTGTCTTCAGCTGATACAAAGTTAAATTTGCTTTTAAAAAGTTAAACTTTTTTATTACTTTGAGGGCAAGTCCTGACATCTGAACAATTTATTTAACAATAGTGAAATACACAGTCCTAGCCGTAACATACCATATGTTGCACATATTGTGCTTCCAGGTAATGACGTTGGTTCTCTAAAACAAAAGAGCAAAGAAAAACTGCAGTCTACATGGGAAAGAAGTAAAAGCAAGAAATACAACTGGTTATAAGAAATAAATTTCTCTTAGTTTAGCCTGAGGTGCTCTGTATCGGGAGACAATCACTCCTTCTGTTGAATTCCTCTGACTCTCACTAAAGATTTGTGCATTTGCAAAACTTCAATGCTTTCTTTCACAACCAGAAGAGCAATCTTTTCCTCTTCTCCTGTTTTAGTGATCATTTTCCTGACATTTTATGAGAAAATTAAACCAGCTTGCAATAGACTGTTATTCACAGAACCAAGAAAACATTACTATGAGGCATTCCTTTAAGACATGCTGGCAGTCTGTGCTGTAGATCTTCACATGGCAGCATTGCCCATTGGAAATCCTTAGTGATATTTGTAGGTCACACATCCTCTCCACTCCCAAGCATGGGATGTATTTGGCCAGACAGGGAGAAGTGTACATCCTTCACACAGTCCCACAGGACCAAAAAATGTAAATGGATTCTCTTGTGGAGTACTGGAGGGTCAGATATTAAGATATACACAGATATCTCCTGAAGAATAATTATATAAAAATAGCAAATATTTCCTTGCTATTCCAGTGAAAACAAATAACTAGAAAAAAAACCTTGCAAATTACCAAAAACTTGCTATTTTATCAGTGCATTGTGCCTGAAAATTTCTGCAATAACATAATGCTTCAAGAAACCACAAATGGAGTCCTTATAGCAGTTCTGATCTCTGTCTGAACACACTGTCCATGACCAGAGAATAAACCATCTCATGGTCTAGTCAGATATCCAGCAAGAAGAGACTTTGGGGTTTAAATCCCTGTCCCATGACCATACCACAAGCAATCAGATCTTCTTAAGCCATTTAACCATGGCAAGGAAAAATGAAAGAGCTGCCTTGGCTCTTACCTCACAGGTTTCAGTCAGGAGGTGAGTGAATAAAGAAATGCAAAGTAGACTCAATGTTTTGGTTAAGGAAAAGCCCTGAAACCCCTTTAAGATGGAATTTGGGATACTGATGTAATCATGCTTTATTGCCTGAAGAAAACTGTACATGGTAGGTCACTCTTGTGTGAATCTCTCCTATTTCCCTGTTTAAAGGGAAGATTTCAAACACAACCTGACTGCCAGATTCCAGCTGCATACGCCCTGGAAAATGTTTCTTCATGTTTCCTAGCTTTCCAGTGATGGCATTCTGATCTACTTCTGTGAAACTTTAACCCCGTGTACTTCTAATTCATAAATAACTTTATAGTAGAAAGACAGTTTTACTTCTTCCTCATTCTTAACATCCATAGTTCTTAAATTGTGGGTGAAATTAGAATTGTTTTATAAATATTTAACAACTTTTTAAGAAGATCATGAGTTCATTTCTATTTTGACTTCTAATTCCAGCACCATAAAAATGGCCAAACAGATGTTTTAATTTAATCTTAGCAGACCATTGTAAATACCAAACATATGTTAACACATTTTCTTCTTTATGTATTGGGATTTTGTCAAGTGGCTGCTTCTGCCATTAATAACACAGCTATAAATCTACTTACATCAAACCTATGGCCCAATTTACTCTAAGAAACAGTTCTCCAGTCCAGGTATTTTGGTTTCATTTTGGTTTTTAATAGCTGCATCAAAAATACACAAGGAATGGCCCAGAAGAAATTCTGTGATTACTGCTTCACAAAGTTTTGTGGGGTCAGGAAAAGGCAATCACAGTGACTTACTGTGCACTCCCAACAAGGCAAGTGCCATTAATGTCACAGATGGCAGGCTGAATTTATTCATATACTCTTTCAGTCTTTCCAGGGCAGCTTTTAAACTGATTTTTTAAAGCAGTAATATAGAGATAGCTGCTTCTGCATTATTTAAAAAAAACAACCCCAAAAAGGAAATATGTCCAGTTTTTGCAGTAGAAGATATGGGATCTGTTCTAGGAACTGCACTTTTCAGTTTGTTCTCAAATATTGTAGAAAGGTGAGTGGCATTTTTCCCAATGATGACCTACTATCCTGATTAATTGAATAAAAGGCAGTTCCAAGGAGGCAAGGAAAAAACCTACTTAAGGGTTTGAGTAATTTAGTGATAAAATATCAGGCAAAACTCCATGATGATAATTGTAATGCATTATGCAAGGACAAAAAGCAGTCACCACTTTATGTACTTAACATTCACTCTGGACTATTACTACCACTTAAAAAAGAGGAGACAGAGAACTATTCCTTGAAAGGGTCACGCAGTCAGCCTTTGAGTTGTTTGGTTGCTTTCTACCAGATTCAAGACAGAGATACTAAGTTTCTGCACCTTTAATAAGGAACAAGAGCCAAGAAAGGAATGCAGCCCCTGGTGGCATCTACCACCACCCTCTGACACACACTCAGGCCAAAGAGAAGTCAGACCTTGAATTTCCTCCATCAGCTGCTCAGTCCAGATGAACTCATGAGCTTGGCAATCAGAGCCTAGGCTGCAAACCAAACACATCATTTGCCAGCTTTTACCAGAAAAAAAAAGGAAAAGACATGATAGGTGTGGGGAAGCAGTGAGGACAGGAAAGTAGATTGAAGACAAGGCAATTAGATAATGTGGAAAGGGAGTAGACGTGTTACAAAAGAGGATTCCACTCTTACTGGGTGCACTGCAGAAAAATAGAAATATTAGGAAATCTGAGATTACACTTTTATGGCTGGGAATGTAGGGGATGTAGGACCCAAAGAAAACCAGTTTCATAGTATATCAAACAATTTGCTGTACCTGAAGGCACATTCCATAAATCTAGATACAATTGTTATATTATTGAAGTTAAAACAGTTATGAGCAGGGAAGGAACAAAGCAATCCACTGAGGAGAGAAACACTCTAAAATTCAGAGCAGTAATTCAGTTGAAAATATTATAAGCTAGGATTTCCCCTAAATCACAGAGTCATCACAACATTTGATCTCCCAGACCACAGACACTGAAGCAAGTGGTGTTTCACAAAATCTTACCAATAACAATGGTGCAGATAATCCCACTTTTCTGCCTCTTTTCAGTTCCCTTGTAGAAAACCGTACATAAACCATGCCTGCTTTGCTTTTCATTTGACGTTGAAATAAGAGCAACCAAATGTGCTAAGAACTTTTAAGCCAGTAGAGTACATTGAGCTTTTAAGCACGCAGAGTACATTTCCTGCAATTTCATTAACATTTTGGTGAAGGGGAAAGAGTAGAAGAAACAAAATAGGACATCACTGACTAGTAAGTATAAAAAAATCTCTGCCTTCATCCAGGCTGGGAGAAGCACCCTTCATTTAGCCTGGGAGCAAGGTCTTTATTGCTAGGCTAAACACTGAGGTATCCACTTTCTTCTTCTCTGAGGGGTAGGATACCTTTTTAAGAGCCATTCAACTAGAAATCACACCTTTGCAAACATCTATAATCTGTAAATGTGTGCTGTGAGACATGACTCTTAATATAAAGCTTTAATTTATCTAAAGGGTGAAACAATATATGCAAGCAATTCAGTGAGGTCTTGGCTCTTAGCAAAGATGGAGAAAATGGCAAGCTGGTTGATGGGAGAGCTCTACACCTGCCAGGAGGTTGCACACAGTACCATTTCCACACAGAATTGTCAGTCTGTGCATGCTCTGTTAACATGAAAAGCACTGGAGGAACATGTTGCTACCAGAAAAAAGTCATAGACGACACCACTACTGACACACTTTCACCAGGGCTACTGAGGAAGGATTCACTGGCCCAGCAGCTGCAGGCTGCTCCAGAAAGGCCTTCTTGTTACAAACCTCTCCCATTATTTCCTACCAGATGATAGATGAACATGTGTCAACTCTACTGAGGTTTTCTTCATTAAATAAACGTTACCTTCATTATATAGAGACTGACGAGTTTCAGTGGAATACAATCTTTCACACTAAGTATCTGCTAATGCTATATAAAAATGATAATTATCAGCAGCATGCAGCATCTGTTGGAGGAGACACAATGATGATTAAGCATTTTATTAGTAACAAATTAAGCCACATAGATATGTTTACAAACTGGTTCTTATTCCTATGCATGCTTAGATCAAGATCTGTAAACAATCTATCCAAGAAAAAGATGGGCAGAAGAATGCTTTTTCCAGCTATCACGAAGGCTTGTCAGCATGATGTGTGCCAAAACAGAATTGAATGAATGGATTTCCGGATGTGTTCAAAGCTTTGCCACATTTTTTGGACCTGCAAACATGACTGTCATCTGGCAGAGAACAGAAAATGTTAACGTTAATGATTTTTAGACATAACAATCATAACAGAAAGATCTGGGGGTCCTAATAGATGGCAAATTATCCAGTAGCCAGGAGCGTGCCCTTATTGCCAAGAAGGCCAGTGGAATCCTGGGCTGCAGAAGAGTGTAGCCAGTAAGGCTAGGGAGGTCATTCTCCCCCTCTACTCTGCCCTGGGGAGGATCACTTAGTCGCTGAATTAAATTTATGTAAGCTATAAAGATATTTATGCTATCTAAATCCTGCCCTCTGGTGTATCTACATGATAATGCATAAAATGATAATATTTCATACTGGGTGACTCATTCAGTGTTTAATCAGAATGCAGATACTAAATGGGGCAACTGGGCAAAACATTTGTCCCTTTGTAATACAAAGCAGAAACTACATACTAAGACAATAAAAAGAGTAGAATACAATGATTCAAGGAAGGAAGCCATCTCCTGAATGAACTGCTTTTACTCCTTAGTTACTATCAGATCCTGAGAAATTTAATACTCATTTCATACATTCCTTTTAGATATCCAGACTGGGAGCACCAGTACCTGATCTGTTTGTCTTCCGAGCATGACAAAGGCAATGAGAGCTGGAAGTGATGAGTGAATGTATCAGTGAGATAGCATGATCTCCTGAAATAAGTGTGGTTCCTGGTTTTCAGAGAATTCAAATGGCAGTCTGGCTGTGTCACTTTGGAACACGAGTGCTGCTGGCCTTAGAAATATTCCTCATAAGGGAAATTATTATTTACAACCGTAAGAAAAGAGAGTAAGGATTAAAACAGTAACTATTTCAAAAAGAGTTACTTTACAGCATGGCAGCCCTGTACCTGAAATTCCACAATCTCTTTGTTGTCCCTACAAAAAAAAAACAACCCACCCAAATTTTATTTTAGAAAATTTTATTAAATATAATAATAAACAATAACATATATTTAGAATACTTCAAAAATATATTAAATATTTTTTAAAAAACCTTCAGGACTCTGCAAACGGTAAAAAGATAGGGTAGGAGATTAGTTTTAAAATTTTCATAATTAGTTTTGCAGTCAATAAAACAATTACCTTCAAAAGGAAATAAGTGTGTCTGTGAAAGTTTTGCTGTATTTACTTCAGCTCCCCTCACTTACATTTCTATGCATCTCAGTGAATAACAAGGACAGCAACAAAAACTGGTATTAATAGAACAAATGAAGTTGAGAAGTTCTTTCATTCTAATGCAACCCTATGCAGTGGCACAGGGTGCTCTCCTGCCTAAAAGTGGTCACTTTCTTTAGTCAAAGGGATTATTTTTTGAGTGTCTCACTTAATGAATACCTAAAGTGGGCCAACTAGACCTAGTAGACTCTCAGAACCTTTTTCACATTGCAAATACATGACATTTGAATACAGTTATATGCATATAGGATTTTATTAAAAATAGCAGAAAAATAAGGGATAGTCACAGCATACTCAAAGAATGAAAGTATGATCACTACAAATGAGATTTTTCAGAAGTACAAAAACCTCAGAGAAATAGTCTTGCAATCTGTACTTACAACTTCTGCAATCACCCTGCTGAATCCATATAATTTGGCATATTTTTAGAAATACATGCCTTTTACATAGACTGCTTCAAACTCCAGTTGTAATCCATACTTTATCTTACCTAAAATCAGATAAGTCAGTATGTAAGGGTATGCATCACAGCATAGAGGACTACAACAGCACATCTGAAACAGTCTCTATAGAACTCACATACGAAAAAGCATAACAAAGCTGTAGGGAACAAACTGGTTCCAATTAATAAATCAAACCCCACTAACTAACCTTGGTATACCCTGATTTCTTAAGAATTTTCAGAGATCTTTAAAGGACAGAACCTTCAAATCAAACTTTCACTGTACAAAGTCCCTACATTATTAAAAATTCTCAAAAATCTCACAGACTTGTACATAGAACAAACCTGGGATATTTTGCACAGTGTCAGTTTAACACTGGCCCAGCAATTAAACCAAATGACAGATTGCTCTCTATTAATCCCCCTCTCCTCCCTGATAAAGGAAGGAGAGGGAATAAGGGAGAGAGACTTATGGGTTGGAAGCTAAACTACACAACTTTAATGAAACAGTAATGATAAATAGGAAAAATTACTAAGTATATACAAATATACAGGAAAAGTGATACCACGTTCCTTCCTCCTTCCCCCCAATAACTCTCACGTCACCACCGAGGCTGCAGGGCAGCCCTGGGAAAGTCCAGGCTGGAATCCTGGAGTCAGCAGCAGTCGGAGCTGGAGGCAGGAACACACAGATTCAGGCTGGCATGGATCAGGACCACAGGCAGAGGAATGGATGGAATCCTCCCAGGATGCTGGATCAAAACAGGGAACAGGCGAGGAAGGGAAGCAGGAAGGGCAGGAAGGGGTTTGACCCTTGTGATCCCTCAAATTTATACTGAGTATGACGTGTATGGGATGGAATACTCTGTTTGGTCAATTCTGGCATCTATCTTGTCCGGTCCTCCCCAAAGGAGGGTTTCAGGTGGGACCTCCTTACTCCTTCTGGAGGGTAAAATGTTCCTCAGATCTGAGCAGTGTCCTTGGCTCTGCACACCAGTCTCTGGCAGTAACTATAAACATCGAGTGTTATCAGTCCTAAAAGCAGACACTGTCTGAGAAACTTGCTGTGAATTTCAGCAAGTGCAGCTACTTACAAGAGACTTAGCTGAAAGCAAAAGTACAAGATAGAAAATCACCTTTATCCTGGCCCAAACCAGGACACACAGTTACAAAAAAAAGTAAATTTATACCTCATCCATAACGAGAAATCGCCGAAAATAGTCTGAGATACAACTGCATGAAAGCAATTCTCACACATGGTGTTAGAATTGAGCAGATCTTACAGTGAATATAAAAGGGACTGATTAGACCTGTAAGCAACGTCTGAGAGGCCAGAGAATGTTTGATTAAAATGAGATTTGCCAAAAGACAAGCTAAATCAGACCCTTAATGATTTATTGATTTTTATCAAGTTTCTGTAGCCTTATTAATTACAATGAATAAGGAAATATAAAAAGCAGCTGTTACACAACAGTGATTAAGACAATCATAATCATCTAGGTACAACCTCAAAACTAAATAAATATTCTGCAGTATTTAAAACTAAAGATGCTGCTATTGGACAAAGGTGCAAATGTAGAGACAGCTACTGGAAAACTAAAAGTGGCAAATCAGTGTGGAAAACAGAAGCAAAGATCCAAGAGTTTAAAAGGCTCAGAAACTTTTGAGTTAGCATCAGTAACTAAACACTGTTCCAGCATTTATTTTGAGACATGAATATATAGCAAAATATGATTTCTGAGTATTCTGATCAGTCATAAAATGTGTATGTCCCAATGGTTCACATGATACAGTAACTGGGACACAGTCGTCTCTAAGATGGTGAAATTCTTTTACACTCTTAAACACCAAATAACTCTTGTGTTTTCATTAAACTTTGCTGGTACCTGTTTTAAGAGTAATAGCATTTACTGGTTCAAAATATATTTTTTCATGTTTTAAGTTGTTCTGAATCTCTCTTGTGCCTCTTCTGTAATTTGTATGTTTATAGTGTATTTGGACCATCATTAGAACTCAAGAAATGACCAAGATGTCAGACATACACAGTGCTGATTCCCTAGTACCTGAAGAACTTCCTCTTTAAACCAAAGTGTTTCAAGTGTTAATTAAACTCATATCCCACACTTTCCTATGGAGAAATGTTAAAAACATACAAACTGAAGCTCATCTTTGTTATAAAAAGCACCAGTAGGTGATGATTGGAAACAGATGTGAAAAAGTCATTATGTCCCATTTCAACAGTAGTAGAGGAATTAGAAAATAGAAAACACAGGTTGCCAATATTGCCTTTGTTATATAATAAGAATACTGTATTTTAATGACTCTTAATTTTTACACACTTTTTGGCCTACTTTATTTATCAAAACAATTGCTGTGTTCCTAAAGATTACTGTTATTAAGGAAAAAAGGGGTGCTGTTCTGAGGAAAAAATCTTTTAAAAATTAAGAAATATTAGAATGAAATCTAAGACAACTAGTAGTTGTGCCATTATACCACATTTGTGGCTTAAATAAATAAAACCTATAAATATATAACACATGAAATGCAGCTTTTTGGTTAATACAAATTCTCCAGTATGTTAAGAGACAAAAAAAAAAAAAAACAAAAAACCCAGCCAACATTAACAGAAGTGATAGAAGAAAAACGGTTTAGCATTTTTTTTTCTTTAAAAAGTTTTTCAAAGCTATGAAAACATTGGAAAGACCAATAAAATTATTTACTGTAATCCAAAGGTGAAAGTAGGAAAATATTTAGTAAGGAAGCCAAAGACTATGTGTTTCCTTTGTTTTTTGAGAAAACAAATATGAGAGGCAGCTAAAACAAAGAACTAAGATCCTGGCTCATTGCCAAAGAAACTGTTAAAAATGTGACATTTAAGTATTTCCAGGTTTTTGTACTGAAGAAAGAAGTTATTCAGACATAACCTGAAATTATCCAATTAGTACTTCAGCATATAATTTCTATTTCAGACAATTTTAAAGAGAGTTAGTAACAAATAAAGCAGAAAAGTTAAAAGTGCACATCTCCATGGCTTGCAGAAAAGCAGGTTCTGAAATCCTAAACACATGGGATCAAGGAAATATTTTTTCCCCCAGATTATTTATAAATAAGATAAAAAACTTTATTAATGAGAGTGTTATCAAATACTGGAATACACTGCCTAGAGAGGATATGGATTCTCATTCTTGGAGACAGTCAAAAAACAATTGGGCAAGATCCTGAGCAACCTGCTCTACCTGACCCTGCCTTTTGCAGAGGAGTTGGACAAAAAAATCTCCCTCTAGGGGTGCCTTTCAACCTCAAACATTCAGTGATGCTGTGATACCAGACCATATTTCACTGAGAAACTAACCGGTATTTCAGAAATTTCAAAGTACAAAAATGATCTCCTAAGTCTACCTCAATCTCCTTGTAACTCCTCAGCAACTGTGTGTGCTCAACAACTTAGTGATGTGTATTTGTTTCTTCTGAATTTTCAAACATGATGTTAATAAACAAATTTCTGAAGTCTTGTGAAAGATAGGAAATTGCTTATTGTCTCTTCATCTGTTAATCAAACAACAGGTCTGACAACAGGACACACCACACAAAAATGCCCCACTAGACAGAAGCATTAGATGTCCCAAATTCAATAATCAGAAGGATAAGCACAGCAAATTTTTGCTTTGACAAAGCAAAACTGGTGACCTAACCACTTAAGTTCACACAGAGCTGATCAGGAACCCAGACAGATAAGAGGATGCTCCAATTCAGATGTCTTGCTGCTTGAAAGGTTTGAGATCAGCTCATTTGCTTAACACGAAAGACAAATGTAGATGGGTCAGGGGAGGCATGCTTACCTGTTGCACTGCAGTGCAGTTTTAAGCTGAAACTTAACTGAAAAAGTTAGCAGCTTTTTCTTTTATTTAAATAATGAATTCTACTCTAGTAAGTTAATACCAAAGGGACCTAAAACGCAACACGTTACACAGAAGTCTGTTGCAACACAAAACCTGAAAAAGTATTCTAAATCATAACTCTTTCATGACACATTTATTTTTCATTATGAAATAATGGATCTTTCAAGTAGTAATTGTCTGTTACTACATTCATATAACCTGTTACATGATTCATTGCATGGCATATTCATTTATATGCCCATAAGTAAGCAATTCATTCCCACTATTTCCTATTACAGTAAATCATTGGATCAGTCCTCTGGTTTAGTACAATATTCATCTGCTTTTACTTTCCAGCAGTTGTTATGTTTGATATGAGAAGCCTGTCAAATATAAATAGAATATGGACTGCAACATTATGCAGCATTACTGCAAGGGTTGAAATGAAGAGATTACAGAAATAACAATCAAAATAACAAGCACATATTTAATAGCAAAGGCAATTCAGTCTGCCCTGATTACAGATTAAAAAATTAGTTAAACAGAAGTCAGTTTTGAATTCCCCTGGAATTTAAAAGTATACAAACAGAATGTTGCAGTAACAGCTGAAATACACAATGAACTCTCAGAAAACTATGTGAGAGTATTTTTTCAATACCTTATGTTTCACTTACCTGAGGTCCTCATGGCCCTTTAGGGCCAAATGGACTTTGCAATGTCTATGTATAAAAAAGGGGACAAAAATAAATTATTTTTGTTGATTAACATTTCTTAGTTCCTTCTAATATTTCTGTTGTATTATAATAAAATAAATTTAAAACATGTTTCATATTAATTCTTAAACATTAACTTAATAAAAAATTTCCCTTTAAACCACATGCCCATATTCAGCATTGAAATACTCTGAACCATCTTCCTTCATAACGGATTTTCTGTTGCCCTTTATAATCCATTTTAGTTAATTAGTTTTTGATACTTTACAGATGACAAATCCTTCTTTCATCATTATCTTTTACAACTTGCCTAAGGAAGTTTTATAACCTTCTCCAAGAGCTTCTGTGTAGTTTTCTTGGCTGCTTTATATTCAGGTGGCCTTGAAAACATGCCCTGAATAATTTCCTATTTTCTTATAGAGCATTTTCCTTGTGCTCCTAACAGCTTGTTAAAAGGTTGAAATTTTTTGCCTTTCTCACGTGAGATGTTACATGCTTCCTTCTCCAGATTGATGTTTCAACTCCTTTCCCCCCCTATAATTCTCTTATTCTTGAAGAGATGCTACAAACACCAGGGCAAACACAGATTTTCCTGTGCCTTTAGAAAAGTTACCGAGCCACAGACTATTTTTTCTTTCAAAAAACCTTCCTGCTTTCCTTTGAGCTCTTTATTGAAATACTATGCTTAGTGACTGATCTCCAGGAATTTACAAATATTTCCATTTTGTTGTTGATACAGTAGATAGAACATAAGGAAAAATTCTCAGAATTACCATTGACAGGACCCAGTTATGACCCGTAAGACAAATCTGAGTGCTGAAGACAATACCTATTTTTCAGTTGGTTTCTACTCAGACACATGTGAGATAACTGAGTTTATCCAACATGACCATGTAAGAAGGCCTCAATTGTTCTTCCCCTGAGCACATTCCTGAGTACCCAAAGTAAAAAAATAAAAAAAGACTCCTGTTTGGCATCTGCAAGGCTTGGATGTGACACCATATACAGGCAGAGATGAAGCAAAGGACACATCTAGAGAGCATGTACAGAACACATCCTGGTAATACTGCCAGGCTGGGAACCACACCTTTTTGTTAGGAAATATTGGGCAATCTTATTTGCCACTGTTTTTTGTTGTTTATAGATTCATGTAACTTTAAAGATGTAATCTCAAGGTACTCATGCCAGATGTCTTTCTCTCTAAATTTCTAGCCAAAGCAATTCAGTCATTTCCAACAATGAGGATAAAGAAAACCAGGTGCTTTTCTTTTGTTACATATACTCTGTATCCTTAATGTTTTGGAGAAATAAGGTATACTTTGGTAAGTACAGAGCTTGGGGGAGGAGAAAGAATTTAAAAGACAGATGTATTTGCTGTAGTCCTAACAAAAATCTACAGATTTTTGGCTCAACTGTAAGCCTTTGTAATCAGCACCCAGTCATGAAGCACATGGACTGGGACAGGAACTTGGAAAGCAAAGTGAGAGGGACTAAATGGAAACAGAGCTGAACATGAAGGGAGCTGCTGGAGCCCCTCCTGGGTGGAACACACGCCTTGGAATCAGACATTCCTCAAAACCTTTCCCATCCCTCCCTAGGGATAATCCACCTAAATGGTAGCAACCTTGTCTTGCTATTTTTTACTGCATTAGTTCAGTGGTAATGTCTGCATGGAAGATTTAAAACCTTATCTAAGAATAAAACAGATCTTAATGAAGTGTTTTCTGTGGCAAGTATAGGTCTAATATTAGCAATTCCTTCTAAAACAGAAACTTTTTTCTTCTGAAGAAGATACATTGTTAACACTTATAGGAAGAGTATCTCCTGGATCACCTGACAAAATTTCAGCAAGTGTTTCCCACACTGTATGAATAAAAGGTCCAAATACAGTATTTTTGTTGGCTTAAAGAGTTTGAGCGATGGAGAAAACTACTGTATCTCTGGTATCTGTTACAGTCATTATTCCTTCTTGAAAATGTGTACTTGATATTTTGTCAGAAGTTGCTGAGTTTCCATTTCCAGTCACAGGCCCTTATCATGTTTTTATCTGCAAGACTACCCCTCCTCCCCCCCAGCACCAGGTATTTTCTCCATTCATAGGTAACAGTTGATAGATCAGGAAAGTGGTGTTTTTTTTTCAGACAGAACATACATGGATTTTTAGGTTTGTTTTACTTGTTTGCTGATGAATTGCAACTTCCAGGCACAGGCTGCCCAGGGAGGTTGTGGAGTCTCTTTCCCTGGAGACATTCCAAGCCCACCTGGACACATTCCTGTGTGACCTGCTGTAGGTGACCCTGCTCTGGCAGGAGGGGGTGGAGTGGCTGATCTTTTGAGGTCCCTTCCAACCTCTAATTTTCTGTGATTTCTGTGATCCCCAGTGTGTTCACACACCTTCAGCACTCTCTCATTCCACATTGGTGAGAGAAAAGTTCTTGCAACATCTGGCTTTGCAGATGACACATCCCAACTGTGCCAGGACTGCAAACAAATATTCCTTCTGTGGCACTAGTCTGCCACAGAGTTACTTTCAAATAAAGTAAAACTACCCCATAAGGAATTAAAATCTTAGTTAGGAAGATGACGAGGATTCCCACCAGAAAATATTTAACACTATTTTCTATTTTCCACATTTATCAGTCATAGCCAGATCTTTTAATGTTTGCAGAAGTGCTGGAGCTATTGCATATCTACAAGAGCATACATACTCGCTGTGTTGCTGATAATGAGACAGTCAGAAAAAAACAGAATCTGGGAGAGCTACAGCTACCAGGAACTGTTGGTGTTGCAGCCACTCCTGTGTGGGAAGGGCTCTGGAGAGCCATTTGGATGGCAAAGAGGCAGAAGCAGACTCCAAACTGAACGAGGTTTTTCTGAAGTTTTATCAGCTCAGTTCACAACCGTCACATTTTTCAGTGTAAATAACAGAATCCAGTTGCTCACAGCTGCAGTTACTTTCACCCATCTGTAAAAACGTGGTATCCTCCCCACTGCCAGCCCCTGGCACTTTTCTACACTGACCTTCCACAGATGACACAGAACAACTTTGGTTGGGAGATCCTCAAGATCTTGGAGTCCAACCTTTGGCCAGCCCTGTAAGCTCACCACCAACCCACATCCCTACAGACTGGCTCCATACACTGTTTAATTACTTCCAGGGATGGGGATTCCACCACCACCTGGACAGACTATCCCTAATGCCTGACAACCCTTTCAGTGAAAAAACGTTTCCTAAAACCCATCCTTCCTAAAAACCTTCCCTGGCGCAGCTTCCACCCATTTCATAGAATCATGGAAGGGACCTCAGAGATCATCAAGTCCAACCCTTGATCCACTACCGCTGTGGTTACCAGCCCATGGCACTGAGTGCCACATCCAGTCTCTTTTTAAACGTCTCCAGGGACAGAGAATCCACTACTTCCCTGGGCAGCCCATTCCAATGTCTGATCACCCTCTCCGTGAAGAAATTCTTTCTAATGTCCAACCTAAACCTCCCCTGGCACAACTTGAGACCATGCCCTCTTGTCTTGCTGATAGTTGCCTGGGAAAAGAGCCCAACCCCCCCCTGGCTCCAGCCTCCTTTCAGGGAGTTGTAGAGAGCAATGAGGTCTCCCCTGAGCCTCCTCTTCTCCAGGCTGAACACCCCCAGCTCCCTCAGCCTCTCCTCACAGGACTTGTGCTGGAGTCCCTTCACCAGCCTGGTTGCCCTCCTTTGGACCTGCTCCAGGACCTCAATCTCCTTCCTGAGCTGAGGGGCCCAGAACTGAACTCCCCTCGGGCCCGCTCACAGCAAACGCCGCTACAACAGGCAGCGAGGTCCCGGTCAGGAACCACCACGAGGCCTCCCGGGCCCCTTCCCCGTCCCCACCCCGCTCCCCCCGTTCCTGCCTCCATTCCCGGCTCACCGACACCCCACACACACAGCCCCGGCGGGGCCCGGCGCACACTGCGCACGTCAGAGGCCCCCGGGGATGACGTCACCCTGCAGGCCGCACAGGCCGCTCGTGACGTCACCACGGACGCGCGACCCGAGGACGGAAGTGATGTCACAGCCTCGCGCTAAGCTATGACGCTTCCCCCCCACCCGGCTATCGCCGCCGCGGCCCCGCGCACCGGAAGCGCCACCACCATCCATTTCCTCCCGCGCCGGAAGTACCGCGGCTTTTCCATCCCCGCTGCTCCCGCAACCGGAAGCGCTGGGGCGGTGCCGCCCGTTCTTCCTCCTGGGGCGGCGGTGCCGTTCGGGTGCCGCCCTCCCGGCGGCCGCGGTGGTGGCGGAGGAGGCGGAGGGCGCCGCGGGGTGAGTGAGCACCAGCGGCTGCTGCGGGGGGTGGAGGGACACCCGTCCGCCCGCTCCACGCTCTCCCTCCGGTTATTTCCCCAGCGCCATCCTCGTTCCGCCGCTCTGCCCCGGGGTGGGGAGCGGTGAAACGGGCCGGGCTGCGATCTCGGGGCAGGTAGGAGCCGGGTTGGGGGGGGGGGGGTGTCTCCGGCAGGGCTGAATGCACATAGAGGCGAGGTGGTGCTGGGACAGAATGTGGGGTTAGGAGCAGGAGAATAACGTCAGGGTTGAAAAATGGAATTTCTGCAGAAACCTTTTTAGAAGGCGAGTGGTTGTAGGCCGTAGAACAGACTTCAGAAGCAACAGACAGACTCTCATTTCTGTCAATTAGTTCGTGTCAATTAGGCAGAGGAGATTTCTTCTGCATGTTCAAGGGAGTGGCTCTTTACCAGCAGCACACCCACATATTATGCCACATCGTATTTCATTTTAACTCCTTCTTCCATCATTACGAAATGCTACTGGTGTGGTGTTGCAAACACAGCAAATCCTGCTGTAATTTTGTGGGTGGTTATGGCAGTTGTGTCTCAGTAGGTAAATCCCAGCAGAGACAAAGTCTGCTGCTGTGGAGAGGATTCAGAGTGTGGCCTGAAATGCCCTTGTGGTAAATCATTTGGGTAAAAGTTGTTGGGAATTATTTAAAGATCATTTTGGGTGGCGAAAGGGTTTGGGGCTCGCTAACATTGGACAAATCATTTCCTCAGCAGTTGCCCTACGGATGGCCATCAGCCGGGTCTTCTTGCGGGAGCTTGAATTGCCCTTAAATTGACCTCCAAACATGAGTGGCTCCAAACCTGACATCCTCTGGGCCCCCCACCACGTCGACCGGTTTGTCGTGTGCGACTCGGAGCTGAGCCTCTACCACATTGACTCTGCTGTCAGCTCAGAGCCCAGGGCGGGCTCCTTGCGCTTGTCGGAAGAAACAACAGCCACCCTGCTGTCAATCAACTCAGACACCCCCTACATGAAATGTGTGGCTTGGTATCCCAAATACGATCCCGAGTGCCTCCTGGCCGTCGGGCAAGCCAACGGGAGAGTGGTACTGACCAGCCTGGGTCAGGACCACAACTCAAAATGCAAGGATCTGATAGGCAAAGAGTTTGTACCCAAGCACGCGCGGCAGTGCAACACCTTGGCCTGGAACCCCCTGGATAGCAACTGGCTGGCTGCGGGGTTGGATAAACACCGGGCTGATTTCTCAGTGTTGATCTGGGATATCAGCAGCAAATACGCCCCGGAGACTGCGGTTGCTACAGAGAAAGTGAGACTTTCAGCAGGAGAGCCTGAAGCTGGGCTGGTAGTAACAAAACCCCTGTATGAATTAGGGCAGAACGATGCTTGTCTCTCTCTTTGTTGGCTGCCACGGGATCAGAAGCTGCTTTTAGCTGGAATGCATCGAAATCTGGCCATCTTTGATCTGAGGAACACCAGCCAAAAAATCTTTGTAAACACCAAGGCTGTCCAAGGAGTGACCGTCGATCCCTATTTCCACGATCGTGTAGCTTCCTTCTATGAAGGTCAGGTTGCCATATGGGATTTAAGGAAGTTTGAAAAGCCGGTTTTGACCTTGACAGAGCAACCAAAACCCTTAACAAAAGTCGCCTGGTGCCCAACAAGAACTGGACTGCTGGCTACTTTAACAAGGGATAGCAATATCATCAGACTCTATGACATGCAGCATACTCCCACCCCCATTGGAGATGAAACTGAGCCGACAATAATTGAAAGAAGTGTCCAGCCATGTGAAAACTACATTGCTTCATTTGCTTGGCATCCCACGAGTCAAAACCGAATGGTGGTAGTGACTCCCAACAGGACTATGTCTGATTTCACAGTTTTTGAAAGAATTTCTCTGGCCTGGAGTCCGGTCACATCCTTAATGTGGGCTTGTGGACGACATTTATATGAATGTACAGAAGAAGGAAAGGCAAGTTCCTTGGAAAAAGACATAGCCACCAAAATGCGGCTCAGAGCTCTGTCAAGGTATGGTCTTGATACTGAACAAGTTTGGAGAAATCACCTCCTAGCTGGAAATGAAGATCTCCAGCTGAAATCCCTTTGGTACACTCTGCATTATATCCTTTATTTTACTGTAGTTTATAACCACAGAAGCCATATGCCTTTTTTTGTAAACCAGTTATATGAAATGCATGGAAGTCTTTAAATATAATACAACATCCTGTAAATACTTTGCATATGTTAATAGCATGTGACTTTAAAATTTAAAAAAAAATTTTTTTGAACACTTGGGAAAAATTAAGCTTCCTATACGTGAAAATACTTATGAAGCAGTACACTGAAGATATGGATCAAAAACTTACAGGAAACAAAGGTCCCTTAGTTTATGCTGGAATTAAATCAATTGTGAAGTCATCTTTGGGTAAGACTGCTCCAACTTTGATCAAAGTTCCAATGTAGTTTGTTTACAGAATGATGCATTCATGGGCTTGTCTTTAAAAATTATTGGCAGAGGCTATTTTTAAAATACAGGAATGAAGTAGGTCTATGTGTTTTAATAGATGTAAGTTAACAGTTTATATTACAGTAATTTCCAGAATTTCCACTGTTCTTGGAAAGTCAGTAATCACAAAACCAAAATATCCTCAGCAGTAAATTTTCAACTCAGCTCTTTCAAGCACTTGAAAGTTTTGACTATGGCACTGAAAATTCTTGCTCCTCAATTAACTTGTCTTTTTCCAAGTTCCCCATAGGGGTGTTTTTCCAGGAAACCCACTTTGCTGTACTCACTGCTGATGTACTAAATACATTCACATAATGATGTTTAAGTAACCTGTCCTGTTCTGAAGTGGTAGTGACCCCCGATGCACCACATTGTGCTTCTCACACTCAGTGAAGCTTTTATATTATAAGCTGTTATTTGAATCTTTTCTTCTGTATTCATTGTGTGTCTTATTAATAGTTATGCTCCTTAGAGCCAAAAAAACCCCACAACCAGCTCTTCAGCAGTGGGAAAGCTAGAATGTGGAGAACTGGTAGAGCAGGTGCTTGACTGTGTGTTACATATTTTCAGATTGATCAAACATACTGATCACTCCTGTCAACTGTAACAAGAACCTCCAAAATCTAAGGAGGCAGAGGAAACAAAAAAGACTTAGTGGGGCATATATGACAAGTTCAGATGCATGATTTTTAGCAAGTCAAAATAATTTTGTGTATCTGCCCCTCACCACAGAACTTTTATTTATGTTAATTTGAAGTACTAAAATATGGTACTCAGCTTTTGTACGATATGATTGAAATCCAAGTGATGTGGTTGCAACTGAAATATTAATTTAAGCATAATTTAATATCTTTCTTATTTCTAGGAACAACAGAGAACCTCAGGCACAGCAGAAGTGGAGCTGACAGGCAGGCAGATATTATCCAGTATCTGAGTGAGGAGAGATCTTTGGCTTTGCAGCTCTGTGGATGGATAAAGAAGGGAACAGACTTGGATGTGGAGCCTTTTTTAAACTCATTGGAACAGGAGGGAGACTGGGAGCGAGCTGCTGCTGTAGCACTTTTCAACTTGGACATACGGCGAGCAATACAAATTCTAAATAAAGGGGCTTCCTCAGGAAAAGGTGAGTATTGTGTTCACTATCTTTTATTTTGGCATCGTATCACCTTGGTAGATGTTTTTCTATAAACAGAATTATGGAACATCGTATGGAAAGGATGTTTGCTGTCTTACAAAATAGTTATTTGAAGTGGTTGCATTGAGGCCTGACAATGTGACAAATACTGATTTTTCAGTTCTCAGACTATCATGTGCCTTACTGTTTAGTTAAAATAGATTGTATGTTTCAGGATTTCCTATTGATACATACGGCAGAAAAGTGTTACACTTTTATTTTAATGGAATTGTCTTGTCTAGATGTTGCATGTATCTGCTACTGTTGGGCTACATGCAACTTTCCACCAATGTGACAGCTTGGAATAGCTGAAATGTATAATCATAGAATTGGAGAGCAGTTTGGATTGGAAGGGACCTTTTAAGGTCATCTAGCCCAAACCCTCCTGCAATGAGCCAGGATGATCAGATTGCTTGGGATAATACTCAGGGTATGCAGAAAACATTTGCTTTGAAGTAATATTTGGTAAGAGTTGCAATGCATGAGGGAAAAGGTAAGATATGGGAGCCTGGAGATAAAGGGATTTTTCTTCTGTTTTCTTGCTCCCACAGCTCTGATTTGCATCAGTGTTCTCTTACTGAATTTAGAAGACTATCTTGCCACTAAAATGAGTATGTCAGACATCAAGGGAACTGTCAAGGTTATTTTATTTTTAATACTGCCCATATTTAGTGTGGGAAAAGTATGTGTGTGCTTTCCATAGGGAAAGCTAGGAGTGGAGACACTGTATGTTCAAATTAAAAAATAAAATTGAACTTTCTGAAAGAGTGAATACTTAGATTAAAAAGATTTAATGATTTCAGTTAACTTGTAACTGCATATTATAACAATATGCAATTTTCATCCTCTGTCTAGATCTGTTAAGTGATGGCTATATATACAACCATATTTCTTAATTTCTTGTGGATATAAGTTGTGGTTACAACAGTCTTTTATAATAGCAATAGAAATTCAGAAGTTCAAAACTATCTGAAAATAACAGAACCAGTGTGGTGTTAGCTAAAGTATAACTGAGGCTGTTATGCATGTGAGCTTGTGACTTTTAGAGCTGTTCACTTACCTGAAGAGGCATCTGAGAAACTAGAACATGGTAGTAGTAACTAGAACATACCCCCATTTGTTTTAGCTATCTTTAGTTCTACTGCATCTTGTCTTACATTCTGACAAAACGTTGTGTTTCAAACTGGTGTTTTCGATTACAATTTAAACTTTATTCCATTCTGTCATTAATTTGAATATTGCTTCATTGATTGTTTTCAATAAATCAGGTGACCTGAACCTCAATGTAGTAGCAATGGCTCTCTCGGGCTATACAGATGAGAAGAACTCACTTTGGAGAGAAATGTGCAGTACCCTAAGGCTGCAATTGAACAATCCCTACTTGTGTGCTATGTTTGCTTTCCTGACAAGTGAGTCTGGCTCATATGATGGTGTTTTGGTGAGTACATTTCTCCTACATTAGAATTTCTTTACGTAATATGTGTGTATTTGTACACATGTACACATGTAGGTAGAGTGCTCTATACTCCATTAATTCATCAGATTACAATTTATTGTTTTCTGATGATGCTGGCAGGTACCATTTTTTCCTCCTACATAGACACCTCATATTACTGACCATTGTGTTAGCCAACAGAGTATATAAAAACATGCATAAGCAACCAAAATATCCAATAGAGTTCACACAAAGGAATTCTGTTTTTTTTTTCCTTGTTCACTTCTTAAGCCACTAGAAATACATTATCCAAATAATTTCAGCAGGAAGAAAAAGGGAGAAGGAGGTTAATAATGGAAATGCACAGAACAGAATAAGGGCAGGGAAATTCACAAAACTTTCATCAAGCATTATTTGCATTGAATTGTATTTTATTGTTCCTTGACTATTTGTTAAAATAATTTCAGTGTGGTGAAACAGTAAACAATAGTTTCACATCTGAAATTGGTATAAACTTGCTATGTAAAGAATAAACAAGATCTTTATTAATGAGATATTTTGAGCCTTTACAGAGGTAACATACTTGGTCCTTGGTTAGAGAACCACATAGAACACTTGATTCAGCTGGAATTATTATCTCAATTGAGAACTCCTGTAATGCAAAAGGCTAATTGCCCTAAACTTCTTGAAGACACAAGCGTCATTATAGGATGCTTTTAGGGTATTAAATAAAGAAAGAATCCATGAGGAGAGAAACCAGAGGGTTTTCCGGATTTTTCTTTTCTTTTTTTTTTTTTTTTACAGTGCAGAGATTGCTCATGTTCTATGTATGTTGTGTAATAATTTTTATAGTTGTTTTTATTGATCAGTTGGAAATAGACTATACATTTTTTAGGTTTTTAATTTTCACTTAAAGGACACCTGTTGAAATATATATGATAAAGATTTTGCCATGCACATCCCCTTGTTTTAGTGGTGTCAGTCACAATTTCTATTCTGTAAATACCAGAGAAATACATATGGGCACAGCTAAGTACCAGAATGAATCGAGTCAAGAATTTTTTTTTTTTTAAGTGTTAGACCAAAAAAAGGAATAGAAAGCAGCAAGTAAGTACTATGGCATTGCTGCACCTTGAGTGTCAATGTAATTGTGATAAATCCATGTTCTGGATGTTTGGGGTTTTGATTTTAAGGTTTAGCTGTGATTTTTAGGAAGGAATCCAGTGGTTACACTAGTTATATTTAGTGTAAACAAAGGTTTATTTGTTTTCTTGCCCCCATGACTTGTTGAGACTCCTGGCTATGTGTGCTGTCAGAGCTGTAGCCCAGCCTTAGCTCTCTTCCAGTTTCTGCATCTGGAATTACAACAATATAAGCTCTGGTGTAGCAGTCTTTTTGCCACTTGTATACATTGTTCCAGGAGTCACATTCTGGAGCTGATGCCTGTACCTGAGTATAAACAATTAATCTGATAATAAATGTTAGCTTTCTTCAGCTGCAGTGCTTTCTTTAGCCATTATCAGAGTATACAATACTGCAAACTTCTGACTTCTACAAACAATGTATTGAAAAAGTGGAATGTGATGGTAATGTTCCCATTTTTCTCTCCAAAGTATGAAAATAACGTGGCCGTACGAGACAGAGTGGCATTTGCTTGCAAGTTCCTCAATGATGCTCAGGTAAGTTGGAGCTTGCATGTTTAAGCAAAATGTAAAGCTGGGTTTTCATTAGAGGTAGGAAAAACTGGGGTGCAGGGATAAACAGTGAAAGAAAAGTCAGTGAGTGATTTGGTTTTTTCTTGTCAGTTGGTTATAAGGCATGATATAATCTGGTCTTCAGCTTGTACCTTCAACTTGATTTTTGTCTCCTTTTTCTTTGATATTGATTACCTGCTTGTTTGTTAAATGTTGTTGCATTAACTGTCTTACTGGAGAGTACTTGTTCTTAGTATTTATTTCCAGATATTTATGTCCTTTGGAATTAAGGCTTGGTTTCACAGCAAGAATGTATTGTTTTAAATCCACTGAAGTATTCAAGGAATATGTAATATTTTAATTCTGTCAATACAGTGGAACTACCTATATACCTTTTCCTTTGTTAGATGTAGCAATCAATATTCTGTTATCAGAAGACTCTTAAAGTTCTCCAATTGTTGAACATTTTGACATAAGCCAACATAAATGAGTTAGGAACAGATACCAGATGGCAAAAGTAACTTTCTCTTTAATAGTTGAACAGGTTTATTGAGAAGCTGACAAATGAAATGAAGGATGCTGGGAATTTAGAGGGAATACTGTTAACAGGGTTGACAAAAGATGGAGTGGACTTGATGGAGAGTTATGTTGACAGAACTGGAGATGTCCAGACAGCAAGCTATTGTATGCTACAGGTTAGTGTTTCATTCTAAAATAAATCTTTATAGAAGACAGCTAAGCATAGTTTCTTTAGCATGGTACTGAATCTTATGAGTTAAAAAATATTGTGCATAGGAATCTGTGGCCATATTGTACCTGTTTTATGGAAGCACCTGAAGTACTCAGTGACAAATATGTATCTTCACTCTTTCTGTGTGAAACTAATTGAGGAGATAGTAGGTAAAAGAAGCAAAAAGAAAAAAGACATCCTCCCTAGCTGAACTGGAATTATCTGTTCCCATGCTTATTGCTGATGTGTATACTAATAGTTTAAAAAGATTTTTTGCTTCAGGATTTTGATAACAGTTTCTTTGTTTGTCTGTAGGCATTGTTTTTTGGTTTTTTTATGATGGACACTTGTCATGGCCCTTAGTTACAGCTTTTGCCAGCACTGTGTGTAATTCTATATGTAATCATAATGATACAGGCTCTGGTATGTGACAGAATTTATAAACCTTCAGCTAATAGATTCAGGTTTTTAGTAGGACATGGCAGGATAGGTGTTTTCATCTGGAGAGGCACACTGAAGCAAACTTTCATCAATTTCACAGTACAGTGTATTAGAAAATCTCTTTCTAGACAAATTACACTGTATTATTTCTCTTGTAGTATTTTGTATAGGTCCTTTAAAAAGTTAGTAATAGGTATTGTATATCTTTAGTGTGTGTCTGACATTTTTGTGCTTGCTTTAGGGTTCTCCGTCAGAAGTACTTAAGGATGAGAGGGTTCAATACTGGATTGAGAACTACAGGAATCTTCTAGATGCTTGGAGGTTTTGGCATAAACGTGCAGAATTTGATATCCATAGGAGTAAGCTGGACCCCAGTTCAAAACCTTTGGCACAGGTAAATGTCATTCTTGTATGAAGTATGCTTAGCTCAGGGAAGAAAAGTGGCATGGTACTTCTTTAGAAGGAAGCTGCTGGACACACTCTGGCTTTCATGAGAATTTATGTACAAAAGAAAGATTTCAACTAAGGCTGCCCCCCAAAAGTAACCATATGGGGGTATTTTTGTTTGTTTGTTTTAAGTAATTTTTGAGAAACGACTTAACTGTTTTGATAGAGAGTACAGAATTAAAGGAAACAAAGCTGAACTTCATGTCTAACTTAGGAAATCGGTTTCTATTATTTTTATTCAAGTGTTTGGTTTTTTTTTTTCTTAAACCCTTTCCTTTTAAAGCTGTATTTCAGAAACTGTACCATCTCAACACTTTTTCTGGAGGAATGGTTTTTTTCCTCCCATGTTGAAAAACAAAAGTAAAGATGTATCATCCATCTGAATATTGCTTCATGGTGAAGATGCAGGAACCAAGGAACTGAACCAAGAACCGGTTCAAACTGTCTCTGTTTTAATGGAAGCAAATGTCAAATGCCAAACTGTTTTGAATCCCTTGAACCCAAATGAGCAGCAGCAGTTTTCGTTATCAGTTCTGAACATAAGCTAAACCAAAAACTAACGCCCTGTCCAAATGCTATCTACTTAAATGGTGGCATTTTTAGCCACTTGATCTTACTACACCACCTTCTGCTCGCTCATCTGCTAATGAAGTGCACTGCAAGTCTTAAGATCTCAAAGGTTTCTAATGAACTCTCTTTTTGAATTCATGTAACTTACAGCACCTTAAGGAGCACTGCATCCCTACTGCTCCAAGTGGGAAGGAATAACAATAATAATATCTATATATGACAATGTTATATATAATAATCATTAACATCATCATCTAACAAACTCAGTAACAGCTCCTTCCTTATGTGATCAATATAAATAGCCCCTGAAGAGCTAACAATATGTGCTACTTGCTATCAAGTCACAACTTGTATGCAGATAAAGATTATTAGGAAAATTCTCATGCTGGGTCAATTTACTATAAGGAGGGAGAGACCAGATTTACTCATTCCTGAAGCAGAGTATATTTAACTTCATTACTACAGGTAAAGCTTTTTATCATCTTCAGTAGTACCTTTCCAAGTTTTAGCAGTTGTCTGTGTTTTATGTACTTTCAAAGTAAATGGGCATCACTAAGGCCTACTTCTTGGGACTGTGTACCTCATCTGTGAGGCCAGATGCTAAGACATTCCTTCACAAGTAGTCTTGACTTCCCAGGGCACTCTCTAGAATATCTGGTAAGGAGGTGTTTGCAAGCTTGAACAAAATCACTCAGTAGCCAAAGTGGAGCCAAACCAAAAAATTAATGGGCTTTTGTTCTTTTTAGGTGTTTGTGAGTTGCAACTTCTGTGGGAAATCAATCTCTTACAGCTGTTCAGCTATTCCTCACCAGGGGCGAGGTTTCAGCCAATATGGAGTTAGTGGTTCACCAACCAAATCAAAAGTTACCAGTTGTCCTGGTTGCCGTAAACCTCTTCCTCGCTGTGCACTTTGCTTGATAAATATGGGAACACCAGTTTCCAGTTGTCCAGGTATGACACAGTGGATTTTAGTTATCCAGCTAGAGTACTAGCTAGAGGCCTAATGAGGCAGTTCCTATTGGAACATCATCTGTTGCACCTTTTCCTTTATATTTATACTCGTAATGTAAATCTTCATACTTGTCTTTCTGAGGGAGGAATACCATAATTGAAAACTTGTTTATATCCCATCTGATTTTATGAAGAAACCTGTGTCTCAGTTCTTTGGTGTCAGAGAGTATGCATGATTGCTTGGCTCTGACAGTGAAATTCCATAGTGAGACAGATTAAAGGATTCAAAGATTGGAGTGTTTTGGTGGTCAGTATGGTGAGCCAGAAGACAATAAAATGGGAAATTAGTTTCTTGAGACAAATCTTAGGGACACTACAGAAGTCCTGGAATTGATTTTTAGCTGAAGGAGAATTGCATGTGGTAGTATGAAAGAATGTGTGGGTTATGCTGTCACAGAATAGAAAATGGTTCTAAGTGGCTTGGGCTCAGCATTGTACATTGTGGTGCAAATGAAACTGATTTTGTATATATTTTTAGGTCAGTCTTCGTATAGAGCCATGAGCAGCTGTGCAGTCCTTTTTATATATTTATTGTCATTCTTTCACTGATCTGTGTATATTGTAATTGGTCCAATTCACAACTTAGATTTTGTACTTTTTTTTAAAATAAATGCATGTATGTTATTTTTTTCCCTAAAGTAGAACATTTCATTTGCAAATTATAATTCACTGGAATGTAGATCAGTCACTGGAACATAAATCAATGTTTTCAAAGATTTTGTCTGTAAAATTTTTTTACTAGGCAAGTTTAGTGTGTCTGTAAGATGTGAAACAACAGCTCAGCAATATAACTCTTGTTTTGGCTTTCCACCAGTTCTTATGTGTTTAATAATTTTACTGACTTTTAAAATCAGGCCATTTATTGACATAATGTTTCTAATTTAAAATTTATTCTAATAGTGTTTCTGGGACTGAAATACAAATGAAGCATAATGTGTTACAGGCATATTTCTGGGGGTGGGTTTGCCTCTGCACAGGAGGATCCAAGTCAGATGAAAAAGTGGATCTTAGCAAAGACAAGAAGTTAGCCCAGTTCAACAACTGGTTTACTTGGTGTCACAACTGTAGACATGGTGGACATGCTGGGCATATGCTGAGCTGGTTCAGGTAAGTTGATGTTAAAATCTTCCTTATTTCACATGCATGCTGCCCAGAGTGGGACATCCCTGTTTTGATGTATCTATCATTATAAGGTTTTGTTGTTTAGAATGTATGCAAGACTTTAACTATGTTGCTTAGTTTTTCTGATATATTGTGTCCCTGCACATACTTAAGTGTACAGATGACAAAATTTTTGTTAGTTTTAGCATAACCTTTTCTCTTTCTTTTCTTTGCTATTGCTATCTAGAGATCACACCGAGTGCCCGGTTTCTGCCTGCTCTTGTAAGTGTATGCAACTGGACACAACAGGGAATCTCATTCCAGCAGAGACTGTCCAGGCATGAATAATGTTTGAAAATGTGGGGCTCTCTACTGGATGTCCATCCTAATCCAAGCATATATTTCAGACAAAGGTCGTTTGTGACTTACTGTGAAAAAATAAATTGCTGTCAGATTAGTAACATGATGTGTGTGTGACTGTGCTTGGTAGAAACTGGTATTCCTGAAATGAGCCTCTGGGTATATAGTGTGTGGGACTTGTCCAGGGGACTGAAGCAATCCAATACATAAGTGATCCCAGAATTGTGGACACCTTGGAGTTGCTAAAACTTCAAATAAAGTTTTCAGGGTAGTGCTGATCAGCCTTTTTTCTTGTTTTCCAAAGAAAGCTGTGTATATATGCTCTGTTTAGTGAAAGTGGGGCTTCAAAATAAACACCTGAAAAGTGTTCTTCAGAAGACTGCAGAGTGATGCTGTGGATTCCTCTGTTTCTCATTTGATCACATTTTCTTTTATGGAAACAATCATTTCATTTTAAGTTCATGCAAAGTGCCGCTGTTAATTATATTCCAAAGATTTTTATTTTACATGAAAACCCATTTATTTTTGTTCCCACGTTTGGTTAATAGTAAAGCAGTCTCTTTGCAATTTAAACTGCTATTTAATTTACCTACATACCTAGCCCGTGTGAATTTTAATACTAAAGAATTTGGAGTTTCTTCCTCCTAGCAAAGTCTGTATCTTAGAGAAGAGTCCTCAGAAAAGTCAGGGATCTGTTTCAGTGCAGAGTGCAGGTAAACTATAGGAGGCTTCATTTGATTGAGTAATTTTAAATGTAGTACTGTGATGATCTGAAATCTCAAGGTCTGGAGATGTGTAAATATTTAAGTTTTAAGCTACATGCAGAGTTTTGAGTATAAAAATATTTGAAGACTTTTGGATAATACGCATTTCCCCTTCTGAAATATGCTGGGATATATGAAATCAACCTATGGAAGTCCTGCTTCTGGTCACCAGTGGATGCCAGTCAGCTCCCAGAATGCTACACAATTTTAGGTCATTGGCCAGTAGTTCTAGATATATTATCAGTTGGAACTAAGGTTATTAACTTGGTTCAGCTGTGCTAGGAACTAACTGGTATTGTTGTTCTTGATTTTGTAGGCAACAAAATTCAAAAAGATTTGGGGAAAACCAAACCTGTTTTAAGGTGTGTAATAATAACATCAGTTTATTTGGTGTGTGCTTATTTCCTAGTAGAAACAGTATACGCGTTACGTAACAAATGTGTGCTATGAAATACTAAACAGAATGCTAGCAATAAACTGGTACTATATTGCCAGGACAGTGAAAACTGGTGTATTAAGAGAATATATTGTAATATACCATTAGTTCTAAGTACTTTAGTGTAGTTGCAACAAGATAAAATGTGGAAATGTTTTCTGTAGATATACACGATTACAGGCAGGACCTCTGGTTATATATTCAGATTTAGCATTAATGTAATACATCTGCTACATTAATTAAGATTAAAATTTTTGCCTGATTGACAATGATCCTTTTTTTAAGTTAAAATCCAAGATGTACTTGGTATTTGTAGGCATGGGGAAGGGGTTACTTTTTTTTTCTTGTTAGAATATTTTTCTTTCCAGTGTTTTTGCACACTTTATGTTGCTGTTGAAGAGGTCTTCAAAATGTTCCCCATTTATAAATGTAAACGGGTTTAATTTACAATACCCTATTTATATAAATTCAGGCAATAAATCCTAATTTCCATAAAACAAGTTTTCTAAGTGTCAAGGCTATGTTTTTATTCCTCTGTAGTAACAATTAATTTTCCTGATAAATTTCATGTCCAGGTGAATGAAACTACTACCTTAACACCTCATTTTCTTATGTAAAGAAAAATAATTTGTAACATTTTCAACTTGATTATGCTTGTTTATATCAGATTCTATCATTTCATTAAATTAGATATTCACTTTGATAATCAGCATGTCTTTGAAGTGTTTTGGAATATGCATATGCTGGCACAGTATAATTACCAGTTTTGGCTGTTGTAATTGGTAATCAGGCTTTCAGGCCAGTAATTACACTGTTTGTAAAATTTAGAGGTGTTATTTTTTTTAATGATCTGGCTTTTTTTCCCGTTTTGCATTTAAATTAATAAAGCTGTGATTTGGGGGGGTGATTGGTTGTCTTCTAACAAGAAATATAGCTGCAGACATTTTATTAGCTGCAGTTACTTTTACATTTACTGTTTTCTGTTTGGAAAATAGGTCCCAGATGTCAGTCACGTGTAGAGGGAGCAGAAGGCTGTCCAGCTCCCAATGACAGCAACTTCTTCAGTCAGCTGTGATTATGTCCTTCAATTCATACCCCCCCTTTCAGCTCCTAGGTTCCCACCCATTCCCACCTTCATGTCCTCCTAATGAAGCCACCAGCTCCTATTCATACCTTCCATTACAGCTCCAGGTTATGGTGACATCTCTCTTTGGTATTTATGATGTTTGCCTGGTGACTCTCTTTTGGTCAGTGACCCAAAGAGCTGCTATTTCCCTTACTATTATCTGCAAGGTCTGATTCTTAACACTTTTATCTTGTGAGTACAGTCCCACATTGCTATCCTAGTAAGTGCATATATGACCCCAGCATTACTTTTCCTGAATATCAAGAATATCTTATAGTTCCTTGCATCATTGCTCTCTTTTTAGTGCAGCTGTGCAGCCCAGGAGTCAGAAACCTTGATGCAGTCTAGAGGAGATGAATGGAAAGAACTCAGTGAAAACATTTAGTTGCATACTTCTTGCCTCGCCAGGTATCATCATTAAGGGAGTGGATAGACAGGAAGAGTCTTGAGACAAGGGGAAACTAATATTTATCACTCAGATGTGCTCAAATACTTCCACACAAGAGAGGAGAACCAAGGTGTTCTCTGGGGGTAAAGTGCTATCTCTAGCCATCTAGTAGCAGACAACTCTTTTAGGCCAGGATACTCTTGATAACCAGTAACCACGAACTATTTGCACAGGACGTTTCATAACATTGTATGTGCAAAAAATACCAATTTTATAAAGTACACAATACAAAATACTTAAATTCTAGGAAAAGCATGCAGTTATTAACAATGCCTTTTTATTTTACTGAGTACAATTAGGCACCAATACAGCAACAAAAGCACTACAGGACAAAGCTGGGTATGTCACATTGACCTTGTGTTCCTGTTTGCTGTACAAAACTGACTCATACCTCAAATGTTCTTCCCAGTGACAATAACTGTGTCACTGTCTTCTAAATACGGGCGAAAACTCGAGCACCTGTGACTGATTATCCACCCAGTTAGTAGTAACTTTCATAAATAAGTCTTTAAAACAAATTCCTTGACTTAAAATGTGATGAGATGGCTACAAATAGCAGAAAGCTAGCAATCTTAAGACAGTACTAAATCTAACAATTAAACCTAAAACTTGTTTGTATGAGAGGTTAATGAACACTGCTATAAACAAGTTTTTCAAAAAATACTTAGTAAAATTTTAGTTATTAGTTCACAGAGAATCTTTCCAAAGTTTTATTTTACTTTGATTCTGTTACATTAAGTGAAGGAAGCATTCTGTTACATGCTTCAAATAGACTGGATAATAACAAAACTGGGAATTGTGTGGAAGTCTATATAATCAAAGTCATTATGACACTTTGGCTGAATCCTTGTAGTTAAGAGTCCCATGAGTCACCCAGTATCACTGAAAAAAACACTCTAATGTGTAATAATGACACAAATAGTTAAATTTAGTATGATCTTTTTAATTGGAGACCATTTACAAGATACAAAATAACCTCCCCTTGTTCCATAAATTTGTATCACAGCAAATGAAATTTTTTAAAACGTCTTTACATTAAAACCCCACCAAATGTTTACCAGACAAGTTTTCTATAGTCTCCTAGAACCTCTGCAACAAGAACAAAAAGATGCAAAAAAAGAAAAAAAAAAATCTCTTTCTAGCAAGTCTAGTCCTGCAAGAGAATATTCTCCATGGATGCAAAAGGGTTAAATATATACAGTGAGATACCCACAGAAGTGTTCTCCTTCTTGCTGCATAAATTGTCAAAGATAGCACTCTTTACTGGCCATATGTGGCACATATAACAGCATATTTGTTGGAACAAATAACAGTATATTTGTTGGAAATAAATGCAACTGTTACCATGCTGTCAGGCAAGAAAGCCATGGTACTGCTATCCCCTGTGGAGCTCTAAATATATACTAAGAAAAAATCAATTGTTCCTCCCCGTACCGAATGGGAAGTATTCAGGGAATTCATGAATAATTTTTAGTGCTTCATTGTAGAGTTCCAGATCTGAAAGACGACAAAGAAAATGGTTATGATGCAGAAGCTAAATCACTCACAAGCAAATGAGAGCATTAAAACACTGCTCAATTTAAAGCATTCCCAGTGCCCCATATCCTCTCCAGGTTTCCTAAGGCAGCCATGCTCTCATTGCTTGCATTCTGAAGGGTTGTTTTTAGCCTGCTAGGTGCACAATCATCCAGTGCCAGGCAAGAACCACATGGCTGGGAATGGGAGAATCAGACCATGATCTACACTGGCTCCAGCTTTGTGTCAGTCCCTACAGTTTGGCAGTAATAAAGAATATTTTGTACTGAATTTTTCCCATTAAATTCTCCATTTCTACATTCTATTCAATATCTGGAAGCTTGAGGGAAGACCTTGTCTGCAAGAAAAAATAATCAATGGGGCAGCTCTCCTTTTTTGAAGACGACAACCTCAGGACACAAAATGGATTTGTCATAATGCATATTCTTACTTACCAAATGGACTTTTGTCTTCCCTGAACTGGACATATGACATGCACATGATGGTTGCCTGATTTGTTACTCTTCCCACTACTTCAACAACTCCTGAGATCTCTTCATCTAGCTAGAAAACATCAAATATCAAACTAGTATCACTAAATTAGCTGCTATTTCAACTGCAGAGTACTTAAGCCAGGAACTCTTCACAACTGACAGTCACTTCATGACAACAGATTTTGTTCCATGTCAAACAAAATAGTACTACTGAACATCCCTGTCCCTCTCCCCCTAAGAAAAACACAAAAGCATTGAGACACTTGGATTTCTAACAGCCAATTCAGTACCAAAATACACACACACAAAGCAATGGAGAGAACATACCAGTTTCTAAGTGTATAAACCAAAGTAATTTAACTACTGAACAGCAAGTCATCTAGAAGAAAATGAGCAGAAGAATCCATATTTTTAATACAGTGCATTCATACCAGATAAAATGAACAGAACTCCATAAGAGCTAAGGAGGTATCACACATGGCAGAAAGCAGTTCCAGTATTCCAGATTCAGGAGGTATAATCAGAAATTATTTAAGTAATATGCCAGTAATTGTTTAAAGACAAAGACACTGATAATACCAAGCCTTTGGTTGAGCAATGAGGAAAAAAATGGTTAAAATTTTACTCTACTCCCAAATCATATAGGTTGAACGTGTTTTCTTTCTTTAAGACACTAATTTTAAGAGTGCAGTACTATTTCAGTAATGTTCTCTCTTATCTAACTGACTTTTAACTATAGAGCAAGTTTCCTGGAACACAGCAATAGGTTCCATCTCCTCCCCACAATTCTGGCTTTCTCTGTTGAAAGGAGGAACTACACACACAAAGGAGGGAAAAGGTTAGAAAGCATTTTGATTGGGAAATCTAGAAGTTCCTGAGTTTAATCAGACAAACCAGAGAAGTGAACCTGGCCTGTTTTTTTTCTGTACACACCAGTTTCTCCTCCCCTATGTAACATGTTGCACAGTACCTAACATTGCAGCTATGTTTTTATGAAATTTGACCATCTACTTGGTTATGGTAAATCGTGGAATTGTTGGTCATATGCTGACATCTGAAGATGTAACAACTCAAGCTTATATGAGCTTAATAAAGAGGTCGGAGCAGAACTTGCAGGAATGACATTTTCTCACAGTGTGAAAGTCTGCAAGCTTTCACAAGACAAAATTCTTTGCAAGATTAAATTGCATTTTTCACCAGTAAGGTGAGACTCTTGACTTGAAATGCAGAGAGTATCCTCCTGTCCAATTATTTCTCATGGAAATTGCCAGATTCTCAGCATTTAGCAACTCATTGGGACAAAAAGATGGAAAGACTACACACATGTAGTATTTCTACATATGTAGTATATATGTACATATTTCTACATATGTAGTATATTTCTACACAAAGCAGTATTTCTGTACATTATTTGCTAGACTATTTATTAGAATGTATCAGACTCACTGCATTAACTGCTCAAGTTACTACATTATTTTGAAAAAAAAATGCTTAAAGCTAACTATGGCATCTATTGGAATGCTACCATAAGTGTTCTAAATAGTTGAGAGAAATGTCAACCCCAAAGACTCCAGAATATAGTATTTTTGGACTATCTTCACAAAACATTGTTAGGCATAGAAGGGCAGTAATGGAAGGGAGGAAAAAGTGAAAGGAAACAGAGCTAATACAGGAATGTTACACTGTGAAAAACATAATTAAGACAAAACAGTCGAACGGGGATGAATTCTTATCACCAGCTGCAAATTGTTGAAGACCAAACCGGTTCATTTATCAAGACTGCAAGTTAGCTAGAGGATATTAGTATATCCAAACACCTGGATATGGGAAAAAACTGGGATTTTTTTTTTTTTTTCCCTGACTAAAAACTCAATCCCTGCAAGGCATGCACAGGTTGCAGAAGGGACAAAAACTCCGTGCTCCACAAGAGGGAACACCAAAGATTTCCAAAGTCTCTTTTTCCCTGGAGACATTTAAAAAAAGACTGGATGTGGCACTCAGTGCCATGGTCTAGCAACTGCTCCGGTGGGTCAAGGGTTGGACTTGATGATCTCTGAGGTCCCTTCCAACCCGGCTAATTCTATGATTCTATGATTAACTTACAGGTTCGTTCAGCTCCACCGTCGTATGTTTCCCTTCTCCATCCGAGAGCACCAAGAGCTTGCCGCTGGGGTGGATCTGCAGAGGGACAGCAGGTCAGGCAGCTGCAGACATCACAGCTTGAGGCGCCTCAACCACAACTGCGCAGCGGGATTTCTCCCCACAAACCCTTAAAGCCGCCTCCCCACCCAGACCCGGCCTGACCGGACCCGCCGGACACCCTCCAGGCGACATTCCCCCCGCTACCTCCCGCCCAAAGCTCCCCCCCCCCCCCTCCCCCTCCCCCTCCCCAGCCAGGAGCACGGCTTCCTCCCGACCCCCACCCCGAGAGGCTCGGCCCAAAGGGCAGCAGCCAGCCCAGCCGAGGAGCTCACGGACCTTCTCGATGCGTCCCACGAAGCAGACGGGCTGCCCGATGTTCTGCGCCAGCTGGCCGGTGGCGATGCGCTTCCGCGGCACCTCATGGATGTCCCCCATGGCGGCGCGATTTCCCGCCCTTTGCAGAGGGGTGGGGCGCCGTTACCCTGGGCAACGAAGGGCTTTATTTATTTATTTTTAGTTTTGTTTTTTTTTTTTTTTTTTTTTTTTTTTTCCCTTTGGAGGAGGGAAGGGGAGGGCGGGGAGGGAGCAGAGGAACGGGAGATTCGAGGCGGGACTTCCCCTTCTCCTGACGCGACCCGGAAGCGGAGGTGGAGGCCGGTGAGTGGCGGGGTCGGGATGGGGCGGTGGGTGACAGTGGGGTGGGTGACAGTGGCGTGGGTGACAGTGGCGTGGGTGACCCCGCCGCGGCTCAGCCGAGCCCTTCCAGCCCTGTCGCTTAGTCCTTTTCTCTTAAATCGCCTCGTTTTTTCCCCTCCCCTGGCGTTTTCCTCCCCTCAGGTCACCGCTGCTCCCGTTACCCGTGCCTTGCCCTTCGCTTGTTTTATCGAGCGCAGTCAGGTTGGGGCTGTTTGGTTTGGAGAGAAGGCGGCTGAGGGGCGGCAGAGCTTTCAATATTACATTTACAGTACAGCTTTCTGAGGAGGGGAAGCGGAGAGGAGGTGCTGATCTCCTCTGCTACCTGCACTGCAGAGGAATGGTTCGAAGCTGCACCAGGGAGGGGTTTAGAGTGGACATGAGGAAACATTTGTTTGCTGTGAGGGTTGTCAGACACTGAAACCAGCTTCCTGGGCGTTAAACACTTCCTAGAGTGTTTGTTTGGCCAAGCCCTCAATAACATGCTTTAACTTTTAGGTGGCCCTGGAGGACTTTTACTTATTCCTGCCTCCTGGCAACTGGACTAAGTGATCAGCTTGAAACTGAACTATTTGGTTTGTCTTGTTTTCTGTTGATTTAATTTCATGTCACCATTAAAGAGCTTACACTCTGTCCTCAGGGAGAGGGTGACTGATGAACCTGAGACAGAGGCACTGTCTGGATATGATGCTCTTGCTGTGTGCTTTAACTTTTTCCATGTGGTCTTCCCGAGTGTCCCTTGGGTGGAGAGATTCATTCCCATTGCCCTTACAGTGAAGGTGGCTGCTGATGGTTTCCTGGCCTGCATTAGATGTAGTGTTGCCAGCAGGATGTGGCAGGTGATCCTTCCCCTCAGCTCAGCACCACTGAGAGTGTTGGGTCCAAGTTCTGAGTGCAAGAGAGATGTGGGCTTACTGGTTGGCTGTGTGGGCTTACTGGTCCTCTGTGGAGGACAGAGACAGTGCTACCCAGTGACAGGACCAGAGGCAATAGGCACAAACTGAAATACAGGAGGTTCCCCCTCCCAGGTAACACTTTTTTCACTCTGAGAGTGAGCGAGTAGTGGCACAGGTTTCCTAGGAGGTTGTGGGGTCTTCATTCTTGGAGATGTTCAAAAGCTGTCTGGACCTGGTATCTGGGCAATCATATCTAGAGTACCACGTTTAAGCAGGGGGTTGGACAAGATGGGCTCTGAATCTCAGACATTCTGTCATTTCCCCTTTCCATTTCCAGGAAATGTATTTTAGGAAATACTTTTGGAAATCTGCTCCAGGTTAAAAGAGTGATCCCAACACTGCACGTGTGCTGCCTGTCTCTTCTAACCAGCTGTGGGTTAGTTCAGCTTCCTAACCAGCACAAAGCAGTTTTTGCTGGTTGGCTGGGTTAGTGTTGTGATGGCTGGGCATGGAAGCAAATCTCTGCAGCTCTGCAGAACCAGCATGTTGTCAGGAAGAAGAATGCTGGGGGGTTGTATCTTCGATGCAATGTAGTTACTTTTCATCTCTTCACTGTCCCTGTGTCATTCACATTTCCAGTGGTTTATTTGCAATTGTTTATTGTCCTCACCTCCTTAGCGTATCTCCCAAGATTTTAAAGGAGAGATCTCCTAAAGGTAACGATTGGAGCAAGATGCAGCAGCCTGCTGCAAAGTGGCTTCTCTAGGGTTATGTCTGACACCTTTAAGAGCCAGTTGTAAACACACTTGGTATTATGTTCTTACAAATGTATGTCTGCATTATGCTTTGCTGGTGTCTAAGATTTGCAGTCAAAACCAGAACTGCTTGCAGTGAAAGAAGTAGGTTTCAGCCTATGGAGTGTTGCATCTAATAAACACATATATTTTTATTTTAGAATTTTTTATCTTCAGGATTTTGAACACTGGTATTGGTTTGAGTACTGTTACTTCACCCCTGGCTTCATCTTTGCCATCTATACTTATATTGTCTGACTTGATTGTGGTTGCTTTATTATGATCCTGCATCTTTGAGTGTTTTTATACTGTGGTAATTTGGGTTGCATGAAAAACTTTAAAAGTCAATATTCACATCCTATGTAAGTAAAAAAGGCTTTGCTCACATTTTGTTATGTGTATATCCTTTCTTTGTATTCGTGTTTCTCTTGACACTTAATTCCTTCTGTTTTCAAAAAACACAAACTAAAGGAATACAACTAATGTTAAGTCAGATAAAAGAAATTATTTGTCATATTTTTCCTTTATTCTTCAAATGGTAACTTAGACTAGGCCAAAAGCTTTTAAACTGTTCCTTTTGGTGTCGCAGGGAAATCTTTTTGACATGCATATTCTAATTCTTGGTTGTTTTCATGTCATAAGCAGGGCTGTACAGAGCTGTAAACATCTTGTTCTTTCTCTGATAGCTGCTTTATTGGTGAATCACAGCAGATGCTAAAAAGGGAGAGAGAATTGCTCTCTGTTTTCTCCTTTCGTAGACGACATAGCTTAAACTGCTAGGAGTGAAATTACTCTGGTTCTTTCTTTAAGGTCAGTGCTGTATCTTGTTTTGACCTCATTTCATCCTTTATCTAATTACTGGCAGTGCTTTGCTGTATTCCTGGGTAGCCTCTCTTTATCTTAGTCTACATCTTTGGTGGTTTTAATATTAAATTACCTTTCTCCCTTTGCCACTTGTGACCATGCATAAAACAGCTGAAAAGTAATGCTAAATATGCTAGAACCTTCAATGTATAGGAAAATTTTATTGTGTGTAATGTATTGGTTTGGCTCAAAGGTCACCCATAGTTCTTCTCAAAGGAGACTGACAAAATGCAGGAGGAATAAATTAACCCCTTTGTGCAGCTCTGTAACTCATCTTTGTCCAATCCCACCTATGCTCTCGGAGCCTTACAGAAAAACAAATTATTTTTTTCATCCTTGCAGAATTGCTTTAGTTTGCTGTTTATTCTTTGCTAATGACTGAAGTGGTGCCAAAAGCATTATTTTTAACTACCAGCAATTGAGACTGGAGAAAGAAAAAATTGTGTTCACTTTTTGGTGAGGGGGAAACATGAGGAGAAGGGAATTGCAACCAAGGGAGATTTTTATCTTTAGGCAGTGAATTCAATTTCAGGTCTCCTAGAGAAATAAAATTAATCCCATCTGGAAGGGAAAGGCACTGTGCTATATAGGAGAAATTACTGCAGGAACGTGGTGCTGTCTCTGAATGGTGGGTGTATTTTCTGTGATTTTGTGCTGACAGCTTTAAAAAAAAACCAAACACAACTAAGGGCTTTTTTCTCTAATTTGTGTGACCATGCATCCTGGTCCACAGACTTCAGATTTCATTTTTCACTCTGAAATGAAAATGGTGCAGAAACTGTTTGTTCTCAGTTTTCATTAACGGGAATCTCATCTTATCTGCAAGTAGTAAAACTCCAGCTTGATTCTGCAAGTGCTTCAGCTGTGTTCTTATCTTTAAGACCACGAGTGTTTCCATTCAACTCTGGTTTTTTTGTTGGACAGGGGCTTTGTTCTGTTTTTAACATGTAATTCCAAAATTTAGTGGTTGCTTTTCCTGTTGCTGGAGAGATTTATGTTTACTTTTGAAGTACTACAGTTGATAAAATTCTTCAGAGACCAAATATCACAAATGTCCCAGCACTGTCTACAGCTTTTCCTTTACCTGTGCTGTACTGTATACAGCTCTACTTTCTGTTTCTGTGCCCCTCCTATATATTTTAGTCATTCATCTATATATATATTTATCTATATATATTCAGTATATACATTCATCTATATATATTTAGTCATTCATCAATATGTAGAACTTAATATCATGTTCGGTGAAGGTACTGAATACTACAAGTAGTAGTTTGTGATCTCCTTCCCCCACACTGGTTACACAGACTTGAGATACACAAGCACAAATTTTGTTTACTAAGGAGTGAAGACCCAGAGAGAAACAGCTTCACTAACCACATTCATGTGATTTCTTAGCATGGATTCCTTACTGCCTCCCCAGCATTCACAATCACTAATTACAATTTATATTTTCTTATTGTCAGACCGGTGGTTTTAGCAGCATTTTTAGCAAATTTGAGGGGATACTTTAGTTTTCTTTCATTTTCTTTGCTTGTTTTTCTACTTCAAGCAAAAGGATGGATGGGATTTTGTTTGGTTTTCTGTTTGAGAAATACCAGTGGTGGTGGAATTAAGTTAAAGCTACTTCAGAAACTTGAAAACTACAAAGTAAAGATCAAGCCTCATGGCTGTAAGGAAGATGAATTTTGTTGTCCTTTAAGCAGTGACATTTAGGTGTGTTAAATATGCAGGATTTATAAGATAACAAATGCATGGTTTCCTATACAACTCTTTTGTGGCACATACATACTGATTTTGTCCAAGAATGAAGGGAAGGGGAACACTATGCAACAGAGCTGAAAACTACAATAATGCAGATCTCAAAGATAAAAAAAGTGATTGGAGCAACTGTAGCTCTGGCACCTGAAGTGGCTGACTGGAATCTGGCCCTTTACTAAAACTAGATGTAAGATTTTATACATCAAGTTGATTTTCCTTCTTCTTGGTGCGTACTTAGGATAAAGGTGAAATTGCATTTTAAACTGTTCCACAACTGCCTCTCCTTCATACATCATCGGAGCAGAAACTTGACTCTTGAGCATTACAGCACAGGTTTTTACCTCTTGAGCTATGGGACTGACAACCTTAATTGGTAGCAGGAGAAGACTTATTCCCTGAGGGCTGAAAAAGGAATATGCTGCTGGCGCCATGTGTTGAGCCTGGGTGTGGGGGAAGGTAACAAATAAATGAGGTAATTAGGAGTTTCTACTGTATAATCTTCTCGGAACTGGAATTAGATGTATTTTACGTGGTCTGATAGGAGAACAAGCAAAAAGGAATAAAGTGCTGATAAGTAACCTTTTTTTTAAAAAAAAAAGATACTGCATACCTAGGACTGGATGGTTTGTTCTGTTCTTGTGTACCCTAGTGTAGTATATGTGGCTGTAGAAATTGTACTGCCTCAGCATAAGCAAGCAGTAGCTGGCCAGCCTACAAGAGGATTCAGTCTTTTAAGCCTGAGGTGCCAGCCCACAGTTTGAATCATTGCTGCTTTTGCCATGTTATTTCTATATACTGTTCCTGAGAGCCAGTGTTTAAACTTCATATAGGATTTTCTGTGATCTGAAGTATGGAAGTGTTTTCTATTGCTTGTAACAGCAGAAGGTGAGGCAGTTTTGTATCTGGTGAAGTCAGTGCTGATTGTACAGTTAATTGCTACAGGTTAGTAGCTAGGGAAAAAGAAGTCTTGCTTATGGCACCATGAATATTTGTGACATGAGGAATTTTTATTTATTTTTTAAAATCCAAACACTACATGGTAGCACTCTCCTTGCTTTCTCACCTTCTAAAGTTGCTTCTTTGTTAGATCTAGTGTAAAATAATATTATGAAAACTTGGCACTCTACATGTCTTTTCTCTAGACTTGGACTCCCCTTTTGGACTTGTATATCAGACATTGCTATCTGTTTGTCAGTCCCTTCTTTAAATGTTGGTGTGTACAAAGTAAATCAGGATTCTGCCCCTCAAACTCTACCAAACTTGAAATTACATTGTTCCACTTTTCCCAACTTCATATTGGTATTTTTGTGGCAAAGAGCTTCATGTACCTTTCTTTTGACCTTCCCCTCTGCCTTTAGCACGCAGCGTGTTTCAGCCAGGCCAGCAGCTGCTCCAGAGGTTGGTGTTTTCCAGTGGTCTGAGTTCAGCCCTTGGGGACTGAAGGTGAGCACACTTCCAAGAGGTGACTGCTGCTGTGGTGGCCCTTGCCTTTTCTCACTGTTCCAGTGCTGCTGACAGAGCTGCTGTTGAGGGAGGAGGCTGGAGAGACTCCCAGTTGCTGAGTTCAGTGATGCCATCTATATAGAAAAGAGGAAGGAGGTGCTGTTATAGAGGTAGTCCTCTCAATAAGCTCAATTTGTGAATAAATGCTTTGTGTAGTTCTGGTGGTTGCTCCTCAGAAGAGGGATGCTTCCTTATAAACATTTTCTTACAGCTTTTCTTGGAAGAAGAGAATTTTCCTTGAGTCTACATCTTCCAAGTTTAGAATAGAGAACTTGCTTAGAAGAATGCATCATGATGTATCCATGGCAGTTTGTGGTTCATAGGATTTTCCTTTCTATCTGCCTATCTTGGCTATTGCTCATGGTTTTTTTTTTAATATGATTTAGTCCTTTTTAAGCTGTCAGAATTACATCTATGTAATCTTCCCATCTTGAGAGAGAAGAGATACTGAGCATAATCCTTTGCAGTTAATGTTTTTTCCTGCTGGTTTCCTAGTTCTTTTCTAGCTGTCGGGAACTCAGAGTTTGTAGGTACCCCAGAAGATTTTTTTTAATGAATTATTGTTATGAAAAAATTGCAACATATGATTTTGTTACAGTTTCTTCTAAGGGAATCAGTGGTAACTGTTAATCAAATACTCTCAAGTGTTAAGCTGTCTCAAAGACTGCAAATTTGAAAAATGAAAAGAGCTACTATGCTAATATTGTAGGGGTGGGTGGGTTGGTCTTTTTAATTGATGTACAGATACTCAAGATTGAAAATCAGTGCAGTTTGCTTCATTCAAATATTATCCTGCATTATAGACCTGCCTGTTCCGTGGGATTGTGGTTTGGGCTTCAAAGTTTAGATGCTTTAGAATTAACTCTGATGAAAAAGTTTGTGTAACGACAACTTGAAGTAGCAGAAAAATACAGAAACATGCTGGATAAATGCTGAAGGGAGTTTCCTTCTTTCACTGTATTTTAGAAAGGTTGAAGCTGTTTTTTTAATGGTTCTACTCCATAACTTTATAGAAAAGCCTTCTATCCTTTCTTTTTGCCTATTGAAGTCCATTGCTACCTCAACAAGGTACTTGAACATAGAAATGCATTATGTTTCCAACCTGGCAATTAACATTAAGATGTAATATCACATATGTGGCCTTTGACATGGTATAAACTTCTTGCATTGGATTCTCTTCTCTTACATTTGTTTGTTTTGTCTGCATTTTAGATAACGACTTAGAAGACAAAAAAAAAAAAAAAAAAAAAAAAGAGGCAATGTTCAGCTTTTTTCGAAAAAGTCAAGATTCAAAGAAGGTTACAGTGCCAGAGAGAGAAGCAGATGGATTTGTTATTGTGGGTAAGTGGTGCTTTTGTATAAAGTGATTCTTACCATCTTTGAAATGTAAAAATTTCTTCAAGATGCTTAGACCAAATGAAACCTTAGGAGAGGCCACGATAAAAAATGTTCAGAGTTCTTAATTTTTGTGAAGGAAGATTTTCCTGCAAACTGGCTAAATTCACAGCTTTAATCAAGTTCTTTCACAGTCTTGCAGGCTGGCTCAAGCGTGCAGTAGATAAAGAATTTGTCTGTAGCTGATCCTTTTTTCTCTTTTGAAAATTTATGTTTTTCTCCTTGTACAACCATCATCATTATTTAGCTTCTGCTGCTCTGATTTACTGACTTATTGTCAGGAATGTTACGGTGTTCATCTAGTTAACTGTTACTTTTTATTGGGCATTTTCAAGTCATGAAATCCTCCAGACTATAATAATCTAACAGTATGAACTATTAGAATGAACTCTGAGGAGAATTTACGTTTTTTCTTTGTAGTAATTCTCCATTAAAACAAATATCCCCAGTTGTTAGATCTGGTTTCACATCTGTGACTCTGTTGTCATGTTTAGAGGTTGTCTTCCACTAGATTTTGATCATCTGCACTGGTTTTGATGGCTACTGCAAATCAGTCCAGGGCTGGCATTGTGGGAGAGTCAAAAGGAGACACTGTCATCCTAAAGATGTCTGGAGACTGTTCAGAGTTACAAATTTGGCAGAGAGTAATAGGCAGAGAGTTCTGTGCCCAGACATTGCTCATGTCCCACAATTGCTGGTTCTGCTTCTGCATTCATGGAATCATAGAATTGTTTAGGTTGGAAAGGACCTTTAAGGGTCATCTGATCCAACTACCCTGCAGTGAGCAGGGAGATCTTCAATGAGACCACCCTCCTTGTAAAAAATTTTTACCCTCTCCTAGTTCAAAAACATTACCCCTTTGTCCTTTGGCAACAGGCCCTGCTAAAAAGTTTGTCCCTGTCTTTCTTATAGGCCCCCATTAAGTATTTATTTTAGCTTTGTTCTTTTTTTCCTGAAATGCTGTTAGTTGCTTTGTTCATATGAATTCATATTAAATTAATCAGTTGAATACAAACTTAAGGACTAAAAATTTTGCATTAATATTATTTTATTTCTATTTATTTTTATTTTTTGCTCAGACAGAAGTTAATTTAGTGAACTGCAAGGAAATGGACTAAGGTCATCTTAACTGACTTTCACTGGGCAAAAGAATTGCTGTCAACTTTGTCAGTGGAGCAGATCCCTGTCTTGCTAGACAGATGCAGTTGCACAATTACAGGTCAGCACTGAAGTAGATACTTATCTAGAAGTTTTAGTTTTCTAGGAACAGGGGCAAAAAAGCCCTTAAAACCCACACCTAGCTATTTTGCTATCTGCTTTTTTATTACTCAGATGGGAGGTTCTGAAGCTTTTTTAAACTTAGCTTTAAGATATTCCAGAATACCAGAACTAAGTGCCTTTAACAAATCTCAGTTGGATTATAGAACCATTAGCATGAGTACTGCTGTAGCCAGGGAACACTCTTGAAGGGAGTGAGAATTTAATTTCTTATGTTTTAAGTTGGTTCCTAAACCTAGTCTTTCATTGAAAGCATGTAAGAACAAAAATCTAGTTTGCTGATACTCTGTGGATAGAGGAGTAAGTCCTCTGCTTTTCTTTCCTGGAGAAAGAAGGATAAAAGTACATCCTCAGGGTCTTCTTGTTTCTGATTTCTGCTGTTGTGGTCAGTAGAGTTTGTCTGTCATAAATCCCTTTCAAGACTGTTCATACTGTGCACCACTATTAAGGGCACACAGGAGTATTACTGGGAGCCTGACTGCCACTTATCAAGACAGAGTCAAGTGCCATGCCCATTAAACTATGGAAGAAATCTATTCAGTAATATAGTGAGAGTATCTGGCATCTTAATGAAAATGTAGATAATTGTGAGTTTCCAAACAATGTTTAATTATTTTAATTTATTTCTATATCTTCTGTATCATCTGAATGTGAAAAAGGAGGAAGAAGGTTCATCACATTATTGAGGAAGCTCCACCACAGCTATCAACCCTGTGAAATCTTGAGGATAATGTTTTTGTCTTCTATTTTTTAATAACTCTTCCATGTTCTGTTATATATTGCAACATTTAAAATCTGCTTTTCCTTACAAAATATCAGTGCATTTGTATCTGAATAGCTATATATTATCTGAATGTCTATTGTAATTTTGTAGAAAGAAGACTCATAAAAACACTGTCAGGAACAAATACAATTCTACAGCATAGTAGCTGAAAGAAATTCTCTACTTTAGCTTTTGGGAAAAATACTGCACGTGTGGAAATCAAGAAAAAAAATTATGAATAATTCAGTCTCTACAAAATAAATAGTAAGAAAATATAATTTTCTACTAAGGAGTAAAGCATTTTTACATCTAACTACCAATTCACTTATTTTCCAGATACTGGTGATCTTCTCTGTACAGGAAGCTTTAAGAGTGGTGCTTTTTCTGTAAAAAGCAGAACTATTATTCAGGAAAGGGAAAAGAGGCTTATGAAACACATAACACATGAAATTGGTTTGGATGAGTCAATCGTAGAAATATGGAAAAATGTTTCAGAGGGTTGCCCGATCATCACAAATTGTTTTTAAAGTTAACATTTTGGATAACAGGATTCAGAAAACAAGTATGTTTTCAGTTAGTTTGGGGATTTTGAAGAGTTCTTAAGGATTTTCTCATGTTTTGTGACTTTTGTGTTATAAAATCAAATCCAGCCTACCACCCATTCTTCCTGTTGCTAGCCACAGAGACGACAAGTTAGTGCTAGCATTTCAGTTTGGCCTACAGCTAAAAATCTCCCATCAGATCTCAAAGATGCATGCAACTGGTAGTCCTAATCTCAGTCTAAAATCAGGAATTGAAAAAGAACCAAGACAGCAATGCTGCTTCCCATTTGTGTTTGGCAAGGTCAGAAACTCTACAGGCATCTACGTGGTGCTGATGATTTCACTGGGGTGGATGGTGTTTTTTGTTTGAAGTCAACTGAAATGTCATTGGATCATAGAATGGTTTGGGTTGTAAGGGACCAAGATCTAGCCCAACCTGCTTTCCATGGGCAGGGACACTGTATCATGTCACTTGAAGCCCTGTCCAACCTGACTTTGAACACAACTTCTCCGGGCAGCCTGCTCCAGTGTCATCACCCTCGTATTTACAAAAAATAAAAATAATTTACCACATATTATTTTTCTCTTTACAATACTACTAACTGTTAATTTTGTTTTCAGGTTTGGTTTACGATGCTAATGTGCAGCGCCCTAGTTACTTTTCCAGAAAAATGTGGAGTAAGTCAGTGTGAGGGAGCAGAAAGTGCTGGTGGCTCCAGCAGACTGAGGAGCCTGCAGCCAAGGGAGAATGCCAGGAGGCCAGGGGCTCAGGCAGAGGCCTCACTGATGAGGGATGTGCTCCCACACTTTCTGAACAATGAACACAGAGCAGGTCTGGTGATGGTGACCAGGGTTAGCCCAGTGACTGCCAGATGAGTCTGCAGGGACAAAGCAGATTTGAGGCCAAGCCCCCCCACATTGGGGAGTTGGGGTGATCAGGGTAAAGGGCAGATGCAGGCATCCCTGCAGGGTGGTTTGGGCAAAGGCTGAGAAGCTGAGGTGAGTCTTCTGTAGCATTTTTCCCAGACCCTTATGCACATACTCAGGGTGCATCATGTCAGCACTGCCCATGGGCACATCCAAACCCCTGGGGCTAGGGAAGGGGCTGCTGAGCCTGGAGAGCCAGGAGGGTTGGGATGTCTCTCACCATCCACACAGTTGGCCACACAATCCTCTGAGGAGCACTTGATCTGAGATTTTGACCATACCCCAGATCAAATCTTCTTTGTTTACTTTTAACTTGTGTTACAAAGACCAGTCTGTTTTTTGGATTTAGGAGTTAGTTTTTGATTTTTTTTTTCACTCAGGGATCTTTGTGTGTCATAAATTAGAATGGAGTAAATAGGTTGGAGAAGCAGCTGTGTTGCTGGCGCTGGTAAACTTGGTTAGTAAACATATTTAACTTAATGTCTCTTCCTTGACTTTAGTACAGCTTCCTGGTTGATTTATTTAGATGAAAATTAACGTGTGTTTTCAGTACTCACCAATGGCTATCATTTCAGAGATCTACTCTCAGCCTCAGGTGCAGATCTCTAAAAGGTGGTAGGGAGCATTTCTGTTAATGTATAGGGAACATTCATCTGTCACCCAAAGAGTGTTTTCTGAAATTCAGGGATTTTGCTGTAGTTTTTCAGATTTTCAAGGAAAAAAGGACTGGCACTCAGTTCTTGTCAGACTTGGGTCACTGTCAGAGACAACTGGGAAGTTTTGGCCAAAGTGAGAAGGGTTGGCAGGAATTTTAAAATATACTCCTGCTCTGTAAACGTCCCTTTTCCCTGCTGTGCTTTACTGGATCCTTGGATGCCATTTAGAACTAGCAAGTAAATTTTGGATTAACACCTATTTCCTACACTTCACACAACTGAAGCAAGCATGACTTTTGTCTGTTATTTTCCTCTTGAGAAAATATAAATAGCTATAGACATCAGACTTTAAGTGTTTTGAACTCCCTTCCCAATAAGCAGAAGGATTTGCAGTATTTAACTGAATCTTGGATCTTCTAAATTAGCCAACACGTACCTTCTGTTTCAATGCTGATGTCTGTAAAGAAGTAGATCTACAGAATTAATGGGTGTCAGGCTTGCAACAGCATCTTAAACCCCACAGACAATGAGGTGATAACTACTGTCTTTCAATCTGTTAATTGAAACACTGTATAAGGCAAATATTTCTTTCTTAATAAGAAAGTGGAGAGAACTGGTATTAGATGAAATTTATAGAACATATTAATATATCAAAACTTTGGTCAGGTATAACTTACTCTTTTAAGCTAATCTCTGCAGGGCATTCAAACTTTGTCTTCATCTTAAATGAGATACTTGAACCTTCCTCTGATGTGTTCAGTATATATATTACTGAATTAGTTAAGTACTATAATTCCTTTGTATGGATCATCCTTATCTGTAGGCAGGAACATCCTCAGCTGTGAGATTGTGGGAAAGTATGATTTACAGCCAATTGCATGTTTCTCTTTGTTAACTGCAGTTACATTGCAAAATAACATCCGTAACAAATCTGGAAGTATTCTGTACAGAAGAGGCAGAAAAATAAAATGATCAATATAAGTCAGTCTTCAGTTGTGGAAATCTGTTTTTCTGAAGAACAATTTTACCTGTAATTGTTCCCCTCCCCATTTCTGTTTTGCCATGAGCTCCTGGTTGCAGATCATTTTTGGGGTGCTTTTTATGGTGGAAGGAAGAATTGGACAAATTGCATATTTGAATTAAGAGGACACCCTCACTGTTACCCAAAATGTAAAGGGGTTTTACAACATTATCCTTATTGTTTCCATGTTAATCTCACTATTACAGACCTCTGCATATATTTTGAAGAACTCTTTAAAAATGTTTGCTTGTGAGAGAAAGGTGCAAATTTAAAATCTTCATGATTGAGTATGTCATGAATGGGAAATTTAATATACTCATCCCCCACCCAGATCAAAGGACTACTCCCATACTAGTTTATTACTGTAACTCAAATCCTTTTTTTGTTTTTCCCCTCTGTGGTATGAGGCTATGTTTTAGTCTCAAAGACTAAAAATGTCAAGAGATTTCTGGAATATTGTGTTATTGCTGCTGTTTGTTTTCTGGGAGTCAGTAGTAATGTGTAGTAGATTCCTGTGAATCTCTACATTGTTTTTTCATTAATATTTAAGGAGCTTTTAGTGGTGTTAGTAAGGAAGGTTAGGCTGCTGCAGTGTTTTAAAATCTACTATTACATTAAAGAAATGCACAAGGCTTTGTGCCAGTTGGAAAAAAAGCAGTGTCTCAATGTCCTTTCACTTTCTGCATCAATGGGCTTGTATTACATATTTTTTATACAGCAGTAAGTGCTTGTGTAGGTATTTCCAATCTTGGCAGTTTTCAAATAGCCAAGCTGCTATTTCATTATGTTGTTAAAGTTTAAAAATATTTAACACTAGCTTTGTAATGATCTGAGATTCGGGTAAATCTTTTTATCTAAAGAATACTCGATCCATGGCAGCTTGTGGCACTGTAAATAAACACTTTTGATGCACACCAAGAAGTTACAGGGTTAAGTGACCTGTTTCATGAAGTGCTGCTTTATGGTTTTTATACTTACAAATTGTCAGCAGCTCATTTGGGCGCTGGATTCTACAGAGCTGACTGAAAAGGAAGGGGAAAGAATTCCGAAGAAACAGGAATTTGCTCTCCTTGGTGGCATAAGGAGGTAATGGCTACCCCTTCATTCAGTAATGCAGTCAAACTAAATCCTCCTGGGGACTGATGTTGCACGAAAACAAACTGCGTTTTTCAATAGTACCACTAGATGGGGATTTCTCTGCTATTCAAGAGTTCAGGGCTTTTTTCTCTCCCCTTCAGGAACACAGGCAAGAAGTGGAGTAGTAGTAATTATCAGAACGCTTTTTTATTGGACTCTAGTTTTTCAAGAGATTTATAAAAAGCTTTTTAAAGCCTAATATCAAACCTAGAATGGCATTCCAGCCTAATAAAAATAATGAAGCTTGAAATGTTGACAGCATGTATCTAGATGTTGGCTTGTAAATCCTGCCGAACAGATCTGTTGAGGCCCATGTGGGACCTAAATAACACAAAGAAGTAAATTTGCATATTTTACAGCAGGGGGAAAAACAGAATGCAAAAACATGAATAATTAGGAGCACAAGCTTCATGCTATATTAATACTGTTGAAAAGCATGTGTTGATTGTATTCTGAAAGCCAGTAGTGATTTGGTTGAGTGAACTCAGTCAGCATCTCTTATGCAGATTAAAGGAACTGGGTTACAGAACAACTGAAATTCATTGTTTTGCTCTATAAGGAGGTATATTTCTTAAAGGAATTTTTTTTTTTCCTCAGATCCTGTATAGCACAGGCAATCTTTCTTTTTAGTGCCTCATCAAAGCATGTTTTTGTTGACAAAGGACTGTTCAATTCTTCATTTACATGTACACTTATAGCTTTTTGAAATAGTTCTTTTGGCCACAAATCAGAAGTTAGTACTTTTAGCACTTTCGTGTACATGATCTACTTACTTTTAATTTGGCAACATTTATTCTTTTTATCTTTTTAAGGCTTGACCCCCTGAAATACATTCACAAGGATTTTGTGCTATGAATTTGATTATTTTTAGTTTTGCAGAAATGCCTCTCAAAAAGTTAGCATACAGGCCATTTTTTAATCTGAATAATATGAACAATTGTGTTGGCTTCTGTTGATTGCAATATGTGTAACATACATTTAAAAAAAACCAAGTTTTTTACTTAACAATGGTAAATAATATTAAAAGTGATTTATTAATTGCTTTGGCTGAATATTGTCTTGGCCCTGTGACTTTCAGCTGTCTCAGAAAGTTACCTGGTTTTAAACGCTGGCTCCAGGGAGGAGAAAAGAAAGAAGCTGAAGACTTCTTGTTTAACTTGTACAGCAGTGTTGATTTTAGGGTGAAAAAATTACTATGTGATGCTGTATTAGAGAGCTTTATTTGGAGGCTTCAAAGCAGACAAAATGCAGAGAACCAGACATTTGCAATCTGATTTTTAAAGCACATCTTCTTAGTTTGCATAACCAAAGGAGGAAAATGGTAAAATTTACCAGACTTTTTAGAAGTTGATGTAATTGTAAGAGGCTAAAGAGGCATCTGGCAAAAGGTTGTTTTGAGGTCACACATGCATCTGACAGTTTGCTGCCAGCCCTCTAAGAAAATATTGGTTGGAGTTGCGTTCCTGTTTTTCCTATTAACTGCTTTCTGACTTGATATATAATGTTCACTTTCTACATGTCCAGGTCTCCAAACTGCTCCTGAGAGGTTTGATTCTACTGATTTTAACTCTTGCAAATAGTGGTGAAAGTATAAGATGCTGAAGCAAGAAAATAGGAAAATCCTTTTTTTTTTTTTTTTTTTTTCTCTAGAACTTTATCCTCAAGAAAGATGAATACATTTCTTGGGCATGACTATTCTGATGGTGCATTTACATGGTCAACATAGTATTCTTTAACCTTTGATTATAGCAGTGTGTTTGCTTTTGATGCCTGGATTCTGACAATTTTACTCCCATACGTTCACTCTCTGGTAATAAAGCCTTAGTCTATTGGTCCACATAGCATTCTTTAAGCAATCAGTATTTTCTTTTCTTATAATCCAACTGCAAATTGTTTTTTGTAAAAATGTGTAAAACAAGGGATTTTCAAGTGCTGGTTGTAAATGCTGTTTGCTAGAATATGCTGTCCATCTCTTTCAGAATTAAAACTTCTTTGCTTTATGCAAGGTAATTGCAATATATTTTTAATCCAAGTCTGATTTTCCTATATCAGGTGATCTTACAGCTACAGTTAACTGAAAAACAAGAGTTGAAAAATGTATTGCAGGAGTGCAAGCTGCTATTCTGGCAAGTGATAAATTCAGGTTGAAGTCCCTCTTTTAGCAATTTACAGCATATTTAGAAATCATTCTTTGCAAAGAGAGCCCTAGTCATTAGCCCATGCAATCACTGCCTGTCTGCTTGGAATAATTCAGACTTCTACTGACGTTAATCAATGCTAATTTTCTTTGAAGGAAATGTTATGCTGAGCTGTTGGTACCCACACCCCTCTGCATCTCTGGCAAATAAATGCTTTTGTACATTTTTTTTAGTTGAAGAAGGAAAACTATTTTGCCAGGATATGTTATCTTGTTTATTTTTAATTAGGTAGTATAAAGAAATGCAAAAAGGTTGTGCTCTGTGTTTCAGAAGAGTTTCAGTTCAGTGATGTCATAAGCCTCAATATCAAATAATAACCAAAGTGCAAGGCTTTTTTTTATAAAGGGAAAAATGAGTTATTACCTTGTGCGTAAAGGTGTTTTTCTTCAGCTGCTCTTCCTTGATATACTAGGTTAAGTATGTTTCAGTAAGGGACAAAGAAGTTAAAGGCTGTAGATGATTTATTCAGTCAATTGTTTTGCCCTTCAGTGCTATTTCATCTGCTTTTGCCATAACACATCTTAGGTGGTTGCTAAAAATGTAATGTGTTTTCTGATCTCTGCTCACACAACTGATCTCCATTTTTTTCATGTTTTTTTTTTTCCCCACAAGTAAGGGCTATGTTGAATCAATCTTGAAATTATTCTCACTTTTATCACTTGAAAATAAGTATTTGCTCACAGCATTGACCATGTGTTGCTGTAGAAATTACACAGTAATAATTTTTTGTGTCACGATCACTTTACTTTGTGCCTTTTATATATTTTAGTAAATTATTCTCGTGCTATTTCCATTGTCATGGAGATATCCATCTATGTGAGAGTAAAAAATAAAGAGGAATACAGAGACCTTCTAGAAGTAAGTGGGCTGCTTCATTTGTGCAGTTTCTTTCTTTACCAATTAGTGTGCACTTTGCTGTTATTACAGTTAACCATGTACATCACAGGGCATAATCAGAGTCTTAATTCTAGATATTGTTTCCTCAATTTACACATGATTATTTGCTACAAAAACTGTAATGGGGCAAAAATAATAACAGACAGCAAATAATTCAAAACCTTAAATTGGAAATATTGATACAGTGTGAGTGTTTCTCTTTCTTTCCCCCTCACAGCAGTTGAGATAAATGTGGGATTTCAAATACACTCAGCAGATATATACAGCCTCTTCATTTCTTTCTTGTTTTCGTGTTCAGGTGTAGTTAGGGAATATGGATTATGTATTTTGTGCATAAGAATACAAGTACAATCTATAGATAGAGCTCTCACAATGGGTAGTATTAGGTTATCAGGTTTATTTGTTTTCGTGGGGGGGATTGTGTCTTTCTGTTTGTCTTTCAGTTCTTGCAGAGTAATGATGTGTTTGAGCACATGACTGCCGCTAAACATGTATATTAATTTTTTTCCTTTAGAATGGGCAACTTTAAGCTGATCCAAGGCCCCAGACCTTTCCTGAAACAAAACAGCTACAACAAAAAAGATTTTTGCTGTTAGTCTGTATCACTAAATCTCTTTCTTCTGAGGTCTGTATAGAAATATACTGCAGTTTTTCAAGAGTTTGAAGTCCTAGTTTTCCTTCTCCAGGGTGAATAAGGGAAATAACTTAAAACCCACAAGATTAATTTTTATACTTCTTTCTGTTAGTATGAAACTTTTGAGAGGGGTGGGAATGGGACTTCATGGCTATTTCTTTGCCATTTTATTTTTTCAGTGGGAACTTGCCTACGTAATTTCTTCTGCATGATTTCATCCCTAGGTTCTGCAGAAGGGGAGGGCTATGATTAAGGAATAATTGATTTACAAAAGCATCAGCAAAGCTATTATAGAATAAAGCAGCCAATATTAACCTTAAAACATTGATATTAAGTACACGTACCAATCCATCCTTCATTAGGAGAGAGAATTAGGGTGGGAGATTTTTGTTTTTTCCCCAGAAGTCTTTTCTTTTACAAACCCACAAGTTATGTCAAGACTGTTGTAAAGAGATTCACAAAGAGGTTCCCTTAGCTTTAACTGAACTTTAATATACTAACTTGAGTTGAATATGAACTTTAGTTGGGTTTACCAACTCTTCCAAAAATTTAGTCCTACTTTACCATGGAGTGAACCAGAGGCGAGACCCAGGAAAAAAACAGTAGTAGTTTCCAACGTGTACATTGTTTTAAATTTAGGAAAGTGTGAACCAAGAAGTAGGATTAAGCATCACTGAAATTCAGTTTAAAAAATGTGTTTTGAGCATATTTACCTAAAATGACCCACTGGCAAAAGCAGAGACCAGCAGTAAACTTGAATTCATGGTATGCTCTGGAGCTGAAGTGTCCGAATCAAGGCACATCTGTCCACTTGATTGATTCAAAACCAAAAGCTACAGCATGTTCTTCTTCAAATATGTTTGGTATATACTTGTGCTTATCCAAGCATTCATCTAAGAATTGGGAGACCTCAAATCTAGTTCTGCATAAGTTTAGCACAGTTAGATGCACATCTTCTAGCATCAGAGTCTAACATAGTCCAGCTAGGAGGACCTCCACTGTTTATATTGGCTGCACAGTGGTTTTACTTCAATAATGCAGGATGTAGGAGCTTCTCTGGTACTCCATCAATCATTGAACTGCAGTGACCTGGGAGTAGGGAGACTGGAATATTGGTCTCTACTCCCTAGCTTGTGCTTTTTGGTTTTTTTATTAAACTGAAATGACTTAAAGGTTAAAAAAGAGAAAGCAACACCCCAAAAAACAGCATAAAGAGACAAGAACTTGTTGCCAACTCTTAGGCATCAGGCTCAGACTTTCTGATTTGTTTTACTTCTGTCCTGGGCAAACTTTCATTTTTGGGTGAACCAAGACTGGCTTCAAAAGGAAGGAAAGAAAAGTGCCCCAAGCAAATTCAAATGTTAACTGATCAGGAGGGCTCCCTGTGGGAGGCAGGAACTTGAATACCTTTAGTCTATGGGGACCAGGCCTCTGGTCCATTGCCTGTTAAATTGGACCAGTTAGAGGATGAGGAGAAAAGTGGGGTCTTCTCTTTTCCTGTTTTAATTTCCAGGGAAAAGGTGCCCTTTATGCCTGGAACATGTTGTGGGGAGAGGCAGGAGGAGGCAGGAGGAAAGCTGCTTCCCAATCAGACCCAGTCAGGATGCTCATGTTCATGTGCAGAAGTGACAGCTAATGAATTTAGATCCCTAATGCATTCTGTGGCCTCTGAGACAGCTGCTTTTTTAGATTATTGTTTTGAGTATGCCTTTCCAGGCATTGTACTCATTCTAATCTTGTTGATGGCAAAATACACGTACTGTGTGAAGATAATGAGTCATGGTTTGCTATAATATGCTTTTCATTTTAAATAGCATTAAGCAGCAGTCAAATTCTGTGCTTGTGAGTCTTTGCCATTAGACTAAATTACCTTTTTAGGAGTGTTAAAAAACTATTAGAAGCAAGAAGGAGGGAAACTAATGAAAATAATTGAGGATCATACTTTCAGGTGATATTCAGCTTGTCACAACCAAGAATGCATTCATTATCTGTCAATTTTTTTTTTTTTTAAAAGCCCTACTTTGTTGCTGGGAAGTGTGCTGCAGGTGCAGCTGTTGGGTGGAAGAGGGTGCCCTGTGCTTCTGGGAGCCTTTTGCTCTCTTAGAAATCTGGTGGGCACTTCCCCAGGGGCCTAAGGCTGCCAACACTGGCTGGGGAAAGAACTGAGATCTTCTCCTATATAAAATAATTGTAAATGTCATCCAGCACATTCAGATTGCAGACGTTACCAAGAGCTTTAGATGAGAAAATGCTTTCTAAATTCTGTTTGCCTGCATATTGCTTTTTTTTTAAAACCTGGAGCACACAGTTCTGCTGTGGAAGTGAGTTTACAGTTGATGAGAGCTGTAGTGCCATAGGGTTGCTGTGCCCTTTCTCCTAATACTCCTGAGTTAATTTATCTTGCAGTGTTTGGTTGGTTTGTTGTTTCTGTGTTTGTTGTTTCTGTGTTTGTTGTTTCTTTGTTGTTTGTTTTGGGTTTTGTTGGTTTTTTTTTTTTTCAGTCTTCTGTTTTAAAACAAAAAGGCAAAGCTACCTGTTTTAGTTTTGTTTTTTTTTTCTCATTTAAATCCTGCCCATGCCCACCCCCCACCAGTTTCTCATAATAGCTTTTACTGATTAAGAAATACAGGTTCATAACCTTCTTAATGTCAGTGGGTATCTTCCACCTGCAAATCTTACACACTGACCTTCATGACAGTCACTTCTGAGCAAGAAACACTTTCTTTTCTAACCTCTATTTGATGAATCAGAGGTAAAGCAAAGGAAATCTGTGTTGCTCTTTTGTGTTCTTATTTCAGAAGGTGTGATTTGTGAATGACCTTGTGTACTACTTCCCTTCTCTCTTCTATCCTCTCCCTTGGACTCAGTAAAACTTCTGGATCCTCTGGGTTTACATTTCTTCAAGTCTTCAGCACATTCCTGGCAGCATAAGCCATCTGTTTGCATACTTTCTGTAGCTAAAGTCAATGAACTTCTTGTGCAGAGAATGAATTATGAAGTTAAGAGATTTCTGGTGAGGGCATGTGTAGGCACTTTTGATCTTGACTGTGGAGATAAGGCTTAGCATGGGGTGCAAATGAAAATACACTCTCAGAGGCTTTTGCTTTAAAACTTGAATTTACATTCAACTATTATTGATGACTTTTCTCATATATACCCTCCATTAACTTTGCCATCTGGAGAGCAGCCAACAATTCATTTTGTTGTCTGTGTGACTTAAAGTAGCAAAGGTGCTCTGATGTGTCTGACCAGGCTGTTCAGGTAGTTTTTGGAGTCCAGTGTATTCTGCCCCCTTTAAAAGGATTGAGCCAATTGCTGTGCTGACGTGCTGCAAGGAGATGATGATAGGTGGTATGCTGTGGGGATACTGTTTGACTTAAGCTTTTAATTTTACTTTGTAAGTATGCCTGGGATGTTTTTTATTACTGTTAAACCACCCAGAACAACAGAACTGGTGCTGAAATGAAAAAAAAACAAAACAAATGGATTTTGAGAGGTCAGGCTATTGAGTGCAGTTTTTAAGATAACTAAATAGATAAATACTATATAAATTGCCTCCAGATATCATCTGAAGGTCAGAACATAATGTAGCATGGTCCTTGTCCTTCTTTCTTCCCTCCACACAGCAGCTTCTAGCTGGATTTTCAAATTCTGAATTATAAATTGGATGGTGTGTATGAAGCCTAGTTGTGAAGTAGAATCTGCAGGTTATCAGGGTAAGTAACAAAACCCTCACTGCTTTAGAAACATGCTGAAATGCTAGTCAGGCAGGGGCAGGAATATCCTGAGGGGCATTTATGTTTGCTGGTTGTTAAAACCCTGTCTACTTTTAGGTATTCTTGGCTTCTGATGTATTTATTAGCAGAAGACAGATAGAAGAATTTCAGCATGTACACTTGATAGACAAAAAAATATCCAAAGGAAGAGCTTTCTATATTCTTACACTTCCCACAATCTAGTATGGCACAATGTAAACATCTTATTTGTACATATTGTTACACACACTGAAGCTAAGCTTGATGGAAGTGATATGGTGAAGAAGCTCAGGAACAGTTTGTAGATTCCCTTAAAACCTTAGGAATGTGTTTTGTTTGGGGCCATGTCTGTGGCCTTCCTACTTGCTCAAGGTAGATTTTATACAGTTCGTTGGTTTTTTGTTTGTTTGTTTGTTTTTTGGGTTTGGGGTTTTTCTTTTTTTTTGTTTTTGGTAAAACTGAAATTCTTTTGCCACTGAGCATAATTTGTGCTATAATCATGGCTGAAGTGTTTGAGTGTTTCAGATCTTGATGTAAACTTTGTAGATGGATCAAATAAATTCAGTTTGAATAAGCAGCATTGCAGATGGGGAAGGCTTTGTTATATTGAGCTTATTATAAATTGAGTGTCTGGTCACCTTTTTCCCCTTTATTTTAGCATGGGAGGGTCAGTTGTTGCCTTCCCCCGCTCCTCCCCCCCTGTTTACAGAATGCAGTGGAAATACAAGACTATGGAACTCATCTATATGGAACACTACTGACACTTTTCTGCATTCTGACAACTTTTCTGCAAATGTTTCTAGCCATCCATAATACATTTGCTTTTCTGTTGCCAAGGAATTATTTTCTGAACAGCCTCAATTCAAATAAGTGTGTGCACTGGAGATAAATTTGGTATAGTATTAAAGTTGAAAAGATTCAAAGCTAAATGTGGAGTCAATCAACTGAAGCAGAGCTCCACAATTCCTGACTTATTCCTCCAAGATCTTCCAGGGGAGATCCTCAGGCAGTCAAATACCAAGTAGGCATAGTAGCAAAAGGCTGAAAAAAGACTGGATATCTGGTCCAGACTCAATACCATATAGTTCTTGTGTCCTGGTAATCTTCCAGTACCAGGATATTGTCAAATGTGTTATTATATTCCATGATCATGCTCTCTTGACAAAAGGGAATTTTAGGATGTTAAACAGCAATTGCATATGATGGAAACACTGGACCTAAAGCCTCTGTTAATGCCTTAGAACAGGAGAGAAAATGGGAGAGCAACCAAGTATATCTTTAATTTACCTTTGAACTAACTGATTTCAGGTGGCCTGTCTAATAAATTCGTTTGTCTGTGTAAATTAGAGTGCCCTTTTGACCTCAAAGCTAACAAATTTTAAAATGAACTAGAAGTATATTTCTATATAGAAAAAAAGTATAACTTACCAAAGACAAAATACAAAGTATTAGCTATCTCTTTTCAGAATTCAGCTTCTTAAATTGTTCTTAAAACTCACAGAAACTGAGAGCTCTTGGCCAGTTTCCAGACACTTAAGGGAAAATTAAAATTATAATTACTCTTCATAGTTTCTTTTGATTAAAGAAATAAAAACCAACTTCATTTTACCAACAATTTACTTGTGTCTAAGTGCTTTTGTTAGTATAAATATAGTGCCAATGTGAAGATGAACTTCTTGATAAAAAAAGCCTTACCTTTAGGAGTTCTTATATTGATGCTTCCCAGAGATTTGTGTTGTCTATAAAATCGTTGCTTTCAGGATTTGGCCACAGTAAAGTTTTCTATCCCTTTGTAAACTGAAATTAATGTTAGTCAATTTCTGAGCATTTTTTTTTAATTGCACGTGAGTTGAAAGTTGATGACATCTATTTTTATGCAGCTGTCTGTGCATTTTTAATATAGGAGGAAACACAATCAGTTCAGCATGACTAGATTACTATGAATAATTCTAGAAAATACCTTAATTTCCTCTACACATTTATTTTTGTCATGTGCCTTACTGACTCTTTAAAAATCTGTATGATGTAATCAAAATGGACTGTTATATTTGTATTTAAAAAAATTGATGTTATGAGGTGAGTAGTTCCCATACTTGAGAAAAACAATGATAAAATAGAGCTCATCTTATCCAAAATTTGTGGGATTGTCTTGCTCTTTCTTTTTTTTCAGGAGGTAAATAATTTACTTACTGAAGATAATAGTGATAAAAGCAATAATGCAATATATTATTGTGCTAAAACAATAAAGTTATTTTGGGAACCAAATAGTACATTTTTTAATTAATAGGGAAAAGTATAGACTTTATCCTCTTCTTTTGTCCACTAGTGGAAGGTAGTTAGATAAAAATTATTTTTCAGTCTTCCCAACTTAATATTAATTTCGAAGAGAAAAAGCTGAAGTGCTAACTAGGGTAGCTCCCCTTTCTAAGTATCTGCTAACCTAGTGTGACTTGCCCACTTCCAACTAGGCATGAAAAACATTTTGCAAGCTGCAATATGCAATACATTATGCATCTAAAAGGAAAAACACCACGAGAATTTGTTGTGCCATTATGAGTGTATCCTGTGTATCCTCCTCTGGCTTTACTGCACTCTAGCCTTAGCCATCCTCCTTCAGCCCCATCCTTTCTCCCACAAATCTCTCCTTTAATGGTTTGGCAAGGAATGGGACTTCAGAGACTGGCTGATATGCTGGTCCAAAATGGCATAGCCAGCAGGTGGGATGGTAGCCACCCTGTGGTAAGCCCACTGGAGCACTTGGCTTGGAGCTGCTGGTGGGCAAGAGCTGACACAAGAGGCTGCTCACAGCAATATCACTCGTGGTTGCCCTGATCTGGTTTAGCAGCTCTGTTTCAGGGACTTGGTTTAAGCTGAACTGACACAGGCCACTGATCATAAACGTTATTAATGAATAACAAAGAAAAACACACAGGCCATCCAACTGCAAAAGTTTGTCTTTTTTTTTTTTTTTAAAGAGGTTTTCTGTGTACAGCTTAAAGCATTAAAAACCTCTAGCTTTTTTTTTTTTTTCTTGTACCACTTACTTGTTGAAAAGGTATTCAAAACTAACTTTTTATATATGAGTATTTTTCAACCTTTAAAATATTTTCCTTTGCTGTAGCCACTATGTAAGACTTATTGAGTGGGAAATGACCTTAGAATTTCATGTTGAGTCACTGTTAATTTTACTTTCGAAGTTGGGTAGTTGGTGTAACAGTATTAGGTTTACATTTACAAATACTGGAGTAGCTGTAGCTTAATTTGTTCCACAAACACAACTGAAGTATTGTGGTACTGATATAATACTGACTCTTCTATTTTGTTTTATTTTTGACTGGTACTATTTCTATCCTTTGTTTGGAATTCACATAATTTCCTAAGATCTGGTTTTACCCCAAACTTAGTTTATTGAGGTTTGGCTGTTTTTGGCTTTTTAAAAATAAAATAGTCAAGTCTATACTTGACTTGCATGGCAGAGGAAATAACTTTCTGAAGACCTGCAAAAAAGTCATGTTTCAACTGAGAAAAAACATTGCCACTGGTTGTTTAAATAGACTTGTTTCTCACGGTTCTGCATGGCAAGAAAGTTTCCCATCATTTGTGCCCATGCCAAGGGAAGATGACAAGCCATCTAGCCATAGGAAAGCTGGATGTTAAGGGCTGTGCCTTCCTGTTACAGAAAAAAATTCAAAGTAGATGAGACTATGTGCAAGACATCAAGAACAATGGAACAAGGGAGGATACAAAAAAAATAAATGTGATGGAATGTGTGTTGATCACCATGACTCTTTGCAGAAATAAAGTTGTGAACTTTGCTGTCACTAGAAGTATCTTATTAGGTGAGTTCAAAGCCTGTTGCTGGTGAACTCACTCATTTGGGTAGAATCAGCTATAGGTCAACCTTAGTGAGAGCAGTCGTATTCCAGAAGCTGATTTAAGACTATGATAAGCCAATGATGTTTTACAGATGCATCTTTTCATAAAAGAAAGTTGCTTGCTTTTGCAAATCTCTGTTCTAGGTAGTTATCTGGATGGTTTGGTATTTCAGATTGCATGCTTTAAAATGGAAGAAAGGTAAGTATGCAGGAGGAAAAAAAAGAAAACAATGAGTTTTTAGAAGTCCCATAAAATGGGAATAGAATGCCACTGCTTTATTCCTGAGCACACAAGCTGACACCTGGAATTGTACTGAAGGTTACTGAGAACAGATGGATGAAGTGTGCTACATAGCAAAAGAAAGAAGTCAAGTCCACAGAGGTGTTGCTTGATAGATTCAGAACAACCTAACTGATAAAACCAAGCATCATCCCTAAATCAATTGACATTGTTGGAGAAAATACTGACACAATGCCTGTATGTGTGCATATGCATCTGCATATAGGCATTCCAAATTTTTTAAGCTGATAGATTCCAGATCGATTTCAACTGTAGTTTAGGTAGTTTTAGTGGTATGTTTTTTAAATCAGAACTTTTTCACAAGTGCACTGAAAGGTGTTTTTTCAACAGTGAATTAAGGACGTGTGCTGTGTCCCACAGTGAATTAAGGTGGAATAAGTTCTTCAGCCTTCTTCAGGTGCTAGTACAAAAGATGGCTGATTATCAGCAGCCTCAGGTAAAATTAGAATACTTTATAAGGCTGCAAAAATATCTTTTAATCTAAAAAAAAATTTTTAAAAAAATCATCATCTATGATTTTGGTCTCAGTGCAGACTCGTCTTTTTTCTCCTTCCTCCATGTCAACCAAGATACCTTAAGATACCTTTCACTAAGATTTGCAAAGTCTTCATGATTGAGTGAAGTTTTTAGGAAGTTAAACAGCTTTGTATACTTGACACACTGAGATAAGATATTTAATATGGCCTACAGATACTACCCTCAAGTTAATTTTTAGGAAAACGTGAGTATTTAAGAATTCCCAAGTGCTGAACACCCTGGATGTTTACAGTGGTAAGGTTTAGCTTGTAGTCAGACTGTGACTTGTGAGAATGCAACAGTGTTATAGGTAGATCTGGTTTGATACTGAAGGAGTTCATCCATCTATATTGCCTACATTGCTGCATGTCCTACTGTGGAAACATTGCTAAATTTGGGAGGCCTAGAAGATACAGAAGTATCTAGCAATTTCTGTTGTGTGCCACTCACACTTTGAAAGTAGATCTTTTAAATAGCTGAGTAAAAGATAGAAAAAATGCCTAACAATTGGCTATTTCCTGAAGTCTTTGGGTAGACTTTTGAGGCAAAGTAATATAAAGAGATGCTCAGCATAAAAGGGGGGGAGCTGCTACAACTGATGAGATGCACTGTGATGAGTAGGTCTAACAGCTGAATGTTGGTCTGGCATAGAGAGCTTCTGTTGGTTCTGCTGACCAAAGCTTAATGTTAGCATCAGCCAAGAAAGGTTGGTTAACTTTTCTGCCACTGCCATTAGGCATTTCCACTGACAGAGTGTTCTGTTGCATTTGGACAAGAGTAGCAGCATGGGGTTTTGGCATCTTTTGAAGAATTTAAACAAGTCTGTTAGAAATTCTCATGTGTGTTACTGATCTGGATTTCATATGTCTGTAATAATGATGGATATTCTTCCATACCTTGTTATATTCCATCCTGTCCAAATACAACCTGAGCTCTAGTTCTGTCTGTATACGTGTTGACACAGTGTTCAGTACAGTGAATTCCTGAGGAAGAAAGCCACACCTGCCCATTTGGCCAAATCCTGGCCATACTCTTGTCTCAGAACCCCCTCATAAATGGTCTTGCTGTTTCTGCCTGTTGGTGGATATGAGGTGAGGGTTTCCCAGTTCCTGGAAGGCAGATGGAGTTGTGTTGCTTCCTTAGGGGGAATTTCTAGGTGGAGTTGTTCCAGGCTGAGCAATTTCCCCTCTCTGTACACAGTCCAGCAGAGGGAGGTGAACACCAGACTTTACAAGAAGAGGAGCACACCAGCAGAGGGTTTGGGTCAGCCTTTTTCCATCTGAGAGTACAAAACCTTGTTGCTAGCCCTCTGTGTCAGAATCAAGATGTTGAAGGGCAGGTGGTCTCTTAAACAGAGAGCATGGCCATTGATGCATTATTGACTATTTACTGCTATATCTCTACCCCGTGGGCAAGAGAATGGTTGTGGTCATAGCATGTAGTTTGTTAAACCTTCTCCCTGGATGGCCTTTGGCTTTTGTGAATGATTTAAGTTGTATCTTCAGTGTGTCTTGATTTGTCTGTATGGATGAGCCCAAACAGTTTCCAGCTCATTTTGCCCAAACTCGGCAGGTTGTCTGGAATGGGGAGGTCTGTACTTTTTAAAATGCAACAGTGTTTACTGTGCCTGAGCTGATGACATGACTGAAAGTTTTGATTAAAGTGATGGTAAAGGAAGTGTAATAGAGCTACGTTGTCTGGGCTGGATCTGCCTTGACTCCTGTCAGTGTAGACGGAATGGTGAAGGAGTTTGTCTCTCAGCATATAGCTATATAGACACAACTTTGGTCTCAAGGACAACTGTGTTATTAATTTTTTTCTGGAAACAGATAGGAATATTGACAAGAGATGATTCTTTAGGTTCAAGAGACCAATAGAACTTAAAAACTTGTGACTAGTGGCTGATACAGAAATTATAATTTTGTTTATAGTATCAGTCTTTTGAGTCCCTTTTTTTGTCCCTTCAAGACAAGGAAGACCTATTAAATGACTTTTTGAGGCATCAGTCTCATTCTAAGCCTGTTAGTTTAATAATAGTTCCACTTAAATCTGTTGTCAACCAATACAATTTTCCCAGGAGCCATTACTTTTAGTTAAGCATTTGAATTGAAGTTGGGAGCTTTCCTTGAAGCTTAGTATTTGACTTAATCAATTTTAAGAGTCTGTCATTCCTAAGGGACATATGTCATGATAATTTTTTTTTCGTTCAGTCATGTGTTTCATCCTTCAAAACTGAAAGCATGGTTGTACTTTTTGTGGTTTTATTTATATTGCATTTTATCATTGATCAAGTGGTCAAAACAGGCAATTTGATTTTTAGCATGTGCCATTTCTTTTCCTATACATTAATAAAGAAAAGAAAAGGCAAAAGATACTTGTATGTGAATTCCACCTCATTTTAGATCAGTATTTTTAAAGGCATATCCTGCATATCACCCAGGCATACTATAGTATCTTACACAGCAGTGTATTTGTTTGTCTCTGCTGTTCTTCATAATTGCTTACATGAAATCTGCTGGTTTTGTAGGAATTATATCAACAGTTCTGGCCCACACTTCAGATAAACAGATTGTCCAGAATAGAATGGAAATTAACATCTGAGGATGTTCAGACTTGCCAATAAAGTGAATTTTTTCCTTTGCCTCAAGTTATGTTTAGTACTTCCTTAAAGAAAAAAAAAAAGTCACAGATTTTATAGCTGAATGTAATAAATGTGGAAATTTTCTTGAGTGAGAGAAATTGAAAAGACTGGTCTCCTTTTGTGTGAATCTGATACCAGGGTACAACTGTGCTTGATTTTTACAGATGTGTCTGTGGTGCTCAAAATAGAAGCTGACTGGAGATACTTAGAAATATTTTACCATAAGTGCTGTCATGTTCTTAAAGATTTATTAACACTGTTAACAGTAGGACTACAGTAATTTCCATTTTATCTTGGTCTAAAAGTGTTTCATATTAGTCGCTAACAACAACAATAAAAAAATCAAAGTTGGAGGGAAGACTGTGTATTCCCCCCCCCCCCCATTTTGTTTAATATAGTGTAGAAAAATTAGCCAGTTTGGGAGGACTTAATGTAGAAGCCTAATGATAAGTTTTCCATTAACTGGAAAGACCTGTAGATGTCAACTTTAAAGGTAAAATAGTTAAAGTTGTATGCAATAGGCCATAAATAGTTGTCAGGTTACATTTGAGTTTTGCCATGGTATTTCTGTCCAGATGCTGATTTTAGGAGAGCTACTAAAATTGCAGATGTGAAATATTTTGAAAGACTCTTTCTTAGGTTTGAAATTTTTTTCTTCGTTTACTCAAGAGATATGTTCTTCGACAAGCAGCACAAATGTGCTCTAGTGAATGGTTGTACAGTTTATCTGTAATAGTTAAATGTGTGTTTACTAAAGATCTTGCCTGATTCTTTACTATTTGTTTGATACGAAGGACCACATTTATCAACTCGGAAGGTATAGGGGAATCTAGGCTCTTACCACTGATTGTTTCCCTCTTAAACTTCTATCCTGATAAGTGAGTTTTAAGTTTTGGGGTTTTTCTTTATTGTAAATTTATATGGTAAACCACATTAGTTTTCCACTACATCCTATGATAAACATGTTTAGCTATCTTAGAAATTCATCCTTGATCTTTTTCTACCACTTTTGTGTTCATCTACTCTGGAGTAACATTCTAAAAATAAACAAATTTTTCTGAGATTGCTTGTTGACATTTGTATTCAATGAGTCATTGTAGTCTGTTGCTATATGATTAAGATCTATTTTGGCTTTTAAATATACATCCATGTGGTGTACTCTTGAAAACAAGTACCTGAATGTTGAGAATTCTGATTTCTGTCTTACCAGTTCTTTAAAGTCTCAATCTCTGTATGATACAAAACTTACCTGTCTGTTGTCTGAATATGCCAGAATGCATCTACAGTGGGTTGGTTTTTGTAGAGGTGGGCTGGGGTTGGTTGTTTGGTTGTTTTTTTGCAGTAAAGGCTCAACATTTACATAGGCAGTAACATAAATATTTTCAGTGACCCAGTACAGGTTCTGTAATAGACTTAACTGGGATTGACATTGAAGTTTGCCAGTTAAGGACACTTTTGGTACTTTACAAGAAGATGATGTGTGGTAATTCAGTAATTCAGCTGATTAATTTCAAATGAAGCAAACAAGACAGACATGCTATATGTTTTTTTTTGAGTAAGATCTTTTGTGCAGGAGTGGTAAAATTTTTCTAAAAGGATTGTAGGGCTGGTTTAGAGGATCCATAAAGAAAATCAATTCATCATTTGCAAAATAACAATCTATGGCAATTTATGTACATTTATATATAGCATTTACTGTTATCCACAACATTTGCAGCATTGCGTGGTATTTTGAGCTAAGCTGGCAGGTAGCTTTTTTTAAGTCCATGGTTCCCACAGTTGCTTTTTGCAAGCCTGTATGTGTATCCCCTAAAACGTGGCAGGCACATCCATTCCTTGTGCCAGCACCACTGGTGTGGCTGCACACAAGTTGGAGCAGGGAAGTGATCAGGTACAGGGTACAGGCTGAGAGTCTGCCCTGAGGGTGATGATGCAGGCTGGCTGGGATGGGGATGCAGGTGGAGGGAGGGAGGGGATTTCAGCTGCAGCTTGCACTTAATGTTGGTTAAATTGATTGTGAAAGAAACCCTCAAGGTAAACCTATAGAGCATATGTGTACTTGCTACATTTTTTGTGAATAAACATGCTATGAAGAAAAAAATTGAGTAATTATACAATCATTACTACTGTCGTCTGCATTTTCACAGTCGATGTTGCTTGTTTTCAAAAGTGTGGATCAGAAAATGTTTACTGGCAATGCAAGGGTGTCTTGTTTTCAACAGTGATTGATTCTTTTTTGGAAAACTGGCCACTTATAAAACTCATCATAGAAAAAAGTTATAAGAAATGTATTTCAGAATTAGGTAGACAATATGTTTAACATAAATGAAAAATCACTTGGCTGCATTGATTCCACTAACATAGTTATTCAGCAGTTGGCTCTCTTAATGTTGTGGATTGCTGCTCTTAATGAATTTCCTTTTTCTATTACTCAGATCTATCAGGTTAAATCAGTGAGGAGATACAAACCATGATACATCTCTGTGCACACCTCTAGGGGTTTTTTTAGGTGATCAGAGGCTTGGTTAGAATTTTCTGTAGATGCAAGTTTCTGTCCTGGTACAGTTTAAAGGAAATATGAATCTTGGTTTCTTAGTAAGGAGTATATTTTAAGCAGCTGAAAGATTGGTGTGAAACCAGAAACTTTTCTCCCATAAATTGATCATACCAATGGAAAAGTCCCAAGCCATTAATTTATGGTTCACATTCTCAGTCTGTGTATGACCTAGTAATGGTGTTTTTCATGCAGTATCTTTTGGTTTTTATTTTTTAATTCTTATTTTATTGTTGAAATACAGTATCACCTAACTGGGTAAAGATCAGTACACTGTGAACTTTCATAACTTTTTTTTCCTAAGATGGGTAACTGTACAGATTTCAAGCGGCTACATTTAATGGTTTAAAAGCAGGACATCATGCTTCATAGGAAGTCTTGAAAAATTAGGGAGCTTGTATGTAGGAAACTCCTAGTAAAACTGTGTCTTTACACTGTGCTTCAGTGCTGTGCAACCTATTTCAAGGTAACCAAAGTTGGTTCAGATGTAAGATCCATGTAGGTATGTATTTATTTGGGAAGGTCTTCCCCATTTCAACTGTAAGAAGATTCCTTCTCTATTTTACTAGTGAAGTTTTTTCATTACCATTTTAAGCTTCTATTCATAAAACTTACTGTGGGGGATCAGCTTTGTGCATGTTTCTTCAAAACAGTTTTTAATTATATATTTGTACTTTGCATCTTTGCTTAAAATCACACAAATGTAGCAGATTCTTAAATGTCAATAGTGTATTCATACCCTATTCTTACACATGGTGTTACACCTCTGTTTACAATGAGAGTAGGGTTATTTTGAAAAATATAGAAACAATATTTTGAGAGATTGTCTCATTTGTCTACTTAGTTGATTACAACGTCCTGGTAACTGAAGATTCTTTCAAAATCCATTTTTACCACAAGTTCTGATAAACACAGAGCGAAAAGAATTCATTCCTTAAAACTGAGGAAGTAGATTTTGTTCTTAACATCTGTTTAACACATACAGAATATACAGTTTAAATTGACCAATAGAAAGCTTTGGGCTTTGATCTACTCCTGAATATGGAATTCCAGGACTCACAAAGCTCTGTTCACAGACCGTGGGACTAGATACATGGCAGATAGAATTTCTCATCTATTGTCACTGCTCACTAACCCAAAGAAACTGTGCAGATACTGACACCATTGTTTCATTCTTGATCAGACATACAATAAAAGAGCATATTATTTTGTCAAAAATTAAATCTCACTTTGAAAATACATGTATATTAAAAACCGTCAACAAGTTCAACTTTCAAACTGTGTCCCAGTTGCAAATGAAGGAGACTACAGAATGAAAGAAAAATCATCTTCACTTTGCTGTATAAACCATGTTCTAATAGAGCATTGGTCAAGTAATAAATCTTCATATTTACCAAACTTTCATTAATAGGAATTGGTGTCCAGCTGATAAGAGTTTGTTTTTTGTAGATTCGTTTATGGCCCTATCACTATCCACAGAACTCAGAATCTAATAAATTACTCCCAGAAGTAGATCAACTAAATTATAGTTTAATGCAATAGTGCTGGGTATAGTGGAGGAGTGAATATACTGTGCCTGAACATTCCTGCTGGCTACTCATTAGAGTAAGAGACATTGGATTATTTTCTGAGCTTCTAGCTCTGAGGTCTTTGCTGAAGCAAAATTTTTTTTATTTTTTTTTTTGAGTGTTGTAAGGGGGGAAGGATTGTATTGTGTAAGTACAAGGACTACAGCTTGAAAAGAAAAGAGTCCATTAGAGGAAAATACAAGGTAATAAACTGGGTTACTTTCTCCTTTGGACAGGGACATGTTGAAGGCCAAAGTAGGACATTTGTCAGTTTAGAAATGAGATAAAAAACGTACATAGCTTTCAGAAAATTGCAAATACCGTTATTTTTTCTCTTTTTCATCCCATCCCTTTAGTCCCTGTAAGAAGAGCTATATTTCACCTCTGATTTAAGCAGAATCATTGCATAGTTGTAATTCCTGTTTGGTAATAACTTTGTTTTGTCTAGTAGCCAGCTTTTATGATTCAGTGTTATGAAAAGTGTCCCTATCCCAAGAATTTGTCACATGAAAGATAGATAAAAGTTGTACAAATCATTTTTAATAGTTAGAGTGGTTATTGTTAAATGGCAAACTGGTGTATGCAGCCCAGGGAACAGAACTTTGGTAACTGTCTTTAAAAAACTTACGAATTTTGTTTTGTGATTTATTTTTTTCCCCATGCATGGCTGATGGCACCTGGGAGTTCATCAGAGGAACCTGCTGATCGTATCATCATATGTACATCAGAAAAGAAAGTAACAGCTATACAAATATCAGACTCTTATCAGTAAGGAACTGATGTGAAAAGGGTGGCATTGAGGGATAGTCAAAAATGCTCAGAATGATTTTGGCATCAGCAATAATTTAGTAATTGAGTTATCCAGAGCAAAGCTTCACAGTTGTAGCTAAAATGATGCCCGTGCCATGCATAAGGACAACTTGTAGAGACTAGTAATGAGTACAGATTTTTGTGGGTTGCATAGAGATCTTTTAATTATAGAGTTATTGTATTAACTGATGCAGTGAGTTGCCAGCCATCACGGTTGAAAACCAATTTTGTCAACCTGAGAGTCATCTCAGCAGAAGGTTTGAGGTCTGTGCATTGCATGGGCTTTCAGTTATCACACCCCAGACTAGCATATATACAAAACTGCCTTTTCAGACTGAATTGTTACCTGTGCAGGTTTTTTCTAATCAGTCTTAATGTAATATTAAGGCCATTACTCCTTTTCAAAGTACAGAAAACTCAATTAGTTACACTGATTGTTGTTAATTTTTCTTCAAGTCATGCAGTATTTTCTAGGGCAAATAAGCCCAAGATTTTTTGCCTTGAAAAGAGCTGAGGAGCATCTTCTGCTGGCTGTTCTTGTAAGGTTGGTCAGCAGCACCTATGGGGATGGGAACTGCTTGAGCACGTGCAAGACTTTGGCCAGGTGGTGTCAGTTATGGAACTGAGAACTGAACTCAGGAAACACAGAAGTTAAGGCTTGATTACACTGTGTTAACTGTTTATCCATACACATCTTATGCAGCTCTAATTAATGACAACAGGCTATTTTAAGATAGGAATGTTTAAGATGTGACTGTAGTTTGCCTTCTGTGCTTAAAAATTGTCTTTGCTGTGGATTCTTTTCTCCAATGTCTTTGAACTTAAAATTGCAAAAAATTATTTGGATTTGCTTCTTGTCTCAAAAGTAGGTTGGTGTTTTGTTCTTTAGTTCAGACACCCTCTTGCTAAACCACAGTAGAAGATACCACAGAGAAGATACTTACATGTTATATTGAAAGCTTCTGAGGTAACCTGATCTCAGTAACTGATTCAGTTTGACTTTCAGAATTTTTTTTTTTTTAAATTAATTTTGGCTTTGTTTTACATATTTTGTATAATTTGTTTGATAAAATGACTTTTAGATGGGATGGCTTTTGTAGGCAAAGGTAATATCTCCTGTTAACCATGGGTATCATTAGATAAACTGGGCTAGGTTGTTGGAGGCACCAGCCTTTTGCTCAAAATGTAGGTAAACTAAGCCATCCTGGGAAGAAAAGAGGTGGTAAGAGAGGTGATAGGGACTCAGATTTTTATGAGAAGTAGAAATGGGTTGGGGGATGGAGATGAAAACAAAGACCTTTCTTTGCTGTCCATCACAGAAAACAACAGATACAACTTAAAAACTATGTGCAAACCTATAGCCAACTCCTGAAAGTTATTTTAGAATCACAGAGTCATTACAGTTGGGAAAGACCTTTAAGACCATCAAGTCCAACCATTAATCTAGCACTGCCAAGTCCACCACTAAACCATGTCCCTAAGTACCACATCTGTGTGCATTTTAAATACTTTTAGGGATGGCGATTCCACCACTTCCCTGGGCAGCCTGGTCCAGTGCCTGACAACCCTTTTGGTGAAGAAATTTTTCCTTATATCCAATCTATACCTCCCCAGGTGCAATTTGAGGCCATTTCCTCTCATCCTGTCATTGATACTTGGGAGAAGAGACCCACACTTCCCTACAACCTTCTTTCAGGGAGTTGTACATATAATGTCTCCCCTGAACCTTCTTTTCCTCAGACCAAACATCCCCATAATACTGCTCCTCATAATACTTGCACTTGTCACAAGACTTTTGCACTCATACCCCATTTTCAAAGCTTAATTACTTCTGGTTCTAGGCTTAAAGGACTTCTGTGGCCCAAAGCTTAATATTTCTCTCTACTCTAGTTGATTTAATAAGATATATTACATTTACTTATAGACTTTGTCCTGGCCTGAGTTCTTAGACCTTTACAACTACAACAAACCACCACTGCAATCTTTCCTTATTTTTCTGTGTTCTGAAAGATTCGGGTGGCTGTCTGAGACCATGTGTGGGAAAATTTAGAGGTTGCCTTGGATGCTTTCCCCTTCACTCTTCTTGGACCACCATTTTAAATTTAACCCAATCTACTAGATGGGTTGTCCAGCAATTTGGGCTTATTTTTCAGTGAGATAAGTAGGAATAATTGTCATTATCCAAAAGATAGGTCTATTGTATTGTTACTGGGCCCAAAGCAAAACGTGCACTTCAACTGGCAAGTTGATCTTATTTAAAGTGCCACCCCAATTTAGCTTTTCTTGCATTCACACTAAATGCAGCACTTGTATTTGTGTGTTGTTTCCAAGCCAATTATTCACATAGGTTTAAAAAGCAATCAGATCTGGTCTGTTAGGTCAAGATAATATGAACATAAATGCACATTCTTACAAATAAGCTGCCCTAAAATAAATAGCAGAAAACCAAATGTAGTGTGAAATGCTATGTAAAACACAGGCATGGCATAATTAGCAAAGCACAGAAGAAATGCTGTTTGTTAGGACTGTAATAGTAACAGTCAATTAATTTCTCACAACGGGAAACAGCAAAACATTTAACAAAGCAGCAGCATCTGTCTCTACAGCATAAAAACTATACAAAGAGTCACAAAACTGAGACAATTAATAGATCATAAGTCATGAATTAAAAAAACCAAACCAAACCAAAGATGATAAAACCCAGGAGGGACTGACTTCATATTTATTTGCAGATAAATCTGTCTCTACATTTTAATAATTGATAGATTTTTTAAAAGACAGGATATAACTGTGCTGTTTTCTATAGAACAGCCACATACACAAAGCACAGCAGCGTGTCTATGTTGTGGTGCACAACATGTAAAATATTATTGTAGGCTTGATAACTTAGGAATAACCATCATTATTCAGACTAACTGCTAAAAACACAATTTAGCAGTTCAAAGTTAGCTAGCAAGGATATGATTAATGTTTCTTCCCTTCCTTTTCCTCAGTACCAGAATAATGGAAATGATCTAAGTTGGATAAACAGAGAGGCAAAGCAGCATTGTATTAGGAGCAGAGAGAAAGTAGCTATAAACAAATCCAGGAGTGCAGACTCTTGTGTCATAAAGTCAAATCTCATGCTAAAATATTTAAAACTTTATGTAAATATCTTGAATTGCCCCCAGAAAGCTTTAGTGACCATGAGAATTCACCAGGCTACAATTTGTGTACCTTTGTTGAATTCTTTGTATTAGATCATGTGTGTGTCTGTGACAAGTTTATTTTGAGTCCATGGACAGTAGAACCTTTCTCCTGTTACTTGATCTTGCATCACTGAAGTTAATTACTTTTCATAGGACCAGCATCAAACCCCATGAGAGGATATTTTAAGGGTAACACAATTAAGGGAAGAAATAACGTTATCTGGAAATGTTCTGTTATCTGGAATTTCTGGCTTATTTTTCCTCAGCTTTTCCAAACATCTCATGTCAGGACTATTGGAAGGTACAACTTAGCATTTAGTTTCCCAGAGCATGTGGAGATTTGCTTGGCAATGCTCTGAATTGAAAAGAAATTGAGAAAGGCTGGTTCCAAATAGATAGTAAATTTTTATTAGCTGTGCTAAGTTGGCTGGTGATACTGTGGGTTTTCATGGTGCTGCCTTTTACTCTTGTTTACTTAGGTTTTGAAAGTGCTGTTACGAAGTATATGTAATGTGGTATTCTTCCTTGGGTTACTTGGAAAAAAAAACAACACAAATCCTTACCTCTTCTCCTTCCTGATCCAACCAAAAGACAAAACAAAACAAAACTTAGCTTAATTTAAAATAGAGATGAAGGCTAATGAAAATCAATTCCAGAAACAGGAGGAAAGGACTAAAACAGGAGAGGGGGCCACACAACTTGGCTCTGCATCGCCTCCACAGAGGAGTGTTGCCAGTAAGAATATGTACTTGCTGGAAATTGAGTAAAATGATCCTTCTCAGAGTACAAAAAAAAATAAAAAAATAAAATAATTTAAAAAAATGCCTGAGTTGCTGGGGTTTTTGACGTTTTTTTAGATATGCTTCTGGGCCATTGTAGCAGCACAGTCTTCATTAGGCACAGCAGTGGAGTCCAGCAGTTGTACACAGAGAAATATGCTAGATCTAGTGGTGCTTTAGTCAGATATGAGCTTGCAAGGGTCCAGCATTTCACGTTTAATTTTACTGGTTTGCTTTTGGCTTGCTTGTTTACAGGGGTTTTTTTGTTGTTGTTTGTTGTGGGTTTGTTGTGGTTTTTTTTTCCCTACTGCAATGTTTTAAGAAGTCTGCCCACTGAGTGGGCAGTATAAAATACTGAGGAGCAGTGGCAACATTTTGGAACCCGAGTTACCCAATACATTTGGTAGTAAGAGGTTGAAAATGAAAATGTACTGGCATCTCGCGGTACAAATCAAATGTCACAAAATGTGACATTTTCTACTAAATGCCAGGATGAAGTTTTTTAAAAAGTAACTTGGTTTGTATTTGACATGCATAAAATTATCTTTTTTTTTTTTTTTTTTTTTTTTATAATTACCCTACTTAATTTTCAGCAGAACTCTCAACTTTTTTTCTCTGTGGGGTTACTACTTAGCCACTGCAACTTTAAAATACCATCAGATTCTGCTGCAAAGAACTTTAAACATTCTAGCATATAATAATTTCAAAGATAATTTCAGATAATTTCAAAGCAAGAGAAAGAATTTGAAAACAGCCTCTTGTGTATGATCCTGGAAATACCTATCACAAATATTTAATATAAAATTGCTGGCTTCCGGTGCCAAATATGTGGTGGGTTTTGATTGGTATATTTGCATATTAAAACTTAATGCTATAAATTGCATTATGTGTGATAAGTGATGAATTTTACAGGTCAGTGACTTGCTGATTTGTAGTTATCTACAGTAAATGTCTGTCAATCTTCAAACACACCCCCATTCTGAGGCTCTGCCCAGTGCTAGCTGCAAGTGGCATTCTTAATAACATCCTTCTGCTTAAAAAATAAAAATAAAAGAAATAGAGAAGATGTAATTTTGAATACTGGGAGAATAATCTTTGCCCAAGTGGTTTCCACGTGAGGTGCAGACAGGAGTGATGGGTTCATTTAACAGCTCCCTGTCACAGGGAAGGGTTGGCTGCTTCTTCCCTGCAGTCAGTCTAGCCAGCTGTCTGATTTCTTGGTGATTTGATTCATTTCACTCAGCTGGTGGAAAACAAGTCACCCACACTCACACACATGCTTCAGGGTTTCCTGCCCACTTCCTCAGGTGAATTGTCACACCAAAGTGTCAGATGAACAAGAGAGACAGTTCGAAGGACCAGCTCCTTTACTGAGGTCTTTGCTTGGTATGGCCATCTTAAAACCACAGGCAAGGAGTGACAGCATGGCACAAAAGTTGTAAGAAAGAAAAGCATTTTACTTTAGGTAAATACTCTGTAAAATTGGTTTGAGATACCATTGAGAGGGTCCCGTGTTTTGACTTAGAGAAAAAATGTGAAGTTGTTCTGCTGCTGTTGAACAAGTATTTGAGGCAAAGATGGAAAGTAGTAATGAGGGCGTAGAAAGGAAGTGGCAGAACTGAGAGATAAAAATGCACAGAAAAGCTTATTTAAGAGCAAAAGAAGACAGAAAGTATTGATCAAAGGGATAGCTTTTTTTATTCTACTGACAACAGCCCTCAAAGACAAATATTGCCATTATGAGAAGCTGATTTAAGCTGTGTCTGGTAGTCCAAAGGAACATGGTTTTCCCAGCTGTTGATACCCATTTGCCTTAACTTCTACTTGGGCTCAAGCAGCAATAGTGTATGTTATTCTGATGTGTCATAAATATTAAAAAAAAACATTTAGCCCTTTCAGATTCAGTAGCTTCATGTGTACATTGCTTCATTGGACTGAGAAGACTGAAAACATAAACTGATCACTGAACAAGTGTTTTATCAGTTAAATGGGAGCTTGTAGGCAGTATTTTGCTGATTCTGTGTGCTAGTTACTTTACTTCTCTTATCTCTAAAATGTTCATGTCATAAAATCAGCCCTTGCCAGCTCTCTGAAATGCTGCAAATTTAGTGAAAAGAATGAACGAAAGTGCAGAAGCCATTTGGCCACCAATCTCGTGCTGGAGGAAGGAGGTCAGTGCAAGCAGTGATGAGTGTCTGTGAAATCTGAAAGTGGAAACCTGTCTGGTTTGGTGGCTCACATCTAGCAGACAAGAAAAGTTGTATTACTAAGGCAGTGTGCTTCTGCTTTCCTCTATTTCCCTGTACATCAGTGGCTTCAGCCACTCAGTCTTGTTTTCCAGCTCTTTATCTGGCCACTCACAGTGCCTATTTCTAGACTTAAGTTTTTAGTTTTGTAATCCCTACTTGGAGATCAATTAAAAGGGAATGAGAGGATCAACATTGTGCAATATGGAAAATGTTCCATTGCAGTGAAAAGAAACTGGTGTTACTTTGCCATATATATCCACTTAGTGATAATATTAGTGTGGAGGTACCGCAGCAAATCTATTGCCTCTTAAAATTGTCCTTCTTTCAGTTGTTTACACTGAAAAGGACTTTTAGAGGGGGTGTTTGTAATGGAAAACATATTGTAGCTTTTGAATTTAGTGTTATTAAACTCTTTCAAATATCAGTATCAGCAATGCCACTTTTAAATTAATAGAAGTGCAGATGATTGAGAACAAAGGGTTTATGTGATTTAAATCATTTTAATCCTGGATTATTTCAGTCAGAACTCAAACTTAAAATATAGTAATGCTAAGTGGGATGGAAATGCTTGGGGGTTTACTGCTTTTCAGAGTCAATGACAATGTATCTAGCTTGTTTAAAACATTTATCAAGATCTACTCCCTTCCAAAGGTTAGAAGAATTTGGTTGACTCCATTACTGCCAGGGTATTTTGACAAAGTGGGGACTGATTACAAACACTTCCTTTCACGCTTTGAAATACTGCTAGGTCCGCTTGTTTCCAATTCTTATTTTTGATCTAGACTTTGCAGGTTGTGCCTGGCACTTTGTCACAAAATCCCTGTCAATCTTAAATAGTTGGGATTTCAGAAAAGGTGCTGTGTGGCTTTACGATGCCTGTACAAAGTTTCAGACCTGCTAAATAACTGCTGTATGTACATAGTGCATTTTGGTGTTCACAAAAGAATATTTGTTGTGGTTAGATATTATTTTAGGTATCTAAATGTCTAAGTTTAGTTTCCTTTTGGAGCGCCTATGTATGAGGAAAATATATTTGAAAATGTTACTTAACGACTGTCTTAATGACAGCTTAATGACTGTCCCCTGATTTATCCTCCTAATAACACACAAACCCCCCCAAAAAACACAGCCTGGAAGTGTCACAGTAACTTTGAGACAGTATCTGTGGGAAGGCCAAAAGTCCTTGTTTTGATTAGGGTCAAAACGTGCCTATAGAAAAAACACAAACAAAACAACAAACAAGCCACAAACAAAAAAAGCCCCAAACAAATCAGTTCTGCATTATGAAATACAAGGTTTTCAAAGTGAAAGTAGTATTTCCATTGAAATTGTAAATTATCATTTGCCCATAAACTTTCACTTTCTCTTCATCTTTCACAGTCTTGGTTTTTGTTGGTTTTTTTTTTTTTTTTTTTTTTTTTTTTGCATAACAGACTGAAAAAACCCCACCTTTAAAAGCAATGTGCAAATTTGCTAACCTTTTCATATGGAGTGCTTTGAGATGTGAAACCAAATCCACCAACTACTTAAAACAGAGGGTTTTTTTAAGAAATACTCAACAGGTATTCAGTGGTTTTAGTTTTTTACCCTGAACTGTTACTTTCAGACTACATTAATCAAACAAATATGTAAAATTTGCTTGTAATAATTCTAAAAAGCTGCAGTGATACATGTATCTGTAAATGTAGATGTAAAGTGTCTCGTTCCACATGCTAGCCTGAGTAGCAAAAAAATGTTTTATTAGGATGTTGTAGGAAATGTGTAATAGCTTTGGTTCTGATATTTTAATGAAATCAGTTTCAGTGAAGTAGAGAAAAATTCTCTTTCAGCATTTTTGTGGGTACCTTCTAGGTGTCTTACTTGTTTTAATATTGTGAACACTTAAAGTTTGTTGTGGTTACCTAAAAAAAAAAACAGGTAACAGGTATAAAAGCTATGTTTTGCAAGTTGCACTAAACATGACTTTATCCATAGTAAATATTAAGGCTTAATTTGTGCACCTTCACTCTTATGAGGCTGGTTTATTTTGTATGTTGTAGAGAAATGTGTGCTTTTGGAGAGCAAGTGATCAGGATTGCTACTTTATCTCGATTAAAGAATTTACAATTTTTTATAATTAGGTTAATTTGTATTAATACTACTAATAATAGCTATAATGATATTCATTAATTATTTTTCATATTTTACCCTGTCACTGAATATTTTACTGAATAGCTACAGTAGTGATTAGCAGTATCTTGCTTTGTTGTTTTTCTTAAAATTAAGCATTGGAGCTCCTATTTAATATCGCTGCAAACTTGCTGTAGATAGTCATTAAAAGTATCTACAGGAACCCATGTAGTGTGTATATCCTTGGGGGAGGGGGTTGGTTTTGCTTTTGTTTTTTTATTCATAGAGGAACACTGACATAGAAATCAAAAGCTCAGAGTAAAAAGAAAACACTTCTTTCCAGAATAGTGAAGACTTTTAGGCGTTTTTTTCTTTCTTTTCCCCAAAGTCTTTGGAAATTTGGAAGTAGTGTGGTTTGTTTTTATTGTGAAAACTCTCAGGAAGAACAATTCAGAGTCGGTGCCATTCTTCCCAGCTGAATGGCTCTTGGTTTGTGAAATGGAGCAGCTGCAGTAGTTTCAGCTTGGCTCACAAAACCATTTGCTTTTTAATCAAGAACTTCAGATTCTGTGGTGGTTGTTCATGATGGAGATGGCCAGCTATGCCCTGTGAGACAGCTGTAGTATAATTGAGACAGACTATGTGAAGCAAATATAAATGCTGGATGGATGTCTTAAAAGCAAAATGTTCACTTAACTGTAACTGAATTTTTAAAAGGATGGAAAGCATTTATACAAGCAAGAATTTACTACACAATGAGACATTTTGTGTATAGAGATGTTCTTATATATATTGCATGAAACAAGATTTAAATTTTCATCATTAACATTCAGGTAGTACAGTGCAATAATCTCAAGTTTTGATGAAGCGTGGACATAGCTGCATAATGAGAAATGAATGCCCCGCTGTTCCAAAAAAGTTTTTACAAATAGAGTTCAGGTCTTTTGCTTAAATTTCTGTTTGTCAGTTTGTGGGTATATACATCACATGTTTGTGAATGTATCTAAGAATTAAAGGTGTTTGTATTTTATGAAATGGAATCAAGGCTACCAGAGGCACTGAGAAATAAATCTTTGGTGGGAGTTATGGTACTTACAAATTTAGGAAAACTTTTTAAAGCAGGTAAGTATTGGGGAAATAAGTATTCTGTCTCTTATAATGTAAAACATCAAACCGACAGTTTGTTTTAGAAGGGATTTTTCTGATCAGTAATGTTTGTCTAAACCAGAAATGCCTAGTTTCACATCACAAATCAGAAAGTGCTACCCATATGTTAAAAGAAAAAGGGGGAAGTTGAGTTTTCATATTTATAGTAATTCTATAGTCACAATTAATAACAATTTTGAACTTACAGTGGCGAGTTGTGTGTTTCATGCTTCAGATCTAAATATTCTACCTATAAATGACATGTTGTTATGGATTAATTATACAGTTCAGAATGTTTCAGTCTCTTCTGACAGTATATTCCATTCTTCTGCTGCCATTTATATAAAGTTTAGCTTAACTTCTGTAAAAACCACAACCTCTTCCCAAGTAATACCAAGATAACAGTCTTTGTGGCAGAATATGATGTTGCTCCTAGATGTTCTCCTTTGTTTTCAAACACTTTGTCCCATTTTATGTTTCCGATGTGTGCAGTCTCAAACCCCTTTGATGCTGACTAATTGAGGGGGGTGGGGAGACAATGCAAAAGGGTTAATCCGTTACACTGGTATTAATGAGTCAGCTGGATCCCTGCCATTCTCTCCTTTCTGGTTCACTTAGCACTGATTAGCACAAATGACACTCAGTTTTGTGGGAAGCAAGCTGGGAGGACAGTAGGTAATGCGGATCTCGGATGAGAACAGCCTGGTCTCACATTAATACAGGTAAAGAAATCCTTGCCATGTGGGTTGAGATAAGAAAATAATCCTGTTTTCCTCCTAGACCCCTGGGAACACTGAGGAGGTTGTCAGGTTGTTTTCCAGAACTTCGTTCTCTGATGTGCTGCTGGGGATTTGAGCTTTGGATACACTCACCTGACATCCATGCAGGAGAAGTAAGATGGTGAAAGGAAGTTGTTATTTGCATTCCTTGCAGCTGAGAGCCCCTTTCTTGAATTCAGTTCCTCTTGTGGCAGTCATGAAAAGGTTTGTTTGTATATTGATATAACTGCAATATTCCTGTGTCTTGTCCTCAGCTTTTAATTTGGGATTCTGGGATAATAATAAAGAGACACTAATTCTAAGAAATATTTTCATCACTTTTTTATCATTTCACGATTTTCATCATTTACAGCAACTCTGGCTGTAAACTTATTAAAGCAGCAGATGGGCAGACAGAAATCATGCTTCAGAACACCCTTGTAATCTAGTTACTTTTTATGAAGTTTTTTATTAATTTACAAACAAACTCAAACAATGCAAACTCAGAATTCTTCTTACACCTTCATTCACCATATACACTGAAGTCCAGGTGGAGCTTTGGCTCCTATCCTCCTATGCTTCTAGCTTGAATCTTCCCATGATTAAGATGGAGCCCCCTGTTCTCACCTCATTCTTTCACTGCAGACATTATTCTACCAGTTTGAATGCCTAAAAGAAAACATGTAAAAGGTGACTACAATTTGGGATGAACCTCAGGTAACTAGAAGGGGGTTGGACTGTCTCTTTTGCCAGAGCACTTTCTGCCTCCCCAAATCTCTTCAGTTGCTGGGATGCTCAGATTCCCTATCTGAAACTCTAATCGGTGTAGCAGAGCTTTTCTTCTAATTGCAACCTTTCAGAACAGCTGCCCAGGTTTGATCTGCTCTTCGTATTGGACAACACATGAAAATCATGGATCAAGTCACTTACAGAAGTGTTTAAACTCAGATGTCTTCATTTGGGAGCAATTCTTCCAATCTAGTCAGTGGATAGAAGGATGCTTCCTTGCACATGGAGCAGGTGGTGAACCTCAGTGCCTCCTGGTCACTTTTTGGGGAAGCCTGATAGCCAGTGGCTATGTGGGCAGCCTGATTTCCTTCCTAACTTAGGGTTCTATGTTGCAGCTGTTCCCCTTTCCCAGTAAATTAGCCCCAAAACATTCTGTGTTTGTACACCACGCCTACATTTTAAAAAACTCACAACAGACACAGTCTTATAACCTCCAAGTTGTTTAAACAGTTAAAGACTGGCTGGTTTTGAGGTCGTCATTCCTAATTAATCCCTTTGGGACAGGGCAGTAAAGCAAAGCAAACCACAAAAGCTTCAGAATTAAGTAATGTGGGATACCTCTAAGGCAGAATACTCTGTGCTGTCTTCTGGGTCTGATCTTACTCATCTAAGAGTTGCTTGGCCAGTAGAAGTTTTGTGAGAGAGGATCATCTGATTTCATCAGCTTGCTGCCACTCAAAAGCAAAGGTGATAATTTCCTCCACTTCAGTGATTCTTGCTTTGCTCCAGCTCTGGTGTTTGTTGCATTCTCAGAAAAGATGAGTTAATAAGCAGAAAGTCTGATCTTTGTCAGAGTCCATGCAAGGGCAGGGGCCTTCAAAGAGGAATTCCCCTCCTTAGTGGTGGTGAGAGATGATATCAGCTGGCATGGCCTCACACAATGTCACCTTGATCCAGACAGCTATTAAAGATAATTCATCAAACTGCACACAGAAATAGTTACTCAGTTGAGAAAATCACCATGTCTTAGGCTAGCTCCATATGTAGCTGTACTGATCTTTTGAACCTCATGAGGGAGGACCAGTTCCTGCCCTCTGGTTCAGACTCTATACTCTTGCCATTTAATTTTCTGCAATTTTGTGAACTTTCTTTGGGTCCACTTTTTGCTGTTCTAGTAAGGTCAGTTGGTTCAAAGGGATAATGGATCCAGATAAGGTAAGAGAGAATACAGAAATAGGAGCTGTGGATGGAAACACATCCATTAATTCAGTGAGCTGTGTGATTGCCTCTTAGGGTCTCATCACTCCATACAAATCAGACACCTGTTAGGGACCCAGGTCTTGCTTACTAAAGTGAGAGCAAATTCAGCCCACTGGAACAGTTCATCCAGATTAGAGAGCTGAGTGGACACCGAGGAGCCAGGCCAGCCTCAATTGCAGAGGTGCAAACAGGTCAGAGCAGAGAGAAAAGACAGGTCCACCCTTTTCAGCAGCATTGAGTTGGTCTGATGGCAACCATGTGTGATATCTGCCCCACTGCAGTGCTTGTCTGAAAACCTCTAGGCACTAAGCCTGTGGTCCTCATCTCCTCTCAAAGGAGATAGGAAATCAATTGTCTTCCAGACAGAGGCAGTATCTTTGGAGAAAGAAAGGAGTTTCACTTTGTGTTCATGACCTTTAGGGTTTTTTTCTTCTAGTTTTTCTGAGTATTAGGCTGCATAATGACTGTGGGCAGATCACAGCGTGAGGATTTCAGGTTCTGAATTTAGGACACCTTCCCAAGTAGAGCACATGTAAAATAGTTACTGCATCATGGAAACAGAATTCTCTCTTGTTTTGTGAAAATCATTAATCTACTGTAGCAGCTGCCTATCAGATACAGGAGTTCAGGTCTTTGTGACCTAGAAATTCATCTGCCAGTTTTCAATCAGTTGAATAAGTATCTGGTAACACAGCTCTTTGTGCATGGAGTGGGTTGATTCATTGGCTTGTTTTATAGGGAGACAGCAGGGTGACATTGTCCTTCTTTGCTTTTTTCCAAGTACCGAGTTCAAAACAGAGGTGATAGGGAGTATAGCTGGTAATGGGAAAGAATATAATCTTCACAAAATTCTTTATGTTCAGGGTTCATGTAAGTGCGTCTTAAATAGAATGTATAAAAGTTGCGTGACCTTACCTATTTTTTTTAGTTCTATACCCACAAGCAATTAAATACGTGGTTGGGTTCTTTGCATTAACTTGGTTTCTGTTTTTTCATAAAATTACTTAGTCCATAGTAATTCTTAAAGCTAGTTTATGGAAGTTATGAAAGAGCTGTCATCCAGACTTACAGTGTTTGCTTCCAGAGATGGCAATTCAGCTTTGTGTAGCAGGTGTTCACTTGACTGATTCTCTGAGGCTGCCAAAATAAAAGTGAGAACAAGTTTCTCATGAGGAGAAAGCAAAAGACAGAAAATGAGTTGCACTATTGACCCCTTATTAAGGAAATGAGGAAAAGTAAAAATACATATTAACATGTAGGTTCCTACCACCTACTGATGATAACAAAAAAGAGTGATTCCTAATACAAAAAAATGGTTTAGGATTTTTGACATGTTTAAGAATTTCATCATATTTTTGATACGTGAGTGCTAGCACAACTTTGCATGTTGATTTGTATAATGTCTAGTGTGGATATCACATTTAAATCCAAAATACCACCTTCTGTTTTTTTCATGATGGAAAACCAGAGTGGTGCTATGACAAAGGATGTTTTCACAGGACAGCTGGGCCGCCTAACTGAAGAATGGATCATCCTGCTTCTTGCTTCTGGAAGCAGGATTACTTTCCATCATCCTTGTGCCAGCATTTGACATCTGATTCAGCTCACTAAACTTGCAGAAAACTAACCCAGCAAGAAAGGGACTATGTGTTTATCTTTTCTAACCAGTTTAGTGAGCTCAGGTGCCTTGCAAGACTTCAGGAGACTCTGGGAGCCACCTCAAAGGGAACAGTAGGAGCACCAGGCCTAGGGGGAGAGGCAGGACTGCTCCTTTTGGCAGCACCAAGATGTTTATCCTGACTCAGCCCTGTTGTGAAAACTCACCCTTAGGTAACAGTGTTCATACTACAGGTTGACTGGCAGTTCTTCAAGTAGTAGCCAGAAGGGAGTTACCAGATGTGCATGGTTTGTTTTTGTAGGGTCGCCTTGTCTGTTTTCAGCGCGTTGTGTTTTGAAACAGATACTTATTCTATTCTAATCCTCTTATTGCATGAAAACATTCTGCAGAAGAATTACATATGCAGGGCAGACCTGCTTGAGAACTTGATGTTGAGCACACAGGTAAGGAGCCACAGAACCTGGAAATTTTTTTACTTTAGCCTCTGGGAAAATCTGCTGGATTTTTGAGAACTCAGAAACCTCTGCACTTTGGGTCTCCTGAATTTTGCAAGCTTGAAAGCCTGAAACAGAGAGTGGTCCTTCATCTTGAACATCAGGAAGTATTTCTTTCAAGATCTGGTAGCTCCTGTCAATGCAGATGACACATTGCCATGGATTTGAGTGCCCAGAGTCCTGAAGTTCACTGGACACCCGGGCTGCAGAGTCTGAAACCCACCAGAGCTCACCCCACCAGCTCCCCAAGGCCTCTGGGGAATTGGGTGGTTGCCATCTCAAGAAACCAGAAATGCTCTTTTTTGAAAACTACCTATCTGCCTTTGTGCTCTTGAAGCTGATGTGATCTTACCTGGGTGTTTTGTTGTTGGTTGTTTGGGTTTGTTTCGGGTTTTTTTTTTTTTGACAAACTGAAATGTTATAATTTCATCTTTTGATTAAGGAAATACCATTTCTGTATGGGATTTAACGAAGGAGCTGTAGGCATCACTTGACATAAAGGGTCATAGCCCTCAGACAGTTCCACAGCATCATCAGCTGCTGCTGAAAGCTACAACCACCTGTGACCTTTCTTCATTTTGTATGACAAGACTATGGTACTACGTCCTGGCATATATATATTTTTTTTTTTTAATTTTTTTTTTCAAGTATTGCATAATATTTTTTGTCTTTGCTTTGTAGTCAATGTCACTTCTCGGTGTACATGCAAATATTTTGACATTTCATTGAAAGTTGCAATTAAAACCATACCAGCCAGACTTTTTGACCTATTGCCCTTGTGTCTTTGTAAATGGATAGTTTAACACGATGTGAGTTGTTTTAGACTTTTGTGAACTGCATTTCTCTGATCAGAAATTTTCATTTGTCCCTCTCCCCCTCCCCTCTTAGTTTTCATGTATGAAGGCCAGAAATACTAAAATTCTCTAAATATTTAATGCTCTTTAATTCATTGCCTTCAAAATCAAGCAATCCAGTGATAACATGTTGAAATTAAAATTTACATAGTGATTACACACAGATCAAAAGTAAACAAGGAGTTCCATAGTATAGTTTCCTCTACAAAGCTGTCTTTAAAATAAAGTTTGTAGAAATACTAAACCAGCTTAAAGAACAAAAATAATGGGAAAATAACACTTTAATCCTAGTTAATCCACATTATTAACCTATGTATTCTAAATAAATAAATAAATAAATAAAATTATGTAGGCCCTTAACAATCTGTGTGGAGCTGGTTATTCATGAGAGGTCTGACCCAAAGATTAGCCACTATACTTTTTTTGCCATTTCTAGGGACATGTTAAATGGATTTATGTTTTACATTTTTTTACTTCACTTTTATTAAGTTCTGCCTACTTACCTTGTTTTGTTTATTGGTTTTATATTCCCTTTATATCCAGTACAATGGAATTAGCAGTGTAGGAGTTCTGGAGGGAGAGATACTTTGTTTAATTCAGTAATTCCTTAGGATTGCTTTTGGATATAAGCTTTCCCTTTTTTAAAAAAATACATATTCAGAAGCATTGTGTAGCAGTTTTAGATATGTTTATAAACTTGTAATTGCTATGCACAAAATGCGCGAAGTTTATATTTTTGTTAGAGGAAAACAAATTATAATGTGCTCAGAAAGGCTCTGAAAGCATTTTTTATACCCACTGCTGCTTTTGCATTTCTAACATGAGGTTTTGCACTCTGAATTGACTTTATATAGATTGCCACGATGACATAAGATTGCCAGGTTGCTGTCCAGAAAAACTTTTAGCAAAATGTGGGGAAGGGAGCTTTTTGAGCCAGATTATTGGTAAGCTTCACCTGAACGTATCTGAGGTTTTGATACTGTGATTTAAGATTCTGCATTCTGTGTGTTGGTCCTTATAGGTCACACAGACACATATAAGTTGTGTCAGTGTATTTATTTAACTGTGTGTGGTGTTTATGTTTAAAGCAATTCCGTTTCACTTTCTTTCAGAATTGAGTGTTCCATGACTCTGAGAGGATGGTAGCACTTTAAGTAGGAAATGATGATTACTTTCAAGAAGATGTCTTGTAATTATGTTGCATATAAGTTACTTTAAAGTGAGTGTTCTGTCCTATACATTAATTCTTTTCCCACAAAGTATTAATTCAGATTTCTGGTACTTCTGGAGCTTCTAGAAGATGTGACAAAAAGAGTTCTTATAGTCAACATGAATGGTGTAGGCAGATGCCCAGACATGAAGGTCAGTTGTTGGGATGAGGTTGTATACAAACATTTGCTCCTCATGGTGCATACCATACCAGCTAGTGGGACAAAGATGTACACGACCCTAATATGGGTAAACTGAGTGACTAACTTAAATTTTTTTTCTGTGGGGTTTTCATCTCTTCTTTATTATTAAGAATTTATTTCTTATTTAAACGTGCCTGAAGTGACCAAGCACAGGAATATTTGCCAGCTGGCCTGCTAGCAGGCTGAGAAGAACACAGAGCAATGGGGTTTTTCCTTCAGTGGGGAGCTTACTCCTGGTCTCTTTTTACTGCCTAGCTGCAGATGATTATAGTCTGTAAACGTCTTCAATTCTTCTGTCTTTGGGCCAGTTTCAACCACATTTGCCAATGCTTTTCTTCATTGCTAGGAATGGAAGATTGGTCATGTAAATCTCATTGCTTAGGAAATTAGCTTCAATTTGCATTATTTGTTTTCTAACATAATTTGCATTAATGTAGGGTTACTCCAAATGTCTAAGACTTAAGGTTTTATTCTAACTTTAAAACATTCTGTGGGACAATTGAGCTGGTCTAGATGACCATGACAATAACCTAAAACTCCATGATAATGTAAAACAATGAATCTAGAAAAAGAAAGATAATCATCTTATGAAACTTTTCCAAAAAGTAGATTAAATGGTTTACTTCCCCAGAAAAGTATGATTCACTTGGGCTTGGAAGGTTAGATTTGTTTTGATATGAAGAGGAGTGGCTTAACTGACACATTCAGTGAATGACAGGAAGATTTAAAGGTTCTCTAGGAATGTCAAGAACTACGACTTAATGCGTGTAGAGACTGGCCTGTGGCATCTAATCTATGCCTTCCAGGCAGTTTTGCAAATTTAATTTATTTTTTTTTTTAGTGGGACAATGTTCATGAAAAATGCTAACACACAGTAGGGATGCTGGGGTCTGATCCACAGAGCAGTCTCAATTGAGCAAAGGAAGAGCAGTGAATAGTTTTGAGGTTCTACTTGAGGCTTAGGCACACACATCCAGAGAAGCATGATACCAGAAGTCAGAAGCATAAGTCAGAAGACTTAAGGTACACAAGGCAAGTGTATATTCTTTTTCTTTTAAACTTCTTTCTTATAAAATGGTTGAACATGTCATAAGCCCTTACGTGTCCTCTGCTTGTTGCTTCAGTACTCAGGATGTGTTGAGTAGCTGATAAGTCTTGTTGCCTGCTCATTCTGATAGCAAAACAAGATAAGAGAGGTGCAGCAGCATCTGGGGTAATGAACTCTAGAATGGGATTTCCAAACAGCAGAATGGAAAAGTGAGATCTGCTAAAAGATAGGCTGTGGTGAGGGGGTTCACTGGTTTTATGGGCTACTTTGAGAGTCTGGTATGCATGTATGATGGAAGGGAAATAACTTGAATGGATGTATCACACCACAACAACAAAATGAGATTGAACCTCAGCATTTCTTTATGTTCGATGTGGAAGTATTCTAAGTTGGAACCAAAGTAAAATAAAATTTAATCTTAAGGGGATCCATGCTCATGGATGAATTAATTCTACAGCTTTCTTTGAATGTGACTGGACCTGGGGATAACAAGTACGAGAGGGACAGATGTAACTAAGAGCCAAGAGAGGCTTTGGAATATCCATCTTTGGAGACTTTTAGAATTAATTTGAACAAGCACCTGAGGTTAGCACTACTGTAAGATGGAGGTTGGACTAGAATGACCTCCAGGGATTCTTTCCAGTCAACAGTTTGCTATGAATCTTTAGCTTTTGATTCATCAGCTTTCTTAAAGAGTTGGCCACCTCTTAAAAAAAAAAAAAAAAAGCCATAAAAATGGGAGTTGTGGGAGTATTTAGCCTCAGTAGAGTGGTTGGTGGTAGAGCTGGATTTAAACTCTAAGGTTTCTTTGTTAGGATCCAAGAGAGCTTTGAATGAAGTCAAATGAAAAAGTTGGAAATGCAAGAAAGCACAGAAATAAAAAGTTTTATGTATGTACTATGTAGTTTTGAGATACTGAAACTCTACAGGAGACTCATCCTCTCATTGGTTTTCTATTGCCCTGCTTTTAAAAGTTTTCATTTTTGGAAAAAATTTTCTGTATGGGAGTTTTTAGTTTGTGGTTTTGCTGTGATCTTGATAGTGGGATGTGGGTTGACAATACCCTGACAGAATTCTTTAGGAAAATGGAGACTACATTAAAATCATCTGCAGCAGGGTGGGATACCAGAATGAAACTGGATGGCAACGTGGAGTGCCACTTCCATAATCTTCAGTGACATGTGCTGTAGCTGGATATGCCCTTTCTCTTAATTGGGAAAGGATTGAACCTTGTTCCTTTGTGTCTGTAAATGCAGAAGTGCTCAGGATAATATTTACTGTGTTATAGTTCCCTCCCTCCCACCCCGCCTCCCCTTACAAGTTTAAAGAAATCAGCCTTTCAAGGTTTTCATTCTGTAAGTTTTATGTAGATTTTTCTCATGGTTCATCAGGATAATCAGAGAAGGTATTAGGAAGGTATTACTCCTGATGAAGGATTTATTTGTAGGATGCTTTATTACCCAGCTACAAAACCACTGTTGAAACTCAATATATGGGTGCCAAAGACTCACCATATGCCTGCTGAGCCTGATGCAGACCTCTGCCTTAGACTGGGCACACACAGACTTCCTTCTCATTCACCCTTATGCAGCATAAACTCTTAAACTCTTGTTTTGCTGGAAGTTGCAGCTGTGAAGAATCTTTTTGCTGATCTGTTGGATTTTTAGGGGATATTATTAGCTTGTTGAAATGAAACTGCTGTTGATACAAAAAAACTTTAGTATGAAACCAGGGTGAGGTGGCCTGAAACTGCGATGACTTCATTGTTTTGCCAACTTTACATACTCTTATAAGGCACTGATGTCTTGGTCATGGGCACATGGAAGCTAGTGAGGACTGACTTGGAGATTTCATAGCACTAAAGCTAGACAGAATGGTAGTCCCACTTTAAGAAAGGAGAAGAACCACTTCATGTCCCATCTCATAATGAAGACAGTACCTTGGCAGGGACTTATTTGACTCAGATGGGTCATTGAGTGGTCTGTTAGTCACCAATAGGAAGTGTCAAATGGCTTACAATTTATTATATTTTTTTTATTACTGTATGCAGTACATTTGGGGGTGGGGAGGTTGGACTTAGATAATCTTCAGGTGTCCTTACCAACTCAAACTGTTCCGTGCTCATTAGCAAAGATTTCTAAAGGTTTTCCCCTCTGTCTTCTGTTAGTTGTCCTGATCCCATAAAACCAGGACAATTTTGTGTTCTGGATACTGCCATCAGTGTCCCCTGGTACTGCAGTCCCCCACTGCAGTCCTTAGGTCAGTCCTTGGGCAGGAAGGGGCTGGAAAACATACTGGAATGATATTCTGGACTGGCAGCTCTACACTCTTCTTTGGTACTAGATGTTTCCTTTCAAGAAGAGTCCATAGCTACAGAGTGAGAGAGATAGATGGGGCCTGAGGTTGGAAGTAGCAGTGGGAAGAACAGCAGCCACCTGACATCCATTGCTGATTGCATGTCTGCTGTATGCACAAAGAAAAGAAAAATCACTTTTTTGCCAATAAGCTTGCAGTGGTGCTGGAAGGAAGTGGAAGCTGTGAGAAGGGGAAGCACTTCTGGAAGTGGGTGCTGGAGGGCTGAGCAGAGCTGAGCAGAACATCAGGGACTGAGCAGAAACACATTTCAACCCTGCTGGAGGTTGTTTAAATGGGGCCAAGAGAAGAAGAGGGCTCAAAACCATAATACTATCTCTTTACACAGAGTGAGCCTGGAGGGAGTCCTGAGACTCATGTATTTAGAGGGGAGAGGGAATTACAGTACTTTTTCAGTATCTGCCTAGTTTGAAAACACTGCCACTATCCATGGACTGAAGCCTGAATTTCTGTACATTTATTCTGTAGTAAGGTGGCTTAAAATTGGTGCATCTGGCCTTTCTTTATCTCAGGGAGAGAGGGGAAAAATTATGAACAACGAAGAGGGGCAAGAAACCACATTAAAACCTTGATGCTTCCACAGAGTCAGCCTGTCCTGTTTTGAGATGCTGCTTTTCCTCTCTTAAAACTTCTTGTCTTTTTGCTCCTCTACTTTTTCTCCAAGTAGAAGCCAGAATACTCTTTGCTCTTGCCATTTATATACAGGACAAAGAAGACAATGACATGCAACAAGGAGTTAAGCAACTAACTAAAGTATAATGGAAATTATACTTTCTGTCTTTTGGAGCTGAAGGTGGCATTTGTACTACTTGTACTGCTTCACCATCTCACAGGATTCTTGCACAGACCAGGACAAACAACAGTCTAAGATACATAAGACTCTAAAATATATTTACAATTGGTTTTAATTTTTTTCAGCTGAAGGTGGGATAGACTTCTCAATATTGTCTGTTAATCAAGAGACTGCACAGCTTGAGGATAACAAAATGCTGGAAGAGGAAAGAATATAAATAGAAACCCCATTTCCTCGTTGAGTAGCAGCCAAACTTGTGGTTGAACCTTTCTATATGAGAGTTCACTTAGGTCCTGCTGATTTCAGAAGAAATAAAAAATACTGAGGTCTGAGGAGAGACATACATAGTACATAGTGAAAACTGTACTGGGTATTTATTTCCTGTGCAACACCTAGCTGCATTTCTAAGAAAAAAGAGATATCAGTGAAATTTGGAGAATGTTGGTGCAAATCCAGCACCAACTTGGATGAAAGGAGAAATGTATGTCTGATCTTTATGTGCATCACCATTCATTTGAGCCTGGAAGGGTCTTAATATAACTTAAAAACAGCCATCCAAGACTCAGGACTTGAAATATGGGTTCATCTGGATAAATATGTCTACTTTCTTTTCAAACTTGAAAATATTTTTCCATTGATAAGTCAGAGGATATTTTGCAGCAATAATCAGGATTAATTTTCCTAGTGATGTCCTGCATAACAGATTAAGCTGCTGATATTTAAGCTGTATTACACTGTATGGCATGCCCTTTTTTCTAGTTTTTATAGTCTCTAAATAGTATGTGACATTTTAGTTATATGACTTCAATTTTAATTTATTTTTTTTTTAATATAGGACTTTTATGCCTAAAATGTTGCATAATGCTTTTAAGCCAAGGAATAGATAAGCCAAAATCTAATTTTTTAAAAAAAGGAATAATTTTGTCTGTTATCTCTTAATTAAAATACAACTTTAGACTTGCTCAAGTTCAAACAAATTAATTCAAGGAATCTCATGGCCTGTGTTTATGCAGGAGGTTAGTCTAGGTGATGGCAGTGGTCCCTCTGGCCCTATCTAGAAACATACTTGCAGTTCAGTTCTAGTGAATGTTCAGTAGTGATGGTGAGTTGGTAGCCCTGATGTTGACCCAAGGTTATGTGTTTGTGATGCTTTTCAGAGCCAGACTTTAGTTTCTTAGTTTTGCAAAGTTGTTATTATTTACCTATTTACATCCAGATTTTTTAAGGGGAAACGTTTGGGTTTGGGATTTTTTCTGGAGTCCTTTGCAGGGGCAGGAGTGATTGTTTTTTTGTTTTTGTTTTGTTAATTTTTTTTCCCAGTTAAAAACTATCAACCAGAATGTGTGAAGTGCTAAAAAAGACATTGGTTCCTGCTCTAGTTCCTGCTCTCAAAAGTCTGTGCTGTCATGAGATGACTGTATATTTGGTGTTTACTTTCAACCACCTTCCTAGCGTGTAGCTACACAAGAAGAGGAAATTGCCTGGTTGCAGTGGAGAAGAGGAAAAACCAGATCAGAGAGAAGCATTTGAAAGGCTCATCCTGAAGTGGGGAGAAAAACTGTGACTTCTAGTTAAGGGAAGAGCTCAGTGTTAAGTTCAATGGGAAAAAAATAATAATATTTGAGAATGGCCAAGCAAGATGATTCACCTATAGCAAGCTTGATAAGGTTGGGAAGTGGTGGAGCTGGGACTTCTTGGGCATCTTGATGTACAACTGTCTATGACTTTTTAAACTCCATTAACTTAAATCCTAGTCTATGCAAAGTTTTGTGGCTTAACCTTGCAGGACAGTATGTCTGAAAATTCTGCAAGATGTTGGGGTTTTCCCATTTATTTTTCTTGTGTTGTTTTTAGCAAAATAATATATGTATTCAAGTTCAGTTTACAAAGTCAATTTGTGAAACACTATAGATATTTCCACATTTTGGCCTTCTTAAGAACTTATGACCTCTGGGAGTTGGATGTCAAAGTTCTAATTCAAAAAGCTTGATTTCTCTCCAAATGAATGGTTCTTATTCTTTCTTTCCTTGGAATATTTTTCTATTTTTTACCTTTCCATCCTGATTTCAAGGAAAGATTTCTTTTCACCTTAAGGAAAACTAATCACAGGAGAAAAATATATTCTGGATAGCATTAACATGCATGAATTTGGTCTTCTGTTTTTTGCATATAAAAACTTCTGAATGCTTTCTCTGGAACAGCATGTAAAGACAAGGAGTAAAAAGTTGGTTCCTGTGTTTCTTAAGTCTCACTTTCAGTCTATTTATGCATCCACCCAACTTCACCCAACGTGATCCATCCCACTGACTCCAGTTAGCTGTTCCTTTACTGGTGACTGACTGCACAGCTCTTCCCTTACATGCCTGATGCATCTTCATCCAGCTTACTGCATTCTGTTTACATCTCCACAATCCTCCATGCAGTCAGCACGTGTGGCAAATCCTAATTTTAGGGAGGGGTATCCTGTGAAATCTTTCCATCCTTTGTGTGGAAATGAGGTTATGGTGAAATGAGGAAGCAGTGCTTGTGTCCTCCTAACCTGGTGTGGGATTGGGATGTGATGGATGAGTGCACCTCATATCACTTTCCCACCAGATACTTCAACTGCTGTCTCTCCATTGTTTGATCTTTGGCCAATATTAAAACTTAATGGTTCTAGAGTGTGCAAAAAATAGGGGCCCTGCTTTTTTTCTTTATCTCCTTTTTTTCCTCTGTATTTTCTCTTTTAGTGAATTGACAGAGATTTATTCCTCTTCAGTGTTATTGTGCTTCTTTTTCAGTATCTGCGTCAGTATTCAGTATCAGTATCAGTATTCAAATCTGTAAAAGATAAAGCTGGCAACATGGTTTCCCAGAGAACGGTGTCATTTGATTTTAGGAAGACTCAAGAGTTTTTCTTATTCCATAAGGATTTTGGTGATTCAATAAGTATTTTTTTACTTTACTAGGTGACACAATTGATGATCAAAGAAGAGAGTCAAAGGATAAAACTTCATTTCCAGAGACTAGACCGATGTACAACCAACCTCCAAAGGTAGGAGACTGTTTCCTTATACATATGATAAAACTTCCATAGCAGCTCATTTAAGAGTCACAGAATAGTTGGGGTTGGAAGAGACCTTTAAAGGTCCTCTAGTCCAACCCTTCTGCAGTAAGTAGAGATGTCTTCAACTACATCAAGTTGCTCAGAGCCCCAAGCAGCCTGACCTTGAATGCTTCCAGGGATGGGGCTTCTACCACCTCTCTGTACAACTTTTTTCTAGTGTTTCACCACCCTCATTGTAAAAAATTTCGTCTTTATATCTAGTTCTAGTTCTAGAAAAATTTGAAAAGCATTGTATTATATATTCAATATGTCATTGAGAAATAGAACAGTAATTGAAATAATAAAGCTTTTAGAATTGAAAGAAGAACACTTTGTAAATATAGAGTGCTCTGTTAAAAGATACCTGTTGGTCTGCAAAGTAGTATCAGATATTTGTAATGCAGAGCTGAACAGAAGAGTGCTTAGTTCTTCAACTGCATCTTTTCAATTGCTGGAAACTTGCTTCATTTTTAAATAGAATGTATTTTACAATTTAATAAGTGTAGACTTTGTGGAACGTGGAAAGTGCTTTTAGAAATGTGATTTAAAGAACAATGAAGTAATACTTTGTTCATGGATCACTTCCTTATTCAAAAGGGAAATGAGTTTGAGTTTGGTGGTTTTGAAGAGAGTTTCTTCTTGGGTATTTTTTTGGTAACTGTCATCATCTTTGGAATTTCCCATTTACTCACATACTGTTGAATTTGTTTGCCGTGCAATTACCAAAGTCTCAATTACATATTTTTTTATAATCTCACATAAATTATGTAAACAAAAGCCTAAATAAGAGCTTACACCCAAGATCACGTTGCTGCAACCAGCCTCATGTAACAGAACCTCTTGTACCTGCAGTCTGCATTATCTTAAGAAGTTCTGATATTGCATGGAGGTTAGAGGAGCTGCAGATACTTGGAAACTCCTTGGAGGAAGGGTTGTAAAAGGCCAACTTCAGTCCACTCATTTAATCTTTTGCTGCAGAGAGTGGAAACAGAATGTAGATATCCTCTCCATCTCTACAAATACAGGTGGAGGTTTGGGAGGTTCATCTCCTGATGCCAATTGAGTCCTGGGGAGATGCATTGTCCAGCAGGGCAATGAAACAAGTGCTCTGGGGCTCATCAGGCATGGATGATCCCACTGAAGTTGCTTCAGGCTCATGAACTAAAAAGTCATATGCACATCTAAGTGCTTGTCTGGATTGAGGCCAAAGTGCTTAGTGCTCTGCAGGGCTGAGAACTTAAATTAGTCTCTTTGTGACACTGAAATACAAAGCTTCTAATTTTAACTGTAACACCTTCATAATAGATGTTACAGGTTTGGGGTTGTTTTTTCATATTTGTGAGTTTTCCGTTATTGAAATACAATTTCCAGATAATTCAGTGTTTACATGCTTTCACTGGGAATTTAAGGTTATAGAAAATAACAGACTGGAAAGGTTAGTCTTGATATATGAAGAGTGCTAGAAACCCTTGTAATGCGATGGGATTATTTTTCATAATGAGCTATTCCACTGGTAAAACAAATTAGTGCAACCCTGTATTTTTGTCCTACTGTGAGCAATTATGTAGTATATCTGTTAGGAGACATAAAAAATATTTTTGACAGATGGCATGCCTGTGAATTAGGATTTATGAAGATTATTATATGTCTGGTGCCCAGGGCACCTGGGATTATTAAATTGATGTAAGAAACAACAACAAAAATTACATTTCTGGTAATAGCTGTGGTGTTTTTTATCTCCCTGTTGTCACCTTAAAAATTGGCTTGTGTTTATTTGAAATTACATCTTTTGTTAATCTGGCATGCACTCTTTAGCCAACAGATAACATCAGATTTACCATGTGAAAACTACTAGTAAATGTATTAAAAATAAAATACCAAAAATGAGAGCTGTCTTTAGATTGCAAGTTAAGATTTTTCTCTTACTTAATTCTCTTTTTTGTTTATTTTTCTTTCTAGTACTCTTTCTTTCCCAGATACTCCAAAGTTATTGCCTTTAATCTAAGGAGCTTGTTATACGTTTTCTAGGTCAAGAGTGAATCCCCAAAAGGATTGCTTAATCCATAATTATCTAACTTATATGTTGTTGTTATAGCCACTCTTAATTATATACCTTTCTGTGGTACTTATCATCATAGGACATGATTTTCTTTATGAATTGCAACAGTTCTGTTATAGTTCTTGTACCCTTTGCATAATTTGCTATAAACTGAGAACACATGAGATAGCAAGACCACATTTCCTCAAGTAAATTTACAGATATCTGGTTTTCTGCATATGGATGCTGGTCAGCACCATTTTGGGTGAGTATCCAAATAAAGTAGAATATTTTTTTTTTAATCTGAATTGGTGGGTAATATCCTCATTAAACTGATCTTCTGTAAAGCTGCTATTCAAGGATTCTAAATAGTTGTAAACAGTTTCCTAGGCATCTGGCTAGTGGTCATATTAGTCATTTTGAAAGACAGAAATACTACAAGGTATAAAATGTGAATGATGAGCTAATAGAAGTTGTGAGTGCACATTTTAAGAGTGGGATTAAAAATGAACTTGATTTTCTTCTTACTCTTGCAGAGTATGTAGCAAGTGTTGCTGAAGTTGATAGGTTTTTAAGATATCCTTTTAAGCAGATCACCTGATATAATTATAGGACATGAATAATAATATAATACTACCTTGATCTCCTTTAACAACAACAACAACAAAAAAGAATTTGTTCTTTCATCTCTGTTATTGTCCAGTTGTTACTGAAACGTGGCTGCCTGGAGAATTTTTACAAGGTACTGGAAAAGGAGATATTACTGATCGTGTCTCTGTTCAGTCAGCCAACTCTTAATTTAAAGTTCAGTGGGTCCCATATTTAAAAATTTGAGAAGAGTGTTCTGGATTAGATTCACTGCATCACTTTAAATACACTAAATTTGCCTTAAAGAGGGTGGCTTATATTTCAAAATTATTGGCCCATGTTTGTGAATAGCTTACTCCATTTTGACAAACTATTCTGTCTATAGAAAATGTTACTGTTAGATTGGCTTTTTTTTTTTTTTTTTTTTTTAGCTCTCATAAGCTAGAATTCTAGTCATGACCTGGTTAGATTAATTACTTGTCATATGTCATATTAGCTCCCAAGATCTTCTTTTTCACCTATAAACCCCTTAAATCACATTGGTCCGTATTTTCTCTCTTCTTAATTGGGTGTGTAAGCAATAATCACTTAATAAATTTACCCACCCTTAGAAGGGACTGGAATAAATCTGCAGCAGGTCATCAAGCATGTGCTTTTCTCTGAATGCTGGCATCATCAGAAGAAAGATCTTATATTTTACTTAGCTATTATGTCTGATCATAAGCTCCTGGAAAAGTGAAGTTTTAACTTTACTATTAAAGAAGGATTTTTAGTTTTCAGCATTCCTGGCTGCAATGGACATTGTTTTTCTTAGCTTCCTCCATCCATAGGTGGCAGTTCTTTGGGGTATCCTTGTGCAGCCACAGATCAGAAGTGCTTATGAAGCAGAGCTGCCATGTGATAAGAAAAGCACAGTATATGGTTGTGTTCTTACTGAGAATGAAGGTAAATAACCCAGTCAGCTAAAAAAAAATCAACTGTTCCATATTGCAGCTCTTACTGTGCAGTAGCATGTTTACTTCATAAAGCTTGATTTTATTGTAATGTTCATATTGTCCTCTGGTAACTGACAAAACTATTCAAGAGGTATTTTCATAGTAGAAAGATCTCCAGAATAGATGGACCAGTGAACATCTGTCTGCATTCACCAGTTAGACAACTTCAGGGGGAGGGAGAAGGGTGTATGTACATAATATGTGTAAATATATTAGGTGTGGGTACATAAACAGGTAAAATTTAAAAATCTTTTAAGGTTTTTTTTTTCAATTCTAAAATTAATAGTTAGACTTGATACCTGTGTAACATGATACAGAGATGGGATTATTTCAGCTGCTTAGTATCCAGAATCCTACTGTCTTTTTTCTTAAAGGGGAGCAATATATTTTTAGATAGGAATGGGAGTGGGAATTGGGAGATGTGAATTAATGTAGTTGTCACCAAACTTGCTCTCTGAACTTAGAAAACAACACATTTTGAAAAAAGTAATGCAGTCATCTCTTACAAAGAACTTTTCTGCAGCACTTTGCAAGTGTGAAATACTCTTTAAACCCTTTGTTTAATTTCAGTTGAGATTTCATTACAAGAACTGAGGAAGCCTTATAGTCCTTTGAGATGGGACTTGAATGCTCTATCTGGCCAGCAAATATACTTAAACACAACAAGTGGTCTGAAGCATCCCTCCCTCCACCAGCCCTGCCTGTGGAATGCAGAATCAGTGCTGTAGGACTGATGAGATTTGAGCAACAGAAAACAAAATCACCTTCTGCAGGGAAAGAAGGACACACAAGCATAGTAGATTTTCAATGTTTAGCACCTATAAATAGTGTTGTAGGTACTCAAGTGCAAGAAGTTCAGAAAACAGTAAAAGTGGCATGATTGGCAGCCTGTTCATTTTGAGAGCAAGATTTTAGTAAAGGAACATAGAATCATAGAATCGGCTGGGTTGGAAGGGACCTCAGAGATCATCAGGTCCAACTCTTGACCAAGGCACACATATCCAGAAGCACAGTTTACATACCTCTCTATATGGTTATTTGTAGCAGGAGATGCTCAAATTGGGTGCCCAGATATTCCGATCAAATTTTTTAGCCTTTCTCTTAATTTTGGGATCTTCTGCCTAGCTTAATCCCCAGATAAAACTACTGAGTATCCTGTATCTCTTGTCCAAACACATGGAGTTGGACTAAAAGCCAGTAATGCTGGTTCACTTCACTGCTGTCAACAAATTGATTGGTCAGTCATCCTGCCTCTGGGAGCAATCCATCTGGGATTTTCAATAAAATATTAAAATTGATCTAAAATGCAATGTAGATCATACATCTCTTGTGAGACTGAGTGCTAATACAGCCTGATGGTACAGTGATATTTACAATGTGATGCATGAGTGTAAAATTGTGGCTGAAAGACTACTGTAGGGCAGCTTATAATAATGATTCCAAACACCAAGTAAAGAAAACAATGTCTTTGGGTTAATTTCATTGACACTTTTAGGGGAAAACAAACAAACGAATATACAAACCCCAAACAAAACCCACAGCTAGCAGTGGGCAGGCCATTGTAATGGAAAGGAAATACAGCATGGAAGCTGTCCCATTCTAGTTCAAAGTGCTGATACTGATGAGACAGGAATACGTTTTTCTGTACTTTGCATCAGTGTGGTTTGATCCTTTCACCATCATGTGCTGCTGCAGTCATTTCTGCCTTTCCCTTAAAGAAAAATCCCCAAAACTTTGCTACTCTCCATCTGTGTCAGACTTGTGAAAGACTGTGCACTGGGTATCACATAGTCAAATTTTGTTTTAAAGCACTTCCTAAAAATCCAACTATAAAATGGAAATTATTAGTCTGCAAACTTCTTAGCTTCCACAGTATTGCAAATGTTAAGATTACTTTTCCAGTGTTGTAATGCAATTAGTAGAACTGCTTGATTAAAAAAAAAATCTAGCTTAAAACCTAAAATGTACCCTTCTTCCTTTTTGTTAAGGTCCAATTACTGTCCTTCCATAGAGAACCAGGAGGTTGAAAGAGGCCACTTGGACTGAACAAGATGATCCATATTAGGTTTTTTTTGTTTAATTGATGAATTATTTGGTCCTTTACTGCTTTGAGTCATTGTGTTGTTAGTCCTGCATCTCAAAAGCCTAAGCAGTAGATGCCAAGGTCAGCTCAGTCTGCAGACTGAGAAATGTGAAATTCATAAATAGGACATACTGCTTTTCTTGCCCAGGTGTTTGGTTTTTAAGCAGCACGATAAAAACCTCAGAACAAAACACTTAGTACAGCAATTTTAATTCATGCATCTGCCTAAGAATCCATTTATGTTTTTCAAGACTAAGGAGAAAAGACCATTAGGAAGATCCAGGGGTTTTGATTCCTAACAAGACTCCTGAAACACCTCTGAGAACATGGCATGCAGGTATCACTGGAGGAAGCTTCACCTGGGTTCCCATTATTAATTCTTTTCTGTTCACTCTTCTTAAATTAGGCTCTTCAGAAAGGACAGACAGGGTAGGAGAGGTGGAGGGGTAGCCCTGTATGTTAGAGACTCTCTTGACTCCATAGAAATTGAAGTAGGTGATAATAAGGTGGAGTGCCTGTGGGTCAGAATCAGGGGAAAGGCCAACAAGGCTGATACTGTGATGGGAGTCTGTTACAGACCACCCAACCAGGAGGATGAGGGTGATGAACTCTTCTACAAGCAGCTGGCACATGTTTCAAAATCGTCGTCCCTTATTCTCGTGGGTGACTTTAACCTGCCGGACATCTGTTGGGAATTTCACACAGCAGAGAGGAGGCAGTCTAGGAGATTCCTAGAGTGTATTGAGGATAATTTCCTGATGCAGCTGGTAAATGAGCCTACCAGGGATGGAGCCCCACTTGACCTACTCTTTACAAACAGAGAGGGGCTGGTGAGGGATGTGGTGGTCGGTGGGCGTCTGGGACTTAGTGATCACGAAATAATAGAGTTCTCAATAATCAGGGATGCAAGGAGGGCTGTCAATAAAACCTCTACATTAGACTTCCGGAGGGCAGATTTTGGCCTGTTCAGAAGACTAGTCCAGAGCATACCCTGGGAAACAGCCCTTGAAAACAAAGGAGTCCAGGAGGGATGGACATTCTTCAAAGAGCAAGTTTTGAAAGCTCAGGAACAGGCTGTCCCGGTGTGCCGAAAGGCGAGCCGGCGGGGAAGACGACCACTCTGGCTCAACAGAGAGACTTTGAAGGAAATTAGGATCAAGAAGAGGGCCTACCGGTTATGGAAAAAAGGGCTATCTACTCAAGAGGAATTCAGGAATACAGTTAAGTTATGTAGGAAAAAAATTAGAGACACAAAGGCACAACTTGAACTAAATCTCGCCACCTCTGTGAAGGATAACAAGAAGTCCTTCTACAGATACATCAGTGGCAAAAGGAGGGGCAAGGAAAACATTCATTCTTTAATGGACATGGACGGGAATGTAATTGTCAAAGATGAAGAAAAGGCTGAGGTATTTAACGCCTTCTTTGCCTCAGTTTTTAACAGTAAAACGGGCAATCCTGAGGACAGCTGGCTTCTGGAGCCTATAGGAGACAAGAATCTAAACACCCCCCCTGCAATCCAGAAGGAAACTGTCAGTGATCTACTGGGCTGCTTGGATCCCCACAAGTCTATGGGACCGGATGAACTCCATCCAAGGGTGATGAGAGAGTTGGCAGAAGAGCTCGCCAAGCCTCTCTCTATCATCTACCAGAAGTCCTGGCTCACCGGGGACATCCCAAATGACTGGAAGTTGGCGAATGTCACGCCAATCCACAAGAAGGGCCGGAAGGAAGACCCGGGAAACTACAGGCCTGTCAGCCTGACCTCGGTGCCTGGCAGGGTTATGGAACAGATCGTCCTGGGAGCAATCACACAGCACCTGCAGGATGGACAGGGGATCAGACCCAGCCAGCACGGGTTTAGGAAGGGCAGGTCCTGTCTGACCAACCTGATCTCCTTTTATGATCAGGTGACCCGCCTGGTGGATGAGGGGAAGGCTGTGGATGTGGTCTATCTGGACTTCAGCAAGGCTTTCGACACCGTCTCCCACAGCATCCTCCTGAGAAAGCTGGCTGCCCACAGCTTGGACAAGCCTACTCTGCACTGGGTTAAGAATTGGCTGGAGGGTCGGGCCCAGAGAGTGGTGCTGAATGGGGCTGCGTCCGGTTGGCGGCCGGTCACGAGCGGAGTCCCCCAGGGATCAGTGCTGGGCCCAGTCCTGTTCAATATCTTCATCGATGACTTGGATGAGGGGATTGAGTCTATCATCAGCAAGTTTGCTGATGACACCAAGCTGGGGAGAAGTGTTGATCAGCTGGAAGGCAGGAGGATTCTGCAGAGAGACCTAGACAGACTGGAGAGATGGGCTGACTCCAATGGGATGAGCTTCAACAAGGCCAAGTGCCGGGTCCTGCACTTTGGCCACAGCAACCCCATGCAGCGCTACAGACTGGGGACAGAGTGGTTGGAGAGCAGCCAGGCAGAGAGGGACCTGGGAGTCTGGATTGACAGGAAGCTGAACATGAGCCAGCAGTGTGCCCAGGTGGCCAAGAAGGCCAATGGCATCCTGGCCTGTATCAGAAACAGTGTCACCAGCAGGTCCAAGGAGGTGATTCTGCCCCTGTACTCAGCCCTGGTGAGGCCACACCTCGAGTACTGTGTTCAGTTCTGGGCCCCTCAGTTCAAGAAGGATATTGAGGTCCTCGAACAGGTCCAGAGGAGGGCAACCAAGCTGGTGAAGGGACTCGAACACAGATCCTACGAGGAGAGGCTGAGGGAGCTGGGGCTGTTCAGCCTGGAGAAGAGGAGGCTCAGGGGAGACCTCATTGCCCTCTACAACTACCTGAAAGGAGGATGGAGCCAGGCGGGGGTTGGGCTCTTTTCCCAGGCAACTCTCAGTAAGACAAGAGGGCATGGTCTTAAATTGTGCCGGGGTAAGTTCAGACTGGATATTAGAAAGAATTTTTTCACAGAAAGGGTGATCAGACATTGGAACGGGCTGCCTGGGGAGGTGGTGGACTCTTCGTCCCTGGAGATATTTAAAAAGAGACTCGATATGGCACTCAGTGCCGTGGTCTAGTGACTGTGGTGGTAATTGATCAAGGGTTGGACTCGATGATCTCTGAGGTCCCTTCCAACCCAGCCTATTCTATGATTCTATGATAAATAGCTTTTTTCTGAAAACTAAATCCAAGATTATTTTGTTTTCCTTTCCCTTTATTTTAGATGGAAATTGTTATCCCTCTGTCTTTTTCCTCTCATTGATGGTAATGTTTTAGGAGGCATTTCATGGATGTTGCTGACTGCCCTAATTACTCAAGGAGCAATTTCCTTTTCTTCTCCAAACAGTGACTTCTGATTTACACCACTCTTCCCAGTTGTTCCAGTTAGCTGAAAAATTTATTGAGAGTCTTTTTTTTTTTTTTTGTGAAATCACATTTGCTAAAAATCTTTTACATTTAATTGTCTGAGTTCTTTTCTTGAGGCAATAGCTTCATTTCCCATTCAAGTCCTTGGATTTTCATACACTTAGTAGAGTAATGAGAGAATGTGGTATTATCCCTCTTGATGTTTCTTCAAGAATCTTGCTTGAAGATTCTTCACAGACATTTTCCATCTCTGAGAAACTCTCATCTTTTTCCTGCTGTAGCAGGCTACCACCTTGAGGCTTTTACAATAGCAGGGCTTGGGAACAAGAGGTAGACATAGAGGCAGAGACCTAGTTTTTCTAAGCTCCTCTTATTTTCAGGACATAAGCTTCCAAAAAATTCTTCAGGCTGTTTTTTGCTTGGAGCATTCGAGAGAAACCCAAATCTTGTTACTAGCTGCATCAACTAAATGTAACTGCTAAATTAAAAAGGGATTATTTAAATACTGTTTATTTCCATATGCAGCTCAAGTTTTATAGAAAATTAATTTCATCGTATATTCTGTAGCTACACCAGAGTTATCTGAATTTTATATTTTCAACAGGAATGACGGTAGCTGCAAAATAAATGTGAGTACCTTGTGCTTTTGGGTGACTTTGAAGTTGCAGAACAAATCCATTATTAGCCTTTATCAGACTTCTCTTCTCATTTTGCAATATATTGACTTGTCCTTCACTTCTGATTTGTGGCTGCAGAATGCATCGCTGGATGTCGAGAGCTGTATGCGTTTTCAATTACAGTTCTCTGGCTCACATTTTTATTTCCTATATTAATTTTTATGAACTTCTTCATCTTCCAAGATTACATACTACAGAAAAAAAGGAAAAAAAATAACCTGCCCTTGTTATTAACATTACTTGGCATTATCAGAAGCACAGTGTGCTGAATAATGTTCATGTTGTCCATTATTATGTATGAGATCTTTGTTATTAATAGTTTATGAAGTACCTAAAAGGAGCAGAGGAGTGAGATAAACTGCTTCTTACCAACCCACACCTCTCTCTCTCTCTCTCTTCTAAAATAATTCTTATCACAATATTAATGATGCAGGGGGGAACCTTGTCCAAAATTCACCTGTTCAAAGAGTGCCATGAATTCCAGAGTGGCACAGGGAGGCAGCAAGAAAAGGAACCCTGCTACTGAGGGGGCATAAATGCTGGTAGAGCTCTTCAGTGATCACATTCAGAAGTGCTAAAATTGATTGGGATAGAAGGAAAGAGTAGAATTATTTTAGTTATGATGGGAAATTAAGACTTATAATTTTTAGTAGAGATTTAGAATCTTTTTCTGCTTTCTTCTTATTTCTGCTCTCTTCTAGTCCTGAAGTCTTCATGTTGCATCTTACCCTGTTTATTCACCATTATGTAGTTTCTCATTATAGGTGCCCATGTTTGAAATTTTATAGTTGTCTGTCTTTAAACAATTACTGAATGAAATAATCAGTAGGCATTGGGAATAAAGAAATAAAAGCCAGAACTGGGAATAAAAATCTTATTATACAAAGTTAGTTATATTAAATTCAATATAGTTACTAAATTTATCAACAACTTCCCACCAGATATTTCCTGTGCCCAATTGTTATTCTAGGGAATTGAGTAAAAACAGAACTTTAGTCTTGCTCCATTTTTTTTTCCTCTAGTATGAACAAACGAAGTAGTTGGTTTAGGCACCAGATATGCAGTCTTTTGTGGTACTTGAAAATACTTTTCACAGTGGAAATACATTCTTTAAGTGTTTCATAGATAAAACTCATTAGGAATCTCCTGTATTTGCTAGGATAATTAAACTAACATGTTTCAACTGTGGAGTATTTGGAGTATCCAGAGTTCAAATGTCAACCTCACAATTCTTCCCCTCTGCAGAGTTTTATCTGTTTGATGAGGCAAGGAGCATGTACTAAATACAGAAAGTTCATTCTGCATTTAAAATATCAAATTGTTCCTACATTAGAGAAAAAGCTGGTTCTGAATGATTACACTTTTCTAATTGCTTTAATGCCAGTAAGGATGCACAAATGTGCATTATTATTATTGATACTGAAAGTGTGGTTAGCAAAGATTGCCCTACTGTTCTTTACAGGCCAGGATACTATGTGGGGAGCTTTGCTATGGTAATGAAAAACTGTAGACTGTCAGAGGTACTTTTCACTGTTTCTTTAGATTTTTTTCTTTTTAGATTTCAACAACATTAACCTGGCCTTGATTCTGTTCTAGTTTAAGAAACAGCTGAAAAACGTGCTTTAAAGAAGAAAATGAAAGAGAAAAATATCTAAAATGTATGCCACAAATCAGTAAAGCTATTCTTAAATGCTTGCTTTAAAATCTGGTTCTGTTTTACTCTGAGCAGCAATATTGATAAATGGAGAAAAAACATGCAGTCTACTAATCACACAGAATTTGTACAGGTAGCAGGAGCTCTTTAAGAAAGACAAATCACTGCTGTATTCCAGAGTAAGAGACATAAGAAACTGGGAAACAAGAGCCCAAGGCAAAAGGGAAGGCTGAATTCCATTGACAGCCATTATTGCTTCTAAAAGCCTCTCCAAGGGCTTGATCCAAGCCTGAAGCTTTAGCATGGAAGTCTGCCCTATTGTGGTCACTGGCAACACCAATCCTAAACTGGTATTACAATCCTATTCACTGCATTTCTGCTAACAAAAGCAAGCAAACAACTGGAAACCATTTGGATACTGCAATAAGATACTGCAAGGTCTTCAGCACTATTTCTTCTATCTACTTCTGTTCTCCCAAGTAGAAATATATTTTTTTCTTGAGTCCTTGGAGAAGATGTTGCCTAAACTTTTGAGAGAGCCTCAAAAGAGTAGCAGCTCTCAAGACTCACGTGAGGTTTTCTGAACCTTCTCAGGGGCATCTGTATTGTCCTTGTCTGGATCAGTTTCTCTTCCCTCCTTACAGTTCTGTAAGGATATAGATCACATTCTTATTGGTGTGTTGGGTGTGAGGGTGTTTTGTTATTGATGTTTTGGGTTAGTTTACTTGTAATTTTTAAAACTAACATGTCATGTACACTTTCCCCCATTCCAGCAAGGTTTTACCGCCCCTTTTCTCATAGCTTAGATTTTTTAGTATAAAGTGCTAAACATTCTGAGCAGCTTGTGAGTAATTCTTCTTCTCATAGAATCATAGGATCTTTAGAGTTGGAAGGGACCTTAAAGATCATCCAGATCCAACCCCCCTGCATGGGCAGGGACACCTCCCACTAGACCAGGATGCACAAGGCTTCATCCAACCTGGCCCTGAACACTTCCAGGGATGGAGCATCAACAATCTCCCTAGGCAGCCTATTCCAGCATCTTACTACCTTCATGGTGAAGACTTTTTTCCTGATATATAATCTAAATCTACCCTCTTTCAGGTTAAAACCATTACCCCTTGTCCTCTCAGTGCCCTCTCTGGTGAAAATCCTCACCCCAGCTTTCCTGTAGGCCTTCATGTAGGGAATGCTGCTATGAGATCTCCCTGGAACCCTCTTTTCTCCAGGATGAATATCCCCAATTCTCTCAACCTGTCTTCATACCAGAGATTGTCCTTTCTGTTCCTCTTTGCCATTACTCTTCTTATTTGAAAAGGAAATAATTGTCATCAATGGAAATGCTCACTCTAGAATTCCTACAGATTTCATAACAAGGCCCAGTGAATACCCTAAAAACATCAGCTGAAATGCAATTGGAAGAACAGTCCCTTAAGACAATTTCCATTTCTAGATATATCAGAAATAACTACATAATGCTAAATAAAATCTGAGATATCTTATGATACACTCTTTGCTGTAATACCACAAAATTGCCTGAAATAAATACAATATTTCTGTATCACCAGTAGTGTTCTAGGTCTCTGCCATAATTATGATATTGGTGAATATTTAGTAAATATTCCGGTTGACTGAATGTACTGTTTGTTTCTCAAAGCTGTCTTTGTAAGGAAAATGAATCTGAGAAAAAAACTTTCCCAAAGTACAAATTTCTTCAAATTAATCACTTCTTTAGTAAACCTTGTTCAATAGTTTGGATTATAATAATGCTAACATTGATCTCTGGGTCTCCTACAGAGCACTGTAAATCCAACTTCTCACTACAGTGTATACTAAGCTTTTCTTTTTCCTTATGATACTCTTGGCAGAAGTTATTGTTAGCACACAGAGATGTAGCAAAATAGATGGTTTTAAAGGCAGCTGAGAAACAGTAAAAAAAAAAAAAAAAAAAAAGAACAACTTACTTTAGAGGATAATTTTATACTCTGTTAGTTTTGAAATTGCACATAACACCCTTGCCATCAAAGTGCAATTAGTATCTGGTGGCCAGGTATCATTTATGATTAAATACTGTTTCTTCTATCCCTGTTCATTTAGATTGCTAACCAAGAATGAAGAAAACACCTTCCTTATTTGCATTAAATTTGATTACCATACCTTCTGTAATTTAAACTTTTTTTTTTTCCTTTTTTTTTGACTCCACAGTGTTTTGTGAGATGTAAATTGTTTTATGATCTTCTATGTTTATTCAATTAATATTTCTCATAGCAGGATTGTGTGTCATAGCATTTGGCAGGGCTTTGTTTAGCTAATGCTTGGAGAATATGCTCTGAATAGAATGTATTCTGGATAAATAAGTTAGGCATTTAAATAGAAACCAGTGTGACTAATATGGGGTATCAAATTCTCTGGGTCTTGTAGTTCTACATATGCTTGAGGAATGCATGCACAGAAACATAAGACATTTCATAACCTTGACTTTGATTGCATCACCCAGCTTGGTGTGAGTGTTTGCACTGTAACCAGCTTGGGGGATCTCAGCACTGCTGGGTGACGGATGCTCTCTGTGAGAGTCTCCAGTTCTGCATTGTGTCACCACAGTCACTAGTACAGCCTGGTGCTCAGGTTGCATTCATCAAGGTCTTTTCACTGATGTGGATTCTCCTGTTCATGAGTGAAATACGTCTTGGCTGTCTTAAGGGATATCTTCATTATTTGGAAGCACAAAAATATACCCAGCTTGGTAAGATCTTGCACGTGAGGCCAGTATCCAACATCACTGCAGGAGTGCTTGGAAAAAATCTGCCTAGCAAAGGGCAATGGTTGTCTCTAAGGACTGTGCCAGGCAGAACTGTAAAATTACTTTTTGCTACCTGAATTGTTCAGGACAGGAGCTTTTCTCTTTGTATATTGTTACCTAACAGATCATGTTATATACATTTAACACACTATGTACTAGATAAAAGGGTGGGCTTCACAATATTCAAGGAGTTAAGCTGCAAACATGGCAGAATTTTCCAGCAGCCTCTCTTCAGTTAACTTTCCAGGTTAACTTTAGCCAATGTTTTTCTGCTGTGTTTGGGCATTACTGCATTAAAGAATTGGCCAAGCTTTCTATTTTTGCCATTGCATAACTTGTTGGGAAGTCAGTCCAATAACAGTAACACAAAATGTGACTTATTAAAAATGAAAAAAGTCAATGTGAATATTATAAAATAGGGGGAAATAGCCATTTTTCTGGGGGAAACAGTAGTGGGTTATGTGTGACTTCTGTTCTCATTGTTGCTGTAAACTGATCTTGTCATAATGGACTGAAAACCTTCTCATGAGGGACTGGGTAGAATGTAACCCAGTGACCACCAGACTTGAGATCAGACTATGGCATTTGTTATACTGACCTAACACTCTTCTTTTTTCCAGACTTACCTGTACTATGCTGCTCCCAGCCTTTTGGGGCTTCATTTGTGATACTGTTATGACAATTCAAATAGTATCAGAATCTATAGACTATTAAATACCTCACTGATGGTATGCAGAGTTCAAATATGGCAAAATGCTGTTTAGCAGTGAATTCTAATGGAATTCATCCATCCTTAGTGCAGTTTTGCTTTGAAACATGGGGTGGGATTTAAAAATAAGAAAAACTGGTTCATTCTCCATCATTGTGCAGAGGGGTTTCAATTTCCAGGGCTACCCATTTGGCACCCTTCTAACAAATGTAAGGTTTCTAGAGGAAGAAAAAAATCCAAGATCCTTTGTGCTCTCTCTGATTTTTTTTTTTTTTTCTGGGGGGGGGGGGGGTGTTGTTGGTGGGGCTGTATTTTGTTTGGTTTGGTTTTGGGGTTTTTTTTGTTGCTTTTTTTTTTTTTTTTTCTTCTCTTTGGAGTTAGTTTTACCATACGCTAGTCTAATTTGCATTGTAAAATGAGTTCATCCAGCTTTTGGGACAATTAAGATATAAACAGGTGTTCATAAAAGTATAATTTGCCAAATAAAATAAACACTAGATTCTAGGGATTTGGTTTTCTTATCGTCATTTCTTATTATTTTTTATTATCATCTAAGCTATGAGAATAGGACAGCAAGCAAGGCATCATTTTTCCCTTGAATGGGGGAATGGAGGGAGGCACAAGGGTCTTTCAAGATCTTGTTTAATTGATTCTTAGATGTAAATTATTCCTGGTTTGGATTTGGGGCTTTCTGGATCCACTCTCCCCTTCCCAATATGGGACTGATCTAATACAAGCAAATACCAGCACCTCAATAAATGCTCCACAGGATAGTTCTTTCAAGAGGGAATGTAACAAATTTATGCAAAGTAGAAATTAAGGGAAGTTTAGAAGTTTACAGGAGCTAAAAATTTAAGTATTTATTTGAAGTATGGGGGGGGTGTTTCAGATAAATATCATGAACATAAATAAATGCTCTGACTGTTTGGCAATTTTTTTAGCAAGAAAATATATCTATAGCAGAAGATGTTTATGAATTTTTTTATGATGTACACCTTGAGCCTGTTTGGCCATGAGAAGGAAGACTTCCCTCTTAAGTGTTACCCATCAGCAGCTGTAGAGGCTCAGATTCCTTATAAAGTGAGAGCTGCTGATCTTCAACTTTGTGCTGATTAGAACAGACAAGTAGAAGAGGATTGAGGGGTTTTCCTGAACTAACAGTGCTATTATGTGTGGGTTTTTGCTTATAGCTTGGAAAGCTGCAGCATGAAAACTATGCAGGCTATCTTCCTATTTATTCTGCTTGCTTTCATATTTTCCTTGCCCTCTAGAGATACCAGAATCAGTAAGAAAAAACAAAAGAAATCTTCTTTACCAACACTTGCCTCTGCTGGTGCATGTAGATTTCTGAAGAGCTGTTAGCTACTCAGAAGAATAGAGAACTGAGAAAAGGAAAGATGGGAAAAAGAAAAAACAAGAAGAAAACATCTGTAAACTCTAGCTGTAGGAATTATTGTAGAACAGACATGTTAGTATTACAATAGCTTAGAGAATATTGTTAGAGTAGAAGAAACCCAGTGCCATATCCTGTCTGTCTCCAGAAAACTCTGAAGTGGTCCAGAACAGTCTAAGATGGCACTACTGTTTTTGATATCTGTAAAAATATTTTATAACAATTAGCTAGAAGGTCTGAAAGGGGGGGGGGGGGGGAATTAAATAGCATTTGTACTGGGAAGTGAAGCCCAGCAGCTCAGTAGGAAGGTGCTTTCCTCACTTGCATCCTTCTGAGCTCATTTGCTCCCCTTTTGTGTTGGATCATAACTAGTCAGTTGTTATATATAGCAATCATTATATTTAATAAAACTTCTTAACCCTAGGAAATTTTACATTATCCTGTAACATAGTAGTAATGGATCTTGGGAAGTTTATCTTAAGTTTTAGGTTTTTAGTCATCCTGAGTCTAAACAAAAGCTTCCAAATGAGGGCCCATTTCAGAGCATGCAACACCACTAACCCCTTCAGTCCCAGTATGTTGGAGATGTGCAAGCTTCTTCCCTCACCTAAGAAAAATGTGGACCCTGACCTGGCTTGTATTGACAAGATTCTCTGTTTTATTGTTAACAGTTTAATAGAAGACTTAATGTCTGTTTATCTGTCCTATTAGATAGGGTTGGGCTGTATAAGGCATCACTAGTGTTCAGGTTGTGTTCAAGTCAAGGAAATCAAATCCAATTCTTCTTTTGAGGAGGTGGAGCCCCTATTGCCTGGCAAAATGCTTAGCTGGGTTACTTACATCCAGGCTAGAAAACAAACCAAATCCACCATCCAAGCTGCCCTTCTGGCACACAGCCACAACCTCAGGTCCTCTGGAACAACCATGATCTGCAGCATTCAACTCAGCACAGATCAGATCTTGAGCAGCACAAAAATCATGGAATAATGTAGGATAAAAGCAACCTCCATACAAATAGATCCATTTAACTCTTATGATTGACTGAACCCCATATTAGCATTTAATGTTTTCAGCGCTTTCTCTTCCCTAATCTAAGTGTAAGCTTTCCATTTTTCCAGCTATGCGCTGAGTATGGAGCTTGGAAGGAAGAAGTCAAAACTGCAATCACTCTAAATCATGTCTGAAGTTCTTGGCTCTGACCTGACTTGTTAAGCACTTCTGAAAAATTACTGAATATTTCTGTATGTGTGCTTATACAAAATAGAAGTCCTTACAACAAACATCTTACTCACAGAGATGACATGAGAGCTATCAATTTGCATAGCATTTTATTGCTATTAATAGTAAAACAAATAAGATTTTATTTTTGTAGGCAGAGTAAACAGTATTTTTTTTTCTTCTTCTTTTTTTAAATAAAAGAATTTAGAAGTTTAAGGATAGACTCTTAATGAGGTTGTATTGGTAGGCTAATATCAAAGCTTGCAAATCTCCTGGGTTCAACATCCTACCTGCTGGCATTTTCTGTAAATGATATTGACTGTTTCTGGATAGCAGGATTTTTTTATTTCATTGTTGGTTTTGGTTTTTTGGATTTTGCTGGGTTTTCAAAGTTTTTTTAACTGTGGTTTTCTATAAAGCACTTATTTGGCAGTGCTTATATTGCCATATCTAATAGACCTCACCAGCCAGCCATGCAATTCCATTTCTCATTGGAAAGCATCAGTAATACTTTGAAATAACTGAGATAGGAGGCATTTTAATCATCAAAGTCATGTCTTTGTTGGACAACTTCTGAAAAGGCACAAAGAGAACAAAAGATGAAGTTTCATCAGTTTATGAAAGGAAATATGAAGTAATTTTCCCTGGACATAATGGCAAAAAATCCTGCCAGCCCTGTCAGTTCTAAAAATGCAAAGAAACAATACATGGATAAATGCCACTAATCATGTAGACAAATCCATTCTGTTTTATTCTTAATTCAAGTTAGTCTGACCTGAAGAATTATATCAGTGTGTGTTAAGAATTGCTATTTTAGATTTACCTGAACCAAAGTCTGAAAATTATTTGTTTTTTGTTTTCAGATATTAGTAGGTGATGATGTTTCTAAATACAAAGCCTTAGCTGCCTGATACGTAGTGTTCTTTATTTTTTTACTTAATTTCTGTTCTTCTCTTCAGATAAATACAGGGCACCGATCGCAGTCGACTCTATCAAGTGCAGAGGAGGCAAATGAGAGGAGTCAAAATTTGGAGAGCAGCCCTTTCATGTCAGATCTTCTGAGTGATGTACCCTTTGCCCTAGCACCACATGTCTTAGCAGTCCAGGGCACCCACAGTGATGTTCCTGACCGGTTGCTCACCTACAACATCAATGATAATTTATCAAGATTTTGGTATGACTTTACACTTGAAAATTCAGTGCTTTGTGATCCTTAATGTTTTCTTTATTGTTACTATGTGTGTCAAGGAGCAAGTCTTCAGGTGAAGATCAAGACTTACTTAACTTAGAATTTTGGGGGTCTGCCACTGATGTATCAGATGGATTGGGTCAGAAACATTATTATTCACAATGGTGGTGTATTTTTAGCTTCAAGTGAACTCTAACTTACTATGAAAACATTCTGTTTATTCCCAAAGAAATTAAGCAAAACTGTTTCAGCCCTAGTAGGAGACTGGCTGTTGGTATCTGCTTCCAGTAGTTAAGCTGCATACACAAACATTTCATAGCTTTAAGATGAAGTTTACACATCTGTGCTGTTTTATTATTTCACTCAGATACTAAGCACATAGATCCTGTTACATATTTCTTTAAGATCACCTCTGATTTTCTACAGATAGAAACCAGTATTAACACTAAGGCAACACTGTTTCCCATGACTGGACAGACAAGTTTACAGCTAAACCAAGTTTTAAAACTCAGAGTTAAACATGAATACTTAATTAATTGTGAAGACTTAATAGAATTTTCTTAAGTTACCAATTTCAAGGTGAAAACCAGTTGCTTTGTTCCCTTCCCAGTAGATGGGATTTTTGTCCATCTCATTGTGTGCCTGGAGAAGTCCTCCCTGCCTGCCTGTTGGCTGCTGTTTGTTCTCATTACCACATGTGTTCCTGATTTATACACAGATCAGCTTTTCCATTTTAACCTCTTTGCCCCCTGAAGAAGGAAATCTCAGGACACCTACTTTTAATGGTCACACCCTTCTTTTTTTAATTTGTGTGCCAGAGATACAGATGGCAATGTTTAACAACAGGAAAACATTACATTGTTTCTTATCCAGCTAAATTAAATGGCTAAGTACCTAAACATGCATTCTCACAGACCACTGTGTTCCCTCCTCACAAACTTTGCCTGTGACTTTCCCGACTAAAACCAGAGCTGCTCTTGCGTGAGCAACAGCTCTTTGATGGAACTTCATGATTTGTCATGAATAATGATCTGTGTCACACAGAAAACTACACTTGTTTTCTCTCGGGGTAGAATATTTATATTGTGCTAGGTGTTAGTGGATATTTTCATATATTTTCTGTGCCCAGTGATAGCTTAAAATATGTATGTTTCCAGACTTGCATCCTCTTACAGCATTTGAGATAAATACTGTAGATGGTGGAGAAATTACATTGTGAATATGTCTCAGGTTGTTAAATATTCATGTTTTAAGTTTTAAAAAAATGTTCGTATTTAATATTTTGACAACTATGTTCATAAGTGCTTCGAACTTACTGTTTCAGGGAAATTATCTGTGCTGCACTCCATTAAAAAAATGCTAAGTAGTAGTGAGTTATTTTCTATGTCTGAGAGTAATTGCTTGACATCACTTATATTTACTATAGCTGTGACTTTTCAGAGTTTATGGGAGCCTGAACTTGTAAATTCAGTTTCAAAGTCATTTTAGTATCATTTAAAAATTGGTGTTCTTCTAAGAAAATATACCACACTTTCATCTGATGTATTCTGCGTGCTGTGTTGTTATCTTGTGATGGTTTAGGTGACATCCATGACTGAGAATAGTACAGCTGTGAGCTGGGAAGTACTCAAACCTCTTGGAAGGAAGAATTAATTTTACCAAGTTGTCTAGAACCAGTTTGAGTGCTCAGTTTTCCAGTTAACATGTAACCGAAGCACTAAATTTAGTTTTCATGATTGTTTTATGCTTAATCATTAAAGAATTACCCATTTTGTAAATAGCTTGTTTTCATTCAGATTGTCCATTTAAAATCTGAAGTGTTTCTGCAGCTCAGCTTGAAGCAGAACTGCAAAACCCTCTTGAAGAGCCAACAGACTCACTATACTTGTTCTTTTCTTGCTCGCTAACAGGGCAAATATTTTTTTTATTCAGTTGTTGTTCAGGGATAGATTATTTACCTAAAATCACATCTTGTCAAAACCCCTCTGTCCTTTCAAAAGAAAAGAAGAGACAAAGGAGGGTGTGAGGAGGTTGTATTCACCTCTGATGACAAATACAGATAGTAGGTTAAACATTTGGCAGCATCCTTAACCACATTCTATGAAGGGTAAAATTTATACCTGGCAAGAGTACTATTAATGAACTCTGAAAATGTGTCTTCTGACTGCCCTCTCTTTAGCAAGGGCTGGAGCTGAAAGCTATTCCTTGCTTGACATCATCAATAAAAAGTGGATTCAAGCCTAATGGTATCCAGACAACAAAAGTGAATTTCTTCCCACTGGGATAAGAAAAAAAATTCCCTTAAGCTGCTATAAATCGGTCAGATTTATAGACATTACTATTTGCCTACTTGTAACATGAAGATGGCACAAAATGTCCAGGAAAATAAAGATTTCAAAGAGTCTGAGTTCATATAAAAATGTGAATTGCTTGTGTAAGATAGATTAACATAACTTCCTGAGTGATTATTGCATAATATATATGTTAATATCTGTGTATCTGTCACAGTCAGGAAACACTGGGTGGTTCTATATATCATCATTCAAACATTTGAGCACCTGTTACGGAATTTAATTGCTTTTTCTTTTTATGTAAAAACTATTAAAATATAACCAATATTGATATCAAAATAGGAATCTATCCTGGCTGTCCTTTTTGTGTGTTCTATATGTAAAAAGGGGAATTTTGATAGGACTGTTTGCTCTGTGTTATGCACATGAATGTAAATTGTTTAACAGAACTGAAAAGTGTCTCATGGCTGATGTAATTAATATCAAAATTAAGCTTTGTCACTGCCATCAGTGGCCATACTAGCAGGCCTGCTTTCCTTTACTAAAAGGTTTATTTAGAGACTGTTCAGTTCATGAGAGATTCTGAGTTTTGTTTGCAGCTCTCTCCATTTTCCTTGCAGGAGATATACTCTGCGTTGTGTGATAGCTTCCTTGTGGAACTCACTAATAAATCAAACATAACAAGACATTTCTTATTTCCTCTGGAAAAGTTGTAAATACCGGCTCTGGAAAAAGTCTAATTTTAAACATAGAAAAAGGGGAGCAAAGCCCACATGTTTAAAGGTAAATCAAAGAATAATTGTATCCAGAGCAGCCCGACAGAATGCTGACTGGGAGCTGCTCCCTACAGACAATTCCCTGGTGACAAAAGCAGAAGTGGAACCAGACAGTGCTGTGTCCAGCAGGTCAGTCAAGGAGATGGTTACAGATCCAGTTTCTGATATTTGCCATGAAGCACGATCCAAACCTGATATTTCAGTACTGCAGCTGGCAAATATACACTTGTGTGGTCCCGTATGAGAGGTTTTGACCCTAGATCAAATACAGGCAGAAGGCAAAGAACATATCCACTGTGGTGATTACACAAAATCTCAAAATAGCACACAGCTTATTGTGTTTTTAGCTGGAGAATATGCTATGTTCACAAAAGCACGAGAGCAGCCTCCTGGGCAGGATGAGTGGGTTGTTCTGAACAATAGCACGAAACTCGTGCTTGAGAAACTGCTCTCCTCCCCACCACCACTCTCTCATCATGAGATGAGCATTCATCTTGCTTTGAGTTTTCTCTTCTCAGCCCAGTGAGTATGGGAAGGAACCAGAAGTCCAATTCCTAGGGGTTAGTCCTTCCCTTCTTAGGCAGCTGCAACCTTTCCACACAGGACAGTTCCAGATGAAGCCAATTTCCTTTCAGAGCCGGAGAGTGTCTGTTACAGCCACAAAGAAGCAGAAAATCTTGCTTAAATTCCAAAGGTAGGCTCCTGGTCAGTGCTCTAGGAAGAATGTTTAATCAGCTAAGTTGGGTTCATTCAACCCATCTGCTGTGTTGCAGTTCATCAGCGTTAAGCTTGGCATTCTGTAACAAGCTCACAAAGTTAGAAATAGTTACATTAGGACTGATTTCTTTCTAGAAGTTTTTCAAATCCCTTGATATCCCAGTATCCTCCATTGAGACTATATTCTTTTATTAGATATTTATGTCCTTTGAGTCTCCCGGAGAAGCATCTCTTTCTTTTCAACATCTTTCACAGAAATGAGACTGTTTTCTGAAAAGAGATCTGGGCTTCATTCTGCAAAATAGATCTGTTCTCATAGATACTTTCTTAGCCATCCTTCTATCTGAATCACAGTCATCCAAAAGAAAAAAATGTATTCATGCTTACTGGAAGGGTGAAAAGTCACTACCTTGTTCTAAGTTAACAGTCAGTTAGCTTGGAAGCATTACTGCCTATAGAATGAAACTAGGATTTTTGTCAATTCAGAACTTCATCCTTTTCAGATGCCAGGAGTGTAAGAGGTAAATTTGATATTGTAGGCATGGCACCTCACTGTCTGTCTAGTTCTGGAGCACAAATTTCAAGTTTTATGTACAGGTATGTGCTGTTTCTTTTTACATTATATGCTTAAGTAAGGCATAATTCTCTTGCACGTGCTGCTGGGCTGGCTGAATGATCTAAAAAATAGTAAGATCCAAAGCACTACTTTGACCTCTGTGCATGCAGTTCCTAGTAAGAAAACTCTGTGTGGGATTTCTTTTCCTCTGTGTATAAATGTATTTAAGCTTTCAATAGAAATTCCTAAAAAAATTAAGTTTTAAACTTCATTTTCTGAAACATATTAATGGAAAGCTTCTCTGCCTTTATGATGTATGGGATAGATCTTGACTAAGCCTGGTGTTTGTACATGCAGTGACTTTGAGGCCATTAAAAATCATCAGACATCTGCCCACTATGAAATGGCAGAGTCCTTATACTTTCACTATTTCTTTTAGTTGTATAGAAGGAAAAATCCATAATAAAATTATGTTATCTAAAAGAGGAGCAGATGCACATGTAAAACAGTTTTCATTGAGCATTATTTCTGCAGTAGCTAACACTGGCTTTAATGAATATGTGGGAACTAGATGAAGTGCAGGTCATAAGAAGATGGTGACACTACCATATTAGTGATTCAAATCAGCAGTAAATTAGCACTGGACACCATAGTGTCTTTTTTTGTGTAGATGTAGTAGACAACACAATATTCCCTAATACTAACACCTCTGTATATTAACATAAATAATGGGAGAGTAATGATGGACCACATAAACTTTTCATCTCAGAGCAGGTACATTTTTTCAGTCTGCAGCCTTCCATGCAGCAGTCTTTCTGGACTGTTTTACTTCAAAAAATTCAGTGAATAATCTAGTGAAGTTTATGTTTGGATGAGGTCTTGGGGTAGCTAGAGAAGCTTTGCTGTATCACAGCTCTGTGGTTTGTCACAGACATCCCTTCTACAAAACTAAACATTCTGAGTATTCTGCTTTGTTCATGTAATAAACTAAGAGCTGCAAAGATTTCAGCATTGTGCTGCCGGTGATGATGAGATGTTGGAGAAGCCTTTTTTTAATACTGTGGCAAAAGAGAGTACCTAGGGGTGGAAGTGGAAATTATGATTACTGCAGAAGGATGCAGCAGCTGTAGAACAGACAAGAGAGGGCTTAGTTCTGCCAGCCAATTCAATTCACTTTTCCTTGCTGCAAAGATAAAATAAACTCTTGAGATCAAAGATCTCATTTACAAGGCTGTCCTCTTAAGTCAGTCAACACGTGCACTTCAATAACAGGACATAAAAGAAACTGCTCACAAGCAACAAAAAGAAGATGAGCCTCAATTATAAACATCCCTCATACAATTGTTTGTGGGTATCAGCATTGTGGTTAGAGTAGCCACTCGTGTCCAAGCGTTCCTGTAACTGCTCTGGGAGGTCAGCTGTGGGCACCCATCTAAATCTCACTGGAAAAGAAGTCTGAAGCAGATGGGCTCAGAAAACAAATGGGTCAGGTGAAGGACCCTTAAGGTGAGGGGGGAATTACTTATTTAAAGCAACTGATACATGCTAGAACTTAAAAAGACCTTAAAACTCCAGTTTGACCACTGTGTCACCCTTTTTATAAAGAGATCTGCTCTTTTTCTGTTTGTCTTTAGAAAATTAAGCTATGTGTGATGTTTTGGAAACTGTACAGTAATTTCCTTTTTCAGCTGTTTTTAGAAACTCCCAGTGCATCTGCTTGGCTTATTCTGCTCTTAAACACATTTTTAGATTCCTGTAACTCCGGTTTTGTCTGTTATATGTTTAGATAGGGCTTTTGTCAAAGGCTTAATATTTATCTTACTGAAAGGATCTTTTTGTTGTTATTTAAATTTTATGTCTTTTGTAGTTTGAATACTTCTCCTTCAGTTGTCTCTCAAATAAAAAAATATTTACACTTTTCCTTCTACCTGGTAGGGTAAAATAGAACATATGCATTACATTTATCCCAGAGAGAACTGCCAAATTTAATTTCAAGTAGTATTAGAGTACTCACAGATATCAGGTATCAGTCTTAGAATAATTATTGCAAAAAATTGGACATATGGGGTTAACATAGTCTCTGTCCTTTGATGTAGTTCAACTCATGTTGTAATTTAACTCATGTTTTGGGACTAGGCAATTGATACTGGATTAATAGGGGGGCTTAAATTTACTTCCTTTTTATCTTTACTGCATGTAGTGTGCAGTACATGCACCCACTCAATGATCAAGTTCAAATAACTGCTTCAGAGATGGAAGTTGCCATCAGGTTTTTAAATAGCATTAAACGAGAGGCTGTTGATTGAGAAATGGAAAGGTAGTGCTGTCCTGCACATCTCTAGAAGACTTTAGAGTAGAAATCAGTATTAATTTTCATCCTAAATCTTAATGTCGTATGAAATTGAAGATAAATTTTAAATGTTAGGACAGCACTAAAAAAATGGAGTGAATGGTCAAAACAGGCTGGTGTATTTTTGTTCACTTAGAGGCTAGCTAGCAAAATCATTCCTCTGGCAGTTATTTCCATACAATTTTGTGTGCCAGGGAATTGTTCTGGCTGTTGGTTTTTACAAGTCTAAGAGAATTGCTACCAATAAAGCCATTTTCCAAGATAATGGGTTTTGTCCAAAACTGTTCACCTACATACTTAAGACCTCTAAGTCTTCTCAAAGTAACCCTCTTCATCACCTCCAGTGGGTGTTGCTGCTTCAGAAGGCAATTGAGCCTGTGAATATAGAAACATCAGTCTGATCCCTCCCGGGGATACTCAGCTCCATAGAGTTGGGTCTTGACAGATGCTTTGCTTCTGGGATGGAGCATATCCTGATAGACAGATAGATACACAACATATCCTACCTACCTCAAGGATGGTAGTCCTTAAAAGGATGGTGCTCATGGATATGTTGTGAGTAAAAGCAATGCAGACTTGATCAGCTTCTCTTCCCATCTCCTACATGACTAGCCATGGAATGACAGAGACCTGACACAATTGCCCAAAGCATGCAAGGTGGTGCACAAGACTGATCTGTTCACCACAGATATCAAGAAGTCAGGTAAGGCTCACTCTGCAAGCATCTGCTGGTGTAATGCAAGTCTCCAACTATTTATAAGAATACGTGCTCAGTGAATAAAAATAAAATCACTTTATGGTACTAAAGTGGTTTGCATATCCTTGTGTTTGTGGCACAGAGTAGGAAAAGTGTTGCTAGAACATCCACTGCAACAACATACACGAAGATTATTTGCACCAAAATAAACATAATTCTTAGCTAGGAGGAATAAAAGCCAACTAGTACACCCGTCTTAAACAGATGAGATAATTTAAGTGAAGGATAAAATCTCACTTGGAAATTTGCAAGTAGATTATTGTGGTTTTAGATAAATTGCAATTAACTGAACAAGGCCTTTCTGGCACCTGCTGCCTCATCTTGCTTCAAAGAGTTGTTTTGGCTCATACACAAACTAATATTCTGCTTTCCAAAGAAACAAACTATGAAGATTATGCTGAAAAAGTTCTCCTTCGAAACACCATTTCCTTCTGATACATCCCTTTAGCCTGGAAATCATGACCCAGTAATTTGTCAGCCTTACAGAACATTCAGCTCTCTTTTAAGACGTACTCTACAACTGGTTTTAAAACAGATCATAGAATCATAGAATGGTTTGGGTTGGAAGGGACCTTAAAGATCATCTGGTTCCAAACCCCCCTCTATGGGCAGGGACACCTCCTCTAGACCAGGTTGCTCAAGGCCCCATCCAACCTGGCCTTGAACACTTCCAGGGATGGGACAGCCACAGCTTACCTGGGCAACCTGTGCCAGTGTCTCACCACCCTCAAATCAAAGAATTTCTTCCTAATGTCTAACCTAAATCTCCCCTTTTCAAGTTTGAAACCATTTCCCCTTTTCCTCTCACCACACACCCATGTAAAAAGCCCCAGCCCAGCTTCTTGTATAGGGCTTTTTCCATGCATAATACACACAAACCCACCCAGCAAACGGGGTAGCATGGGCATTGCCAGAGCGTTAGAAGCTGAGAGAAGCCTCTGTCCAATGGTGGCATCAGAAGTGAGAATATCCTTTGTTTATATTCTTAAAAATACTGCAAATCTACTTTGTAATAGCAGACAGAAACGGTGTTGAGGACCCGGTAACTCAGCACCACTTGGCTGTTTATTTTTTTCCCTGTATGTATTCCCTGTATTTTTTTCCTGTGATCCAGACAAAGTCTTTACTATGGTGTTAATTATATTAAGATGATAAAATTTGAGGAAAGCAGAGAAGAGGGATAATTCTTGTCTGAGAATTTCCTCCCTTGAACATTTTGTCCCCCACACATCCAACAGGGTCTTGAAGGTTCCTTTCCTCAGTGTCTAATGGCCTCTGCTTCCTCCATGCTGATGTCCTTAATTACAGTCCCAGTCTCCATCTTTTCACAGGAGAGGAAGGAAAGAGGAGCTCTTTGGCCAATGTTAAGATGAGGATCACTCTCTGGCTTGTCCTCTCTTCCTTTGCCTCCATGCAGGGAGCCAAGCATGACTGCCCCTGCCAGAGATGGCTCCAGCAAAGTGCCTGGAAATGGGATGAATTTATTTATTTATGAATTGTAGCATAAAGCTCCACCAGGAGAGGTTTTGGTTGGATATCTGGAAGCACTTCCTCATGGGGAGGGTGATCAGACATCGGGATGGACTGCCCAGGGAAGTGGTGGAGTCACCGTCCCTGGAGGTGTTTGTGGCAAGGCTGGATGTGACACTCAGTGCCATGGCCTGGCAGATGTGGTGGTGTTAGGTCATAGGCTGGACCTGATGATCTCAGAGCTCTTTTCTAGCCTCAATAATTCTGTCATTCTGTGATCTATCTCAGCCTTTTTGTCCTACTTCCCTCCGGATGAATTATTTCTGTAGAGATCAGACCTATCGTTTGCAGTGCAAAGCTGTGTTACAAATGGGAATTCATTTACTTTTAAATAAGTATTTTGCTTTGCTCAAAGTGTTTTAAGTCCTGAGAATGTGGTCTAGGAAAGGTTCAGTCGGCTGTTTCTTTGCTCCAGATATTATGAAAAGCTGGTCTGTTGCCAGCCATGGAGGGAGGAGGAGGAAATTAGAATATGCAGCATTTAACCAAAAAGTCAGATAAAAATAAAATATCATTCTGTAGATACAGTTTTAATTATGAAAGGAACAGCAGTTCAAAGTAGAGAGATTAAGTTAATTTAAATGACCACTTACTAAAATGGATTGAAGTGGAATCCAGAATATACTTCTTAGTTGTAAGCCAGCAACCAGTGATTTTTGTCATCTGCTGCTTTCTCCAAATGTGTGAGAAAATGGCCTTGTGAGTTCACATAATTTTCATTAAGTTGCCACTTGGTGCCTGCATCTTGTCCTCAGCATAGAGATATTCCATGCACACACAAAAAGCAGTTCTGAAACGAAGAAGATATTTTTTCCCAAACTTGAGTTTGAGCAAAGTTATTATTATTTACATCATCCTAACTGAGAACAAGCTTTGTCCTAAAAGTTGTGGCAAAATTAATGTAAAAAGCTAGGGCAAAAGATATGTGCCATAAAATCCAGTACATAAAGAGAGAAAACAGATATATATATTGCATATAGGTAGGTATAGACAGATAACAGATATACAAGATGATGATTTGCAAAGAGACACATTGTGTGAGACTGGCCTAAAGCTTCTCCAGAAGAATTTTCTTATGTCCTTTAGTTCAGATTTCAGATGCTTCATATTTTCATATCCAGCCAGCTTCACTGGCTGGAAAGCTGTGTTGTTTTGCCTATCTGCTGCTAACAACACAGTTACCAGCTAATCCAAAAGGAAAAAAAACCAAAACAAGATGTTTTTAAATGCCCTGTAAAAATACTAGAAATTTTCCCAATCGTAAGTTGTGTGAAGGGGCAAAGTATTTATATACACAGATGAAGTTGCAGTTTCTAGACCTGAATCTATGCTATTTTCACATGAATCATGTGCCTTTAAGGACTACTCTCTATCCTCATAATTCCTTATTATTGGAAATTGCAGCTGGCAGAAATCAGGTTAATTATTTAAATATTTAACTGAGGGGATTAAATTCACATTTCCAATTTAAAATATTTTCCCATCTTAACTACAAAAACTGGTTGCATGTTTTAAAGATTTTTTTAAATGTTAAATATTTACGTAGTATAAAAATACTTGATTTCATGAACACAAAAGAAAGCACATTATTTTTTTTTTTCTTGCCACTTAAAGACATAATCTCTATCAGGAATCAAATTCTTCATTATTTTGATTGCTGCCTTCCCTTCACTCCCCTTCTTCATCCCTTTCCCAGTGACTGATTTTAAGTGTCAAATGTGGAGAAAATCCTCATAAAAATGTGACACTGATTTTAAGTGTCAAATGTGGAGAAAATCCTCATGGCAGAATCTGGTGAAGAACAGTGATCCCTCTTGCTAAGGGATCATGTCCAGCTCATTTTTTGTAGTCTACATTTTCCTGATGGTTTGTTGTTTGTTTGTTTTTTTTTTAAATCCAAGTGATTTAGATATTTCCAAGAATGTGGCTTGGGGAAAAGGACCTGTGGTGACCTCTTCTTTGAAGTAAGATTAAAAAAAGACAGGGGGAAAGTCTATTAAAACGTGGCTGCCTTCCATGCTTTTTAAAAACATGCTGTTTGTGTGCACACTGCCTGCCAAGGAGGCTGTCTGCATCTTGTGTGTTCCAGACAACAGCCCTCACCCTGCAAGTGCATCCTATCTTCATTTTCAGTCAACTCTGTCTCACCTTTTCTCTGCTCTTAGCAAATATCTGAGAAATTCACCAGTTCCAGTCTTTTCTACCCTTTTCATGAAGGTTTCCACTCAGTCTGCTGAGACAGCTGAACCCCAGAGCTGCTGATAGCCCAGGGGGGGTGGCAGATCAAGCCAGTGTGAAGGATTTGGGGGCAAGAAATGGGCTTACCTTGTCCTGAGGTTGTTTCTTCTTTTTAAAACTAGATCATTTCAGCCATATAAACTCTAATCTAAAAGAGCATTAAGACTGCAAAGCTAAGTGTGGGAATTCTGCTGCTCTGGGGGGTCTACCTTTAGAGTATTTCCTGAAACTCAGCCAAGTGGCTGTTCCTGCAGGGATCCTAAGAGGCAGCTGGGGTGAGAGCTGTGCCTTGTAGGATGGCATATTCAGCTAATTGCCTATCTCACTGACACAGGTTTGAGCCCTTATCTCCTCACTGGGTTCACCTGCTGTTCCTGAAGACAGAGTGATCATTGATCTCAGTGGAAGCAAGGAGATCAATTGAGAACCAGGAGCTTTTTTTTTCTCATAAAGGCAAAATTTTGCTCCTGTGACTGCTTGGTACTCCCACTGCCAAGCTTCAGCTCAATCTGAAGCTTTTTCTTATGGGCACAGACTCCTACTTGAGAATTGTTAGCATATACATCTAATTCAGGGGTCAGTAAGACTTGCTTCTTGCCTTAGATACACAGCCAAATTGTGTCCTGGGATGCACATCAAGATGATGCCATGGAATCTGCTATTTTCCACAGTCTTGCCTTCTTTTGGAAAGAATGTGTGTGGGTAGAGGAGGAGCTGTCGTGCATGTCAGCAGATCCCCATCTGGGCCATAGAATCAGGGAATCATAGAATGGTTTGGGTTGGAAGGAACCTTTAAAGGTCCTCTAGTCCAACTCCCCTGCAGTCAGCATGGACATCTCCAACTCAATCAGGTTGCTCAGAGCCCCATCAAATCTGACCTTGAATGTTTCCAAGGATAGGGCTACTACCACCTCTCTGGGCAACCTGTGCCAGTGTTTCACCCTCATAATAAAAAATTTCTTCCTTATGTTTGAGGAGTCTAAATCTACCCCCTTTCAGTTAAAAAAAATTCCCCTTGTCCTATGACTACATCCCTGCTAAAAATGTTGTTCTCATCTTTCATATAAGCCCCCTTTAAGAACTGAAACCCAGGAAGGTCTCCCTGGAGCCCTCTCCAGGCTGAACAGCTCTCAGCCTTTCTTCAGAGGAGGGGTGTTCCAGCACTCTGATCATCTTCATGGCTCTCCTCTGGACCAGCTCCAACAGCTCCATGTCTTTCCTGTGCTGAGGACTACAGACCTGGACACAGTACTGCAGGTGAGGTCTCACCAGAGTAGAATACAGGGGCAGAATCCCCTCCCTTGCCCTGCTGGACATGCTTCATTTGATGCAGCCCAGGATACAATTGGCTTACTGGGCTGCAAGTGCACATTCCTGGCTCATGCCCATCTTTTCATCCACCAGTACCCCAAGTGCCTTTCAGCAAGGCTACTCCCAATTCCTTCATCCCCCAGCCTGTATTGATACCAGGGATTGCCCCAACCCCTCTTCAGGACCTTGGACTTGGCCTTGTTGAACCTCGTGAGGTTCTCACAGACCCATCTACCAAGCTTGTCCAGCTCCCTCTGGATGACATCCTAGGCCTCAAGCATGTCAACTTTACCTCTTAGCTTGGTGTTGTCTGCAAAATTATTGAGGATTCTTGACCCCACTGTGTCAGTGATGAAGATTTTAAACACTTCTGGTTCCAATACAGACCCCTGAGGGACACCACTGACCACCAGGGAACCAAATCTGCAGACACAGCATCCTGCATCCCCGAGCATCTCTTCCCAAAATTCATACTCAGCAGCAATGTGAATGGCCTTCATGAGGGGCTCTTGACCCCTAGGGTTAAATTCTTGCCTTCCTCTTTTTCAAGCAAAGGAGGATGTGTTCTGCCTTTGGAGGTGGCTATAACAAACAGAAGGTTTTAAGAAAAACATTCCGAGAAAGATCATGTCAGTACAGTCTGCTCACAGAAAAAAGAGAATACCATTGGAAAACAAATGTTCCCAGGTGTTCAGAGTGAAGGATGAACTAAGGCTGATGTCATGGGCAAACAAGTTCTACTTTTGGGTTCAGCCCAGCAACCCAGGGGCTCCCTCAGTGCCTCAGCCTGACCAGCACAATCTCTGCACACTGGGAAAGTTTTGCTCCTTGGCGGGAGGCATTTGGGCAAAAACTCACATCCTGCCAGGACCAACTCCATTAGGACGACCTTCAAAAGCCAAGAGAGCCAACTCAAAATCAATCTGCAGGTCACAAGGGCAACTTGAAGCTGTTTCGGGGCAGGCACGGTGTAAGAGCAGTTTCTTAACCTGCTGAGTAGAGATCTGGTGGGAGCAGCAATGCAAGAGCTGGGTTTGAAATGCACTGAGGGTGGGCACATCTGTGCAAGAATCATAGAATCATAGAATCAACTGGGTTGGAAGGGACCTCAGAGATCATCAAGTCCAACCTTTGATCCACTACTGCTGTGGTTACCAGCCCATGGCACTGAGTGCCACATCCAGTCTCTTTTTAAATATCTCCAGGGATGGAGAATCCACTACTTCCCTGGGCTGCCCATTCCAATGTCTGATCACCCTCTCCGTGAAGAAATTCTTTCTAATATCCAACCTAAATTTCCCCTGGCACAACTTAAGTCCATGCCTTGCTGAAAGTTGCCTGGGAAAAGAGCCCAACCCCCCCCTGGCTCCAGCCTCCTTTCAGGGAGTTGTAGAGAGCGATGAGGTCTCCCCTGAGCCTCCTCTTCTCCAGGCTGAACACCCCCAGCTCCCTCAGCCTCTCCTCACAGGACTTGTGCTGGATCCCTTCACCAGCCTGGTTGCCCTCCTTTGGACCTGCTCCAGGACCTCAATCTCCTTCCTGAACTGAGGGGCCCAGAACTGGACACAGGACTCGAGCTGTGGCCTCACCAGGGCAAGGTTTGCAGAAGATCCAAGAGGAGAGGTTTGCAGAAGATCCTGAGCCCTATCTATGCTCTTAAATGGACTTTGGTTTCAGGTGATACTCTAGGTGCTGTGCTCTGTTAATACCCAGCATATTAACACTTCTCTTTAGCCTTGCCCCCACTACAGCAAGTGGTGCAGCCTGAGAGGACTGGGTCTGTAAAATAACAAAAAAACCCCAGTTTAGACTGCTGTTGCTCTTACCCTATGGGCCAAATGCCCCCTGGACTCCAGAGCACATCTGCTGGTTTATTTTCATCCAAAAGAAAAGCAGCTTGCTCTGAGATGGTTCCATGACTCAAAGGGAAGCATGAGAAGTTGGGATGATCTAGGGATGGACTGCCACATAGAGGATTCCTCCCATGTAGAGGACTTAACTGCAAGGGTTCAGCAAGCACAGACTCAAGCTGAGGAGATGCTGAATGTTCCTGTGAAGTCACAAACAAGGGATTTGTTACAGCAATTATATAATTATTATGTAATCGCTGCAAAAGTAGGATTTTTCATAAAATCAATTATCCTCTTATCCCCTCAGTGCAGATCACATAACTGTATTTTGATTCCAGAATATTATCCAGTCTCCTACTTCCATTCACTCTCTTTAGATATTAGAATATCCTGATAAACTACTCTGAAACAGCTTGTAATTCTCCATGCTTTTCCTTTTATACATGGAGAGAGGTTTTGTATTTTTTGGAAGATTTTAAAAAAATTATTATTCCCAATAAAAAAAAAACCCAAGCAACTAAATTCATTATAGACTGATGCTTGAAAGAGGTCACTTTTAGGTTTGCATTACTTAAAATTGTAAAATAATGTAAAAAATATTACCTGCTTTTATTCATTTTTGGCAAAGTAATTTTGAAAAAAAAAATAAAACAAAGCATTGAAATAGATATTAATAAAAAACTAATCTTTTCCTCCCTAGCAGAAAACTGATAGAACAAAGCACAGGAAAAGTTTAAATTTTGATGACTGTCAACTTTCTAGGGGAAAATTTCTCCCTAAACCTGATTGGTTGCTTTTTTAAAAGTAAGAAGGAATATAAACAATGCTTGGATGGGAAGTGCCTTTATCTTTGGAAAACCAAAAGCAACTATAAGACTTTGAAACCTCCTCCATGTTCTTCACCACCATTATCTGAGCCAGATTACAAATTATGATTGACACTATTTGTGAGCTTTGTGATGAGGATTTGTTAACTGAAAAAAGAAACGGGAATATGATTCAAGATTTGTGTGAGGTGTGTGTACTTTCATAACATTTTCCTAATCACTCTGTGAGTTATAACATGGCATGGTAGTGTCTACTAAGAGTTTTGGTTGCTAGAACAATAAGAACTTTTCACTCTACAGCCTTCCAGTATAGCTTTATGAGACTCCTATATGGGCATATATATATATACATGTATTTATATTGCTCCTTCTTATGACTCCTATATTGAGGAGCTTTATATTTCTCCTCCAAACACAGTCATCTTCTGTAATCTATGTTGTAATGAACAATTTGAAAATAACATTATTAATAGGAAGGTAGTCACCCATGGAAAGCATAATCACATTTGATTTTAGAAAAAAATAATAAATTGAACACACTGCCAGGATCTCACTTGCTTATTTCTTTTTACAAAAGAATACATGGACTATGGATAATTTATAAACAAATAGTATTATATTATTGATTACTGGTATCCATGGTTACTGGGCTCCTCCAGTTTCATCTTTGCTTCTATGTAATCAAACCTTGTAGCACTTGTACAGCAGTTCAAGTTAGGTTGGGCTGGAAACACAGGAATCATTACAAAGGAAAAAATAGAAAATTTCCTTTATTCTACACCATGGCATAACTGGCAGACCTGTTTTGTCTCTACATGTGGAATTGGTGAGAAAAATCAACATTGAGCTCAAACACCAGAACCCAAGTCCTTGGAAGTAGCATGCTTTGCAGTTAATGGCTCTCTGGTCAGATTTAGGTCCTGATCTTCACCCATGGTTTTTGTTACAGATCTTTTGGACACTCTCTCACTTGAGACCTGCTCTGTTTGATGTGATATAAAGTAGCTGGAAGTATTCAGATGTATGCAATTAATTTTTTAACATTTATTTTTCTTCCTTGGTGCTGTATGAAAGACCCAGATAATCAATAGTTTTATTAAAAACAAAACAAAACCACCACCATCCTCCAAAAAGAAAGCCAAACCAACAGCAACAGGAATATATCTACACATAAAATATTAGGTACAGTAAAACTGATATTTCTTCTCCTCCCACTTTTTTTTTTTTTCTTTTTTTTTTCTCTTACAATAATCTCAGACAATTCTTAGAGCAACAGTATGGGAAAGTTTAAAGTAAACTTTAGTGACATTTACTTTGTTAACACCTTTGAACTGACCTGAAGCTGGTTAGTCCTCTTCTGGATACCTTCAGCTCAAGATATTTAACTACATTAAAATGCAAATAAAAAATAGCAAATGAAGCTTTTGCAGCTTGAAAAAACTTTAAAAAACTCTCTTTTAGTCACCATGCACTGCTTATTCTTTCACTTTTCCTTATGAGACTGTGGTCCATTTAATTTTAGTTTCCTTGCTTCTGGATTCAATTTCCCCTAGCTCCATCTTTGTGGCATATTTATCCTGCAGCAAGCTATTCCCTGAGGTCATGGATATCTGCTTTCCCATCTAACTGCAGAGGGAACTGCTCTGAAGGGCACGGTCACCTTTACCATGGCAGCTACCAAGGGCCTTGCTGACTGCTCTTTCTCTTTGCATTTCTGCACATTTTTGAACTTTAAGGTGCTGCCTTTTAGCCTTCTCAATATTTTCATATACTGCAGCCTCTCTCCTCCCTTTCTGTTTCTTCAAGGCCACAGATTCCTTCCCAAATAAAGCATGGTAATATTTTTATTTCATGTTCCACTGTAGGTTCACTCCCAAATATGGTACTATTGGCATCTGTCATATCTCTTGTGGCTCCCAATGGAGTGGATACTCACAACTAGTAGCATATATTAAAAAACAAAACTAGGTTTTGTTTTTTACAATGAAGTTTTTACAGAATGTTCTTCCACATTATCCATTTGAGAACAAGCAGCAGAAATTAAAGGGTTTAGATACACAAAAACCATACAATCGTTAAGCCAAGATGCTTAGGTACTACTGTAGTCACAGAAGGACCATAAGCAACAAAGAAATCCACTTTTAAAACACAAAGCATATATATGGCTATAGAAAAAAAAATGAAACAAAACAAAACGAAACGAAACAAAACATTCAGCACGTGGAAAGAGGATTTGTGGATGTTTTTTGGTAATAAGAGTAATCCCAGAACTGCATTTAGATGACACTTTCATAAAAACCAGTGAAGAAAAAAAATATAATTTTATGAATCATAGAACTGGATCATCTCCCCCTCCCTGCCTAATTTTCTGAATCTTTTCCCTGCCTTCAAAATGAAAACAATGGCAAAGAAGTGAGTCCAAATGAGCCCACTAGAGAGGACTGAAAATGTAGATTTACATAATGGTGTCTGTAGTAACTTACCACGAGATGTACGTATTAAAAATGATTTTTTAATGGCTTCAGAAATCAGAGAGTGTAGTTTGGTCTTCACTTCTTTTTAAATAAGAATTATAAACTGCAAGATATGGAAAGCTGGATCACATTAGAGAATTCTCATAAATGATAGACTACATAGTTGGACCTTAAACTGTTAATACAGGAGAGCTGCAGAGTACAGGTTTCCAATTTCCACTTTATGAATTTTTGTCAGCACAGCTTCCTGTGGTCAGATGACATATCCTGTCAGTGCCAGGCTTTTTTCCCCAAAATACTTAATTGAATTTTAATGTCATGCAGAAACTCACACACTGGTGTTTGCTTGAAAGACAGTGCTAGACACCACTCTGATTTTTCGATTCTCCTGATTGCACTTTTGTGTTTTCTTACTATATTAATTCTTGTGAGCACATCAGATTTTCTCAGCAAAGAATTAGCTATGTGAGCCTTAATTAAACACATCAGTAGCCACGGAAAAATGAAAGTAAGTCTTCATCAGAAAGAATTGGTCTGCAGGAAAGAGGGGCCATACAGTAAGCTTACTGTGCAGTAGCACTTTATTTACAGGGGCCATGCTGAGCAGACCCAAGTTCAAATCAGTAACAGCTTGCCTAAAGAGGAAACTATCATGCCTCATGGACTGAGACACTAAAGTCTTCTTCTTGCCCATTATTTTTAATACATAGCCACTGTCATGGAGCTTAATCAGAATTCATGAAGCTGCTAAACCTGAGGAAGATTATTGATCTTATTAAAGATGGAAAAGCACCAGGCTGAGAAGATGGGGCCACCAGCAGGAGAAGATGGGAGCCTCCCAGGAAGCTGGAGCAGTGATACTTTATTCCATGTTTACCTGGCAGGTTCACTGCCACAAGAAGCCAAAGGCATTTTTCTTCCATAAGTCAGGAGCTTCAAAGCCTGAGCAAAACTGCCCCATGTTGAACATCAAAATCTCCTTACCTAAGTACTAGGTACCTAAGTACTAGCCTTCCTGGTTATCATCAACAACCTTTTAATTAACTTTGAAGACTCAGGTCTTTCTTCAGTTAATCCTATCTAATGCTACTGAAAACAAAGGAGTGGCATAGGTGTATCTGGATGGAAATTTAAAAAATGTAGATTACAAGGATGTTACAGATGGCCTACTTTGACTGACATAGCTGGAACTAACACAAAGAGAAATAAAAAAAGACAGGAAATCAGCTGGTTTGTTTAAAAGTAGCTAGAACAAGAGGAATCAAAGCATTCAGTTCACAGAAATTTGCACTTGGAGGTTCTCCCTGCTGAATAGCTGCATGGCCATGCTGCTTCACTCATTGAGATGTGAGAACCTGGGTTAAATTTGATGAGATCCTCCAGCCTTAGGAAACAAGACATTTGGAGTCAAATCTTTCTCAGTCTCTCCTTCTGCAACTCTTCTATATAAAATGGGTAATAAATATCAGGTGTTTCAGAGCCCATGCCTGTAAGACACAGATTCCTTACTTCTGGCATTCACATTTTCCCTCTGCCAAAGGAGCAGATCCTACCTTCAGGGGGATGAGCCTGAGTTCCTCCTAACCTTCCCCCTGCCTTGCTTGGAGAGTTGCTGCTCCATGCTGGTTGTTTAATTACATACACAGAACACACCATATGAAAAGCAGGGAATCTGACCCAGGAAATGTTAATAATATGATAGAGGACTAATTTAGGTAGGAAATTTAAAAACTGAATTCAAATTCTCTTATGAAGAGGAGGTCTTGGCTATACAGCTCCCATGTTCCACATCAGTGAGGTGCTAGATATTGCATCAGAAGAGGCCCAAGCCTTTCATTTTCCTCCTCTGGCTTTATTTATCTAGGGGAAAAAAAGTCAGCTGAAACTATTTGGTAAATCTGATCCAGATTAAAGGCTGGGGGGAAGGAGGTGGAACTAAAACCAGTACTTCTGGTAATGACTGTGGTCTTCTGAAACATTCACCCAGCTGAATACCCCAGTGGTGTTCTTACAGCACACCTGTGCAGGCAGGATCCTCAAGCTAAACTGGAATTAATTTTCTCTCTCCAAAGCAGGTTAAATTAAAGCTAGAAAGGGGTTACTGAGGTCTCCCAACCAGCAACCAGGCTCTTGATAACAGGTGGCATGCAGCTGCTCTTGTCAGGGTAAGTGCTACTGCAAGAGAGGTAGAAAAGAATTTTTGGATTCATTCCCATTGGGAAAGGAGGTCAGTCCATGCTGTCAGCTGTGCCAACGGGAGGAATCCTTTCTGGCTCCCTACTCTTTCCAGAAATGATCCTTTCCATTGCTGCACCAGCCCAAACAGTTCCTTTCTTGAACACATCCTCCAATGGCAAGAGAAAGGGGCTCAAGTACTTGCTGCCCTTGTTTGTCCTCCAGGAATCCATCACAAGAACAGAGTAGTGAGCTCGACCCTGGCTGTGTGGGTGCTTATGTGCTGGGCAAAGTGCTCATGCTGTGCTTGAATTTCATGCCTGAAACCATGGATCAGGTTAGTCTTTCAGGTCTACTGTGTAATTCAGGTAGTATCACAGATTATTTTTCACCTACAATGTATAAGTTCTGTATTTATGATCTATCCAACTGATCTGAGAGACTTTAAGCTGTGAAAAGGACATAAAACTTCATTAAGAAAGGGATGCAAAAATGGGCATCTCAGTCTTAACAAGTATTTATGGAGTATGCCTCATTGCAAAGATGAATGTTGCTCTGGTTTTCCTACACTAGAAAATCAAACTTGTGCCTCTCACAACAGTCCTTTGAAATCAAGCTTGATAGTTTCTGTAGAGTGAGGGCTGATCTCAGCTTGCAGCTGTGGACCCAAGTGTGTCAAACCACATATGCCATGTATGTCTTAAGCCAATAATTTAATGCATAATGTAGTGTATCTTTCATGTCAATCCAAATAGTTTTAAAAAACCAAAATTCTGTGGTATTATGTATTCACTAGGCTGATAAAACAATTTACAGCATGGAAACCACTATAAAAACAGTCAATGCTTGACAGAAAAACAGAAGAGTCTGCCCAAACACAAGCTATCTTTTTGTAAATTTTGGTATATCACATGCCCCTTCAAAATATTAAACATGAAAATAACTATAAGTAATTGCAATGTGTTTTATTTGAAGACTGGAACACCGTTCCAGGACAGGTAGTACAGGATACAAGCCAGGAGGGTGGACCTCTGAAGGCTTTTTTCCTAGCCATGAAAGGGGTGGTGAAAGATCTCCCTGGCCTTATGGATTTGAGTGTAAAAAGACCAATGAAGAGAGAGAGGATTTACTCAGCAATGCAGCAGACACTGTGTTTCCATTGATAATGTGTGCCAGTTCACTGTGTGTAGGGCAGGGTTTGTCCCACACAAGAACTGAAAGGTGATCTCACTACAGACTGAGACACGAATTACCCCTCCAGCACACACACACCAAAAAATGACAATAGGACAGCTACAGAGTACATAATACCAGCAGTGAGGAGACTCAAATAAACACTTTGAAAGGGCAGAATTACCTTGGGTAGGAGTTCTTTACTTTTCTAGAGTAAGCACTGTATCTGCTACCAAAGATGTGTTCTAAAACACCATGTGTAATTAGCACCATTTGATTTAGTAAAGCATGAAAAAAGAACCTCATAAAATCCATGGACATGTTTTGTTGGAGCAAATAGCTACACATTTTCTATGTGCATATAACTTGCTCAGTATCTCAGAAGGAAAATAAGTCATATGGATATAAAACAGAACTGGTAATTCTGTCTCACATCATCTAATTTCCAGTGGAAGTTTTTTCTTTAAATAAACCATGGACTATATCAGATCACCCTTATTTTGCTGTTACTCTATTATGTAAGATTGTTGTTTAGAGACAGGATAAAAGTAGATTGAAATCAAGGCTTCTCTTTCCAAACTTCTGGTATATTAGAGAATTTGGCACACCAGCTAGTTTTCTTGGTTTTCCTAAAGTTCTGTCATATAATTACAATAGGCACTTCCATTTCTATGAATTCACAATTGTGTACTTCTATGATCAATCTCCTAAAGAATCTGTGTTCTGAAGAATCCTTTTCATTAAAGCACACCTATAAAAGCTAGAAAATTGTAGGACTGTGCTTTCTGGAGACGCTGCTGTGTGCTTGTGAGTATGCTGCACATCTTGAAAGAAAATGGTGACTTCAACACAAACTTACATGTATTGTAACAGCTTGTCCTCTACTCTTAATTTATGCTACTTTTTGAGCATGTTAAATTTTAGTTTATACGTAGGCTCAGCTCAGTACTTTTCTACCAAGTGTGTAAGGCTGCTGTGGGGAGTGATGCACTGCAAGCTATAATTTAGGGATAGGTGAGAACTGCCTGAAATACGTGTGTCTTCATAAGTTATTCCTGAAATGCTATTATTACCTGAACTCTCTCTACTTACAGCACTAAATATAATTTCCTTCCTTTTGTACTGGGGTGGAAAGGCAGTGGGAAGGAAGCAAAGTTATTTTTTATTTCTGTGGTTGCAGATCTATTATCACTTCCAGAGGCTCCAGGAGCTCAGGCTAACTGAGGGATAGTGCTGGGCTGCCAAGGGCTGTGCTGGCTCTGGGCAAAGCAGGGACTTCCCAAACACAAATACATCCTCAAAAAGATGGTGTTGGACTATAGGAACATTTAATAAAGCCAATACACAAATAGAAAAGTCTACCTGCCTCTTATAAACATTTAAAAGTGAGAGGTGTGTATCAACATGGAACTCAGATGTCCATTTGATGCATCCCAGTGCCTGAATCAAAGTGATCAGGATAGTGTATGTGTTAGAGTTCCACAGATTCACAGAATGTTAAGGGTTAGAAAGGACTGATGAAGATCACCTAGCCCAAACCCCCTCCAAAGGCAGGATCACTTAGATTAGATCACACAGGAACATGTCCAGGTGGTTTTTGAAAGTCTGCAGGGATGGAGACTCCACAGCCTCTCTGGGCAGCCTGTTTCAGTGCTGTTACCCTTCCAGTAAAGGTGGTTTTCCTAATGTTTAGGTTGAATCTCCTGTGTTCCAGTTTGTGACCACTGCTCCTTGTCCTGTCAGCAGACACACTGAGAAGAGTCTGGTCCCATCCTCCTGACACTTGGCCTTTAGATGTTTATAAGCACTGATGAGATCCTCTCTCTGTCTCCTCTTTTCCAGGCTGGACGGACCCAGCTCCCTCAGCCTTTCCTTGGTAGATGCTCCACTCCCCTAATCATCTTAGTGGCTCTGCACTGGACTCTCTCCAGAAGTTCCTTGTCCTTCATGCACTGGGGATCCCAGAACTGGACACAGTATTCCAGATAGGTCCTAACCAGGGCACAGAGGGGGAGGATAATCTCCCTTGATCTACTACTGGCCACACTCTCCTTAGTGCATCCCAGGATGCCATTGACCTTCTTGGCCATGAAAGCACATTTTGGGTTCATGGTCAGCCTGTTGTCCACCAGGACTCCCAGGTCCTTTTCCCCAGAGCTGCTCTCCATCAGGCCAGTCCCCAACTTGTACTGATACACAGGGATGTTCTTCCCCAGATGCAGTACTTGCCCTTGTTGAATTTCATTACGTTTCTCCCCACCCAATTCTTCAGCCTTTCCAGATCACACTGGATGGCAGAACAGCCTTCTGGCATGTCAGCCACCCCTCCTAGCTTGGTGTCATTAGGAAACTTGCTCAGGGTACACTCTGTCCCTTCATCCAGATCATTGATGAGTATATTGAATAGTGCTGGACCCAGTGCTGTCCCCTGGGGAACACCACAAGACATGGGCCTCCAACTAGACTCTGCTCCACTGAGCACACCCTCTGAGCTCTGTCCTTCAGCCAGTTCCCAGTCCACCTCACTGTCCAACCATCAAATCATTTCTAAATAAATGACTAAAACCCCTATTGCAAAAGCTGAGCCAATGGGATTTTTGTTCTCATAAACTTCATAATTATTCTTTATATAGTGGCTTGTGCACAAGATTCATGTACAGCCATTCAACTTCTTGACTGTTTCTACAAAACCAATACCAATTAAAATTCTTCGCTTGCATATGATTAAATGGGATATTTTTAGCATTACTTTGCATAGATAGCTTGCATATATGAAAAATAGCAATAAAACATTGAAATTTCAACTTAATAAACTGTATGGTGGGAATTTGTAAATGAGAACTCTTCTTTGGAAAGTTTGCTACTTGGAAGAAGAAAAACTTTAATGTGGGAACTTAAACATCCACAGGATGGAATATTCCAGATTTTTTGACTTTTGGATGGACAAGCTGAGCTTTGAAGTCTTTTCTACCTCCATGTAGCTGATCACCATCACTGCTGAAATTAAGCAGCAAAAAGCTTAACTTATAGATATGTAAGAATAATAAGCAGATGTACAAAATGATGTTTACTTAGCAGTTACAGGCTACTAAGGGCTACAGAGCAAGCAGGGAAGTGTCTGGGAGCTGGCAAAATGCTAACAGCAAAAAGTGGACTTCAGCTTGCGTAAGACACAGAAATAGGACTTCTTATTGTTTTTTAAATATCTTTGGGTTAACTCAAATGTTAATATATTCTAGAGAGTAACATTTTTGACAATGTCATCTTGTTTCCATCTACACAGATGCATGTTTCCTGAGTAGCAGAAGAAAAAAATGTGCTCTCTGAGAGTTGCTTGAAAAATAATCAGCTCCCACACATATTCATGATAATATTTAAACTTTTCATCATCATTTTTTCCTTGTATTTTTTATACTATAGACATGGGATTGGAAAAAAAAATTACTTTATAAATATTTGTCACATTCATTCAAATTAATGATTTCTCCATGCTTATAAACTAAAAATATATTTGATTTTTGAATACAAATATTTAATTTAAATAATGCTCTCCTGAAATTCACTTCACACACCTCTGTGATCTTCTTACCCATGCTATCAGTTCTTTCTTTTTCAAGAGAAAATGTAATCAACAAATTCACATTCTTCCTTTTTTTTTTTAACTGTCCACTTTCCCCTCTTCCAATCTCTTTTTCTGGAAATTCCTATCAGATTTTCTTTTTACAACTGCTCCCCCACCCTGTACCAGTAATGTTCTACTTCTTTCTGGGTTTTTTTACTTATTCTTTCTTGTTTTTCTTGTCTTTACTTTCTTGTCTTTACTTGTTTTTTTTAATTCTTCACGGTCATCCCAACATAAATAGAAGGATGTCTGTCTTCTAGAAAGATGTCTCTGATGTCTTTTAAAATCTTACATTTGACCTCACATTTGATCTCACATTTCTGCTGAGTTTTCCTCCTGCCCATAAAATAAAATAATGCATTGGCTGAAACAATTACCTTGAATGGCTTTCTACCAACTTCACCTTTTCCCAAGTTGTCTTTAATTTCATCTGTGTGCACTCCACTCAGCTTTTCTGAGGTCACTATTAATGATGTGACCGAATTTCAGGGCTCCTTCCATCTCCACAGCCTGTGACATTATTGATCACACTGTGACTCTGAAATCTTGTCCTCTCTTGACTCTTTTTTCTTTTCCAAATCATTGCCAATTTCTTAACCTTTCTTTCACCAGTGAGATCTCCATCCTAGTTTTCTCTTTCAACAGGTATCTCACCAGGCTCTATTTTTACCTCCTGTTATTCTACTCTTGTATTTTCTTAGATGATTTCTTGTGATTGCATGAATGCAGATGTCATCACTACAGTGCAAGTTCTCTACTTTTCATTACAGGTACCTGGTTTCCCCTTCTCCTTCCCACTGAAATCAAGATGACCTTCCTGAATTCTTTCTGTGATTTTATCAGCCTTTGTATCTTTTCCTGGCATTCTCCTTTGCTGCCATTTTGAATAGAAGTCAAGATCATCCCCTGGGCACTGTGCAGCTCGTTGTTCTAAGCTGATGATGCCATTTACAGTTGCCCATATATATCTTTCACTCACAAGTTTTCTTATATGTCTTTCAGGCTTTCTTCTAGAGAACTATTCCAAGTTAGGCTGTAAAAATAAAACAACAACTATGCAGCCTTTCCTCAAAGTTATCTCAAATCCCACTACTTTCATGATACATTCAGGCAACTGAGAATTGGTATCAGTCTGTGGCATTTTCAGCAAGGGGTGCTCTTTCTAATTAATTTGTAGACTTGTAAATATTGGTGTGCTACATTTTCCAGTATAGGTATCTAGTCTATACTAAACACATACTCCAACTTCACCTCTCTTTTTTAAACTTTAGTTTCTCTTATCAACATTACAAACTCTTCTGCTTTAAGATATGCCTTTTTAAGTGTGCACAGTAACCAGTACAATATCCCATGAGAGAACAAATAATACTAATTTATTTTTTTAGCTTTACTCACATGACAGTGATGAGATTTCCAAAACCACTTGTTTTCCCCAAACACCTGTAACAGCGTGTATGCAACAACAGGACTCAGTGCTAAATAACGTGATGGCAAAAAAAAAAGTAATTAAATTAAAAGATGTCAGATGGTGTGAAACATTAATATTGTGGCATGTCAGCCCATTTCATCACATTAAAATAAGGTAAAAATACAGCTTGAAAACCAAGCCTATGCAGTATGAACACTTCAGTCCAATCAAAATCTTTGCACAAGCAGGATTTCACACTTATTTTTAGGTTAGTGAGGCAGACAAGAGTTTCCCACTGTTGCCAGTCAGACCTGTGTATATCAGGAGAGGAAAAGAGGATGGAGAAATATACACAATGCCAAACATAACAGGATCACGATTAAGCACTAGGTCACTCAGGTGATATGACAGTAAATGGGAAAAACATTTGAATTAAAGTTGATTAGGGAATATTGTGAAATCAGTTTCTTTAAGATGTGAGGTTTCCAGGCCATTTCAGATGAGCATATTCTAATGTTATATAAAACCCAGAAAGGAAATCAAAACAAAACAAAGTGAAAACAAAAACCCCTCAAGCTCACTGGATTGCATGACTTATAAATCACTTCAGGAGGCTTCAGTTTGAGAGCAGATATGAAAGTGCAGGTTGGTAACCACCGTCACAGCTGACTGAGCATTTTGTTTATTCTCTAACCAGATTCTGCTTCAGGACTCTGCACCACAACTAATTAACCATAATGCTTTATAATTGTATAAACAGAATATATAATAGATCTGTATGATACACAATTAATTCTGCCCTTAAGGAAAGCTTTTGTAAGTCAAACCAAGTGCTGTTTGAGAAGTGCCTCTTTATGTTCTCTCTCACAAGGCAGGGAGATATTTCCCTCTCAGTAGAGTTTGGGGAACATTCTAGAAAATAATGTTCGTTAAGGCTGGCCAGGTGTTTTCTTGCAGGACTGATTACTGGGAGCCCCATCTCTGAACCTGAGGTGGTTGCAGCTGCCTCTGCTCCTTCCTTTATGAAGCTCAAAGTGAGGAAAGGGGCTTCAGTCCAGAAATTTGTCTGGTTTTATTCACTTGCTGTTGTCATGCAGTAGTTATTTGTTTCATCTTGAGTTTTTTCAGCCTTGCTCTTCTGTAATTTTTTGTGTATTAAAACCCAGGTTCAACTCCATTATTGCTACTGGACCAGCAAGACCACAACAAAACAACAAAGACACACAAGTGTTCTGTTTCTGGATTGTAGCCCGTTAATAAGCACAGTACCGTGTGGTCAGAGGATTGACACCTTCCCATCTGGTGTTTGATCTCCTTGTCCTTCCTGTGAAAAAACAAAAAACAAAAACAAAACCCAAAACAAAAAAGGATACACACGAGTTCAGGAGACCTGGGGGATCAAATACCTGATTGCATTAAAAGAGGGCCTGTTTCCTCTTTTGGAAAGAAGAAGTGGCAGCATCTGCCTTTAAGAGCTGCTCGATCAAAGGTGTGGAAATGCCATCTCACCCTTATGCAGGGACCAAAGCTTTGTGTGTTCCAGGCTGTTCCTGGTAGAGAAGTCTTGAAACACCAGGCTTAGCAGAGCTGATTCAATCTGGTGAAAGACTCCATTAGACTGTTTTCAGAGAAAACCTGTTGTGGGAAGATGCTCATCAGAGCCAGCAGCTATCCAAGCCCCCCAAGATGGGAAAATTCCATCTACATAGTAATCTCCTGATGCTCTACTTAGAGATCCCTTTTCAAGTACCACTGTGCCTTGGGGTGTTGGTTCACAATTTGGGCATCTTAAACATACATGATAAAAGGTACTGTGAAATAATCTGAAAGAAAGGAACAAAAGAAGAAAGAAAGGGTGAGCAAAGAAGCCTCCTTTACCTAGCCACCTAGCTGGTCATGAGGCACAGGTTCACATTACAATCCTCTGGAATGATAATCACACCCTTCCTCAAGCCTGACACACCACTGGGAGGATTATCTTTGCATGGCAGCCTAGATCCTTCTCACTGATAAAGCTCCTGTATCTGAAAAGTATTTGGTAGAACTGTTGCCATATACACAAACAGAGGAGCCAACTCTCCTAACCTCAGAGGCTTGGTATGGGGAGTAGTCTGTATTAGCTTCTGTGGCCTCCAGATCAACACTACAGATGACCTATGTAACTTTCTGCTGCTGTAAACATACTGCTTCCCTGGGGAACTTTAAGGTGGTTTTATATTAATTTGTTTCCATACCTTTTGAGGTGACATTTTAAAGGTAACAATCGCTTTATTCTTCCATTTCTTTTCCACACACATCCACTTCAGAATTCAGAGCTGTCTTCCATCCCCTTGTGAGCCAAAAAGTCACAAATAATTTTTATCTCCTCTTCTTTACAAAATTAAGAGATAGTACTTCTACCCTTTCACGATCAACTGTATGTCTTACTCCCTTTCTGTATACTTCTTATGATGAGTTATCTTACATATCATTCTTTTTCCCATTACATTTTCTGTTTAACATTCCCTTGTGTGTAACAAAGGTCCACTCTCTGCTGGACAAGCCAAAACCATCACTCAGTACTAGAGAAGAAGGTCTTCCCCTTGAAACCCGTTTCATCCTGGGTTTATAATAATAACACTTACATCAAAGATTTTAGTTTCTTCGTGATTACACTGATTCCAGCTGTTTGTTTGAATGTAGTAATTCTATCTCCACCAGCAGTCATTACATTGTATCACAAGCATCAAGGAAATTATCTGTGCCTACACCTACCTGGCTGGCCAGTCCAAGTTTGCACATGACAAGCTTAGAAAGAATTCCTTCAAGTAATGGTGGGGTTTATGTCATTTAAGACTATGAAGAATCTGAAAAAATTATCCAAAAGACATATTTCACTGAAACTGCTCGGATTTCTCAAAGAAAGGACTCTCTTTATGGGCAAACCACACATATAGACAGATTTGTTAAATAACACTTGTCTTTACAAGGACCTGTAAATCTCGGATTACTCTTGAGAGTAATAAATGTTGCAATAATGTTGTTCTTGATTACAGGTGAGACTATAACAGCTCTGACTGGTAGTGATTCCATAATTATGTTTGATTACAGACATGTTCCTACTGTACCAATGCAAAGGGGTTATTTGTTCCCTTCTATCTGTCTCCTGGATTCCACTGGAGACCAAGAGGATGCTGTGCCAGCACACACAGCTCACTCAGCTGCCTTCCTCAGAGCTTTGTCACTAGAGCTCAGCATTTAATAGCAGGATATGTGATAGGTGGGCATGCAAAATTTTTTATGTATCTGTAATTAAAACTCTGTGTACCTACATTGGTGATAGCGACTTTCAAAGAGAATCCTGAATTTCAGCAACTCCAGAGGGTTCAGTCTTGCCAATAAAGTTTTACTTCACAGTGCAGGGGCTAAAGTTACTCATGCCTTTACTATATTACAATTACAGCAAGAACCAAAATGACAATGAGAAATAAAGAAAAATGATATCCATAACATTGTCCATGCTTTATACCGCTACAAAACTTAAAAAAGGAAAAGCTCCATTGAGTCAAGTAGTTCTCCCTCTGTCAATAAACAACAACAAAAAATCATGCCTTCCAATTTGTCCTCCAGTACTTTGTTTATGCAGTATTAAATGACTCATGGAATAAAGTTTCCACCTCTCCCTGTGGGAGATTATCCCAGCTGCTGAGACCTACTAGCAATTCCCTTTCCTTTTGCCTCTCTTTTAATGATGCCTCAGTTTTGAATTTGTTTTTAATTTGGGATGTGAAATCTACAAAGGAAATTCACATTCCCAAACCTGCTCTTAAATGAAATTAACGTCATGGCATGAACCCACAAACCCAAGGAAAGACACAGCTAAAGCCTAAATTCATCATATATTTCACTTAAATACTGTGTAACCTCAGTGGTTCACTTTTAAGCTAACTGCACGCTTCCTTGTTTTTACAGGTTTGTTCTTTATTGTTATGTAAATACACTTTTATTGTATGTAAATTAGCAGTAGGCAAACTGTTAAAGCCTGTTTTATAGCTGTCACACCAACAAGCCATATTTACAAGTAAATATTTGTTCTACAGGCAAATATATTACCTGCCTGGAAATAATAATTATTTCCAGCATTTAGCCTTAGTGCTGTGACTCTGCTCTGGCCCCATAGCCTGTTGTACAGAGAAGCTCTCAAAATAGCACAGCCTTATTAAAGTTACATTGCTTACAGAGTACCATGCCCTAACATTCTTTAAACAATATATTTTATTCTTATTCTTCTTACCAGATGACAAAATCTATTTAACAAGAGAATTTTCTCCTGCTTTGAAGATGTAGAAGCAGCATGTTTACTTCCCAGTAGTGGTTGTGGAATCCACTGTGTCATTCAGCAGTGTCTCATTTGGCTGGTGAAGGTACAGTGGTGACAAGCTCCAAGTAAAGTTCACTGCTGTTTGTTGTGCCTAGGGAAGAAAGACAGTGGAGAACAACAGGGCTTTATTTGTGAGAAAAAGTGAAGCAGGGTAAACAGACAGGTAAAAGAAATCCAGAGAAAGGACTCTTAGAAATGGAGGTTGCAGTTCCCAGGCCCTCAGATTTGCTTTTAAAATCAGTCTTGTCAAAATATACCTTATTTGCACCAGCACAAACCCAACAGCAAGGGCTCTGGTGTGGTAGGGGCATTCAGGTTTAATGCAGTTCAAAAAGACCAACAAAAAAACACCATAGACCAAATAAAAAAATCTTAATGGAAAGATGTCAGGGTCTCTACTATCAGACAGTTAAAACTGTTTTAATGGATCATAATGATATCCATATGATATCATTTTTTAAAAATGCTCATTTTTTAAAAATTGACATATGAAATAAAGTACCACACAGCACATTTGTGCTTTCCTAGTATCCTCATCAAGGGAACTGCTCACATGAAATGGTACCTTTCCTTTCATGTATTATATTTGGTATGATTAGTAATAAATATTATATTTATAAAATATTATATTTAGTATATATATAGGTATTATATTTAACATATATATATTATATATATAAAAATACATTATATAAAATAATAATATAATATTAATAATAATATAATATTTGATAATAATATAATATTTAATCTATAAAAGGATTATATTTAATATATATATAAAAGTATGAATAGTAATAAATACAACAACATAGTCAAACTGCTATTGGTGTTTGCTTGTTGTTTCTATCCTTTCCACTCAAGGTACTCTTGCTGTACATCCTGAATACAGAGTAGCCAAGCTACTCTGAAAACACATTTTGTTTCCCCACAGATGGTTCTATAACATAGCATGAGGGTATTTTACAAATTACGTTCATTATGTCCTTATACTGACTGCCTAGAAATGAAATAAAGGGGCCACAAACACGCTAAAACCCTCAGTGGGAAGGCTTAAGCTTGGTCCCAGCTGTGCCAAACAGATTTTTTTTTCCGAGATGATGAAAGGAGATGGGAAAAGGGGATGGAGATGGTGACTGAGTCAGGAGACCACACTCAGAACAGTAACATAGAGCAGAGTTGCTGGCTGGAGAAAACTCAGCTTCTCGTGGGGCACAGTCTGATACGGGTGATTTTTTAGCTAAAAGGAAGTGCTGAATGGAATTACCTGCACCAGTGGATGGAAAGGAAAACTTCAGACTGAATGAGGACACTGGAAAGAACAAGCATTGGCAATTTTAACTGTGAGTTGAATGTCTGCCTTCATGTTAAGCCAAATGCCCAAGGAATACATAATTCAAAAGTCCCAAGTGGTTGGCCTATTTTCCTGAAGAAGAGAAGAGGACATAGCATCAGGTCTGATTCCCTAACTAGATAAGATCTTGATATACCAAGAGTAATGGTTAATGGGGAGGTTCTGGTTTAAGTGAGTTATTCAGTAGCACAAAAAAGCCTCTGGCAGATAGGAAAAAATTTTAAAAGGAAGTTATTCAAAATTATATTTCATTTTCTAAAGGGAAAATCTTACTTTTCTTATTCTGTAATTTCCAGGCTTGTTCATTGTGCAGTCCTTCCTCACAGCAACAATCCCGTGCTACAGTAACAAGTAGCACTGGGCTAAAAAGACACTACTGTAACACCTTTCTGCTGAAATTTGATGCTAAAATTAATTCTGAAATTTTCCAGTTTGTGAACTGGAAAACTCATAAACACAAGCTTGACCCAGTATAAATACTGTTCAGCTCCATAGGTCTAACTTGTCTTTAGTTAATAGCTTTTCCAGGAAAACACAGACACAAGGAAACACTCGAGCACAAGTTTGGCCCCAATTGGGATGATAAGTCCTCAGGAGTGGGTTTCCTTTTGTTGTTGGAAAATAACTTAAGCATGTAGAAATTTGAAAGTCATCATGAACTGGAAGTGCTGTGACAGTGAATGGGAAGACAGAAGTTCTATACTTACCTTTAGCTGTCCCATTTTGCCTCCTGATGCCCTCCTACCCTATTCCCAAATACCTCTTTTTTTTTTTTTTTTTTTTTTCTTGTCCCATTTTTTGCTTCTTCTCATTTCACCCAGACTTCTCAACTCTTAATATCTTCCCTACTGAGTGTCAATAAAACCAGCAGTGAGGATAATAACTTTCTAGCAGCAGCCCTGGGAGTTCAGGGACACAACTGCAAGGGAAGTCCCAAGAAGCTTGTGGACAGAGAGTGCTCAGCTGATCTGAGGAGACTATATCCATGCCATCGAACATCTGGGAGCTGTGAGAAGATGGAGCATGGTGTCCAAGCTGTCAAAAAGCCTTATAGCAAAAATTATCCCACGTATTTTTTTCCCGATGACCGACTTGTTCCAGCTAGAACTTTTTTTAAAGACAGAAAAGACCAAAACCTCAGCCACCATCTCCACACCTTGAGACAGACACTTTCTAGGAATATTTGCAAGTCCCGCCTCAGTAGAGCTACTCAGCAGCTGAAAGCAGAATTTCACTGCCCCAGCTATGTGTGGCACTCCTGTTCTTGCCTAGGTATGCTGCAAATACACTGTGGACAACTTATTTAGACAGTTTGTCATTTGAGAGCTGCACCTTGGGTTTTTTTTATTTGTTCTAGTCTTTGGCCACAGCTAATGCTTTCTGGTGATCTCTCCCAGAATATTACTGGGATGCAAGTACTTCAACTTGTTATTTTTCTCTTTCCAAATGTATATATCCCCAGTTATACACTCACTACAAATAAGTGAAATACAGGGGATGGCTCTGAAGATACATGAAGATAAATGCACTCCTCCTCATTACTATTTTGTGTGAGGTGCTGTGTGAAAACAGTCATAAAGTACTCATTTCTAAGTAGAATGGGCAAGGAACAGTAAAGTAAATATAGATAGATGGGCAGAAGAGAGAAATAAAAAATGATTAAAAAGCACATTTATACACTGGGAGAAGAGTATTGATGGCCGTAGGCCCAGGTAAATGCCTAGGGACAAAAGTTATGTCCAGATTTTAAGAATTTTTCCCCTCTAAAACCTCCAAGTAGGACCAAACTTGAATTAGGATTGCACCATTGTGCCTAGTGACTGCTTAAACCTTCTCCATTTCCATGGCTTATGGCACTCAAGTAACCTGGTTTTTTGCCCTCCAGAGGTAAACCCATTAGTAACCGGTAATAGGAGATATGTGTAGCTTTGCTCTACACCTGCCTGTCATTGCCCCACTCCCTGAGTTCATTCCCTTGCTCCCACACTCTTGCTGTGATGTATAATTTGCATTACTCTCAGGGTGACTCTCCCAGAAGCTGTGCTAAGAACACTCCTGTCTCCCAAAAGGATTTCATTTTGAGAAATACCCATTACCTCCAGTGCAAACTCCTTAAAGCACATACTGTCTGACAAGGTAGCTTCTTAAAATGGAAATGAGAAGCAAGCAACACCTCTTAGGTGGCTTTTGAAAAGTTGTCTCAAGGTATTTAAGACAAACTTTTTTTTTAAAGTTACGAAGATTTTGACAGCAGCTCAGTTTTTGCTTCATTTTCTCTGTTACACTTTCTCCTGTACACAACAGAGCAATGGTATTCCCTGAGGGAAGAACTCTGAAACCTAGACCAAAAACATAATGAAAAATTCAGCACTTGGTGAACCATTTGAAAATAAGGAAGAACACTTTCTTCATCTCTTCTGAAACAAGTTTCCCGGGCACGTGGCATGGTGTTGTCATGTATGTTAATTTTAGATAAAGAAGGGATGAAGATGGAAATAAATTTTGGGGAGTGATGCAGCTTGACTGGAAGAGGCCCAAGTGTACCTTTCCCTCTCTTGCTTGCATTGAAGGCTATGTAGGTGATGTCTTGGTTCAGTTTGGGCTGTAAGGTTTTGGCATGGCCCTCAGTTCATTTGGAAAGGAAGACTTGCTACCCATATTTTACACTGCTGTGTCCTGTGGGGATTCTTTTTGTATTGGGGCTTTGTATTGGATTTTTTTGTGTGTCACATGTTTGCCATGTCTCGATGCTTCTATTCTTTCTCTTCAACTATCTCACTTGTTTCAATGGGGAAGAGTATGATGCTATTACTTGCAGGAATTTTAGAATAGTGTCTGAACACCTACATTCAGGAGTTAAAGTGTTTACCTTAGTTTATTGTAAACCTTGAGCACAGGCAATATGTCTCAACGCATCAGCCCTTGCCTTCAGTGAAGATGCATGTTCTCTCTCAGCTAATACCAAATGAATTTTTTTTATGAGATGTTACTGTATCAGCAATATTATCTGACAGAGCTACAAATAGAGGAAAATGTGGGTACTGTTTAAAGCACTACAGACACCAGTGTGGGCAGACTACTTGTACAGGTGAGTGCTTTACATCCACTTTGACCCTGGTGCAGTGAAGCATAAGAAACAAACCAGATAGTCTTCATTAGTACAGTGCAAAATCCTTGGGTCTCTACACCACAGTTGCACAAATTTTGCTTATGCTAGCAGGAAAAAGAAAAAAAAAAAAAAAAAAAAGACCGGCCTAATGGAAAAACCTGGTTGCTGATTTTTCTTAAAATTAATTTACTTGATGGACTTTGTTGACTGAGCACCTGTCCACAAGGGTATGTGGTGTATTATTCTAACCCTTGCTGTAACATAACCGTGGTGACTGCACCACGTGGTGCTAGTGCAAACAAGGTCTCATTAACAGCCCATGAATAGATGCATTTTCCTAAAACAGTTTCTCATTGGGACTATCAACTGGTGCCTGGGCTACCAGGGGTAAGGATAGTATTAACAGCTTCAGAACTACAGAGTAAATGCAATAACCTGAAGTGTGATATAAGACCATTAGGAATGTACATCATTTAATTGAAAAAAGGGATATAGTTAATTCTGTGATACTTTTGCCTAATCAGTGACTGACTCAAAACCATTATCTTAGATAGTAAAACATACCTTGTTGGTAAACACCAACCATCCTATCTATACCATGTCCTTGTAGTTCTTTAAGAAGCCTGCACATTGTATCTGAGGCCACCACATTGAGCTGACCTCCTGCACCAAGCAAGGCTCACTGCAGTTTTCCTTCAGCTCCATTAGCATCTCACTCTCATCAGATCCAACATAAACACGATTCTCTTGAGGGACTCAGCTCAACTTATCTTTATGATCTTATAGCCATCTATTTTCTTAGCTATAAGCTACTCATCTCAATCTTTATTTTCTTCCTGTCCCCTTGTTATCAGTTCATCGAGTGGGAGCTTTCTCCTGTAAGAAAAGCACTTTTCTTAGTATCACTGTTAAACACCTTTTGTTCGACCTTTTCTGAAAGGGTTTTATGCATGTCCATTTAGAAAAATATTTCCTATGCACTTTTATGAAATGACAAAACAACATTTAATTAGAATTTGAAAAACATCCTAAAACTTTTCAAACAAAATCACCACACAGGCTTTACAGTCACTCATGATGGATGTAAGCAAACTTTATCGCAGGTAATTTTGGCTTTTTCCACAGCTCCCCTTGCACGGGAGTGGAGGGAGCGGCTCAGACGAAGCCTCTGAAGCCTTCTGGGATCAGGGGGAGTGCGTGGTACCCGCACACACCTCGGTACCTTCCTCAACAGGCCCCGGGGGTGGTCTCCTCCCTTTCCCACCACTGCCAGGACAGCTCAGCACTCCCCGTTTCCCATCCCGGCAGCTCCGGGCTCCTACCGCATTGTCTCCGGGGAGCCTCCCCACCTTTCCCCCCACCATGCCCGGCAGGCAGCCCGCCGAGGAAGCCATCTTTACCGGCCTCTTGAACACCCCCTCGCCGGCCGGACCGGCAGCTTTGCGGGGGAAAATCGGCCGCTGCCCGGAGGCAAAAAAAAACCTCGAGGAGGGCAAAGGCCCCGAGCCAGCCGGGCGGCATCCGACGGCTTCGAACGCCAACAGCCGCGCTTCGGGACGGCTCCAGCCCATCGCCTCCGCGGGCCCGCCGCACACCGACAGCACCCCGGACACGTGCCGGGTGAGGCAGCCATGCCCGCCTCCGCCTCCCCGGCTGTCCCGTCCCGTCCCGTCCCGTCCCGTCCCGTCCCGTCCCGCACCCGAACCCGCCGGACCCTCCGCCGCTCCCCTCCCTTCCCCGCCCCTCCCGCCGCTGCCACATCCCACTTCCCTCAGCCCGCCCCCCGGGCCCGCCCCGCCGCGCTGCCCCGCCCCTGCCGCGCGGTGCCGCCCGCTCATTGGTTGAGAGCCGTGAGCGACGGCGCCTCTGACCAATAAAGCCCGAGCCGCCGCGCTGGCGGCGCCCAATGGCAGCCCGTAGCTGCCGCCCCTACCCCTCGCGGCCGGGCGTCGGGGCTGCGCGTTGCCATTCGGAGGCAGGGCGGCACGGGGAGCGGATGGTGCTGGCTGAGGCTCCTGGGCGCTGGCGGGGGCAGGAGCTGCCCGCGATCACCTCCCCGACCCCCTACGGCTGCCTGCGCCCTCGTCGCGCCCCGCCGCCGACCCCTCTGAGACGGCAGCGCTGTACGATGTGAGCGGCCGCGGGGCTCGGCAGCGCTCCCGGTGCCCACGACGCTGGGGCGGGCGGCGATGGCCAGAGTCTGGCGTGGGAGCAGCCGCCGTCGCCGATAGGAAGCGCCGGGGCTGCTGGGCAGGCAGCGAGAAGACTCCCTCGGGCCGTGAAGCGCTTGTCCCGCCCCGCCCCCTCCCTCCTTCCTTCCCTCCCCCCCTCACCTCCCCCTCCTTCTCCCGCGGCCGGTGCATGCGGGGCGCCGGGGGGGCCGAGCTCGGGTGCCCTGCAGCCGCCAGCCTGAGTGACCCGCCGGGTCCTGCGCATCCCTGCCATGTCGTCCTCGTCCAGCTCCTCGCAGACCCCCCCGTCCCACCACCAGTCCGCGCCGCAGAGGATGAGGCGCGGCGCCGCCGGGTCCCCCACTGCCGCCGGCGGCACGGCTGGGGGCTCCGGTAACGGGGCTGGGGGAGGCGCGGCGGGGACCAGCCGGCTGCTACAGCCCATAAGAGCGACCGTCCCGTACCAGCTTCTGCGGGGTAACCAGCACAGCCCGACCCGGTCCCCCTCCTCCTCGGTGGGCAGCAATACCGGGCCGGGGGGCGGCGGTGGGGGTCGCGGAGGAGGCAGCCCGCCGCCGCCCAGCGCGACACCGCCGCTGGCGGCGGGAGGCGGTGCGGCGGAGCCGGGCAGGGTGAAGGGCAGGCAGCGGCGCTCGCCGGAGAGCGGCGGCAGCAGCAGGAGGAGCAGCTCACCTGAGAGACGGAGCCCCAGCTCCCCGGTGTACAGAGGTAAAGCACCGGGACAAAGCCGAACTCCCGCTTCCCTGCCCCCCCCCTCCCCCCCCCCCCGCCGGGGGTGCGGGATGGGCCGGGGCCGCCTGCTTCCCGGTACCCCCAGCTCCCTGCTATGGTGGGTACGCCCTGCCCTCTCCCCGGGCCAAGGGTGGGAGGTCGGGGCACTGCCGAGCCGGCATGAGCAGCCCCACTGTAATCTTACAGAGTGGGGGGAGAAGGGGGTGAGCCCCAAAACACCCTCCCCCGGCGGGGCAGGTGCCGTGCCCGGGCTTGCGCTGCCAGGCGCTACCTCGTCCCTCCGTCTTACCCCTGGGAGGGGGTGTCGGGCCCTTAAATGTCATCCTCGTTTTCCTTGGAGGACGAGGTGGAGATCCGGCTTGGGAAAAACACCCCAGCCTCGGGAGGATGTGTCTCCCCGGTGGAGCAGAGCGGGGACCAGCACCGCCGACCCCGGGGGCTGCCGGCTGCTCCCCCAGCCCCATCCCGGCCCCTCTGCGGAGGGGGGAGCAGGCAGGGACTCGGGCAGCAGCCCTCCTCCTCTCTCCTTCCTGCCTTGCATGGGCTCTGGGTGTGGAGGTGTGCGATAGAGGGACGAGTCTAAACTTAATCCGCTTCCCTGTCCACAGGTGTAATAATTCGGTACGGATTGCTAATGGGTTAGATGAGTATCTGGGGTGTCACAACCCAGTCCTTAAACGTGTGTGAAAACCAAGCCTGAAACGCTCCTCCATTCTGCAGAACTTGGCTTCTTAAAGATTTGCGTTTTTCTAGTATCTGAGGTTGAAATATGTAATGTTTTCAAGCATGGACTCCAAAACATCCATATTGAGGTGCTTAAAAGCAAGTAACACGGTCTGCCTCCGGGTGATACCTACTACTGAATCATTGAGAGTGTAAAAAAAAACCCCAAACCCAACAACCTAGTGTAGCCAAATTAGGCCTGTAAAGTTTAAAATGTAAAAATTGATTCCCAGCAAGTCCAACTTCACCTGCGTCAGGTTGTTAAATTATTGAATGTGTTAGAATGGCAGTGGCCATCTTACCTCCCCCCTCTCTTCCCCCCATCACTTTAGCAGCTGAATGAATCAGACTAAATGCTATTTTTTTTTGTTATCCGGCTGTAGCTATCGGGTATCACACATCATCTCTTTCTGGAACGTTTTGTGTGGTTCAATACCCCTTCCTTAAGTCTTACTGTGCTTCATTTCTGTGGCAAATTGTGGTCTGTGTTGCTTGCCAGCGTGTTTGTAGCAGTGGAATCTGTTACCTTCTCTCCATTCCCTCTTTTCAGTTTTCATGTGTAGTAAAACCTTACAATCTGTAGTATTTGTAACTCGGGCAGATCTCTGTCATCATGAGCCACGGGCAGCATTCTGCAAGTGAGGAAAATGTCACTGCTAGTTACACATATAGTTAATTTACCCTATCCAGTGTGCTTATGCAGATGACCAAATTGATTGTGTTATTATAAGTGGAACAGAGATGCTTAATAACTTGTTTCTCAGAAAGGTTATGCAGTTATGCAGAAGTTTTTGCGTGCTTGGAAATGGAACTGGGCTTCAGTGGTTTTTGCTTCATTCAAGCTTTATTTACAATTTACAAGATCCCTTTTTCCCACTGTATGAAATTTTTTTTCCTGTTTCTTTAACCTTTGGAAAATACTAATGGGAAACTAAGCAAAACAAATAGATTGGTGCATACGGATAGTGATGGTGCTGCTGCTGAATGCTGTAAATTATTTAATTATGGGAACCCAGAGAAAAACATTGTAGTGGTGCAGTATACAAAGGTCTATGCTTAAAGTGTACTGAGGAGGGAGGAATGTGGGCAGTTACCTGCAAGCAAGGAAAAATACTGCAAAGCTGTGAAGTATTTCATTATTACTTATGAATTTTTTGTTGGAGGGGAAATTTTAATTTTAGAAAGTGGTTTCAGTCGTCTTCATCTGTGGGCTATTTTAGCATTAATAAATCAGCCTGTAAATTGGTACTGAATGACTTTCCATCATTAAACTTGTTTGAGCTTGCCTCACAGTGAACCGTGCTAGCAGCATACATGGCTGGATTTGGTTTGATGAGAGCAATGTATAAAAGCATAAACGCTCCATCAAGAAACGCACCCTGTAATCTGTATGCGCTGCAAGGAATTTGTTCCCCATCCTCCAGGTCAAGCCAGCTGCTGCTGCAGAAGCTGACATCCTCTAGCAAATCCTGAATGAATGAATGAATGAAAACAACGTGATCGCCCTAATAATGACCACAATTGCACATGTCAACAGCTTTATTTTACTGAAATACAGGCACCATTTTCTAGCAGGCAAGGGCAATAAGATAACCTGTTTTCTTCAGTCTTGCAATGGGAAAAAAAGGTTACCAACCCAACAGCCCAAACCCCTCCCCCCCAATATACAGCTGTTTTTACACAATTGGGAATGTAGTTGCATGCCATGGGGTAGGATTTTGTCTTTGTTTCCATGCTTGGTCTCAGCATTTTAGTACATGATGTATGGATACTAAAACCAATATTTGTAGTCTGTATGGTGATGATACTATAAAGAAAATTGACTGCTGAACTGGAGCACTGCTGCAGCAGTAATGGAGGACTTGGAAAAAAAATAATGTTCTGTTTTCAAACACAGAGCATCTTGCTGCAGCTTGTTAAACGGTGTGCTACTCCAGCTATTTATAGTTGTTATCAGTATGCAGGTCTTGGGCAAGTGACTTGATTAAGTTTTTTTGTTAGTTTTTCTAAATGATTTCCCACTGCTGTAAAATGTGAGCTTAGGCTCTAGGTATAATCCTGTTGTTTTTCTCACCAGTGCAGGAGATCTGTTTGCTTTTGGCTCTGCAGTCTGACTTGGATTGTTTCACGAATATGCTCATGCTGGAGGCTGCTTATGGTTCTTATGGATAGATGTTTTTTTCTTCTTGAGACACCTGCCCCTTCCTCACCTCCTTTCAGCATTTTCCAGTATAGATTCCTTGAATTGGCTATCCTACTAAGCTGTTTTGTTGTGGATATTCTAGTGATTTGTCAGGGGTTCTTTTTATAAAGGAGATTTTTTCTGGAGTGAAAACACTCCAGGTTTTTCAGCCTCTACAGGTCAGAGCAACTACCACTGCAGGCATTGACATCACTACTACACGAATGAAAGCAGCATGCTCTGTTTCTTCTCCCATCATCATCCTTTCTCTCCTTTCTTTCTGCTTTGCCATAAATGTTATTGTTCTGCAGCAAAACCCTGCGTGTTTAGAACCGAAACTTTTAAGAATTTGATGATACTTTCTTTAAGCAAATTTGGGCATTTGTAGTTGTTTGGAAATCATCCGTGTCGGTATTTACATTTGGTTAGTATTGATAATGAATGAAAAATCATTAGTGGGTTTTACTGACTTCAAAGTGATAGAAAAGGAAAAAAGAGGGAAAGGAACTTTGTAGTAGGACAAATCTGCAGCTTTTGTCTGCCCAATTTTAAAATGTGTTTATGCCTTAGTAGTAGATAGATTTTTATAGCCTGTGTTCATGTTTTGGGGGGCTGGCAACATAAGTGTCTGGTTGACTGTAAGAACACATGGTTTTCTTAGAGGGAATGTATGTGATGCATCTCTAATGCATAAATGCTGCACCATAAGAATGGGAAGCTATGTGGTTTATGACAAAGGACATTCCAATAATAAAACCCCTTGAACAGGTCAAATAAACATATTGCTTGCTTGTGAACCCTTTGTTTTACAGAGAAGACACAAGTTGTTGGTTTTTTTTTTTTCCTCTTATCTTACCTGGATAAAATCAGTAGTTTCTGTTACTGTGTCAAGTAGCTGTGTAAACAGAAGAGTGGTTTTCCTGTTTAGTTTTTTTCACATGGTATGTGATGTTTTGTATACAAGGAGAGTATAAATGACTTCTGTATGACTCAAGCTCAATGTTGCTTTCATCAAATGCCTCTGTCTTTAGTATTGACTCCAACAGTACTGTAATATGGTTTATATTGCAAACTTATTTGCATATTGAATTTTAGAGGCCAACTGTTAGTTTTAAGGTCATCTTAAAAATACGTAATCATTTTGACCGCTAAAGGTTCCCAACATCTTTTACTTCCCAGAATAACATCTGAAGTGCTTCCAACATTACTAAGAGAAGGGAATTAAAAAGGATTCAATATAACTGCATTACCCAGTTTTGTGTAATAAGTATGTGTGTCTGTTGTTATGCTTGTAGATAAAACGATCATGAAGTAATAGAGACAATATTGCTGATCTCTAGTAATGTAAGGGATATCGCTATTTAAAATCAATATTCAGACTTCAAAAGGCAGAACTATTTTAAAGTCCTGGCTTCAAGCCGTCCAATATTTTGGCATCTTAAGCACTTATACCAGAGATCAAGAAGATCTTTCCTTTATTTTTAACAAATGTAGGTAAGGAAGTAATTTTTGTGGCGCTTCCTATTTCCTGATGCCTGAATAATAGCAGTATTCCCATAATTGTATGTCCAAAACAGTTTTGCTCCAGCTTTGTCCCTCTTTCTTCCCAAAATAGCTTTCATTGGAATATGATATGGTGAAATAAAAGACACCAGCTAAATTTGAACCAGTTGTCCTGAACTTGAAGGCTTTTTAGTTAAGTGTTTTAACATCACTTTCAATGAGATTAATATATCAGACGTCTTAAATATACATCATAAGATAATTGAGCTTCTTTCAGGTGGTAAAACAACTGCACGAAAATAGGAAGTTTCTCCATTGAACTTGAATGGTACTGTAGCAAGACATGAGCTTTCAAGAAAGTACCCCTTTTCTCCATAGGAAAAAAAAAACACCAAAACCCACAACTTTTATATATATATACCTATATGTATGTACACTTTAAGGCTTTACCTGACCTTTCATTTCTTATTCTTTGTATTGAGCTTTGATATTTTGCTAGAATTCACAATGGAAAACTAGTTATTTTTAAAATTGGTTTTATGCCCATCACCACCACTCATCACCATGAAAAAAGAACCAAAACAAAAAACCCCACAACTGATGTAGTGATTCCAAAATAGCAGTTCAACCTGGACTTGAAAGCAATAGCTGCAACAATGCAACACCTATTAAAATAAAGCATGTGGCCCTCAAAGCTTCAGTTTAGGTGAATATTTGAAATATTTTTTCTTATGGGATTTCATCACTGGGATAGTTATCTTAATCTGAAGGTGCTAATAGTTTCTGGTTTTCTTCCACAGTGAAAAATGAAACTTCCTAAATCAGTTGGGAAGATGTTCAGTAGAGAAAGATTTTGCTAACATTTGACACAATGGTTGGTTCTCCATGCATATGATCAAGAAATATTGTTAATATAGTAGGATTTAAGCATCAACTAGCATTTTTTGAATAATGCCTTTTATTGGTGAAAAAAAAAAACTCCAGTAAAGACATAACTGGAAAATTTTGCTCAAGACTTGAGGTGGCTGCGTTAATGATCATCATCTTGCTTTAATCCTAATATTTAAATGCATTGAGCTCTTAGAGCTCACAGAGCTCTTAGTGCTGACTTGAATATAAACGGAGTGCCTAAACAAGGACTTAAGGCGTTTTCAGGCAAGTAAAACAATATTTACATGTCATCATTAGAAGAGATACATCCACAGCAGCTTTTCAGCCTGAGATTATCTCCTTTTGCTTTGTGTCATGGTTTTTAAGGTGTCAGCAATTGCAAAATAAAGAGAATCAGAGATCAGAGTGATGGAAAATGGGTGTTTGTAATTTAAAATCTAATTATTGCATTTTGGCTGTATATCTACTTCATCCCCAAAATCAGATTGTTCTTCAGTTATGCTTTAGATTTTCCCCTCCTGATCTGATATCTGAAGTTCACCACCATGATTTTGTATTATGACTTATCAGAAGTTAACTCCTAAATCTTGAATATAGTGGATGGGTACTGAAAGGTGTCATAATTTCAGTCTTTTGCAGTATGGGTACCACATAAGAATATGATCATACAGTGTGTAGTATCAGTCCTGTTGAATGCTGAGTCAGACTCTTACACTTTGTTTTTCCACAGATAAGATCTCATCCATGGAAATACTCACCCATGGCTGAAACCAAAATCCATTCTCTCTTAGGAACCCTTTCCTGCTCTCCCAGCTGTGTCAATGTGGACTTAAGACCAGAGTTGTTCCCTCCTGGTCCTCTTGGACTATCTGGTGATAACTTTTCTTGGAGTGTATCTTTTGCTACCAGTAAGACAGAAGAAGGCACGTAGCTACTTGAAGCTTCTCTTTGGGAATGAAACCAAGCCAGGCCAAGTGGGGCTGTGCTGGGTGATGCCCTCAGCCTGCTGTCTCTGCCCTGGGCTTGTTCATTTATCTTGCACCTTCCTTGCCCCTTTTGTATCTGCACCACTTATTAGCTGCTGCTGTATCCTGGAAAACTATTGCCTATCATTCTGTCAAGAATTGGGGGATCAGCTTTCTCTGATGGGATGGGGAACCAGGTATGGGTGGCCACACTCAAATGGTAGCTCTTTTCTGTGCAATTTCTACGTAAGGATTAACCTAAGCAGTTGGTACTGGGTGAATGGACTAAGGGTTTGATGGAAAACTTTCATAATAGTAGATCTCTTCGTTAGCTTTCCATATTTGCTGCTGCTTTGAAGATAATACATTCTTCCTGGTAGGTCATAAAATGTTGAGAGCTTGGGTTTTGAAACCTTAATGCAAGAACTGTATTGGCTAGAGCTTCTTATTTAGTGTTTTATGTGCCTAACAATAAACAATGACACGGATGTTGGTGTTTATAAGAATTTAACTGCTGCTAGTATTAAATTGAGTAGCTATTTGCAGTAGATATTATTGTCTGAATCAAATACAAATGAGTGATTAACAACACTGGTTCCTATATGCTACTTGTTTTGCACAACCTGAAACTACTTCTACCCAAACTACACATTTTACTTCCTCTTTAGGAAGAATTTGTCTTCTATTTCTTTTAAAAGGTTGGTGATTAAGAATAGTATGGTAGCACTTCTCTCATGTTTTTTGAATAATCTGAAATGCACTGTAGAATATTTTTTTCTCAGTCTGCCTTGAGAGAGTTTATACTGGAATAGTAATTTAAGTGTTCCATTCCTTGAACAGTATGAGTCACCTGTTTGAATAAGGTTAGCTTCATTCTCCTTACCTACACTCTAACCAACAGACATTAAGCAAGGAGATTAGTTGTAAACACACTTCTGAATTTCAGGATTTAACACTGTTTGGCTTGACTGGTTATTGCAAGATCACTGGCATTTATTCTGTCTTTTGGAATTTTTTTTTTTTAACAGTAATCACTTGGTTGTGAACAGATGAAATGTATGGCATAATAGGTATTGTTGTATCATGTACCTTTTAATCTCTGGTGTTTTGGTGTACAGTGCCTGTTCTGGATTTATGCTAGAAATACTTCAAAAATTGGCCAGCTGGATTACCTCTGTATCTGCATTTTTTAAAAAGGCTTCATGGTTGTAAAATATGCATTTTAATATAGGTGTTTAGGCTGTACTACAAAAAAAAAAAAAAAAAAAATAGAAATCAAAACTCTGATAGTTTGTTGACATATGTCACCATTTGGAAATCGACCTGTGATTTCAAAATAACATGTTCTTACCTGAAAAGAAATTCTGGTTGTTCAATACTTCATCTAGTTAATTCTGCTAATCCTAGTCTGCAGAAATTAGCTCATAAATACCAAATCTACTTCTTCAAAGTAGGACATTATCAGGTAGCATATATTTGGGAGCAGATTACCTAGGTTCAGCTATAAATGTATAAGCTTTTGAACATGTTGTGATTTCCAAGGGAAATTTCCAAGATTTTCATGAGGTGAAGCATTGTACCCATGCTGGATCTGAAAGGTTGCTGGATAGACCCTGAAGGTTTAGCACCCTGTTCCCAGAACTCGGGGCTCTGCCACATGGCACGGAGGAGCTAGTGAACACCTCTACAAGACCTGTGAGGCTCTGTAGGTATTTCCTGTGGTCTCATTACCTCTCCTACAGGTCACAGCAGAGCTCATCAGGCCAGTAGGACAAGAAGGTGCTGCTGATTATAGCAGATGTCAATGTGGTGTGGTCTGGGCTCTGGAAGGCTTTGCTTAGTGCAGTTCTCACACAGAGTCTGCTCAAGTTCAGCTCCGTGTGTCAGCTAATCAGTCTTTAACTTGAGTCTGGAGCAGTGGAAAGAACATTGTAAAACCCAAGTGGCTTTGTGCTGTTGACTCTGTGCAGTTAGTTGTTACACCTCTGTATCCAGTATGTCATATATAATTAAAAGTCTTTCTGTTATACAGGATATCTTAACTTTCGGTTGTTCAAAGTAATGGAGAGTTGACTTGCTCACTAAAAATTAAATCTGGATTTATGCTGAGTGTCACGGAACAGACTTTGAACAGTGTGACTAAAAATACCAGCTAACTGCTGAAGAATGCAGAATAAGACTTAGGTTTACACTGTAGTTGGGAAGTTGCCAGGTTAAAGGCAATATATAATACACTCCTTGTCTTCACAGAAGTATATTTCAGTTAAGGTCTTCAGATTTTCATTCTTCACTGATAGCTGTGTTTGCTTAATTATGGCCATTGATAGTGCAATACCCTTGCATATCCTTTCATACTCTGATTTCTCTGGTGTTTTACCCTCAGTGGCTTATTTGTACCTGTATCATCTTTGCAGTGCTTTCTTCCCCACCAAAGAGACCATAATAGATATATATATATGAAACGCTCTTTTCAAGGGGAAAAAGTCCTGATCTGGTTGAGAAAAATTTATCACAAGCAAAAATGTAATTAACTAATGCATGCTCAAAATTAATGTGTATTTGAGAAACATTCATACAAGGAAGTGACTTAAGAAGGTATCCACAATGAAGATCCAAGTAACTGTTGAGCATTACTGTTGACATGCAGTCAAACCAAGCTGTGTATTGAATTGTACAATCCATGCATTGCTTAAAATACTAATTTTTTATACAAAGTTTTCCCGTCTATCTTAATTTCTTCCCAAAAAGAAACTAACCTATTTAAGATTATCATGATTTTATTGATTGGCTCAGGTAACCTTTCATACAACGTTGGAGGATACAGGGAGATCCTTTGATTGCAAAAGTTACGGTAGAAACTTAGTTTGGCCACCTTGATGATAGAAATTACTAAATCTGACAACTCAGAATCTGAGAGAAGCAGAAGAAATGGGTGTGGTGGACTGTATAGACAATGAATAGTAGATGTCTTTTACAGCTAGGCCTTTTACAATAGTAGAAATTTTGATGCATATACAGCAAAATGCTATAGCAAATATAGCTATTTATTGTTATGTAGCAAAAAATGTCACATAGTGTTACATTCTAAAATTGATAAATCTGGATTAAGTTTTCAGATTTCGTAAGGAAATAGTTTAAAAATTTGACCAAAGTTGGTTTGTCTTGAATATGGAAAGAATCTGTTTTAATGAAAAATGTTAACACTATTCAAACATTTCAAGTGTGAGAAAAACTGAAGGATGTCATCTGATTGCATGGACACTTGTTTAAAATAGGCCATTAGGAATAAGCAGAGAGCCTGCATGGGAGAACAGGAAGAACTGAGGGAAGAATATCACATTCTCAATCAAGAAGTCAATCTTAGCTGAGAACTGTTACAACACAAACAGCCTTGGACTTAGCATGTTTTAAGGCCAACAATAGAAACGTACAAATAGAGAAATAAGGAAAAAGTAGTTGCAGCTGTTTGGTACCAAGAAAAGAAGAGAAGAATAATAATCTGAGATTGATTTGCTGGAATGTCTGGTTTCAAAGTCACCTTCCAAGGAATAGTGCTCATCAGGACAAAGTGTAAGTAATCAACTTTTGATAAGGACAGGGATTTTTAATCCAGAAAAATTAAAAAAAAAAAAATTAGGGGAGAGTGTAATTTGGAATTAGGAATTACCAAGACTATGATATATACAGGCTGCAGATTTTAATGAAGTAAATACAGTTATCTCCAGTGCAGTATTCTAGAAGTTCACACTAACTTTCTAAGGCAATCTGCTGAACAGGAGGTGAAACCATTTGAGAATAGGTACTTATGTATAGCAAACATGATGATAATGTTTTTAAAAGCTTGGAGTCCTGTTCTAAAATGGAGAGAGCTGTTGTTCTGACAGCTAAAGTTGAAACCTAAGAAAAAATGCTAAGGGATGTTGGAAAGCAGCAAGAAATTATAAGATGCAAAATAAGCATTCCAAATTGTGTCATGCTAACCTGGTGGTTTTGATAAGAGAACTGATTTTCCAGACGGGAAATAGATCTTATCTGCTTAGGCAAATTTTAAAACTAGGTGATTAAACTGTTGATGAATTTTGAGGCGTTTACTTAGTATGCAGGTCTATTACGCAACAAGAGTTGAAGGACTTTGGGAATTGAAATAATAATTTTTGAAAGTAGGATTTAAAAGTAAAAGTTTATGCATGTGGGGTTGTAGTTCAGCAGAATATAATTTCCTCTAAGTAGGAACATGTAATTGGAAAATGCTGGAGGGTGGAGCTGGGTGATGGTGGGTTCTATAAACTTCATGCCAACGTGAAGTAACTCAAAAGGAGCTGGGCACAGGTCAGGTCTTGCAGAAATGAGCAACTTGCTGCATAGGGGCCTGCTGAGACTTTATCTGGGATACTGCACATGGTTTTGGTGTTCTGTGCTTTAATGAAGGTAGAATCAAACTGGAGTGAACTTGGAGAAGGACAACTAGGTTAGGAGTTTGACCATGAGAGGATTAAAAAAGGTCTACTTGGAATAAAATTAAATTGCTTTCTCTGAATCCAGATGAGTGGGAAAAGGGGATGGAGAAGTGGCATGGAAGAGCTCTAACAGTGCTAGGACATCAGTGGGTGGCCTGGTTTGGTTTGAAAATGTAAATGTTTATGTGGAAAGCTACAAGATTGTCATATCTTGTAGTTATGGTAGTCTTCTTATGGAAGATATAAGAAGATATTTATGTTCCTGGAATATTTTTCTAGTAGGAATCAAGGGGACAGAATACCTAGGTGCTGTAAGGCTGAGTATACAATCAGTTTTTAAGTTATTATCTTTTGTCAGAGTTGAGAACTGAGCTCCTGATTTAGGAAGATATTTCTAGTCTCTTGTTTCTGTGATTTAACTGACAACTGTTTAATCAGCAAAGCTGGGCAGCCTGATGTCAGCAATCAGTTTTAATCTGGTCTTCATTTCCATTTTTTAGTATTTTTTTTCTGATTAGTCTTGTTTAGTAGTATTAACTTGAGTTAGGAGAGTACTTTCTATCTCTAATCATTGGTGATTATTAAGATGGCATTATATATAGCCCACTATGCATTGATTTCAGTTCTTTGTGGATTTTGATTGTGAAAATGGTGAATCATGCCTTTTTGTCTTTCCAGTTTTTAAATTCGTAATTATGTGCAGCTGCATTTTGATGGAAAGTGGAATTAAAGGTGTACAAAACACTTTTCAACAACATTTGCTTGAATTGTGGTACCATTATAAGAAAAAAAAATGCCATCAGAGTCATTAAGTTTATTCAACAAAAGTGATATTATCTTTAGTTACTGAAATAATTGCATGTGCTTATAATTTCCTTCAAAATTTAAATTATTAATACATTGAAAGAAAAAAAACAGCTTTAGTGCTGTTGTTGATTCCCAGTTCATTCTGTGATATTCTACCAATTTTATCATTCAAGAGATCTAAATTAATGAACTAAAATGAAGAATATTCTCTTTATCTGCAGAAATGCACAGCAGCTAACAGCTGGTTGTGTTTCCATGTGCTCTTTTTCTCAAATACTTAACTGCTGAGGTCCAGTCATGATTTAAAAACTTTTAAAATAGGAATATTTGTGAGATATTTTCTTAAATTATACTGTTTGTGTATTTGCATAGTGTTTGAAGTTACAACCTGAGAAAAATATATTCTAAAATGTGTAACACATAAAAATATGAAAGGTTTGGAATTAGTGTTTTACATACCTGCTGTCCTGTTGGAGTGCAAATGTGTAGGTTACATCTGCTGAACAAAGCAGGCTTTTGTGACATTAAATGCATAGTCTTTTGTATACAGATCTAATGCATGCCAGCAGTAATCTTTGTCAGAAGAATAACTTGGCTTTAAAGGGCTGAAACTTTCTTCCTTATAGTTTGTTTACCTTTCTTACTGAGATTACAGCATTCTTTCTGCGATTGATCTCGAAGGATAGAGTTGATTTTAAACAGGGGAGTTTTGTTGTGAATTAAATCTGACTATTGAAGGAGTCACTTTTTGCTTGGCCTGTAGTTGGTTGAAATAGGGACATGAGGCAGAGAGCATGTATATATCCATAAGCAACCAAGGCTTTGCTTTGTCTGTAGGGCAAATTAAATTTGTGTGCCTATAGATGGATCAGTCTCTTCTTATTCCTCTGGGTATCTATAGCCTCCCCCTGATTCCTGTGCCTTCCTGGGCAGTTGGGAGAGCAGAGTTGTAGGTCCCTGAAGAGTCCTGCATAAAACTTTCTCGATAGAAGGAAATGCATTGGATGCAAACCTTTTGGATTCAGTGGCTAATCAGAAGACCTCTTTCCTTTCTAGGTGGCTTAGCCATGGCTATAAAGATAACTCAATATGGCTGATTCCCAAAGCCATTTCTGTGGGTCTTTGTCTATAATTATCCTTTGACAGAACAAACTGTTTTGTTTCCTCAGTATAGGCTGCCACTTGTGTTGATAGAATTGTGGTTTCATCCAATTCAGTCTGAATGCCTGTAAGCCTTGTCAAGTACAAAACCTCATTTGGCCTCACTGCCACATGGTAAAATGGTGTATGTGCAAGGCTGGTTCCCTTCTTCCTCCCTTGAAGAGTCTTAGATGTAGGAAGCACAGAATTCATTGACTCAGAGTTCTGATCAGATCTCATGAAGAAAAGGTCTGCTTTTCCAGTTTGTTGGAGTCTTGGTTAGGCTCTAGTGCTACTCTGTGCCTTTTCTAATTTTTTAAAAAAATTATTTCAAGTTTACAGATAATGAGAAGAAATTTGAGTGGATTACGATGATCTTTTCAGATTAGTTACTTAAGAATGTCACCCCCCCTTCATTTTTAGTCATTCTTTGTCTTGGTTTCTAAAACCAGAAACTAGGAAATGATTTCTCAGGTTAATACAACTGAATCAGAACCAATGTGGTGCACATAATAAAGATGGATGCTTTACAGAGGTGAATGTACAGTAGTCTCAATGATGCATCAGAAGATAACTTAAAATTGCTGTCTCTTGGTACATCTTCTGATAAAGATCCTTTTGGTAGCAAAACACTGTACTGCATTTTAAAAAAAGATAGTGTTTTTCTTGTTTTAAGCTATTAAAGAGATAAGTTGTTCAATTTGAAATTGCGCAAGGAAGGCTGCAATAACTTTGTATTTTTTTCATTCAGTTATATATTAGTGTGTTGTGTTTTTTAAGTTGCTATTTAAAATCATATTTTTTGTTATTCTGTATGAAAAGTAGGTGGCAAACAGTATGCTCTTTGTTGTTCTACACCACTCTGAACCATTAATGCAGTCATTCAGCTGGTTTGCAGATTGGGTCAGAAACAAGTCTGTCAGTCACTGGCAACTGGGAAATGTCTTTTGAGCACATAGATCTGTCCTGTGGAGTAAAACTTCTAGGGACCCCAAATCCCTCGTTAATCCTTTTCTTGAGAGACTTTGGCTTCAGTTACAAGAGAAAAGCCTTCCTGAGAATGAAGATTGAAATATTTCTTTTGAGTGGCCTCTAAATCCCCATTATTCAATCTTTCTCCTTAAATGTCACAGAGACAAATTCTACAAATAAACATGCTCTGGTTTGTCCATCTACCCACATTTCGGAGCAGGAAAGACCAATCAAGTATACATTGAGGAATCAGATAATAAATTCAAGGCAAAAAAACCCTCAACCAGACTTTTAAGGGAATGGTCCTCGTCTTGTATCTGAAAAGACTACTTCTGTTATATTCAAGGAAACATTGTCTGAAGCAAGACATACTTGTTTTCTTGCTTCAGAAGGTGCAACAGAAGACTTCAGACACTTGTGCAGCTGCTGCTCTCATAGCCATGACCTATTTGCTGGGCCATCATTCTTGGTGGTTGCTGTGGGTCATCATTCCTTAATATTCAGCCTTCCATTTCTGGTTTATGATTATCCATGCTTCATTCCCAACTACTTGATTATTTAAGAGGCATTCACACAGGAATTTCTGAATCATTGGCGTTGAAGATTGTTGTAATTTTGTTGTAATCTCGCATAGGAATGTCCTAGAAATATCTGATAGTCCTTCATAATGTGATGCCTAGTTTCTGCATCCCTATTTGAGCCAGACTACTTGAATTCTGACTTTGGGGCTCTTGAAAGAAGTCTTCAGCAGACTAGGTTATCTGTCAAAGTGAGTTCTTCCATGAATCTTTAGTATTTTTGAAGAAAATTCTTTCAAAGTTAGTGTTCTTTTCCTAAGTTAAACTTGAAATTCTTTAGGAACAGATGAGACCTAAGCTGAAGACCTCATTTTGCTATTAGCTGTGAAAGTAAACCAGAAGAGTGTTAGCAACTGAACTGGAGAGAAACATCTCATGAAACCTTGTTGTATTGTGCAATTTAGTCCAGATATTTCATGGTGTCATGACTTGGCTGTTTTGGGTAAACAGTTTAAGTTTTAGATGAAATTTCAAGAAAAAAAAAAAGAGTCGGATATTGTTGCAAGAATGTTGTCTATCCTGTTGGCAGGGGAGTGTCACAGCTGACATCAATGAGATGACAATACTTCTAGTTTTTGGGAAGCATGAATTTTAATTTTATTTCATGTTTTTGACTCGCGAGGAATCTGTGCAATCTGAGAAGTTCTTAGGATAATTTTAGTCTGTATATATCCATGTAAGGATGTGAGTGTAAAGTTTTGGCCATATCTGAAATGCATCTGCTAACTGCTGAAAAAGAGATGGGAAGATGCTTATAGATGAGTTCTGGTGGATTTATCTGAAGCAGTTTTTATAATGGTACCAATGCTAGCTGTCAGTCTTGCTCTTCTGCTGCAGGTGATTTTCCTCATTGCAGGCATGGCAGAAAGCATAATTTAAGCTAAAATGAACTGTGAACATGGTTTTGAGATTATGTACAGGTTAACTGCCTCTGTGTTGGTTGGGAAGGCAGTCTCCTCATTTAGAGCTGTAGCAGATGGTTCTATTTGAGCCCCATGTCAAAAGAGCTGTCATGTTAGTCTCTTGCTAAATTACATTTTGCTGGCAGAGAAATTGAAACCTTTTCTCAGTCAGTCTAGGTGGTATAACTAGAATTCTCTTGGCTCTTAGTGCAGCATGCAAAACCATGATTTCATGCAGTTTATTTTAGTTGATTCCCACTGAGAGTTAGGATCACACTGAATTTCACCAGCTGTAGTACTCAGGTGGACTCTTGTGCCATTTTACATAAAATCATTTATAACTAAAAATGTGTAGCAAGTAGCCCACAAAAATATGTAACATTTAAAGTTGTGACATATTTTAGATAACACATGATGTATTTTGCTTTCTTATGAGCATACATCTTGCATTTGTAATTTCAAGCTAACTTTTTTCAGGTAACATTGTGCTTCTTAAGTACTCTGTTTACTTGCACTAAGTATAAAGTTTACTTGCTCTGGAGGTAGAGCTGAGCTCCTTGTCAGAAACATTACACATCACTGAGAGAGAACAGAATTGTTCTGACTTACCACCATAGTAAATTCCACTCATACACTCAAATACTGTCAGATGTGGTGTAATATGATTTTTTTTTTCTGTAATTTCAGAAATTTCTGAATATTGATGAAGCCTTTCTGAATGCTTAAGTCTGTTGGCTAACTTCAGGAGCTGTTTAAAATTTCAGAATTCAGATGGCACTTGCTGCGCCTTAAAAACAGCATGAGATTTCCATCTGGGCAAAGTGATTGGGACTGGAGAAGGATATGCATAATGGGAGCATCAAAATTCCATTGATAATGAAAGTTTGGGGCGAAATAAAGTTCTGTAGTAGCTCCTAGAGTTGCAAGAAGCCAGACTTTCAATGAGGTCAGAAAAACAAGATTAAGAAATAAATCCTGAGAGCAGTTTTAATATTTATAAAACAATTTAAGATGATCTGAGCCACCACTCTTGGGGTCCAGTTCAGCTCTGCTCTCTCTGGCACTCAATATCTTTAAATTCATTACTGTACAAGATGGTTCATAGAATCAGGGGATGGTTTGGGTTGGAAGGGACCTTAGAGATCATTTAGTTCCAAGCCCCCTGCTTATGGGCAGGGATACCTCCCACTAGACCAGGATGCACAAGGCTTCATCCAACCTGGCCTTCAACACTTCCAGGGAAAGGGCATCAACAACCTCCCTAGGCAACCTATTCCATCATCTTACTACTCTCATTGTGAAGAATTTTCTAATATCTCACCTAAATCTACCTTCTTTCAGTTTAAAACCATTACCCCTTGTCCTGTCACTACCCTCTCTGTTGAAAAGCCCCACCTCAGCTTTCTTTTTGCCCCCTTCATGTACTGAAAGGCAACCATGAGGTCTCCCTGGAACCTTCTCCAGGCTGAGAAGGCTTGTTGAATGGTAATTTGTAAAACTTCCTTCAAATTTCATGTTTCCAGACACCCTCTGCTTTATTTTTTTGGGGGGGAGGCAAGGATATGTATCATAAAAGAGAGCCAAAACTATTATTGAACAGGCCTCAGTATTGCTGCAGCCCCTTTGTTCCTTCTGGTTTTCCTGTGAATGCCCAGCCCCTTTTATTATTCCAACCTGCCTGTAATAGGGAAAACTGTGTTTCTGACTTGTTTTGGGGTAGGTTTTTAGGTTTAACTCAGTGAGCCATCTTGCTACGTGGGCTCTCTCATCTGCACATACCACCTCAAAGTGGACTGGAGGAGTGCAGACAGTAATGTCTGGCATTACATTAATGCTGCCATGGGTTGGTGATGCAGTTGGTTGTGTTGGAAGTGATGTCCTTGGTTCGTTGTCTGTGATTCCAAAAAAAATAGGTAAGAGTATTAGGGATTTAAGAGACTTTCTTGAATTTTCCTTCTTTTAGCTTCAGGGTTTGACAGCGTTCTGCTGTCAGCTTCAAAGATGAAAATGGAAAAATATAAATGTAGTAACTTCTGGTGGGTTTTGTGTCAGTTGCAGTGCAGTTATGTGAATTATTAATGCCAGGGCTGCTTTTGCCTTTTCTTCTGGATGTAGAACAGGACACACACCTTAGGTCATTCTCTGGTTGTATATGTTTTGTTTGTGTTTTGGGGACTTCAGTATTCTTGTGGTGGTTTGTTTTTTTATTTCTGGTCTCAGAAGTGTGCTGGCAGGTCTGCTCTCAAGTTCTGAGCAGTGAATAGGGTCTTGGTGGGTCTGATCAGTGCACAGATGTGACTAACTGGAAAATAATCTCACTTGCAAGCTTCTTTTTGTAGGGGTGTGCAAAATAGACAATAGCTGTAACGTCAGGCTTAGGTTGGCTTATGTAAAGTCTAGAAAAGGAGTATATGAAGTAATTTTGCCTAAAGGACAAAGTGAGATGATCCAGAGAGCATGCTGTAAAACTCTGATGTGGCAAAGAATATGAATCACCCTGTTCTCTGCTTTCCAAATTAAATGCAAGAAAAAGTGTTCCATGACCTAGGTGTATGGGGAAAGAAGTACAGGGAGGAGTCCAAGGTTGCAGGCACTGTGAGGAGTGAAGACAAACATGGTAGCTGCCTTGACCTGAGCTGTGTCAGAGGGAAATACACAGTCACATGCTTTCAGCTTGCTAAGGCCTGTATTAGGGTCGTGTAAATAATATGGAATCACGCACATAAGAGCAAGCATCTTCTTAAGTCATTAAGTTTTGTCATGGTTTATGTTTTAGTATTTAGGAAGCTAAAATTAAAAAAAAAAAAAAAAAAAAAAGTACCAAATGCTTTCTAGGTTGTATTTTCTATTGCTGTATGTCTGGCTTTCCTGAGTTGTGTCATCACTGCATTTAAATTTCCTTAATGTTTTTTGTTGATGAAAATATATCACATAAGTAGGCTGGTTCTTTGCAGGAATGAACACTTTAAACATTATTGGGTTTTGTAACTGTTATGTTTTCCCTTTTGTGTTTTCTCTCCTTTGTCTGATGTTATATCCTTCAGTGTTGATGGCATTCTTCTCAGCTTGGCATTTAGACAAAGGTTTCTGATGTGTTCTTGCCACTGTGTGTCATGACTAGCTTTTAACATCTAATACAAAATTTAGCCTGACTTTTTTGTTGATTTTGTTCTGGTTTTCTACAGTGGACAGGCCAAAATCCCAGCAAATCAGAACTTCTGGTACCATAAGGCGAACTTCTTCTTTGGACACAATAACAGGACCTTACCTCACAGGACAGTGGCCACGTGATCCCCACGTACACTACCCTTCATGTATGAAAGATAAATCTACTCAGGTAAAAATATGAAAAACAAGACACAGAGATGTTTCATATAATGGATGTCTTCCTGATAATACTTTCTCCACCTGAACTGGAATTTTAGCTCTACTTAATTCTGAAGAACTGAGGATTCACTTAATTTGGTTATAAATATAAAAGTCTAAAAATAGAGTACAGTAGTGTTTTTAATCAGTGTCAATTTAGTAACTTGGTATGCAACAGATTGTATTTTTATGCTTTTAGAAAACAGTTGTTAAAAATAATTTCCTCTATGTGGGCAGATCTGTTGAGGTTAAATAAGCAGATTTCAATCTCAACCTTCTATCTGTTTTATTTTGAAGCTGCTACATACAAAACTGTACTGAGTGTGTTTTAATAAAAAAGATTGCATGATAGTAGTGGGTGACAAACTAGTGGCAGATTTTACTAAATGGTGGTAACAAATCTGTGGGTCTCCAAGTGTGCTTGTGGTGGTTGGGAGAGGGAGGAGAGGAGGGGATACTGTTAAGAATTGATCATTTTGTCACTAGTGGGCAAATCAAGAAGAGGAAACTGGCAGTGAGCATGTGATATGGTCTTGGTCTCAAGTTGTAGTTTCTGCTATTCAGTAGCAAAAGAGAAACAAAAATGCTCTGAGGAAGAGTTCCCTCTAGAAGCCAGATACCAGAATGAGAGCCTTACCATCAGCCAGAAAGGGAAGGTTACAGAGATTATTTAGTCTGATGTCCTCATGATGCCCTTAGATCTTTATCAGGACTCTGTCCTTAGCAAGAACCCCTGGCAGGTTGGCTGCTGTGGCATTCATAGTGCTCCAGTGCTCTTTTGCTAGAAAGCTGAACGTTGTTCCTTGCTCAATTCCACTTCATGCTGGACCTTGTTGCCCAATCAGATAGTCACTATCAAACACGTTAAAAATATGTGATTCTAAAAAACCCAAGTTAATAGCAAAGGAGTTGCACTCTTGGCTTTCTAGTAGTGCTAGTAGGGTGTGGAGTAAGTATTAGAATTTGTGTTCTAAACTAAATTGGAAACTAGAAAAAGCTATCTGTCTTTGGTTATATTTTCAATCCACAGGCCACATAGGGATGGTTATTAAATCGGTTTTCTATTTCTTGTGCCATTTTGTTGTCATGGGTGCTCTCCTAAGAAGAGTAGTACTTCTGTCATCCTAACTTTTGCTTATAACTTTCTTGCCCTATTAAGAATTGTTTTTAATGGAAGCTCATGTTGTCAGAGTGTATACGATACCTTTCAAATACCAAGGATTTTTCTGTCATAACTGAACATGAATGTGTGTAGGTTTTCTTAGTTTCCACTGACTTGCAGTGTGCTTGTTATCCATTCTGCCACCAGATCACATGCAGCAGACTGATTCTAGGTTTTAGGTTTTTGTCTAATATTGTATTTCTCAGGACAAGTTAGAATGTTTAAATAATTTCCCACATCTTTTTATAATCTACTGTAATGCAAAGCAAGAAGTCTTCTGATGGGGGAAGGATACCTGCCCTGGCAGTGGGGTTGGACTCAATGATCTTTTGAGGTCCCTTCCAGCCCCTAACATTCTGTGATAAGCGTGGAATGCTTAGAAGGGAAAAAAAGATCTATATGATCCAGTAATTCTATTTAATTATTCTGGGAAATCTGATGAAAATTGTTCAAGGAGATTTTCAGGAACTGTGTTGAGACTTCTTAAGAAAATTCTGCCTTCATGTCCTACTCATTCATTTTGAATTTTAGCAAAAGAAGCAGCAACAGCAGTCTACCTTGACTGTCATGAAAGATGTACCTAAAAAGCTCTGAATCCTGGATTCACTTCCAAGGTGCCTTCCTTTCTCAGTAATACTGTGCCTTGAAAGTCTTGCTGGTTTGAAACCATAATTTCCACTCAGGAGGTGTTTGGTAGCATGCTTTGTAGTTACTGTAACCCCTCATAAAACACAAAGCCATATCAGAGTTTGCAAATACCCTTACAAACAGAACATTTAGAATATTTAAACATTCACAAACAAACCTTTTCACTAGTTACAGAAAAGAGAAACAACCTTGGTCTATAAATATTTGAGCTCCAAGTATTTGGCAGTAAAATTGCTTTCCTAGTGAGCTCAAGTGTTTAGGTTATTTGACCTGTTGGCTGCCACCCCTTGCCTCATTCAGAAATAAAGCTTAGGGAGGAAAAAATAAAAAGTATTTCCTTTTCAGCATAATAAAATGTAACAGAGAGGAAACACAGTACTGTTGTCATTACAAGGTGAAGTAGTATTTCAAAGGGATAAAGGCAGGGAAGTTTTATGGTTTGGGTATCTTCTAACAAGGAATTATATTAGCTGGGTTTTTATTCAAATTATGCATTTAGCAGTGTTTAAGTTGGAAAAATGTATGTCTTCACTACTCAGGACTATATGAATATGTCAAATGTAACAAACATAATGCTTGGCACAGTAATCTCAGTTAGTTGGGTTTTTTTAGAACCAAATATTCACTAGGGAGGCTTGTAGATGAACTTGATCATAAAACACTGACTTGAATTTTGTTTTGGTTGTGTGGGTTTTTTTGTTGTATAAGTGCTGTGTAGTTTGAAGAATATCTAATTTCAAGAACTAAGATTAAGTCACTGATAGGATGCATGCAGGGCAAATTAAATTAAATTAAAACCTTGCTCTTCACCTGAGTGCCAGTACAAGTACTTCTACTACTTCATGTTTGTTGGCTAAATAACTGTTCAGCTCTTGGAAGTGCATATAGTTTACATGAGCTAAAACTAATAACAACTGCTAGTTTAGCAGGTAGAAGATGGGGAAGAAAATAAATTAAAAGAAGATAATTAAATTACTAAACCAATAGTTCTGTATGAGCATATTTCATTGGAGAATAAATTATCTCTTGTTTTACTTCTAAACTAATGAGCAATACTGTTAGTATAACTTACATTGTAGGTGGAATAATTATTTCTCTTTCAAGGGTACTTTTTGTGCCTAATTAAACATTAATTTAAAATGCAAATTTTGTGCATGTTTCTGAAGGTGGTGATTATGGCTGTTTCATGTTTCTTAGAATTCTTGTATTTAAGTCAGATTCTGATGTTCACTGTGCTCAGATGAACTTTCACTGCGTTTTATTCCAAGTCCTTGTTTTCCCACTGAAGTTCTATGAACCTGTGCAGTGAATAAAAGTGTTTATTCTTCCTCTAAAATGAAATCATGATTTTAAAAAACAGATTCAATAATATCTATCTTAGTTTCCGTTGCATCTTGGAGAACAGTAACTAGTTTGTGTTTCTGTCTTTTTTACCCACCGCAAGTGTTTTGACTGAAAACACAGAAGTGAGGTTGTTATGTTTGCTTTTGGAAAAATATACTGTGACACTTTTAATTGTGACATTTACACAATTCCAGTTTTCTAAGAATTCACAATGTGTTCAAGCTTTTGTGTATGTGTGTGTATCAATACAATTTGTTGATCTTTAAGGAGCATCAAGTTTTGGATCATCAGAGATACGCCATTTAATTTAGTAGTGTTTTAAGTAGATCAGAAATGCAAGGAAACTGGCTATTACAGGAAGTTGTTATACCAGTTGATATGCTTTGTGATCCTTTTCCCAAGTTCCTTGACTGTCCTACTTCCCTCTTCAGTAAAATTTGAACTTTTCATTAATGCTGTTTGAAACTCGGCGTATCTTCCTTCATGTTTTTTCATCTCTGTTGGGAGCACTGATGGAGCAATTCTGCATACTTCTCCTACATGGTATGGATGCATTTTCCCCATATGGATGTATGAAAGTATTTTCCCCTTCCTTTTATAAGGAATAATTTAATGTTGAAATGGTTACACCTTACTTTAGAATCTTCTGAAATAGTTGGATAATTGTCATAGTTTAGTAATTTAATTATATGGCATTGGCTGAAAAATTAAAAGATTTTCATGAAATTAAAAAGGAGAGATCGGGGATAAACATGTAATGCTAATGTCATAACAAAGATACTGTCAATTAAAATTCATCAAGGTAATCTTTTCTGACCTGAATAATGGAAAGAAACCAACTAAAATATCATTTAGTGATTTCTGCATACCCCCAAAATTGAAATCTTAAACTGGATTTCAATGTGCATGGATATGCCTTTTTCGTTGTATACGGCACTAACATATTTCACAAGCAGAAATGAAGAAAGCTTGCAAAGTGCCTTTCAGAATTTTTACTTCTCCCTAATCTGAAGAGTAATGCAGTTACTAAACTTGAATGCTTGGCTAAAATACATTTTTGTTGTTCTTGTATATGGGTCAAGGCCTTAGTGTAGTTACCTCTCAGTAGGCACCTGAGTAATGTTTTTTCTTTTGGGCAGAAATTTTGTTGCTTAAAAATTAACATCATGAACTAGGAGGCTCAGCTGCATGATGCTTTTTTGATTGGTGTGTTAGTTATCTTTGCTTTAATGGAATATTTTAATGACATATTTTGGGGGAAGGGACAAAGTGAAAGAGATGTCATAACTGTAAATTTATCTTTTTTCTTAACTTGTCTGATCTTTAAGAGAAGTCACTCATAGTAAAATTAACTCTCTAGGCTGTTTCTTTTTGTAACATTTTCATGTGAGAATGGTGAGACACTGGCACAGGTTGCCCAGGGAAGTTGTTGCTGTCCCCTCCTGGGAAATGTTCAAGGCCAGGTTGGATGGGTCCTTGAGCGACCTGGTCTGGTGGGAGGTGTCCCTGTCCATACAGTGGGGTTGGATCTTGATGATCTTTAAGGCCCTTTCCAACCCAAACCATTCTGTGATTTCTGGAGGGCCTTGGAATGCTTTAGAAACATCTAGAGGCTCATCATATTTTATCTCCTAGTGCTGTTCTTGCATTTCTTTTGACTGTGGAAGTTCTTCAAAAACATTATTTGTTCCCCTCTAAAAACTAGAGTTGGGTTCTTAGTCTTTGCACCCATCCCCCAGTGCAGTTAATCTCTGAAATGCAGGCTAGATACAGTAATAAGAGTGAAAGGCTGGCAATAAAATGTCAGATATTTAGAGTAATTCAGTCTTATTTTAGGTTTAGGTAGGTTGGTACTCCATGCAGTCATTCTGATCTAAATGAAGTGGAAAGAATGTAGGTGTATATCCCTGACATGTGTGGAAAAGCAAGACAGAATTACCAAAGGTGTTGGAAGAAATGCTAATCTTTACAAGGTTGGGTGAGTTAGAACAATGGTAATTGTGATTTACATTAAGGCTGAAGAGAGCAACCAGATGTGGTGTTCTCAGCATGTTCTATCCCATGTGCATGCTTTAAGCATTGTGTCAACTGAAACTGGGACTATGAACCTGCTTCACATTTCGAAATACCAGCAGTGCTCCTCTTGAAACTGCAGCATGCATTACTTAATGTTTTCAAAGTTCTCTTACTAATATGTTTTAAATCTTAGTTTTGAGTATAAACTCGAAGAAATAATCCCTCAGTTTCATGAACTTCAGTTCATACTTGAGAGATGCTGTAAATTTGTTTCGGCTCTGAAATATTATGTCTTTCACAGATAGAGACCATGAGCTCTCTTACTGTGTTTCTGAATTGAAGTGCAGCAACGTTGGTTTTATTTATTGAGATTCAAAAATTTTTCTTCAAATACAGTTTTGAGTTACTTTCATTATTTTTTAAAAGATGTTTAATGTATAAGAAGTACATTTGCAGCTTCATATGAGGGTTTTGTAGAAGCTGTAAATCAAGATGGAAATCAATTTTCATGAAACATGGTATGTCGGTGATGCTGTACACCCCCATCTTATTTGTAATGTGAATTACAACATTCAAGTGAATTATGAGGTGCTCCTACCTGAACTAAACTTACCAAATCAGATTTTTCAATCTGAATGTAACAAGCGGGGGTTGTTTCGTGGTGTTTTGTTTTTCTTTTTTCTAATTTTTGCTTGAATATAAGGATTTTGAGTTACAAACCCCAAATTTCATATAATGTATGTTACAGTATATTATAAGCAGGCAATTTCTAGGGTTCAAAGATGACTGGTTTACTATAATATTCTAGGAACTGTTTATGTTGTGTTGGGTTTTTTTAACCCTTTCTTTTTGCCAGTTTAATATAAATAGTCCATTAACACAACATTTCCAGGCTTCAGTACTGTGCAAGGAACATTGTATAGTATATGTAATGTAATATAGCAAATAAAATTGAGGGATACAAACAGTCTGCCTTGTGTGTGAATATTTTGAAAGGTTGTGTTTTGACTCAGTTTACTAGAGACTGAAAGCTACTGTGTAATCTTTGTCTCACGGGAGATATTATTTGAGTGAAAGAGTGTGTCACAGCATATTTGAGAAAGTACAAAATTTATTGTTAAGTGAGTCGATGTTTTATATTTGTTATTTTTGATTACTGATTAAATCATCTGCAAATAAGCATTCCTGTCTCTCTTTAGCAGCCACCAGTTTTTTTGATTAAGCTCTTCAGGGTGTTGCTGTTTGTTGCTGTTCTTGCTATCTGGATCGATGTCGGTACTTATTAAAAAAATACATGCAAGCTCTTGCATTCTACATAAGGCTTTGTTGTGTTTTGTAACATTTTGCTTCTCTTTGTTGAGAAACTCACTTTGACTTTTTAGAGACTCTGTGTGTTTTCTGTTCTGTTTGTTAAACCTTAGTTAAAAGGCTATGAGCTTGTAGTAGGTACACCCTCCTGTACTACAGGGAAGTACTGAAACACCTGAAATTCCTGTTTCTACCTTGACCTGGAGTTCATCCCCAAACTGGAGCAGTGTTGTATTCAGAATATGCTTTTTGGAAGTTTAAATTTTTGAAGAAGTCCTTTTGCATCGGTGTTTTTCTGGTTTTGTTTGAGGGTATGGTTCCAGCTGTACTTGGGATGGGGTAAAATACTTTGGTCATACAGCTTTGACTGACTGGACTTGTGGGTTCCTGGCCTGTGGGACTCCCATGTTTCCCTCCTAGGTTTCAATAGTTGTTTACACTTCTTTCTTGTTAATATTTTTTATTTTCATAACCCCATTATCTTCTGGAGGCTTCTTCAGGCCCACGTAAAGAGAATCACATTATAAATACAGGGAACCCTGACTTTTATAAGACTTCATTACTGATTTTTTTTTTTCTGTTTTCCTTTTTGATTACCCACACAGACTGTTGGGCCTTCAGTGGTATAAAAATAACAGAAAAAAAATAAAATCAAACCAACACCAGAAACACAGGAAGTGCAGGGCTGGCAGAAAACACGAGTGGGAAGCGTAGGCCTGTGGACAGAAGGTGACTTAGCACGTGAAATACCAACACTTAAGAGTTCACTGCTGGGCTGTGGGCCATGTAACAGTGTGGCACTGCCCTTGTTGTGAAATTAGAATTCATTACTTCATGGCACTCAGTCTGGCCTGGCCCCAGGGGGCTGCCTCCATCTCCCCTCCCAGGGTGAGCACCTGAGGTGTTGTGGTGTTCTCCAAGGCAGTGCCTGGCCTCCTTCCTCAGCTGAGCAATGTCTGCTCTGTGTGTGGGTACTGCAGAAGTTTCTAGATCTAAGTGAGAAAGCAAGAGTAAGGAAAGCTGTGTCTCCATGCATGAGAAGGAAGTCCACAAGGAGGTGGATCCCAAATCCTCCCTGTCCTGCTGGGCTGGGGTCCTTTCTCCCTTAAAGAAGTATTGGGAGAAGTACTAGCAGTGGTCTTCTCCCTGAAGGAACCTCACTGCCAAATTCGCAGTGTTTTCAGTGGTATTGTTTTATTTCGTGCAGCCTTATTGTGAAAGATTCAACTAATAGTTGTAGGGATTGTTGAAAAAAAAAACCAAAACAAACTTATTTTTTCTTTTCACAAACTATGTATGCACCTGTAGCTCTGAGTTTTATATGGCTCATACCCCAGACTCTCCCTGAATTTTAGATGTCCCCATTGTTCCTCTGGCAGCAGGTGACTCTCTTGTTCAGAAATGCTGGTGGACACCCTAATTTTTCTAATAGTCTGGTGGTGAATAAGTACAGAAGTAGGGAGAACAGGCTTCCAGACCCTTCTTAATATTTAGGGCTTAACTTTATAGTTCCTACACTCAAGGACAGTCATTAAACTTCTGGGCTTGCAGACAAGGCTGGAAAAGGCTTGCTGCTCTTCACTGTTGTGAGTCAGTGCCAAAAATAATAAAAGGTGTATCAAACTCTACATCAGGTCAGAGGTAGCAAGCAGGAATTGATTATGTGGCCCAGTGATTAAGTAATACTGGTGGGAAAAGTGAATCCTGGCTTTTGGTCCCTGAGCTTTTATGGGCTTTTGTAATCATGTCACTTTCTAGACTGTTCGCTGTGTGAAAACTGGAAATGGATGCCAAACTGTAGGTGGGAGTAGCCAGGTAAAGGTTCTTGCCTGTCAGGCCTCTGATTCTATCTTCAATAATGTGCATCATCCTTATCCTGTGTAAATACAAGCTTACAAAGTTTGGTTTTTATTAGTGAGACTGTCAGTGCTGCATGTCAAGTTCTGAAACTTATTCTTAATGTGTAATTCTTGAACTCTGACACTGCAGAAAGAGTAAAGCAGTAATTTGTGCCAAGAGTTTTTCTCACGTGGAGAATTCAGCCTAGTATATATATTTTTATTTTTTTTCTTTCTAGACACCTAGCTGTTGGGCTGAAGAAGGAGCAGAAAAGAGATCACATCAGCGCTCAGCATCATGGGGAAGTGCTGATCAACTAAAAGAGGTGAGAAGTTCTGCACAGTGGAGCCTTTCAAGTTTTGGTATGCCCAATACATTTTTTAATCCCTATCTGGAGTCCAGGAAACTACACCCTTTCCCTCTCCTCTGTTGTTTTTGAAACAGGCTTTGCCTCCAACTAAAGAGTTGTCTCAAGGCTGGTTGTTATTTTATGCCTGTTGGATTTCCTCCCTTCCTACTACACAATGTTAGTTGTGAAGGAGTGGCTGGAGTGAGTGCTGAGGAACCAGCTGCTTGTTGCTTACTAACTTTTCTGTTCAGAGTTGCCTTAGCTAGCTTTCTATTCTTTAGCTCTGCTCTCATGAAAGTGGGTATGTTAGCATATTCTTGTTTAGAAAATTGGTTCAAATTTGAAGTCTGGAGGCAGAGAGTATATAAAAAATATGGAAAGGAGGGTAAATGTTGGTAGAGTGATATACTTGAGTACTTGAAATGCTCTTTAATCATACTTATTTTGCTGTAAACTAGAACTACAGCTGGAAGGAATCTACCAAAAGAGACATGGATTTGCATAATGAGAAGGAAGATACAGTGAAATGCTCTCCAGCTCATCTGAAATGACCGTATTTCAGTTTTGGTCCCAGTAAACTCCACTCTGTCCAAATTTTGTGTTCAAACTCAATCTCTGTTCAGTTCCTTTGACCTGGGCCAAAGAGAGGTCAATCCAAAGAGGATTGTCTCGTCTTGTTGAGTACCTGTTACAGAACCCATTATAGGTGATTTATTAATACAGGGGCCTTCAGTTGCCTGGGTGACTTCATCTACAGCTGTGAGGGAGCACTCAGAATCACAGATGAAGTGCACAGAAGTCAGTGCAGAAGAAGTATTGTGTATGAAAAGTTTTGGCTTAAACACTGCCTACCAGCATGGATGGATTGTAGCAGGGGCAGGAATAGCATCTGTATTTGCAGGATAACACTTGCTCTTAGTGAGAGACCATCCTTCATCTCCTGGCTGTTCCCTATCAAGTTCTGCAACAAGCAGCTTTTCTTCACCACAGGGCTGTGACTGTCAGTGATAGTTAAACCTTCAGCATGTAAGAAGTCTCTGCCTTTTGATAATGTATTGTGCTAAGTTGCCATCCCTTTTATGGACTGACCACAAGAGACAGATAAGAAACATGTGGCTGATGGGTTTCATGGTGCCTTTCTGATAAAATACAGTAATGGGAAAAAATGGGGTATATGGAAAAGAACCATATCCCAATTTTGCAATGGTTGTTCACCCCAAAACCTGCTTCTGCTTTCTCCAGCTTATTGTTCTTTTCCTCCCTGTTTTCCTTTCCTCTTTCAGACTCTCAAACCAATTCTCTTGACTTTTCTAGTTCCCTGGGTTCATAGTCCCAGTGACATTCTACATGCATTATTCAGACAGTTCTCGGCTATCTTCCCTTGAGCCCTTGCTCAGTTACCTTTCCTTATCTGTTGTTCTCTGTCTATCATTTGGCTTCTGGTTTATGCCTTTCTTTTTCCTGTCCCTCACCTGTAAGTCCTGGTTGCAGCTTCTCTGTCTGACTGCTTACTGCCTGTGTGGTGGATGTTTAGAGTCTACTCAGTATCGACAGCATCTGTGCATGTCCTTTACTTTTGCAATTGGTGCTTTTTGGAAGGAGTAGTTCTCTAGGGCAGTTCTGTTCAAATTGTACAGCCCAGTAGGGACAGAATTACTAGCAAATGTAGCTGCTAGTTCCAAAAATCTTTCTTTAACATGTGGAAACTTAAATTTTTGCAAAAGCTTTGCCAAATGTAAATATTTTTTCCAAGGGAATAGAGGAGCACGTTCCCAGCATAAAGGTCCCTTGGACAAATGATTGGCTTTTTCTTCCAAAGCACTGGAGTTGAGGGTTTCCCTCATAAAAGGCTCCAATAACATGTTTCAGCACATGAAATGTTAAAATTATTTACACCCCTCTTTCATTTAATCTTATTCTTAAAAAAACTAATACTTGTACTGTAATCTTTTATGGGAAAGGGATAGAAGAGCTGACTGGTGCATGGTAGACTTTTGGGAAAATTTGACGTAGCTATAGGCAGCTGAAAGCAAGAGCTTAAGTAATGGAAATAAAAGTATCACCTGTCCAGGCATTTGTTATGAGTAACATAGGCAACAGTAGTTCTGTTCAGCAGTTTGAATTGTTTCCCACAGCATTTGACAGTAAACAAATACATTGCTGTTTACAGTTTCCTTGGCTTGTCTTAGCAGTTTGGATTCATGTTTTCTTGTTCCAACAATTAATGGAATGATTTCTAGCATGTATTTTTATTATGTTGTCACAGTAAACTAGCCAAATCCCTGTATGTATAGTATTAATTGGTTATGATAGATGATTGAATGTTCTTTTAAGTCTAAGTTGTCTGGATTTTTTTTTTTATTAGGTTGAAAGCTATCACAATTAAATGCATCAATTTAACACAACTGAGAATCTTATTAGAAGATTTACATTTATAAAGCCTAGAAATGACTGTATAGACTTAAGATCCCAAGCAAGCAAATTAACTCTGTATTACCACCTAAACATTTTTTACTTTGTGTTGTTGAAAACTCTTTTGTCCTGGAATTTAAATAAATGGATTTCAGGATGGAGTCTATCTAGCAGTGAAATAGATAATGCTTGCTTTCTTACAGCAGGTCTGTTAAAAAATTTACAACTCCCCAGCTCTCAATATGAACTTCAGAATAATAGAATGTACCTTTTTTATCTCCAAACAAGATTTACTTTTTCTTTATTCTGAAGGGATCTACTGATTGTTTTTATGAAGTCTTGAATATAATTTCTGTAAGATAGTGCCAGAATGCTTTTATATTGTAATAGATGGACATTGTGACTAGGAGATAAAGATTGCTATCAGAGTCTTTGGACTGGACATAAACCAAGAAGCTATTGGAGCCACTGGCATTTTTTCCCTTTTCAACCTGAATAGTTTGAAATACTGTTGAAGCTGAACAGGGACATGTTTAATTCTAGTTTACCCTGAGCTGGAATTTTCCTGGAATGGGAAAACCCCAGGATTTAACAGTTTTCAGTTTGTGTAGTTTTTTTAAGGACTTGCTTCAGACAGATGATTTTTTTCATGTCCCTTAAGCACCCCTGTAAACTGTGTCTGGTACACTGACATCAGCAACCCCCCATGGGAAGGTATCTTCTCCTCAAACAGAGTATTTGAAAAAGGCTTTGGAATAAATGAGAATGGAATATGAGAGCTCAGACTTTTTATGTGCTTTCATACACCAACTGAAAGATTGCATTCAAATATTTAAGGTGAATTTCTAATTCTTGTTTTTGTTTTTTTACTCTTTGACCTACTGGTTAACTTGTTTATTAACAAATGGTTCATGAATGAGTTAGAGCTTTCTCTCATTAATTAGGAATTTGTGAGTTGTTGAGCAATAGGATGTTACTATGTTGCATAGCCTGACTTGTAGAAATACAATAATATAAATAAAAAATGCTCATAAATTCTAATGAGCATTTGGACAGGAATGGTGAGATGGGACATTCCTTTATGTTAGTAGTCTGCATCTAGGTATCTTCAAATGAAAACTTATCAGGATATTCAGATAATTCCAGTGTTGTAAAGAAGGGATCTAATTTCCTTCTCTCTCAGGTATGTGCCATTAGCTGTATTAGCAGAAATCAAGTATATTTTCAGACTCCTTCGAAGTTTCTTCCAAAATGGTGACTGAGTTGCACCTTTCATCAAGTAATTAATCTCCCCGTTCTCTACATCTAGCTTGTCTGTGTTAGAAACTTGGGGCTCTATCTTTCCTGCTGTATTCTACACACATACCCTTTTGGAAGTCTAAAATGTTTGCTGTTGAAAGATCAAAGTATTCACCCATTGCTGAGTAGCAGTTCTGTGAATATCAGTGACGAGCTGTGGCAAAGTTTGATATGAAGCCTTAAAGGTGGATCCTATTTTTGTGAGTGATACCAGAAGCAACACAAAGAAAAGTCCACAGCCTGGAGGAAAGCTCCATCCAAACCTCTTCACCAAGCACTGTCTTCTTTGACAGTGAAGAGTGATGTGAAGTGATTCTTTACCACAGAGTTGCTTTGCAAGAGCACTAGCAATATATTTGACTACCTGGAGTTAACCACAGAGTGCATGTACTTGTAAGCTGTCACTCAGAAAGACACGTTACTTTCCAGCTGGTGAAGGTCTTTGAAATATGAGTTTTGTGCATTTGCTTCTCCTTACTCTTCAGGTTTTTAAAAGTTGTATGTCTAGCTGAGTTAAAAATGAAATGGAGCCATGTGTGCCTTGCCTTATATGCCAGCGTGCTGATCATGAAGCAGAGTAGGACTTGAGCCCAAAGAAAAAATAATTTAGCCTTGAAGTGTCTGTACCTGTTGTATGAATTTGCACATAATTTCTGAGATAATGCTTCTAGAGGTGAATACTAAGTAGAGGAATCCCCAAATTAAATTCTTTGGTTTCTTATTAAGGAACAGGTCAAATGGGTAATGGCTTTAGTTGCATTTGACCTTTAAAAACATAACTCTTGATTAGACATCTTTGTAGCACAAAAGATAATTCCACCTGCCAAAAGGAATCTGTGATAATTTAGCCTGCAGGGAAGTGCTATTAAACGTATTAAAGTTCTCCAAGATGAACAATGCATATTGATTGCCATTTGTTTGTGAAGGCTTCTTGCCTTTATGATGAATCATCTCTGGAAATCCTTGGTTTGGTTTAAGATCAAACAAATTGAACTGTAGGCTGCTTAGTTCCCAGTTTAAACCAGGTGTAGCCCAAAAACTGCTGCAAATTGTCACTCTGAGTATTTTTGTTTGCATCAGTTATTACAGTGCTTGTTTGTACATGAGGAAGTTCAGCTGCTAAACTAAGCCTGCTGTCACGTTTGAGTTGGTGAGAAGGGCAGGTACTTTCTCAAAAGTATCTAATAAACAGAAAAGTTTTCATGCTCGTGCTTCAAGGGAAGGCAATCCCATATGTGTGTATAGTCCTCAAAAGAGGACTTAATATCTGTGATTCACTTTATACATGGCAGTTATCCATTTGATAACTCATTGTCCCTTAACCTGAACTTCTTTCCAGCAGATTGCCAAACTGAGGCAGCAGCTCCAGCGCAGTAAGCAGAGCAGTCGTCACAGTAAGGAGAAAGAACGTCAGTCACCTCTCCATGGCAACCATATAGCAATCAGTCAGACTCAGGTAAGTTGATAGTTGCTTATTTTAAGAGCCTCCTACCTTATAAGGTTGGGTGAAGAGCCTGCTCTTCTTCCCATCTTTCTCCTATTTGTTTTCTTATGTGGTACACTGAAATGCTTAACAGCCTTATACCATTTCACCTTCACTGAAATTTATCTGATAGTCATCATATAGTAAAAGAAAGAAGGGCTGCACCAGAATAGCATCTAAAATGTATTAAGATGCTGAGGAAATTCTTAGCGTGGCCAGATAAGACTGCATTTGCAGGAATACATGCTTACTTCCAAGACTAATTTTTGTGGTATGCTTCCAAAACTTTCTGATCCTCAGTTGATCAGTCTGTGAGCAACAAGCAGATCATTCACTGGCTTGTTAAGAACAGACTTGTAATTCACTTTACTGTGTATTTGTCAGTAAAAGTAATGCTATGTAACCAGAGATTTGAGGCAAAATCTCATTTCCTTGTCCCATTTTAGGAATCTTTTTGTTACTTACCTTATTGGTTAATTCCTGGCCAGAGAGGCAATTTCCACACGACATCAAGGTAAACAGTAATGTGGTTACTTTCCAAAAATGAAGCTGATAATTCAGCTTGACTTTATACTCAACTGAAAACAAGCTGATGCTTGCCACACTGTTCCATCCCTGGTGACACTGCAGACCTGTCACACTACAGGATAAAACTACTTACTTCACAGTTTTCTCCAGGACATACATGTTGTTGAATCAATGTCAGTACAGGATCCTGTCTTCTAGCGTAAGAATGTGATTGTAGTGGCTTTTACAGTATATTTTGAGAGTTTGCACCACATTAAATGGAAAAATTGCTATAATTACTAGCCTGTTCTTGTTCCAGACGCCCAGACTTATTTTAAAAGCTCTATCAGATGTAACCTCTAGGATGCAAAATTTTGTGTCCAGATTATTTTGACGATCATTCTCATGTTCTCTACTAGTAGGCGTGATTTCATTCCAGCTAAGATTTGATACCCTCCTTCCTGAGAGATTAGGCTCAGGCTCCTCAGCACCTTGTTTTCTGTTGTTTTATTACTTACCTATTTTTTAAAGTGAAATGTTATTTATAACTGGTCATTTTAGTACTAGCCTGGCTAAGACTGCTTTTGTTTTCAGGTCATTTTCATGTTTTACTAGGTTATAAAAATTTGCCAGTGCTCTGATTATATACTAAGTTCTTCTGTTACAAAAATGTTACATATATAGAATATGTATGCCTATATATGTAGAATACTTTTGGACAAATTATCTGGCCATGAACCAGATTGTCCACAGAGTGCAATGGAGGATGCTCCATGCAGTGTCTATGGCAGTCACTGCAAAATGCCAGTGAAATTGGAAAGCAATTCTGAGTTCTAAAGCTAAGGCAAGGTTCAGTCAATGACTTTGTGAACCTTAAGCCACTTGTAGAAAGCAGTTAATCTTCTCTCATTTGACAGGGCAGACATTTGAGTCCTGATTAAATTTCACCTACAGTGGATCTTTAACTTGGACCCCATGTTACTCACAGGCCACTGTTTGAACTCCTGGAATGTTGGTTCTGTCATTGTATTTCCTGACTGCATTTTAAATAGGTAGTGTTTCAGAAAGAAGTTGATCTGTGATGGCTGTTCCTTTTTGTTCCCTCTTCTGTTCAGATAAAATCTCATGGTTAAAGCCTAACCTCGTGATGAAGACATGCAGGGAATTGGTATTCTTTCTGAAGGGTTATGCTTTTATAACAAAGGCTTCCACTGCTTTCTGTATAGATAAGAGTTTTTCTTTCCATCTCAAAGTAAGCTGTTGCAGATACCTGTGCCACATTTTATAGTCACAGTAAAAGGAGTCTTTCACACAGACTGAAAATCCACCTAAGACATGCTTTGAAGCTTTGAAGAAATGTTTCTTAATACTTGGAGCTCAGTTTGTCATGGCTCATGAAACATTTTGATTTCTCAATAAAGTCTTCTCTGACTAAGTTGCTAAAAGTTTCAGTTCTGGCACCATTGTGGGAAGCCATCCTGCAGGCAGTGTGTTGTGTGAGTCAGGGAATGTCTCCACACAAGTGCCATGCACCTTTGGAGCAGCACATCATGTAAGGTTCATTTCTCAAGGACTCAAAAACAGTCTTTGTATTTTACCTTACACATCCTGTGATTCTATGAACAAGATGAAAGTATATATTGGGAAGTTGTCCTGGTTTAGGCCTGTTAAACTGTGACAGAAGTGAACACTGTTCACAGCTATCAGCATAGGTGCAGCTACATTCTGTAGCTGCTGCCAAGATAAAGCTTTTGAGGTTGACTGTGGAAGATGTTCATGCAGTCTTGTGAATGGTTCTTGTTGGAGCTCCACTCCAATAGGTTTCTCTGAAAACCATACTTGTATTTATTTACATGCCTGATTCTTAAACTCCAAATGATTTAAAAACCTTAGACATAAAATTCTCAAAAGCTGTACACTGATGAAATTAAAGTTTTGGAATGAATGCTTTATGTTTCCTTCAGTAAAGCCAGCCAAAAGAGAATTAAGATAAACTAAGTGAGTATTTCTTTTGAGTGGTTAAGCTTTAGGAATGTTGGGAAATGCTTTTTGGATCCCAGCTAAGCCATCACCATTAGTGCCCTGTGTGCTCCCCATCCCTTCACCGTGTATTCTGTTGTCAGCACATCTGGAAAGTACATACACCTGTCCCCACCTCATGATAAGTGAAGTAGTAGAATGATTTCATTATAGAGCACTCCTTTGAGTTCTCTAGAGTTGGTTTTAGTGGCTTTTGATCTATGCAAGCATTTATTTTGTTTAAATTTGTCAAGCAAAAATTGTCTTGTAGATGGCAAAATTAATACACATGTTACTTTTTAATTAGTACTGGTCTCGGACTTCTGTCTTTGTTCCATTTTCCAACTTCAAATCATGTTGCTCTTCTAGGCTTCTATTTCCAGATCAGTCCCCATGCCACTGTCAAACATTACAGTGCCAAAATCAACTGTTTCACGTGTGCCGTGTAATGTGGAAGGGATAAGCCCTGAACTGGAAAAAGTATTCATTAAGGAAAACAGTGGAAAAGAAGAAGTATCCAAGGTAAGTTTATGTTAACATGTTTATGGTTGTTTTTAATTTGTAATCAGTAAACAAAGGGGAAGCCTTATTCATAGATGAAATTATAAATAATTTTCTTCAAGTTTTGTTTCAGTTTGTTAGCGTGGTGGTTGTTTTTTTCTATTGAAGGGCTTCTGGCCAAACATAGATTGTTTAGAATGTACTTTCTGTGGAGAACATGAAAGTTTTTGTTTGAAATGCAAGTGCTTGAAGGTTTGGATACTTCAGGCTACACTAGCAAGTAATTAGAGGTTAGAGGAGATTAATTTATTTGCTTCATTTTGCATTCTTTTCCTTAGTCAAGACTTACATTTCCTTTGCTGTGCTCTTTTTCTTGTTTGTTTAAATGTTTTCTTCCATAAACTTGAGTGTGAACTGTTTAACTGCCATGAAACCACTGTAACCTGTCATGAGAAATATTGACAAATGGGGAAGCTTTTCTAATGTGGGAGAACTAAAGCTTGGGACTTGTTGCTGAGGAGCACTGGAGTGCTTAGATGACACTTAAGATGTGGAATACTTGGTTTACAGCCACTGTTTCCTAAATAGCCAATGAAAATTTTCTGCTGTGGGATAAACTACTATACTTTTTTTTTTAATCTTCTCTAAGATGTAAATTCTCTTCTTGTGAATTTTCATGTAGTAGCAATTCATTGTACAAGTGAGGCTATAAAACTTTTCATCAAAGGCTTAAGATGTCAAAACCTGATACTTAGTTCTTCATTTCAGCAGTAAATTTAAAAAAGATTTGGAACAGTCTTGGCTCTAGTCTTGGCCACAGACTTAGCTGTGTGAACAAAGCAGTCTTAAGAATTAAATACCATAGTAGTAGAATTCTAATGTTAAAGTTTGCTGTCCTAAGGCTGTCTCACACCCCTTCAGAAGGGGTGTGTATTGTTAGAGGGGAATAAAGAAAAAAACCAAACACACAAACTGAAACAGAAAGCCCAAATCAGTAAACCTTGTTGCACTATCTCCAAAGACTATAAAAAAGTATATATTACAGTGCTACCATTGATGTTGCTATGACTAAGGTTGTAATTTCCTATGGTCAGAGGACATTTCATTTATTTATCAGCCAAATCATCTTTGTAAATGTTGTCCTTGGGCTTTAACAGCTTATTACTTGGGATGCAGAACTCAGTCTCCTAAGTTACTGAATGTACTGGCTGTGATCCAGCAAAACAGTTAAGCACATACTTAAGTGCATTGTTGGATTGGGGCCAGAGGTGCTCAGCAGTTTACGCAACCAAGGCAATAGTGAACCCTTCCTCCAAACATCTAGCAGGGGAGAGTCTTCAGACACAAAAGAAAGTCATAAATTAGATGTTGCCCTTGAAGTCAAGTCCATCTTTGTGGGCAGAGCCTTGTTTCCTGCTATGTAACTGTTAATTTCTGTGAAATCTGGTCTAGTGAGACCTACAGTGGGACTCCTGGTATTGTCTTTGAGCTCACTAGATCTTATAGCTCACTTACAGAAGATCATAACAGTAATTTACTCAATCATACTGCTGGTGAAATTTGTCCTAATAAAACAACTTAGTTTTTTTTTTTTCTAGCCTGGAGGAGTTGGTACATCTAGGCTAAAGGTTAGGAATTACTGGACAAAAGATAAACCATAGGAAACCAAACTTCTTTAGGTTCACTGCTACTGAAACAGTTTTTCTTTCATTTTTCTACCATTCTTTCTTCCTGTAACATTCTGTATTTTTAGAAAGTATTTTAAAATAGCAATTAAGGTAGTTGGTTGCTTTGAGTGATGAGTCAAGGATAAATTATTCTGTAGACTCAGTTGTAAGATTGATGTGCATCTAGATTTTCAGCTGGTTCCTTTTAACCTGTTTCCACACTTACGTCACAGTTTTAACAGTGCATGTTCAAACCTTAATTTTCATATGAATTGATCTGTCTAGCTGTATAAAACACGTCGGGGCCTATTGGGAATCTATATTAGCGTGCCAGGAAAGATTTGGGGAATAATGCACAATCTGCTAAAAACACTGACAAGGAACATTACCTTTATTTTAGGGGCAGCTCACTAACTATTTTATTTTTCAAATTTAGGTGCTCCATTAGTAGCTTTCTGATTTCTTTCCATTTCATTTTGATAACCAACTTTGGGATGGCCAAAGCAAAATAAAATGAATTTAGCTTTGTTAACTTCTAAAATTTTAGTCTAGTGTTCTTGAATTATTTCGGCTAGTTTCTCATTTCTTCAGTATAAATTGTGATTTTTATTTTTGTAACAGTTTCTTAATTCAAATATTGAAATCACACTAATTGATCTACAGGACAAAAAAATAAGCCTAGGGTTAAAACAGTTTTGTAGATAGTTGTATGTTTTGTTTGTGGTTTTGTTTGGTTTTGGTTTTTTTTTAGTTTAGCACCTAGTTGAAATGTGTAACGAGTGAAACTTTCTTCCCAGTTTCATACTTCTTTTCTTGGTCTTTCAGATACATAATTAAATTTAGTCTGTTTTTTAAACTTTTTTTTTTAGGTTTTGTAGGGTGTGATACTCCATAATTCTTGTTTCCCCTTTTGCTGACTTGAATTTTTGAATATTTTAATGATAATAGCAATTGTACTTACAAAAGTACAGTTACTTAGAAAAATAATTATCATAGACATTTGTCCATCTGGAGTATTGTGTCCAGTTCTGGATTTCCCCAACATATGAAGGACATGGACCACTTGAGCAAATCCAGAGGGAGGGCCACAAAGATGGTCAGGAGACTGAAGCAGCTTTCCTGTGGAAACAGACTGGGAGAGTTGGGGTTGTTCAGCCTGGAGAAGAGGAGGCTCCCAGGAGACCTTATTGCAGCCTTTCAGTACCTGAAGGAAAGCTGGGATAGGGCTTCTTACAAGGGCATGGAGTGATAAGGAGTAACAGTTGCAAACTGGAAGAGGAATTATTTAGATTAGATATTATAAAGAAATTCTTTAGTGTGAGGGTGGTGAGACACTGGCACAGGTTGCCCAGAAAATTTGTGGATGCCCATCCCTGGAAATGTTCAAGGCCAAGTTGGATGTGGCTTTGAGAAACCCTGATCTAATGGGATGGGGTCCCCTCCCATGTTAGGTGGGTTGGAACTTGATGATCTTTGAGGTCCCTTCCAACCCAAACCATTCTCTGATGATTCTGTGGTAAATTACATATGAAGCAATTTTGATGGTCGCACAGTGTAGGTAAAACAATCAAGTTGTTTCCTACTTGATTTTTGTACTTGCATATTATCTAATGCATTGATGAGTTCATTGATGCTAGAAGGAAGAAGCACTTGCCCATGTCTGCCTTTGTGTTCATCTAGAGAACAGTTTTTAAGGCATTGAGTGAAGTTACAACCCAAACAGATACCAGGCTTGTGAAGAAGGCTTCCATTGGTGTGTTGTATCATAGTAGCACTCCTGATGCTACTAAATGAAGTGTTCTTGTTTTTTTTTTTCCAGCAAAAAAATCAGTACTGAAAATAATGTGGTAAATTATAGCAGTATATTGAGAAATGCATTCTGGTGTCGAATTGAGTATTTCCCTATCTTTGCAGGGAGATGAGGGTAGTATGCAACTATCCTAGAACACACTGTCCCATAGAGGCTGGCAGGTGTCCTGTCAGAATGTATTTGGCATAAGGTAGTACATGACTGAACACACTTTCAAACTAACCCCCAAAACCCCAAACAAACAAACCACAAACCTCATTATACAGCATGCAGTGATTTCTTGTTGTTTTCCAAGCAGCGAGCAGGATGAAAACTCATAGCAGCTGTACCAAATTAGTTGTCCTATTTCGTATGTTCTAAGATTGTGAAGACTTCAGTTCTTAGAACAGTTTAGGCATGACTTATGGAAAGTAATTTCTTTATGTTGATCAGGTTTAATACATGAACTTTTTAAAAAGTACAGTACTTTTGGTATTTTCATGAAGTTTTTTGCACTTGTCAAAATCTCGGTTCGATATTTGGTTATTTTACTTGGAAAGAATGATAAATACTTAGCTTTTTCTACTTCTGTGTATACTTGGAGGTGTGTCTAAAATACAGATAACTTTCTGTACCTCAAATTTTAATTTGGTGGAGGTTGAAATATGTGACTGGGGGATACAGGTCCTGGCTATGTAAGACTATGTTGTTCCTCCAGGTGTGGAAGAAGATCTGTGTTATCCTGAAGTCTTTAATTATGTGATCACTTCCTGTGTTTTTTCCTTCCCTGAAATCCTTGTATTACTTGCTAGGTAGAGCATAGGATATGCACCCAGTGAGCAGCTGTTCAGTGTATTTGTTTTCTTGTTAGGTATATCTTCCAATGGTAACTATTAAACCTTGCTTTGAAGGCAAAGATCTGAATTTCTTCCTGGGTTTTTTGCACCTCTGCTATTATAGAGTGTCTAAAATTCTGTTCCCTTAGTAGGAAGAAAAAATTTTCAGTAATTCAGGATGCTGCATGTCAGTTTTGGAGTTTAAAGGGCAGCTCCCACAGTCTCCTTCTGCACCCGTGAGTGTTGAAGACTTTTGCAAATCAGCCTTTCATAGACTGGGCATCCAAGGAGCATAAAAGAGAGGGTTTGGCTCAGATGGCTTCCTGGCATCTCAGGATTTTTGTGGCAGAGATGAAAACAGAAACATTGCTCTGCGTAGAAGATTTTTTTGGGTTTTCTTGTTACGTTAATTATGACATTGTTTTCTTTCTTACAGCTTCAGTCTTGTTTTCTACCTTCTTTCTGACTGTGTAACAAATGATATAATGCTTCAGCTCTGTCTTGTGCATTGTGTGAGTCATGGCCTGTTGGGAGCCATGGGAATAGCAACCCCTTGTCATGTTGGAACACAGGCAAAGTGAACTGGGCTGCTGGGACTCACCCTACAGCTCTGCCCAAATTTCTAGCATTTGATGTAGCAATGGTAATGCTCCTTTTTAGCTTGTTTCTGTGCTCTTAATGGAAATGTGAAATGGTATTGACTGAAACAGTCATTGGTAGAAAAGGATCTTCCTGTTCTGCTGTGTCTGCCTCTATATAGCAGTGTCATGGGTTTTTGGATAGACTTGCTGGAAAGAAGGAATGCAACACACAACCAGTAGGTTCCACATCCTTACTGCTTGCAGAAATGTTGGATTGAATTTTCTAGTTTTGGAATATTTGGGGGAGAAGGAAACAGTGAAATAAAAATCTTTAAGAAAAGTGAGAAGGGAAATACTTTCTTTTTGTAGCTGGAACATGAAGGTTTTCTGAGTGGCTTGAACAGAATCCTCACTGAAGTGAAGATAAAAATACTATTTAAATCTTGCAGGCATTTTCCCCCCCCCTTCACTTTTAAGCAAAATTTTACTTCGATTTTTGATTTCTTAAAGCAGTGCTGTTATGATAAAGTTAATTTTCCACTGGGAATGAGAAGTAACTATAGAAGTGAAGGAGAGAACATGGAGGTGTGCTAGAGAATTTATGACTTACTAACACAACCTGGATATTTTAATTTGTAATTGTTATTCAGTTGGTTGTTATGGCAATAGTATGCCATCCTATTTGACATTTTCTACTTTCCCTCTGTCAGTGTACTTGTTTTGCCTTCATAATAGCAGTAACCTTTATCAAAAATTGTTTGCTTTTTTAAGCAATCACAAAAAATACGAAAACATAATGCTAGCATGTGTTGAAGTGTGTTCTGGTGTTACCTTTGCATCAAGAGCATGCAGTAGGCTTGGAACATCTACACATTGTCCCAGCACCCAGTGTAAGTAATGTATGTTGTGTCCATTGTAAATTGTGTTATTTTCTTGTATAAAAGTCGTTCTTTCAAAAACACCATGTTTGCTGTTCTTTAGGCCTTGTCTCGTTAACTTCAGCGATGAGTCCTTCAGGCTGACATTGCTTGGGAGTTTGATCTTTTCTCTGTGACCTAAATTGCTTTTTCCTTTTGCAGCCTTTGGATATCCCTGATGGTCGAAGGGCCCCATTACCTGCTCACTATCGTAGCAGTAGTACCCGAAGCATCGACACTCAGACTCCGTCTGTCCAGGAGCGCAGCAGCAGCTGCAGCAGTCACTCCCCATGTGTCTCTCCCTTTTGCCCTCCTGAATCTCAGGATGGGAGTCCTTGCTCCACAGAAGATTTACTCTATGACCGTGATAAAGGTGAGAGTAGAATGGCCTGCCTTTACCTGTGGGAGGCATGTGGTGTCCTGCTTTTCCAACTACCTTCATTTTACTCATTACATCAGTTTTTTGTTTTCGTTTGCTTGTTGTGGAGGGATTGAGGAATTACCTTAAAATTGGTTTTGTTTGTTTACATATCTTTTTCCCTCTTGTTTGTGAAGCTTCACAAACATCTTCCATAAATATGTCAGAGGAGCACAGCAAACACTGTTAACTATTTATAAAGATTTTAATGTGAAGAAGTCAGATTGTGACATGTTTGTGTTTAAAAGGAGTTTCAAGAAGGTTTGTGGTAGACTCTCCATTCATCATGGGTGAGTTGAAGTTCTTGGTGGTGAAGTTTTGCTGCTTCTGAACTGGAATATTCCACTTGAAGCTGTTGGGTTAGAAGCTCAGATATGAATTTGAATAATTTAATGGAGAGTAAATATATGTTGGTGTATGTTGCGTAACAACCCAAAGACTTCAGAATAATTTGTGTTAATATGTCAATATCCTGCTTGCTTTTTTTTTTTTTTTTCTTTCCTCAAAGTCTGCAAAATGAAATTTTGTTATATAGAGGGAGTAAAATACAGTTTCAGTAATTGAGAGTTACTGACTGTAATATGGAAATATAGGCACTGGTGTAAAAAAACCTGATATTTTTGACAGCTTTTTACTCATGAAATTATTCGTAGGCTTCTTGTCAGCTGGACTGACAAGGTTTGGGTGAAATACTCAAGAGTAGTATGTTTCACAGAGGAGATGAAAACTTCTAAGAGTTAGCATAGTTTTACTAATAAGTGAAAGACAGCAGGATTTTGATGATTTAAGTAAGGTTAAGCTTTTTCTTTAAGTGACTCTAATAATTCTTACAGTCAGTTGGGATGTAACTGGGGAAGGAAGGCAGTGGGAGAAAAATAGCTGTTCTTGGTTTCTGAAAAGTATTACTTTCTCATCTTGGATTTAAAAGAAAATAGTGGAGAACAAATTCACCTGCCCAAATCCTGAGTTTGGGTATGTGTGTAAGTTAACTACATCAGAATAAGAGTCTTAGTTCAGCATGCTAAGTGGCCATGATCCAAAAATAAGATACTAGCTCCACCCCCACCCATTTCTCATATGGTATGCATGTGAATTGTAATGTGTTGTCAAGAATTAGTCACTTACAGAGATACCTACTAAAGTACTAAAAAATAGGGAAAGGACAGGTAAATTTGTTCAAATGTTCCTATTAACAAATGTAAAATAGTGAGGAAATGAAAATAATTCCTATTTCAGTTAGTACTCAGTTATCACAGTATTTGGAATTTTCAGTGATAGTTTATTGGCAGTACTGAGTGAACACAGTTTTAAGTAGTGCAATAGTGCATCTGACCTTTTTAATGCAATTCAAGGATTTTATCTCCTGTCTTGGATTTTTTGAACAGCTAATTGGAATAAAAGTTACTGCTGAACTTCACAATGGGTAGATACTTACCCATGGATTTTGGTTTTAAGACTGGCTTTAATCCTAGGTTTGCATCAAGTCTGGTTTAGTAATAGTGTACAAGTTATGGTGATAAACAGCCAGGTTTGTACAGTCAATGTAATTGCATTTTTAAACTAGTTTAAGATACTTATTCATGTGTTTTTGAAGGATAAAAGCTCAAACTGCTCATCATCACTTTGTGGTTCAAGGGCATAATAGAAACTAGAAAAATGTGTAGCTGTTGTCCAGCAGAAAAGGATTTGTTTAGATTGTAAAAGTAGAGTCAGAAAGGGTGCCTGTTACTCTCGTGTCATTAAGAACCTACAGTTGTTCTGAATAAAAATGTTATCTTCAAAATTATAGCTATATAAGGGATATAGGTAGAAATCATAAGGGAATTGCAAATTTGTGGAGGCAGCTTAACATCTGTTGTGGTTGTTAACTGCTTTATAAAACAAAAACTCAAAAGTTTTCATACCTTCATTTTAAAGTTGTTTGTGATTCTACAATAAAACTGTAATGAGTTTGCAGTGAGGCCTGTTAAGTTTTGAAAAACACTATGTATAACCAAGTGTAGACGTTTTAAATCCAAGGTGTTTTTCAACTACTTTTCTCAAGCCGAGCTTTTATTTTCCTCTACAGAAATAACTTGGCTTTACCATTAAAAATTATAATTATCAGCTTTATAAATGCACATGGGTGTGTTGCTGAATTGGAAGGAAGGTTTAGTAGTTTGACTGAGAGACGGGAGCAGTGAGAGGAGCCAGTTCCCTGTACAGACAGAACACTGCTTTACATTTCTAAAGCATCTTTTATTTCTTGTGCAAAGCTGTGATTTGGCCTGAGGCCCTCACAGCTGCTCTTTGGACTGTATCAGCTGTTTGGTTTACTTTTCTGCAAGAAGCTTGCTAAATCTATTGAATTTTTCAAAAGAAGGTGAAAGCTAAATTTCAGAAAAGGCTCACAATACTTCTGAACAGAGTAGTGGTATTAAATGGTATTGATTTGAGCAGAGAAGGAAGGGTGGGAGAGGAGCTATTTTAGTAGCAGCTGGCTTTATGATCTTGTTTTCAAGTGTCAGCCTATTGCAAGGTAAGAGACTTAAAGCTCCTGGTTTCACCAGGTCTCTTTTATCATGCTGTGGTCCATGAGATTGTAATTTAGAGTGCTGAAAAGCATACTTAGCACCTGTGACAGAGGTAAAGTTCAGAGGCATCCTAAGGTATAAACAGATAAAATGTGGGGGGTTTTTTGTACAAAAATAGGTAGCATAACCTGGTTTTGAGGGATTTAGATATAGGTGCTTTTGTGTAGCAGTGTATTCCTGCTGTTTTTTGTAGGCTGTTAGAAGCAACATGTTGATGAAGATGAACTCAAAGTACTTTTAACTTCTGGGCATCTCATTTGTAGTTTCTAAAATGAAAATTGTACCTGAAGTCTTTTGCTAGCCTTAGGAACAAAGGTATTTTTTAGCCTTTCAAAACAAATCCCAAGACTTACAGGCAGTTGCTTGTTTCCTTTAACTTTTGTCACTCAGGTTGTTTTACGGATTAATTTTCAGTTTGCCTCTTCTGATGTTGTAATAAGTTCAAGCTAAAATTTGTGGTATTAAGTCTTCTGGTTAAAGTGGTATTTCTAGTGTTCAATTGTTATCATAACCATTTTCTAGATAACAGAATATATCCATTTTGACTATTTCTGGTCAGAAATTCGGTGTAATAAGGCCTCTGTATTGTCTGCTGTGTGATTGTGGTAACAAAACTCACTTTAAAGGTTACATCTGTTAAATCTTCAGTCATTGTCAGCTTAATGAGACTTGATTAGTCGGTTGACAGATGCCATCAGGGCACACCCTACTGGTGGAAACCTGGAAGACTCAGGAGGTGTCCTCTTACCTCTGAGTAAGTGTCACGCCTCCTGAGACTGAAAAACAATGTGTAAATAGGACAGTTTGAGAATACACATTTGCAGTGTCATTTAGGATTAATGATGTGACAGTTAAGCACTTAAAAGCTTACAGGCTACACAAGTGACTGTAAATTCCACTTCTTACCACTAACTCATGGCCTATTTTCCCAGTACCCTTCCATTCTCACACACTGCTACTGTAAGAACCAATACCAAACGTGTACGTGTGAGCCTCCTAATAACCACACGTATTTTTCAAACAGCAGTGTAGTGTGTGCTTGGTCAAAATGAAAAGCTAGCAGCTCAGTAAGCTTTTAAAAACAGTGAGGGTAAAGAGAAACAAAATAGTTACATTACATGATTTTCATTTTTTTCCTAGCTGTTCAACAGCTGTCTTAGATAGAAAGTTTCAGCCAGACCGGGCTAAATAAACCAAAAACTTGATTGAAAACTGAACTGGCTAGACAAGACTCTGAATCTTCCAAGAACAGACATTGAATTCACTTCCATTCTTTCCTTGGATTTACTTCCGCAGTTTTCCACTGTTTGGTGTAATGAACAGTGGCACGTTCTGTGTCTCAGAGTTGTTAAATAGAAACTTGGATCTTCAGTTTTAAATATTAGAAGGAGGAAACAAACTGTCTGGGTTCTGTTAATGATTTCTGGTTTTGGAATGAGCTGTGTGAGCCAACAGTGGAAAGATGCCAACAGGACCATCATGCTCCTAGCTTGGCAAAAATCTATATTGCCTCTGAGCTTTTTCTGCCTTCATACAGTTAACACCTAAAATTCTGCATGTAGAAGTTCTGGGTTCACTTTACCACAGGAAACAGATGAATAATCTATACACTGCTGAGGTTCACTTCAGGTTTAGGGGTTTTTTTGTCCCGCTCATATCTTTCATAGTAAATCTCCAAAGGGTAGTGTGGCATTTGATTTGATTTGTCTTTTAAGAGGAAACAGAGATGCTTTAAACATCTAATGATTAGCCTCTGTATTCAAGTCATGGTTATCCAGTTGTTTGTGTAGTTACTGCTGACAAGATGATAAAGACAGCCTTACATGCTTCAGTGAATCTAGATCATGTTGCTTGAAGTTTTGGTTGGTTTTCCTCTGCTGCTGAAAAGGTGCACATGAACAACAACAGAATAAACAAAGGTATCCAAGTTAAAAATTATAAGGTACTCCACATCGGTGGAAAGACTCAAAAGAAGGTAAATCAAGAGCAGTTATTTCTCTCCAAATAAGGTGTATTTGTAAATTGGGGAATCCTTTTTAACCTTGCCATTTCATTTTTTTAACTGTAAGCCCAAGCAGAGATTAAGGAGCTGTTAATACTAGCCTGAGACAGATGTTGTTCTTTGAAAATATAAAAGCCACTGCAGAAAGCTAATTTTCTGTGAGTAATTGTTTTTGTACCTACTTCATTTCCTTAGTGCATTGGGTATTGTGGTGTTATGATGAGTGCTTAAAGTGAACCCTTTCAGAGTTCTAATTTTTCAAACTTCTGTGCTTCTGTCATCAACAAAGCTGAGCCTTCTCTTCTGTATTTTCCAAGTAGTACAGAGAAATCTGCCTATTGTCTTGTATCCAAGATCTTCACACATTTACTGCCAAGTGCATCAAGTAAAATATACACAGAGTTACAAAGAATACCTGTATCATATAATTAGTAGTGATAAGAGATTTGAATTGTGGAAGCTTCATTTTGGATATTAAAACTACTCCACGGTTAAAGTGGGACATTGTCATGATGAGTTATCAGTACCTATGTTACAAACATTCTTTGCTTCTTGGCAACTTCTGAACCATTCGTGAGGTCAATGTTCCAGTGAAGAGAGCTGTGTTTTAAAATCAGGTACATGCTGTATACACACATTTTCTATAGCTGTGTTTATGCAGTGAGAGAGTATATTATCATTACGACTCATAATTCCTCTGCATGTATTATGCATATTGCCTTGTTCATTTATGTTTTGTTTTTATTTAATACATAATAAAGAATGTATTTGTTTCCAGGATAACAGCTCTGCTTTATTCCAATTGCAGTGTTCCACATACGAATATCCTCCTGTTATGTGTTGTTATATGATAGATTACTGCTGCACTGAAGCTTTTATTCAGAAGAAATGTGCTATACAAGGGTGTTAGATATGGCCTGCAATACAGGAAACATTGTGGTAGAAGAAAACCAGCGTAGTGGCTAAACTGTGAAAAAAGGCATCTTGTTTGGAAATCGAGTTTAATTAAAAAGCACTCTCAATCTCTAGTAATATAACTGCTTTAAATTTTCAGACAGTGGGAGTAGCTCACCGTTGCCCAAGTATGCCTCATCTCCCAAACCAAACAACAGCTACATGTTCAAACGAGAGCCCCCAGAGGGATGTGAGCGAGTGAAGGTCTTTGAGGAAATGTCGTAAGTAATCCTTTTATGTCAGCTGGTATCTGCAAAGCAGTCAACCTGTTTACTGAGCCTGTTGAACTGCAGATGAATAAACTATTCCAGCTGATGAGTTTTTCAGGAGCAAACTATTCTTAGAGTTTGTACAGAAGAGAAGTTGAAGTGTTCACGTTGGTTTGAAGAGGAAATGGAGTCTTTTATGCTTGGACTCTTTGTGCATTTCCAAAAGGCAACAAAAATCCTAGCAGAAAAGATAAGGTACTACTCTTAAGCATTTATAAACCTCTTTTCATACATCTTTTATCAACTTTTTAAATATTTGTGGCTTAGAACCAAAACTCTCCTTATCATAATTCTTAATCAATTTCAAGCATAGGTTATGTTTTGATATGGATAAAACATATAGAATGGAATGAAACCTACATAAAGTGTTTGTAGATGGTAGTATACTTACAGCAGAGACTTTGCTCAATATTTTTGCTGAGCAAGACATTGGAAATGGAACTCCTGGACATCGTGTCTTTTCCCCTAGGCCCAGCAGTACTGGGGCAGCACATGCTGTCAAGGTTGCATGCTTACTTCTGTGGATGAAAGAATTAAGGTGTGGAAGTTTCTTGCTCTAACAGCATTCGTTGCCTGCTGGATGGTGATGGAGCAATGTTGGGTTGTGCAGGAAGCCTCCAGACAAATTATGGAATATAGGAAAGGAGAGGGCTAGTTTCTGGAGTTCTCATAGGAATTTTATATGACTAAATGTGGTGTTGCTGCATTGTTTTTATTAAGAGGAATTTGTGTCATTCTAAATTACCATAGCATTTTTTCATGTACGTATGTGCTGCAAATCTTTCCTGCTGGAAGTTGCATGTTTGTCCAGTAGCTATCAAATAATTTTTGTGCTGGTACTATTTTGAATGCTGTGGATCAGTTAGCTGACTACCAATATGGAAGATGTTTGCCCCTTTGTCCAATTAATCCCATTCCTTGTCATTCACATTTTAGCAACGTGTAGAACCACAAAGTTCATGACTTACAAACCACCTTGGTTGGCCAGGTATATAATCTCTTTTCTCATTGTAGGTCTCGTCAACCTGTCTCAGCCCCTCTCTTTTCATGTCCTGACAAAAACAAGGTTAATTTCATCCCAACTGGATCAGCTTTCTGTCCTGTAAAACTTCTGGGCCCCCTCCTTCCCTCATCAGACCTGACGCTGAAGAACTCTCCAAACTCTGGCCAAAGCACAGCTTTGAGCACCCTGACTGTTGAGCAGCTTTCCTCTCGGGTCTCTTTCTCCTCTCTGTCAGATGACACCAGCACAATGGACTCTACAGAGGTCCCGGTACAGCCCCAACAGCAGCAGCCGCTTTTGCAGGAAATCCAGACTGAAGACCATTCCTCTCCTCCAAGCTATGTCTTAATCTAGACCCAGGTGGAGCAGGCCTCTGCCCCAAAACTGAGGAGATACATCTGCATGAGGCAGCAGCCTTTCAGAACAAGACAGAATACTTAGAAGCATTTGAAAAAATATCTCGACGCTGTTGTTGGCAGGGACAGAATCCGTATTCGGCGTTTTTTGTGAGAAAGCAGTAATGCCTGCAGGATCCATATATCATTAAGCATTTTAAGTGGAGACTATGCATTTCATAGTATGTTTGACCAGATTAGTACTGTGTCCTGTGTTCTGTTTCAAATTCTACAGTATAAATAAGCTCTCTCTCTATATATATAAAAAATTTGCCTGTCTGAATAGAAAATGTCTTGCTGTGTTGTGTCCTATGGAAAATACTGTACTTCAGGATTATGTTTACAATTGATCCAGGCGTTTATGTTTCTAACTTCTGTAATACACACAATGCAAAAAAAAAAAAAAAAAAAAAAAAAATGGCCACCACAGTTGCACAGTGCCCACCCTATGGCCTAGCTTCAGGTACTTCTCTCGAAGTGTAAACTCAGGTAACTTGGAATGTATATCATATTGGGATATAAAATATTTTACAGCTACAAAGCTAAAGAGGGAACATCACTCTTTTGCCTTTCCTTATTTTATGCATTAATATTTCCTCATTACATTCCACTTTCTTGGAATAAGTGCATTCAGATCCAGGTGAGCAACGACCCTGGACATGGGTGAACATGAGGAGAACCAGCAAATCTGTGATGTATATCACTTTGTCATGTGCTTACAAGTAAAACAACTGTTGCATTTACTGTCATTTCAATATATGTAAAAATGTGGCATTTAAAGGTTTCAGGTGTTGCTCAGTTAATGACTGTTAAACTGTTGCAAATAAAGTGTTCAGTACTAGGCTGTACATGAGAAACATTCCACGTTTTGTGTGAGAGGATTTTGAAAGACAAGAATGTTTTTGTTCAAGGACAGAAATTCTTTCAGGTTTCACCAGGGGGTGATGGGGATTTCCTCTCATGTTTTTGTTGGCAGTTAAGGATGTGAAATGCTACTGTTACTGTCTGAAAGTCAAATTAATGTTTAGTTTCTCTTTTGGAAATGTTCATTCATTTTTTGGCTGGAAGTAGGTTTTCAGATGTTGTCAAGCAGCATTAGATGAGCTGAATTTTGTTTATGTAGTGAGTAATTGTGTTTGGATTGAAGTCCAAAAGTAGCAAGTAGGTGTTCTAAGAGGGGTGGGGAAAATAATAGTTTTGAGTTCATGTTACTTAATCAAAACTTCTTCCATAACTTTCAGTTACTTAAGTTGTGTGTGTTAAAGTGTGTTTTACCCCCTCCTTAAATGTGAATTTAAAAAAAAAAAAAAAAATCCTTGTAAAATAATCCTGGTTTTGCAGGCTGGACACTTTCTCAAAATAATACATGGCAAGAACAGGTTAGTGGTGCTCTTCTGTTGTACTGGAACAAGAGGAGCATTGCTTTCAGAGATAATTTCCTGTGATACAAAGAGGGACCCCAAAGGCAAAATAAACTTGATGTTCTTGCTCCATTGCTTTCAGCTCAGTGGAACTACATTTCTGCTGCTAAGAGAATAAGGATCACCTTTTCCAGGAACTGAAGAGATTAGTAGCCTGCAGCTACTGAGCATTTAAGGTTGCTCCATTATGTTTTTTTCCTCTTTTGAAGATGAGATTGGAGGGGGGTGAAAGTGAGCTACCAATAGCTACGCACTAAGTATATGCTTTCTTTGGAGATTTCCTTTTTATTATTATGGTTTTGTTAATACTGTGTTACAAGCCTATAAAACAGTCACTGTTTTTTGACTCCCCTTGCAGAAAATATACATCTCTTTCTAACCTTTTTAATAAGAAAAACCTTGAAAAGCAACAGCCATTTTTAACCCTACTAATCTCAGGCCTAGGTGAAAACACTCTGTATTTTATAGACTGAAGATAAAGGGGAGAAAATACTTGTGATGTATTGATTCCTTTTAATGTTTTTCTTTCTAGATTAACATTTCAGTTTGATGACCTTTTTATGCTCTGGCTATGTCCAGATAGGAAATTGTCGTCTCAGTCATTGGTGTTAGGTTACCAGGGAATATGATGAGTAGGTTTTAGATCAGTGATGAACTCTGTACAATATTTACAATACCATTACATGTTGTTTTTATTTTTTCCACGAGAAACTAAATATTAATTAAACTGCACATTTTGTTCTTAGCAGATTTGAAGGTTTTGAACTGAATGTGATAAAACTAATGCTTTGCCATGTAAATTTCCCAGCAGTTGTTTATCAATTATATCTACATCCAGCTGTAGAAATTTGTCAAATATTGTTTAAAGTTTTGTACATAGTTGTACTGTTATTTCTAGCCACTGTGCTGAACAGTATTCAAGTTATCACGTAATATTGCTTTACATAAGGAAATGTGTGGCTTTTGTTTTGTATTTTTTTCGGTATAGAAGTTCCTGTGTCTTATTTAAATAAAAATCATAGTTTAAAAAAAAAAAAAAGTGGTGGGGGGACACACAAGAGCAGTGGTTCGTTTTGTTTGTTTTGGAACCTGTGTATGAAACACCATAGAATGAGATTAAACTTTAATATTGTTCCAAATTTACATCTATAATAATGTCAACCATGTATCTTTATGACTTAGTGTGCTGTCTTCAGGAAAAAGATAGTATCTTAGCTATTGATTTTTGCGTAACACTGTTCTAGAGAAGAAAAAAAAATAACCTAAAAATAGCTGAAGGCTTAAATATGCTTTAAACACAGCATATTTTGTTTCTGCATATGATGAGTTCTTTTTCCAGAGCACGTAAGAAAAAAATCAGTTAAACGTTATTGGAAACTGTGTATTTGCTCCTGTCTTTGTGGTATGGCTAATTTCAAGTTATCTGTTGAAAATTATGAAAGCCATTATATGTTTCACTATGTGAAACTAAACTAAACCCCTAAAGGATGTGGTATAAATCTACTGACAGTCTTGGTTTCATGTTGTTTTGTGTGAGTCAAATGATTGTCGTTAGACTTGCAGAATAATTCTTTCCAGATGGGGGGTGAGGGGAAGGGAGGAAGAAAGAATAATAATATTTAAATACATGTAAATCCTCCAAAGTCAGTGTTTACTGAAAAGCACTATGGCAATAACCATCAAGAATGCTTTAATGCGTATCATCACTACGTGGAAATTTATTTTTCAGCATCCCCAAAATTACAAGGTTTCAATGTGCTATGTTAAAAACATTAACTGGAAGCGCTGGAAGTTTGGAGCCTTGAAGGATGTAGTATCCCCACCCTGCTATGAAAATGCTTGATGTCCTTCACTCAGAAATGCCTTGGTTTCAGCCATCTCATCATCAGCTTGTAGGGTTTGCTAGGAAAAGCTTTGTGGCTGCTTTGTCCTCTAAGGGGATTTGGCTGCAGCAGTTTTGTGCTGTCCTTGTGTGGGAGGGTGTTCCTTTCTTAAAGAGACACTTTGACCAAGGTGTGTAGCTAGTCCTGAAAAGATAGGATGCAACTTGTACTGCATGGGTCATTTTTTTTTACAATCCCTGTGAACCTAGGCCTGGCCTGGTTAATTACACTTGCAGTAAAATGCTGGTTCAACCAAAGCTGGACTTCATAGTTGTGTGCTTTGCCTAGTTCCTTAAAGCCAAGACAATCTGAAAAATGCTGAGAGTAGAGAGCTAATGAAATAATTTTGCCTGGTGTCCCTGCTTTGGGACTAAAAGATCTTCCTCCACTTCAATGTTAAATTTTTTAGCAATTCATGACTGTAGAAATCGACTCTTCAGAGACTGGAGGGCTGTGTAAGGGGAGCCCTTGGGTATGTGAAGCTGGGAGTAGGGGGCAACAGATAGTGACCTGCTTGCTTTAGGAAGCAGGGTGCTGTCAGGAAAATGATTTATGGCTTCCTGAGAAATCAGCTCTTGGGAGGGGCCAGATACTGGCCCATAGGTAGAGCCTCAGTATCTTTACAGCATTTAAAGCTAAGGCTGGAGTAATAAAGTATAAATATGTGAAATTGAATAGATTAGAGACATTGGCTGACATCACAGTTGCAAATGAAGACTGCTGAGACTTAGCAAACCAGCTCCTGGCCTTACTCCATGGTAATGGATTGACACCTTCATCTGTTACTTGAGGTAAAATCCAAGCAGCTTGAAGATGACAGGTGACTGGTGAAAGTATGTACCAGTTACTGTTGTAAACCAACCTGATTTGATTTGCAAAATACAACCATGCAACACAAACTTTGAATCTCCACAATTAGCAGGAAATAATGTGTTCCTGCAATGTGTTTCCAGAACCTAAATGGAAAGAAAAAGTGAAAACTGGGAAAGAACATCCATTACTAGGATGTGGATGTGCAGCAGTCATAGTTTGTTGGTTAAATGGAGTTGTTTGATCAAAGATTGTCGTGTAGTTAAAATATGTGTATCTTCTCTCTGTTTGCATTAGTGTAACTGATCCTGGAAAGCTGTTTGGGAGAGACTGTAAAAGGCTGGAGAAGGATCAAGGAAGAGTTATAGGAATAAGTGAGGTACTGGAAAATGTACACAGTGAGGTTTTGTTGGAGCTCAAGGTTTTGAAATTAACAGTTAAGTGACTTAATTCCAGTTAGTAAATACCTACATAAGAAATACTTCTTAACGAGCTACTTAAATTTAACAGACCTGGAATATAACAACTCAAGCAGTAAGAAAATGCAACTAGATAAATCCACACTAGAATTGTGCATTTATTTTAGCACTAAGGGTAATCAGGTACTGAGCCATCTTGCAAAAGTGGATTTTTTATTCAAGCACTGATATGTTGGAAGTGAAAGGATTTTACAAAGTGCTCGAAGAAGTTTTTATCAGCCTTACTAATTCATGATTATTTGGGCCTTTTTACATTTCAGCTGACTTTAAAGAGGCAGGTTTTTTAAAAATTACACTAAGCATTCTTGCCTCACTGAAAAAGGAGCATGCTGCAATATTTCTAACTAGGGTATTAACACTTTTTTTAAAAAAAACTGTCTGGAATAGCTCTTGGAAGATAATTCCTGGCTTCTGAAAATTTTTGGTTTGTCTCACACGTGAATAAAGTCTCCAGTAAAGTAGAGTGGGTAGCTTTATAGTTGTTTTGATTTCTGTCATCCCCTCGATAGCACTGTAGCTTTGGAGAGCTGGCAAGAAACAGGAGAGTAGGTGGTATGTCTTTGGAGAAATAAAGTCACAGAAATAATGTGTCTCTTAAGGGGGGCTGGAAGGAAAACACCAGTAGAGAAAGTGGAGTGTTTTCTCAGTAAAGACCATATTGGAAGTGAGTGAACACACAAGTTAAACTGCTAATTTGATCATCAACAAGAAAGAATAGCAAGCATAGAATCATTGAAGTTGGAAAAGACCTCTAAGATCATTAAGTCAACTGGCAACCCAACACCATCATGCCCACTAGGACATGTCCTCAAGTGCCATGTCTACATATTTTTTTAACACCTCCAGGGACCGTGACTTCAGGACTTCACTAGATGGTCTGTTCCAACTCTTGGCCACTTTTCCAGTAATAATTTTTTCCTAATATCCAATCTAAAACTCCCCTAGCCTCAGATGAAGGTAGATACATGACCTATTTCTTCAGAAGACCTTGAAATTTTATCTCGGGTTGTAACAAGTGCTGATGTTAAATTGGCTGCCTTAAGCTGTAGCCTGGAAGCTCAGGTGCAGAGGAGCTGAAAGCAGAGGAAGCTGTGTAATCTTTTTTTTTTTTTCCTCCTTTGGATTAGTGACTGAACTTGTTAGCAAAGCACAATTAGGAAAATAACTGCCTGTAGAAAAATAAGTTATGGACTTTTTTTTTTTTTTTTTTTGTCTGCTTACATACCTAGTGAAGTGTATGGTTAAACTTTGCAGTGATTTGTATAGCTGTTGGTTGAGAAGCAGGGTTTGCTCAGGATAGCAAATGTTTAGTAATGTCCAGAGTAATCTATTAATCTACCCTTGTTCTTACTTTTCCAAATAGATTGTAAGTAAGTAGCATTATAAAAATCCAGATTAAAATAATCAGAATTCACTATTTCTGGGTGTCTTAACTGCTTATTACAGAGGAGATGAGAGCTGGGAGCTCATCGATGTTTTTGTGGAAGGAATTTCTTTCTCCAAGGAGGAGGAAGTTAAAATAAACTATGTTCCCTGTTAAGGTTTGGTGCCAAAAGGCTGGATGATGCAAATACTCCTTTCTGATTTCTAGATGGATAGGAATTTCTAGTTCTGCCCTGTCATAATGATACAGTTTTCTCAGTGAGTAAAAGTCTCCATAAAATTAGTGGTATCTTTGGGCGAACTATCTCTAGGGAGAACTTTTTGTTCTGAGCCTCTTTTAGATGTGATACCCTTGGAGGCGAGGGAGGGAAAATGGTGGTATTAGGTCTAAGTAATGGGAAAGAAAAGGCAGCCTAGGCCTTACCTTTACCTGATTTGGAAAGTAACCTTGTGTGTGCATCTTGATTTGTGCACGATGTTCTTTGGGCTGGGAAGATAGCGAATGTCTTAATACTCCAGAGGAGCGTTAGCCTGGCTAAGTGTCATTTGTTCTCCAGATCAGGCCGCCTAGAGATTGCAGTCTGTCTCTTGGATGGCACTCTACCTAACAGATTGTAGCATGATTTGTTCTTGTATCCACTGAGAAACATTATTTACTAGATTGGACAACAATTTGTTTGGAAATCCTGTCAGTGCCTCAGTGTGGGGCAGCCTGGGGGCTTTGGTATGAGTGTGGGTGCTCTGTGGTGCTTGTGGAAATGCCCTGAGGGAAGCTACCTGTCTAACATTTATGTGCCTTCATCATCAGGGACTGCTGAACAGAGTTAAAAGGTTATTCTGGTTGTGGAAGGTCAGTCTGTGGCAGGTGCAGGGACTTCTTAGGGGATATCCCCCTGCCAGCCCCTGGCCTGGTTTTGTAGATCTGCAGGTGGAGCAGGAGCCATCCTCCTGATGCCTGAAGTCACCAAAGCACAGCTCTGCCAGCCCCTCCTGTGTGGCAGTCTCCTTTCTGATGTGTCCAATGGCAGGGAGAGTTTTTTTTCTTCTTGCAAACCATGAGGATGTGACATGGTCTCCTGCAGCCCTACGAGGCGAGGCCTAAGGCAGGTGGCATCACAGCGTTGGTTCAGGTGCTGGCAGCAAGCTGGCAACAGGAGCCACCGTGAGCCTGAGAGTCACTGTAAGGCTGGCCCCAAGCTGCTTCATGCTCTCATGGGTCAGGCATTTTGGTGGTTTGTTTTTGGTTTGTTTTCTTTTTTTTTTTCATAAGCCCTGGTGCACAAACTTAAGCACCTCGACAGAGGTTTTGTTGATGCTGATGGTGTATATATTGGATTAAGTCTTCCCTGCAGAGAGGCACTTGCGTTATTTTGTCAGTCCCTGTGGAATGGAACTTTTTTTGTTTCAGTCATGCCACCCAACAGGAAGACTTATTTTGGGTCTATAGAAGAATTTTCCTGTATCTGAAAACACCTTCCTTTCTTTCACTTGAATAGCAACCATCAAAGAAAATAACATTACATACCTCAACCTCAATTAAGCCCCTCCATTAGATCCATCGTGTATTTATGGGGAATGGAGAAGGAACCCAAACCACTCAGGGGGAAGCTGTCCTGCTCATTAAAAACCACCCCAGGACAGACAGATCTGAAGTTGGAAAATGACCCATTATGGATTTTTAGTGCTTTCTGATTGCATTTAATGTTTTTAACAGGACTGGCAGTTAACATGGGTGGGGAGAAGAGGAGGGGCTTGAAGCAGTGTCACTGCAGGCTTTCTTCCTGAATGCCTCTGTCTGCTTTTTAATCTTGTTTCCCTTTATACTTTTTGGCCACATTCCACATCTTAAACGGTGAGCTGTGAGATGGGCCTGTGCTGTCTGAGGTCTGTCCAGCCCTTGAAGCACAGCAATAATAACCACATGGATGTGGCAAGGGCTGCTGAAGCGAAGAGCTCTCCCACCTCTAAGGAGACTCTGATTACTTCCCTTAAAAACGAAAGCAAAAGCTGCAAAGTGTTCAGTGTGGGAGCAGGAAGGGAGGGTTAAGGGTGGACAAAAGGACTGCTTTGTTTGCTGAAGGCTTTTTTTAACTATTATTTCATAGAACCATCGAATCATTTAGGTTGGAAAAGACCTTTAAGGCCATCGAGTCCAGCTGTAAAATTTCCCTGCGTGAAGAGCAGTAGCAGCTGTGTGTATCTTGCAGGTAAGCTTGGCTGTGGTTTGGTGACATGTAGAGGACATAGAGGTGACAACAGGCCCTGGCCAAGCTGCCAGCATCTCACCGTGCAGGCTCACAGACCTTTTTGGCCAAGTTTTCAGCCGGAATAGTGTGATTTTAGTCTCTTCTTTCCTTTAGACAGGGTCTGCAAGGACACTGCAGGCAGTTCCCCACATTTAGGTGGGTTTGGGTTGCTCATGGACTTGAGCCCTTAACAGGCTTCTGTGATTAACAAAATAGGCTGACATTTTGGGGGAAAAAAGCTTGAATTTCCTCATGTGCCCCTGGCTCCTTTGCAGTCCTGGATATTCTCACTAAATCTGGGGACAAATTCACAGGAAGGTTAGATAGGCCCAAGACCCAGTTGAACAGTAGATCTTAAAAATCCTTCTAGGTCTTGTCTCATTCTTCAGGATTTGTGTTGGCTTCTAAAAATCAAACTATTGGCCTGCCACAAGTGAGGGTTACTCTCTGTTTTGTCAGACTCTGGTACTCAAGTTCAAGGCGAAGTCTGGCCATGGAAGACCACACAGATTTCCTAAACAATCCAAGAAAATATGCAGCTGTAACAGCAAAGCAGTTACTCCTGTGGCCCATGATTTTAATTTCTGTATTTTGTGTGTCAAGGGTTTATTCTGAGGATTACACTTGGAGTAAAAGTCAGGATTTGTTTTTTTTTCCTTGTGAGATCCTGCTTCTAGGACGTTTAGCATGGTTGTTTCCTAGAGTCAAATGCTATCCACCCACCTATGTGGAGATGGGGTAGATTATTTCATTGTGTAGTACTTTTAAATTTTTTTCCTCTCTCCAGCCTGTTGATGAATCTTGTGTCTCCCAGCACCAGTCCTGAGGCTTTCTTACTGGCATAATAGCTATGAATGTTCAAAATAAAAGAAACACCCTACAGAGTAGGTTTCTGGGTTAGATGAAAGACTTGTTTAGAGAGAAGGCTTGCTGCAACTTCTTTAACAGCTCAGGCAGGTCTGCAGTCACTTCTAAAGTCCTTTATCTATTTTTTTTATTTTTTATTATTCATTACTCCATAGAGATTTAAACAGCAAGTGGTGTAAATAGCTGGCAGGTAGAATGAGCCAGGCCTTTTCACCTCCAAGCTACAGCATGTTTCCCTCTTTTTAATTTAAATTTGGTACTTTTTTGAAGGCATCCAAAACTTCACACGCTCCCACTATGGATTAATTATGCAGTTGGGCACATCAGTGTTTTCATCAACATAGAAGAGAGTTAAAAGTTGACACAGTTAATGGGAGCTGTGCAATGCTGGCAAACACTGATCTAAATAGAGCATCTGCTTCAAGTCCCCTGCCATGGACATCTTTCACCACGTCTGGGTATTCAAAGTTTCATCCAATTTGGCCTTGAACACATCCAGTGATGGGGCAGCTGCAACCTCCCCTGGCAACATGTTTCACTCTTTTCTTTCTTATATTAAATCTAAACTCCACCCTCTTTCAGTTCAAAACTGTTGCTCCTTGTCCTGTAGCTCCTGTAAAAAGTGACTCTTTCTTGTGATTCTCCCTTTGTATATTTAAAGACCACAGTATGGTTTCTGCAGAGCCTTCTCTTCTCCAGGCTGAACAACCCCAACGCTCTCAGGCTTTTTTTCATAGGAGAGGTGCTCCAGCCCCAGATTCTTTTCATGTCTCCAACAGGTGGGATCCTGTGCAGGCAAATACCTTGTTTTACTTAAAGGGAAGCTTATACTGTTTTCTAATTAGTCAGTGAGCGGAAAAGTCAATTTTATGCTTAGGAGAGCACTACTAATGAACATCCGAGTAATGGTCTGATTGACTGCAAAGCCAGCCCACCTTGGAGCTGGATGGAGGCCAAACCTGCTGAACCTGCAGGGCCTGTTTGGCCATGGTGGCCTTGTTTACTGTCAGGGGACAGTCTGTGTGTGTGTGTGGCATGGGGCTCCCTCGCCGTGTGCCATCAGAGCCTGGCTCTGGGTGTGAAGCCCGGGCCAAGCCAGGCAGCGGGAAGTGGCTGCTTTGTGTCCCCTTTGCCAACGCGGCGCGAGACTCCCTCGGTGTTTCTGCTGCTTGGGTTGTTGCTCTGCTTCCTGCCTGCCCACGTGGTGGCTCGTTTAAAAAGAAGACATTTCCAAGGAGCAGACACTGCAAAAGCAGGTTTACACTAAACTCTAGATGAGGTGCTTTGAGCAAGAGTGGCCACTGCCTGCCCAGCCCACAGCAGGACAGGGCCTCCCTGTGCTGCCCACCTCATCCTGGCTGGGTCGGGGAGGAGAAGGCAGACAGTGCTGGATCAAGTGTGTGGAAGCTGTTCTGGCACACTGAGCCAGAGTAAAGGAGCTGGAATATGTGAGGAGGGAGCCAACACTGGCAGCTGCACCTTTACCACCTCAATGTCTTGCTGCTGCTCTGAGAAATTCTTTGGGAACTGCACTGAGAGAAGACAGGACCCTCCACCTCTTCTTTGCCCTGGGACTATTTCACCTCACATACTCTCAGCAGCATGGACAGTACAGTGGTGCTCATCCAGTATCCCCTGGCATCAGAAGTGGGATGCAATGGTAGATGGCAGATATAGTGACAGAAGCTCCAGGAAAGCACAGCATGACACACAGCACCTGTGTCCTCATGCTAACTTCTGGCTTTACTGGGCCTTTCTAGGCTCAGATTTTGGGGCCATCAGGGCTTGTAGGCCTGCTGTTGTTCCTACCTGGAACAAAGCTGCTTACAGTCACCCTGTTGCCCAAATAGTCCCATTTTTTTCTAGTGTGGGCATCTCCTAACACCTGAAGGGCACCCATTTTAAAAAAGGATGTTGGGTGAAGGCCTGTGGCCAAACGGTCCTGCTTTGAAGTACATCAGTGTCAGACCCATGCAATGTTAGATACGGAAACAGCAGAAGGGAACAAGGTAAGTCATGTTCTACTATGTTGGAAGTAAATTCTGACTACTTAAAGTGGATAGAAAAGTTAATTTGAAAAAGTTACTTGTTAGTTTTCTCCAGGGGCTGTTCAATTTCCAAGGTGCACACTCAAATTCTCCTGAATCAGCTGTTCTTAGATTTGTAGAAACTTCAACTCAGCAAAATCCATTACATCAACTTTAATAAACAATTACCACTGTTTTCATCTGCCACAGGGGTTTTCCAGCTGTTTTTATTTTAAAACAATCCACTACTAAACCAGAATATGGAACTGGAGTGAAGCATATTAAATCAAGATGAACGTTATGCATGTAGAACAACCAATCTGTAATTTTACCAGAATGATGAACTACCCTGTTGTCCCAACTACTGATGAACCTGTCAGTGTATCACAGAAAAATTTCTCAGAATGGTGCTGGGGTTACTCCACAGCCCAGGCTGCCAAGAAGTCCATGCCATGCACTTCATAATTAGTAAGGAAGTATTATTTGTAACTCTGTAACTAATATTTTTGCCTTAAAAATGCCTATTTGCAGGATGTTAGCTTTCTTGCTCTGGCTTTCAGCTTCAATAAATGTTCATGATAATAATGAATACATAGGGATTTCAATTGCTTTTCTTTAAGCAAAATTAATTGTATTTTAAATACACCTGTCTTTTTTTAAAAAAAAATAAAAAATGAAAGCATGAAAAATTGCATAGGCTAAAGTCTAAGAATTCAAAGGTAATATTAATTTCAAAAATTACATAGAAGAAATCATTGCTTAATATGAATTCACTGGCAGTGCAGTTTAGGAAGGTGTGCATGTGGGGGGAACCCTTCTGCCATGGTTTGCTCTATGTCAAAGAATGATCATTTGGATGGTTTTCTACCTAAAAACATGATAAGAATTCAGAACACCTTTAGATGAGCTTGTGCAATGCCCTTAATTCCTTAATTGTTCCAATCAAGACAGTAGTTGGTTTTGCGCTTTTTTTTTTTTTTTTTTTTTTTTTAAATCCTGGAAATTTAGAATTTGTGGCCTAAAAACCAAACACAAACATTTTTCTGAGACTTAAAGAACAATTAGTTAGCTGTTCTGAAGTCAATACAGCGTCATCTTTGCCTTTAGACTAACCGCCTCAGCAACTAAAAAATGTGAGGTATATTGTACACAAGTTTTTTAGCAATTCTCAAGGCAAACTTAATCCAAAGCAAGTTTAGCAACCACAGACTTGCTTTAAGTTGCAAGAATCCATTTAATGATTTCAGTGGTAACCAGGCTGGGCTGCAAGCAGCCTGTCTATCCCTTGAGCTCCTAACATTTTTGGCATTGCAGATAATTACAGTCTGAGATGAGGAGGATTTCAGGCAAAAATCCTGTGCTGTGAGTGCAAAGCAGCACTCATAAGTCTAAGTGCACCCCAGGGAACCAAGTTTTCTCTTTAGAAACAGTCTAGCATACACATTGGCTTCTATATCTTAGCTATCAGCCTCAGTACTGAGGACCTGGTGGACTGGGTACTGCCCAGAAGACCAGAGAAGCCCAGACCCTTCTTTCCTGTTATACATGAAAATACACTGCTAAACATCCAATGAACTTCTCTGGCAAAAATTGAAGTACCTTCATGCTTCCAGGCTACGGGGGGATTTTGAACACTACAGTTTTGAACAGAGTTGTTTAAAACTTACTGAAGATTCAGCCATATGTTAGCTTAGTCCTATCCCCCCATGCACTGACAGCAAGTAGTTTTTAGCACATTAATGCTGCTCAGTGTTGCCATAAAATGATGTTCTGCTGCATTTGAGAAGAAGCAGATCAGGTCACTGCACTTCTGCATTCATATAGTTATTTTCAGCTTCCCAGTGCAGATAATTAGTTATCTTAATAGACCACAAAGCAAGGATCAACCAACTTGAGTGTACAGCTAACTGGGAGTGAAAGGCTTTGCCAACATAAAAGGAAAATAAGGGAATTAAAAAGAGCCAAATATAATAAATCGCAAAGCAGGCCCCGTACAGTACACAGAACTTATGATCTTACATGGCTCTTGACACATCCTGTAAGGAGAGGGACCCTGAGGGAGTCTAAATTTTCTTACTGGCTATGGGATTACTATTCAGAAACAGTGTGAATTACCAGGTATGGTCTAAAAGCTGGTCATGTTTTTTATCTCCAGATGCTTGTCATGCACCAGTTTAACAGCACACCAGCATTCCGGGGGGAATACAAGGTCTTTTTTTGTCAAAATCATTTTATTAAAGAGTTATTGTCACAACAGGCTCAAAAGAACACATGCTTCAGAAATAAACCGGATGAAGAATACTCCAAACAGAAATATGAATGTTTTAAAGGCATGGTAAAGCATCAGTTGCAAGAAACTTCTTGCAAACAGGTGCAAATTATGTTGGTGAGATGGAAAAAAAATGCAGAAAAGCAGCCTGCTGGGCACGACTTCTGTTTATGTAGTGGTTTGTCTAATAACTTAAATCAGAAAGGGCACAATTTCCATGGCTGCAAAGACACAAATGTATTTCTTCAATAATTAGCCCCAGCACAGTTTTTTCACTGTGATTACTAACAAAAGAAATTTAGCTGATATCTTAACATAGCAGTAATATATATATATTATATATATGCTTGATTCATGCAGCCTCCTCAGTTACATGATTTTTTTTTTTTTTAATTTACTCAAACATTTTAAAAAAATAGGTTTGCAATTTGTATTTCACCCCAGTGTTAGTGCCACATCACCTCAGGCAAAGAGTATTTCAGCAGATAGTCTATTGTGGCAAGAAATCTGCCCTAATTTTTAACCTCATTTTTGTAAATCCACATAGAAAATAAATGCGAACTCTTTATACAAAACAAGAGCAAATAACTCTACCTATATAAAAGGGGATTAATTCCCTTTAGTTTTATTATCATGGCACATACTTTATAGTTTCACAACGTACTAATTTTAATTTAACTCTTTTTTTAAACCCCAAAACAGTGTTGATGAATGGAAGAGTTTGAGTTACCACACGCAGCTGACTCATGCATTAAGCAATTCATGTTCTTTATCAGTTTTCCCAACAGCATCAGGATTGGACAATGGGTCAAGGTCAGCAAAGAGACTGAACCAGGCAGTCAGGTCTTTAGGATTCTTCATAGGTTCTGGGGAAAAAAAACAAAACAAAAGAATAAGTACAGACTTGTCAGCTATTTTAAAACAAAACTGACTGAATGTTTGGCTGAGGTCAAACAAATGCCATGCTATTGTTTGATTTATTACTAAGAGCAATTCTGACAAGAAAATCGGAGTAAGTGATGGCATTTTAAAACACTAACTTTAAAAGAGTATGGAACTTTCATAAGGATTAATGTTTTACATCTGCCTGCCTGTGTATTTTACATGGCTCCTGCCACGATAAGTACAGAAAAACTTTAATTAAACACTTTAATTAAAAATAGAAACAATCCTGGTCTCTTTGTTTCATGGAAGGTACTTGACTTGTGTGTGTGCCTGTGCACCTGGAGAAACATAAAAGGAAAGCAAAGGCAAATTTTCCTTTCAACCTCTCCTACAGGACTAAAAACCTTTTCCTCAGTCCAGTTCATGTGATTGTTCTGTTCTCCCTTGCATATGACCACACAAAGTAATTACTCATTTGGAATTAATAATGGGAAGTTATTGGCTAAAGAGAGGCAAGATACATTTGATAACCTGTCCCAAATGCAGGTTCTACTATTAGGGAGTATTTTTTGATGAACATAAAACCTGAGAGCTTAAGGAGCAGCTGGACTACTTCTTGGCATGCAGATGTCACAAATGTTTCCTACCTGCTCGTATTTTGAAAGGGCAGTTGCTCATCTTAAAGTGGAGGTGACTTCAGCTGTTATGAAGAAGGTACACCACCACTTGCTTTGGTTTTTGTGACCCTATGCTTAATAAGATGGGCTCTTCCACTCAGAGGGAAAAGGTTGCATGAAAGCATTCTTTGTGAAATATGGAATTTATGGGCAAATTAGGCTCTGCGTGGTGTAACTTTTAATTGGATGTCTGCAAGGCCAGAGTATCTGCCACTTTCATAAGCAGTTTTTAAAGTAGCTGAAGGCTATTCCTTTTTCAGGTGAAGGTACTGCAGCTGTGGCATCATACCCATTTCCATCAAAACCTCTTAACTCTCTTTTTCTGCTGGGCTGAAACATGTCATTCTTTTAATCCTATGAGGCAGGGGAAGAAATACATATTGCTCCTTTCTTCAGTACTGAACAGCTTTGACATAGCTTTTGTTTGAGTATGTATACACAGAACAGGCTAAAACCCACCAATAAGGATTCAACCTATTTCTGGTTCACTTTTCTGGAAGACCTTAGTCTCAGTAGGTGGCAAGCCTATGCACTCTTCTCTCAGTTGCAAGAAACTAATTTTCAGACAGATGATTACTGATATGATGCATGTTTATCAATGAAACTTGCAATTAGGGCTCTTCTGCCTTATCAGTAGCCTGTATTTTAGCCACGGTGTTCTCCTAGGGCTTCTAAACACTGTTTAGCTTAGACAAAGTGCATGCAGATGCTATTTAGTGTGACTCAAAATTAAAGCAGGAAAAGAAACTCTAGTTTCAGCTGCCTCATTATATAGTAATTACTCTTTTGGCATACTACTAGCACTGAAACCTATGGAAAACATAAACATGCTCACAAATAGCATGCACATAATCAGTGCTGAAAGAGAGTAATTCATTAGTGAGCACACGATTCTTGACATGTAAATACAACAGAAAAAGGTTTTATTATGACAAGAGTAACTGAATAGACTGGACAGATACAAAGGACAGAGCTAAAAAGGAACTACAAAGTAACAAAAAATAGATGGCTGTATCACCTTTCACAGGCGTCTTGTTAGCATTCACATTCAGGCTGTTTGGTTTCTGTGCAGGCTGTGGTATAGATGGAGGGCTCACACTGTTAGCTGCCCATCCTAAAATTCAATAATACAGCAGCATTAATGTGAAGAATTGCTTTCTTAACTCCAACTTCCCACTGTCTGGCAGCACAATGCTCACTCAAGAGGAGGAAGGAGTATATTATGTGTATGGTTATGGCCATTCATATATTTACTCAGACACAACAAATCAAAAGTCAAATGAAGACAAGCAACATCCTTGATAAGAAAATATCCATGGATCAGTTTCATCATCTCCAAATTCAGGCAACTGTACCCTTTTCAAACCTTTCACCTGGCTAAAAAACCTTCTTCTTATTTCTTTTATCCTGTCACAGCTAATTCTTGTTCACAGAATGGCCAGTAGAGCAATCAAGTCAAAGCACAGTTGTAGGGAAAAGAACATAACTTACATTTGGGCAAAAATATCACACATGCTAAACATATTTTCCACCTTTCTTTACTTTTATAGTTTCCAAGACTTTCATTTCATCAGCTGTTCCAGAAAAAACATACTTAGGGACCCTAGAATTTTTAAGTTAATTTAAAAAAAAAAAAAATTCTTGCAAAACTCTTTGAAGAGTTAAATTCAGGATTCACTACTTTCAGTTAATATAAAATTGAGTTTTCATGGAGTATTTTCTTTTTTTTTAATATTCATTTGAAAGGATCTTCTCAGCAGTAACTATGTAGGAAAAAAATAAAGCTGGTTATTCAGAATTTTTCATTCTTACATGTATATTCCATAGCTACAAAATAGTAATAATAAATACAGTTAATGAGGCCAGCTGGGCTGGCAAAGCATACTAGGGATGGTGTTCCACAGAAACACACTGGCAAAAAATGGAGTATTTTTGTCCCTCCCTGGCTTAAGATATTTAAATTCTCATGCTTCACCACAGAGGACTCCAGGTCCTATATCTCGTTTCAGCATTATCTCCTTTCATTGTGGCGTGACCAATTATATTACCTCACTGAGATGGATGGACATGTAATTCTGCTGTATCACAAACAGGATATTCATCTGTGCACACAACTCCACTTTCCTTATTCGGTCACTTTTTAAAAAAAAGTTCATGCTCTCACATCCTGTCCTACTCTCTGTCCTTCCTCCCCTCACCTTCTCCTCTTTGAGACCCTCTCAGATATTTTAATGCAGTGTCCTGACAGTTACTGTAACAGCCATGTAAGTCACATAAACCCTTCTTCTCTCTGATAGATGATTCTCATCACTCTCTCATCTTACCTTGACTATAAAAGGTCTGAAGCCCAAGTTGTGTTATTAAAAGAAAGCAAGAAGAATGCTCCTATAAAATCACATCAATTAGGAAGGAAATGTAAAGCCACAAACATCCTCTGTATCTCTAAAGAAACAAACCATAAACTTCTTCAAAATCTGGCTGCAGAAGGCTCACATGAATTTGTTCTAGGCAAAGGTGAGAAAAGCTTATGAGCTAGCCTGTGCCCCCTGATAATGAGATATTAGAATTTAATTGTTCAAATAAGCAAATTCATATCACAGCTAATAAAAAGGATGGCACTAACACTTCAGAATGATGTACTTTTCCAGGTGTTTTCTCTGCTTCTGCTACTATGAGAAGACTGGCAGAGGACATTACACACAACTAAAAAAAACTGTAATGCTTTCATTTGTTTGGAGATGGATTGCAAGAAAGTGTTTTAATATATTGATGGATGGCAATGGATAAATTAAGTGGCTTAAGCAAGCAGGGACAAATCCTAATTTCATGGAAATGAATGGGAGTGCTGCCCAGAAACTTTCTGTGCAGGTTCCAATCACTTCAGTGAGATCAGGACTTGGCTCTCTGAGACCTCCCTGATGTTCATTTACACAGATGTGAGTGACAGACCACAGAGTGAAACACCAATTAACTCCTTTGGGATCCTCCTTTGGAGTCTCCAGGCTGAGGCTCAATAAATAGCATGTCCACAAGAGATGCTGTGGCCTGGTTCTCCTTTCATTGAAACATGGGTAGTACAACTGCCACTTAGAAAACAGAAAGGACCTAAGAAGAGCAACAAAAATCCCCATCCAAAAATGCTCTACAGAAACATGATGCTTTTATGATGAACTTAGCAGTTTCTGAAGATACTGGGAAAGACTGATACAGAGTTTTTAATAAATACATTCATAAAATTGTTTGTAAGGTTGACTCACAGTGAGCTACAGAGAACAACTCTATCAAAAACAAACCCCTTCCTATCAATTTAAAAGTGGTTGTTGGTCCTAAGTCTGTTCTGATTTGCCTGTTAACAGGGTGGCTTCATTACCTGACTAGACAAATGATTATTGTTGAAATAGCAAGGAAATCAAACAGCTTACTTTTCAGCCAGCATCTTCACAAATGACAACACAATTAAATTTAGAAATGGAAATGGTGAGTTGCACATTTTCTTACCAACTAGAGTATGTGCACATGTAGGGAAGAGAAAAAGGAGTGGTGTAAGTAAGTAAGGGAGGCCATAAGCATCATCAGAGAGAAAGCCAATGCTCTCTGAAAAAGTGGAAAGGAAACTAAACAACAAAGCTGAATCTGACAGAAACTAAAAGATTTCTGGGAGCATGCTTTGTTTCTAATATACATATGCATACACAAACACATTTTATACATATATATATACATGTGCACACAAGTTTATATATCTTTTCAACAAGCACCTGGCAGTCCCATAGCAATTCAAAGTCCAACTGTGCTAAGTCCTGTCTATAAATACAGCCAGAGAAAACTCTGAGCTGGGAATTCCTGACCGTAACAGTTTATAACCTGCATAACATTGTGCCTGTTTTACAGATTAAGATCTGAGGCAGAGAGAAAACAAAGCACCAAAGATTTATGAGCATGCTTAACGTAAAATAAGTAAGTAATCCCACTGAAGTTAATAGAAAAGTTAATGTGCTTAAAGTTAAGCATGTGAGTTTTAAGAATCTTTATGGTCTTAAGGCCAAATTCACACAGGAAGTATGCAACATTGAGGCTCCAGTGTAGCACCTCACACTGAGTAACTATTAAACAATCCTACCAGTTAGGGGAAAAAATATATCACAAGTAAAAATATCCATATTAGTAAATTAGTAAAAATATCCATAATTCATATATTCTAATATTTACAACTTGTACATTAAAATATATTTACACTAGTAAAGGTCTCTGTTCCCAAATTTATTGATAAGGTGAAATTATGTATGAAGTAGTGTGAAGAGAAATTAAAAGCAGTTTAATATTAAAGCTGAGATTACAAAAGACATAAAATGGAATTTCACCCTCTGTTAAAAAATACAAACCAAAAAACTTTAAAAGAAAACTAGTCTATGAAAGTTAGTTTAAATAATGCATTTTATGTGGCATTTTACAGCTGGGACCATGCTGGTTTTCAGATACAATTATTCATCAGATTATCCTTCATTTTTCAAAAGCCAGTAGATCAATTACCATGATCCCCTGCCAGAACCTTGGAAATCCATTTGACACATATTTTATTCTTCTAATATATACTTATTCTTTCTCTTAGTAAAAATTATTTTATGATATGATACTGGAATGAATTTTCCATTTCTAGTGTTCCTTGAATACAGCATACCTGAGTTCTGATTTTGAAGTGCTAACAGTGCAGCCACTGCCTCTGTCTTGTGCAAGTGAGAGTGGTAACAGCCTCAGAAAGGATTCTCAGCCCTGTTTGTCACTGACACCTCCAAGAACTTTTTTCCTTCGAAAACACATTTACATTCAAAAACATGTAAAAGTGCTGGGAAAAAAATAAATCCCATAGTAATATGCTGGTATTTTAATTTATTTGCTTAAAATCTGTGTATGTCATTTTATTAGATGTTTCTCGTGGTTCCTTTTTCCCTTTTAATAGATATCATGCCCACTTCTGGTCAGAAACTGTTTAATTTGACAATGAAATGAGTAAGCCTCATGATTTTTTTTAGCTCATATTTTATGAGGTCAGATCCTAAGGTTCTCTAGTCCCTCTTCACTTTATCAATCATATTCACGTATGCATGTATCTCATCATAAAAATACATCCAAAACAGTGCATCAATGCAAAGGTCCCCAGTTTCCACCTAACTGTTTAAGTCAGTGAACCCAAATATCTCACTTTAAGGGCAGAGGTGGTAACTGCATTAATTGTAAAGTAAATCTGCCTTGCCAAACCACCACAGGTAATTTTACATCATTTATGATTGCACCAGTTGCATGGGTTCCAAGAAGTAGTCTTCAGGATGGAATCAGGCTGCTAGTCTTGCCTACATCAGTCTTCCCCAAAAGAGATTTAAAGAACTTGGGACAGAGACCACAGAGTCACACTCCTCCTCCATGTAGCCTTGGAGAAATCAAGCTGGGCTGTGGGGAGGATGAAGTAGTTTCTGTTACTCCCTTCCCTTCCCTGAAGGCCAAAGCAGAAGCTGAAAATCTTTGCCCTAGTTCCTCTCTCCTCTCCCCACAGAAGCAGCTTGGAAAACCCAATGAAATGAAATGAAATTAATAGAAGAAAAGGGGAGAGAAAGAGTTGCATTAGTAGATCACCAGCCTACAAAAGGAATCCACCTGTATGGTTGCTAGGATGACACAAACCATTTACCTTACCCCTATCCCTAAACCCAACAGTATGGAACGCTTTAGAAAAAACAGAAAATGAATTATTGTGATTTTCACTTTGTTTAAAAATAGTATTCCCACATAAAATACAGTAATCATTTTTGGTTCTTTGGCTCCTTAACACAGACAGAAGTTGTGATTTAAACAGTAAAGCCCACTCAAACAGATTTTCTGTAGCAGAAAAAAAATACCTCAAAGGCTTTCAGAACATTTCAGGAAGCTCGATAAAAACATTCACAACAGTGATGTAGCCTTTAGGTTAGGGTACTTAATTCACAATCACTGAATGAGCAGGGCTAGAAAAACAAACAAGCTACTCACATGCTTTTCTCCAGGCCACACTCTGCTTGAACTTCAGGGCTTCTGCAGCTATGGCACAACATAAGCTGTCACCACACTTCTACAGAGCAGAAAAAGCCATGCTCTAAAGCCTCAAACCAAACCCAAAATGCTAACAGAACAAGATGAGCTCTCACCATGTAAAGACGAGTGTAAGTCATTCATGTTTTGGTCTAGCAGCTGTGAGGGCAAGTAGCCTGATGGTGCTGGTGCCACAGAAGATGAAGTGCTCTCTAGTTCTCCAGCAGAAGAGTTCATGGTGAGGTCTGTAAGTGCAACCTGTCCAAAAACAGCTGTCCACTCTTTGCTGAATTCACCCTCGTCCAGAGAAGAAGCATTGAGGATTTCATTCAGTAACACCATGTCATCCTTATCACCAGTTTCTGACTCCAAGGACCTCACAAACTGATCCTTTGAAGCTGTCAAAATAAGTAATTTTTTAGACAAAGGAAGAGAAGAGGAAACCTTTATAAAACATCCAGTACAGGTTTTGTATTTAAGAAAGATGGAATATTCTGCATGAATATTTGTTGTTTTCTCTTTTAGACCAAATTCTTTTGGATATCTGGACTTAATAGTTTATGCAATAAATAATTTCTTCATTGTTTCAAATAAGTTTACTACTGTTAAGACTCATTTCTCATTATAAAGAATAAGTATGTTATAAAATCTACTAAACACCAAAATCATTAGAGTCTAATATTTAAAACATTGCAGAATACTACTTTCATGTTGCTTTCTGAAGTATCGCATAAAATTGTCAAAAAAAAGTCAGATTGGTACAAATTGAAAAGAAGTAAGAGTTGATTATTCAGAATTGTGTACGAACACACTTAAAATGACCTTTATGACCTTCAGACCAATGCTTGAATTACTTCCCCAAGAGAACAGGTTACTCCACACAGAGTGAGATTTCTCTGCTGTTCAATGCTGCAGTAACTTTCCCCCCCTGTCTCTCTTAGGCTTCTGAGAAAGAATTGAGGCCACTTCCCTTCTGATTCCCAGTGCAAGATTTTCTACAAGAACTACAACTGAAGAAGCTCTTAGATCACTTGGAGCCCTTACCCCTTAAAAACTATTTTTACTAGTTTAGTAATGTTACACAGTTATATGAAATACATAAAGCTTGTAACTAGGACTGTAATGCTTTTCTCTAGCTTAGAAAACACTGGCAGAGTGAAAGAACTGTCATGGAACCCCAAGTGTTATTTTACTTGGAAACATCCAGAGGGATGAATCCACTCTGGGAGTTTGCAGAGGACAAAAATGGTAGTTAACAACATTGATAATATTATGTTACTAGAACCCAGATCAGTTTATCTTAATTATGTTTCTTTCAAACTTGTGGTAAGGCACAGAAGCAAACCTGTTTTCCACATTTCAGAAAGATCATCTGAGCTCTGTGAGTTGCATACAACTTGAAAAGATGCTTTTAACCCTTTTGTGTTGGGATAAAAGGCTGATAGTAGCAAATAGGTTGCAATAGGCCATTTTATTGAAATATAATGGCCTTCTCAGAATTCCTTTTTAATAGCTGTAAAAATTTGTAATGAAACAGCTGCAGTTGAGTCACAGGAGAAAAAAAAGTGCAAAACCATTTTAAAAGAGGCTGATGAGCCAAGCACACTAACCTACATCCTAAAACCCAGACAGACATGTAACAGAAGGATTTTATCCATTACTGAAGTCAGCTCTGAGATTCAGATCCCTTCTAGTTCATGTTCTATATACCTTTGTACTCCCTGACAGGGCCCCAAAATTAGAAACATTATAAACACATTGATTCTCCTGATGTCCCTACTAGACTGTAACTGAAATGCCACAGAAAACAATTTGTTCTCATGAATTTTTATGCTTTCCTAACTTCAGGTAAACAGCAAAGAATGTAAAGGTTGTCCAAGCTCCTACAACTCCCCCAAGTCTCTAAATGTTCAGCAGGTGAGAGAGGTAAATTCACCCAAAGAAGAAAAACACCTGCTATTGCAAAGGCAGGGAAGAATTCTGATCTCTATGGGTCATCACCACCTCAAAGCTGACTTCAGGAGGCTCCTTCATTAACTTGGAAGGATTGCAGGGGCAGATGCAAAGAGAGCATCATTAATACCAGATTTGCTGAGACTAACCACAAATGACATTTACTCTTAAGGAACAAACACTTTGCAGAAAGACAGGTCAGAGCAAAACTCTGCTTCATCTGGGTATCCCACTGCTGTAGCCCCATTTTCACTGGGGAAGAAGGTACAACACATATCTTTACATCTGGAGAGCAGTTAGCTCTTGCTGTAGTGCATATGACCACCAGACTTCAGAGGAGTGACACATCTATTCTTCCTGGGGACAACACATCAGGGCAAAGGAGGATAGGGTAGTCCTTACTTCTACTCCTTTAGAATAGGAAACCAGACCTGCTGATTGACATATTGAGGTATTATCAATACCCATGTGGTATTTGTGCTAGATTACTAGAATGATATGGACCTTCTCACCTCACTGGAAAACATCCTACTGCTTCTTATCCCATTTCTCTCTTCTCACTGCTCATTTTCACAGTCAAATTTTTTTTTTTTTTGTCTTTACATTCTGCCCCCAATATTATAAATGTCCACTAAAAAAAAAAACCACAGAATTCCCAGTAAAAGACTCAAAACCTAGTCTGGTAGCTGTCTGAGCAAGCCTCCAGCAATGCTCATATTCCTTTGAAAATATCTTATTAAAAAAATATGCAGAGAAACTAAAATAATTTCTAATGCTACATGATTTGACACACAGGATAAAGACTTCCTTCTGAAACACACACAAAAGCATTCCTCTCCCTATACTGTTGCACTTGAAATAATCCAACATTCATTGGTCTCAAGCTAGCTAAAATTGGGGTAAATGGCTGATATTGTAATATTAACATAACCATCCTTATCTGATACAGATGTTCCACAACAACTTTCATAGTGATTCAACAATCTGACAAAAGAAAAGTCTTCCAACTGACATAGTTAAATTTGTATAACCAATATTTGTATGCATTATCTGTATCCCTGCTCAGAAGGTCTAACAAGGAATGGAACTGAGAAAGGGAAAACCAGAAGAAAAATGGTCAGACATGTACTGACCTTTTTTATTAACTGCAGAAAAGAAGTGATCACTACCTTATCTACCCACAGCTTAGGGCTGCTTCTACACAGGCAATTGAGGAACTTTTTGTGTTTCTGCGTTCATGGGTGATTCCACACACAGGTAATTTCCCCACTGCAAGAGACTGCCCGTGGCAAATCCAAAGTCAAGGTGTTTGCAAAGCCTCTCTTTCCTTACCTACCATGAAGACAATACCTTAAATACCTCTCTGTCCGACTAAACTGCACAAAAGGATTTTTTTTTTCATTAACTTGCTTTCTGAGTTGCAGCAGTTTTGTTGAAGGTTTTTTTTTACTCACTTCCAAGATACATGAGTAAAAATCAAATTAGAAATTATATGCAATAGTCTTACTGCATATGAAAACTCAATATAAAAGTTTTAGTTAGATCTTTCATATGTTACATGGTAGACCAGTACCACTGGGAAAAAAAACAGCACAGCCCCTTGAGCTGCCACTTATCTAACAAAAGCATAAGGACAGGAGGAGAGCTTGGAATGAGAGATTGCTTTCTGATACATGAGAACAGCACAGCAGATTTCATTAAGTATCTGGCTGAAATAAGTGACCAGTTTCTATATGGTTTTAAGAGGACTAAATAAATTGTTTATGATATGAAAGTTTCCAATATAAAATTCCATCGTTACTAGTGTATTCAAATCATAGAATTACAGAATGCATTCAGTTGGAAGGGACCTTTAAAGGTCATCTAGTCCAACCCTCCTGTGGTGTGCAGGGACACCTTTAACTAGACCAGGTTGCTCAGAGCCCCATCAGGCCTGACCTGAAAGTCTCCAGGGATGGGGCTCCCACAACCTCTTTGGGTAACCAGTTCTAATGTTTCACAGCCCTCAGTGTAAAGAACTTCTTGCTAACATCCAATCTGTATCTACCCTGCTCTAGTTTAAGACCACTGCCCCTCATCCTATTGCTACACACCCTTGAAAAGAGTCACTCCCCAACTTTCCTGTAGGTCCCCTTCAGGTACTGGAAAGTCACTATAAGGCTTTCCTGGACCCTTCTCCTCTCCAGCCTTAACAACCCCAACTCTCTCAGGCTGTCTTCATAAGAGAGGTGCTCCAGTCCTCTGATCATCCTTGTGGCCCTCCTCCTCTAGACACACTCCAGAAGGTCCATTCCTGCTTGTGTTGAGGGCTCCAGAGCTATTGCCAAAGGTCATGATACAACAACTAACACATCAAAAAGAAAAGTTTCTGAAATATAGTTTAAAGAAGTTTCTAGGAAGAGTAAGGCTCAAGGCAGAACTTACTTCAATGGGACAATGTCATATAGTAAAGATATGCAAAGATTCACCTCTTACAATGCATTTTCTTTCCAGTAAGTTTTAATGAAGTATATAAAGTTATAAAAGTTATAAAATCTGTAACAATGCCTCTGCATGTATATGAAGTTGAGTTCCTTTAACAGTTTAAACACTGCAGCTGAATAATTTCATTCAACCTCTCAAACTATGAAAACAATCAAGATCAATTTATACTTGGTGCCTGTAAAAGCAGATGAAACAGACATGCATAAATGTTTCATACCATTTTCTTCAGGTTGCAGGTCTAATAAGTCATCTATGGCACCTAAGCAAAAAAAAAAAAAAAAAAAGAAAAAAGAAAAAAGACAAGCAACAAAGGGAGATCTGCAGTACACTGACAGTCAGCATGTACACAGCTAGAAGTAATTTACTTAAGTCTCTTCACCTGAGTCCTGCTTGTGGTTACAATTTCCTTGTAACGTGGATATGACATCCTTGCCATCGTCAGCTGTAATTAAGACCCATAAACATGTCAAATTGCACTTGGCACAACATCATGATTACAAACAATGTCACTGTAAGATCAACATGCAATGGTTGTTGGTATTCCTGTTTAACATGAACGTGGGCACAATGGATGAAAGACTGCAGATACAAGCATTTCTAAGAAAATTTGAGTACTAACAGAGGGAGATATTCCTTTGAATCACCACCTGCCACTCCAGCCCATCTCCAGATGGAGCACACCCAAACTGAGGCACCTTCATGAATCAGAGAGGTCTCTGCTGTCCTCCAGAAGCAGACACACTTCCTTAGGAGGCTTCTACTCACATAGGCCAGGAGAGAGCTCCCAAGTGCCCAGGACTCCATCACTCCCTACCCTGTCTTTCTTGACATTATGTTCTTCCTCATGACAGCAACTCTTGGAATGGGGGAAAGGAATCTTCTCCAAAACACCACTGCACCCCAACTCTAACTACCTTGAGTTCTGAGTAAATTTCTTAGATTAGATGTGGAGTCAAAACAATCATCTAGATTCCATCTATCAGTGAAAAGAATAACACCTCCTTTAGGTGATGAATCCTATTCAAGATATGTAGCAAAACAGGAGGGATGAGTGAGTTACCTGCTGACCATGCCTTTCTCTCCCCTTTAACTGTTGAGGACATCTAGCTTCTAGACAACTAGGCCTCAAACTTGAGGCTGGAAAGCAGAAATAATATTCTCTGTAGGGGAATAAAAATTGAATGCCAAGCCTTTTCAAGAGACATTTCAAAGTGTTCAGAACTAAGTGAAACAGAACAGCTTGCTGTTTTAATCATATTAGTTTAACAGTGCTCTGCTGGGACAATGATAAAAATGTGTTACCAGCTCTAGAATCAGGTGGTCATTTAAGGACTCATGATCACATCTGATTACACTCTATATAGACATAGATAGGTAGACATGATATAGATATATAGAGATATAAGAGGCATCTCATGCCCATGCTCACATGGGCAAATAGACATGATACTTCCATAAAAGGATAAAGCACAAAACTAAAGGGATAAAACACATTCCTAAACTGACTGGCAGAGGAAAAAAAACAATCAGAAGGAAGTTCATGAAAGGTGAGATAGGGATAGCCACAATCACATACTGAAAAAAGTGGAGCTGTTGCTGAAGGCCTGCCTTAGTTCACTTGTAAACATGATGGAGCCAATCTTAAAGAAATCCATAGCATATTCAGGGAAAATGCAGAGCAAATTATATGAAATTCGAAGTTATGAAGTAGTAGTTGATGAGGAAAAGTAAGAAGAAATAATTCCATCACCGGTAGCACTACATCTTTATTAGCTTAGAATGCAGAGAGTACTTAAAGAGAAAAAAAATAAAATCTTAGCAATGTCACGGACCCAGTAGTGTATGGAGATGAAAAGAATTAGCAGAGCCGGCAGAAGTATTTCAAAATACTTCAGTTCTCTCCAGGGATGATAGAGAAAGAGACAGAACAAGGTGTTTATATTATGGACCATGGTGAAATATTTTACAGCCCCTAAGTAACTGAGATGCCAGAAAACATCTGCTAAGAAAATAAGTCACATTTTGTATACAAGAATATGAAAATATCTCATCAAAGAGATAACTGATCTAATTAACTGCAAAGTGGGTAAAACTTCAAAACACTGGAAAAATCCAAATATTTTGTCATTATTAAAAACATCAAATAATGACAATAATTAACAAGATAACTCAAGTAACTGAAGGTAACTATGGGATGGTAGCTCACCATTACGCCTAGGCAAAATATTAACTGAATCATATTCAATATGAGATTCACTAAAATAATACAAGCATAACAAATGCTCCTACAATAAAAGGTGTTTATATGGAAAGCAGACATAATAAAAAAACAACCAAACAAACAAAACCCATGCAACTAATTTAATTCTTTGATAAAACTATGACCTTTGGTAAAAAATTTTGTTTTGGAACAAGCTGAATTTTGCACATAGCCTTCCAGCTAAAAAGTTAGCACTGCAAAATATCTATAATTGAACATATTGAATGCATTAGGAAAATGACAACGAACATATGTCAAAAACCAGTTGTTAGGAGAAATAATTGAAAAGTAAAAGTATTTGTAGTTTTGATCTGCAAGGTTTAGTATTACATCCATTGCTATTCAATAGCCTTAGCAGTCATCTGGAAGTAAACACAAAATCACTTTTGAAAAAAATCTGCAAACAACTAACAATTAGAAGGGGTCATTCAGACCAGTTATGCAGTTTCTGTAGTCAAAGCTGAGAGAATTTAGGATCACTAAGTCTAAGTTATACCTCTAGGAACAAGGAATGTAAGCCATGCTGCAGAAAGGAACAAGGAGTCCTGGAAAGATGTGACCAAAATGAACTGATTCTTGATAAACAAAGAATTCAAACATGAGTGTCTAAGCTGATGTTGCAGTGAAATGAGATACGGCTTTTGGATATAGAAACAGGAATGTGATTTTATTCTACAAACACAACAGGAGAGACCAACATCAGAAATGTCTTGTTCAATTACATATTTTATGTTGCAAAAGGCATGTTGCGAAGTGGAATGAAAACAAAACCTTCAAAAACCAAGGAGTAGAGATGTTTTCAAGACATCAATATGGCAAGCCTAGAGAAATGAAGACTCGAGAGGAGAGGATTTTAATGTAGTATCTTTTTAATAACTTCACAGAGGATGAAATGCCACATATTAAAACAATTCTCCATTAATTTAGTAGAAAATTATCTATTATAAGTCATGGCATTATTTAGGCTGGAAGGACCTCTGGGGGTCATATGGTCCAGGTTCCTTCATAGAGCACAGTCAGCTCTGAAGTTAAAGCAGGCTCCAGAGACGTGCCCTGACAAGTATTGAAGATGTTTAGGGAAGAACATTCTACAGCCCTCCCAGAAACATTTTCCAGGACTTCACCAACCTCACTGCAAACATTTTTTTTCTAATATGGCATCAGAAGTTCCTTTCCTGTCACTTGTGCTCCTTGCCTCCCATTGTCTCAGCGTGCACCTCTAACTAGAGCCTGGGAGGGGCACTGGGTAATAACACCCCTTAGGTCATTGAAAAAGGCTGAATGTGACTTTACCTTACTTTGGGGCAGAAGTTTCCCTGAATTCATCAAGTTTTTAATAGAATACATGTTTAATTACTGGAATAAATTAGCAAGATAAGTGGCATACTTTCTTGTCTTGACAACTAGTAATCTGTAGATCCTTCCCTTGAAGATATGGCCAAAGTAAGTATGATGCTTTGGAAAACAAGGTATTTGGCCTATTGGAGAGTGACTGAATGAAATGCATTAGGATATAACATAAGATCCTAGGTCAAAAAAGAGCTTTCTGGCCTTCTGTGTTTTATGCATAATTTATGCATAATGCAGGGTTTTGATGGGTGAAGCTGAACATGCAGGAAACAAACAAAAACTAAAAAAAAAACCATGTAGTACAGCACTCAGAAATTTGTGATAACATGAAATAAAATACCTGAATAGTATGATTCCTTGGTATGGCTCTCCTCATCTAATGAAATCAACCTTAATTTCAAAGAATAAGAAAAAAAAAAAAAAAGAAAAGAGAAAAGAATTCTAAGGCTGTGGACTAATAATACATTTTTCTCTTTTTGGTCAAATGATTACAGAAACATATCAATAACATGCAATATTTATAGGGACTCTTGTATTTACTGTATATGCTGGTCTGTTGTTAACTTTTGTTGCTTGATTGCCGGAAGTATGGTGAACCCCAAATTTAGACTGAAGACCAACTATAAAAACCTACCACCATTCAATTTTATATCTGAGTAAATCTCTGTCATGATAAGTAGAGTGTATTCTGCTTTTCCAGATTCACATTTTTTTAATAGCTATCATGAAGAAGGCATAACTGTTCAAAAGAAACAAAAAACAACAACAACAAAAAACAAAAAGCAAACCCCCCAAGCCCACTTTGCACTTCCCTTTCTAACAGCAAGTAATTAAAATCAAGAGTCAGGTGAATTTTGTTCCATGTCAGCAGATTTCTAGAAAATCAGATCAGCAGTACTGATGAAAAAGCTCTTGAGAGAAAATAAAGCCGTGGCTTACATGCAATTCTTACACAAAGGTAATCTCTTCAATGAAGAATATATACCTTCTAAGTGCTATTATTTTTTGTAAAGCCATTCAACCAGTAAATAATGACAAGGCTGGCGTGGTGGTGAAGAGGACTGTGTCAGCATATTCCTCTTAGGCTCTAGTGATAGCACAGGAGGAGCCACCCCCCCTTCCCTGCTCCTGAGGACAGGCATGTGGAGAGCAGAGGAAAATTAGACTGAGAACAAATTCTAGTATAATGAATGCTTACTGCAAATGGAAAGTTCAAAAGGACTTCAAAAGGTTTGTTTTGTAAAACTCTTCAAGAATCTCAGATGTTTATTTATGGTTTGTTATAGAAAGCAAAATGGTAACATATTTTTTCCCCCTCATTTTTATGAGAAAAACAAGGAAAAAGATAATCCCTAAATAAAAACAAGAGCAACCAGGACAGGGCATCTGACGCATTTGCTGGTAGGTGCCAATTCACACATCTTGCATAAATCATGCATTTGTCTAGAATTTTATATTCACAATGGAGGAAAACAGTTGTTTATGAAATTCTTTATTACTGTCATGTGAGATACAGCAGATACAAGGACCTGCAAAATGGCACTTGAGTGAGTCCTTCATAAGCTGACTAGCACTCAATCTGACCCATTTATAAACTGGCTTGGCTCAGTGGTTCTGAATCTAACCAAGTAAAAGGACTGGAAAACTTAACCCTTTAAAAATCTATTATCAAAAATAGCCGAGCCAAGTCCAGTAATTATCACTCAAGCTGTTCTCTGCTTTATGACAACTGATCCTTTGCTGGGTGCTTCATTTAACCAGGGACAGTCAAAGCAACAGGTGGCAGCAGGATTATATCAATGCTGCATCTCCTCGCAACCGAATCCTGATGGTCCCACAGGGCAGGGATCACATCTCATTCTCCTGTTCTCCTTTCCCCACAGCAGCTCATTCATAAGTCTCTCTCACCTCAGAGCTACAGGTAACTCAAGCCTTGATAGCATCAGCTCACTTAGATGTACTTTTTACTAAGTACCTACTGCTTCATTGGATTACTAACTGATGCTGTATACATTACAAAAACTAATCGCTGCTCAATGCAATCAAGGAATCCATATCCTATTCCCAGGTGAAAGGAGATGCTGCTGAAGGGAGAAATACAATGCCCACATATCTTCTCCCAAGTGTAGCTGTTTACCATTACCCCTAAAGAAAAAATGAGCCAAACGCTGAAAACTTCAGAAAATGCTAGGAAAGATGAAAACCACAAAAAGATTTAGTGTGTCTTTTTAAAGCTCTTAATTTCACCATAAAATGTATTAGCTTTCATTTCATTACAAAATTTCATGAATTTTTGTATTAAGCTTACTTTTAGCTAGTGTGACTAACTGTGTCTATATTTAAATTTAAAAATGTTTGGTGACTATAGCAACCAAAAATAAGATTATAGACAAAAATACTTATTTTAATATATGGACCATGTGACTTACTGACTCTGCTGATCTTGTACTGATTTGGTGCTCTCAGTCTGCAGGTCCTCCTTTTCTGCTTTTTCTGTTAGTTTATTCACAGGATCTTGTAAGGTCTAGATAATAATGGTAACATAAATGAAGAAAAAGAAATAGAATCAGGGAAGCAAGAGTGTATCATTCAAGGCCAAAACATACTATAGAACCTACAGAAATTCAGCAAGAATGGTTTTGAGTTGTACCAAAACTGACTCAAACAAGAAAAACTAAAAATTTTAGAAGTTATTAACACCAATGGGGTCACATGAAAACTTTATATAAAAAGATGACTTTTGGATACTTCTAAGTCCAGTATTTCAAAGGAAAACCATCTATACCATGTGCAAAGCAGGCACCAAAAGCATGTTTCTTTGCCAATTTGAGGGTTTGCCATTTTTTTTTAGGAAAAGTAATTCTTTTTTTTACATCTATTTTTTCCCTCATATACTGCTTCTCTACTTCTATACTCTCATTTTTTCCTGATACAACTATTTTTACATCCTTGGTAACTGCAGCTTAGTGAGAAAGCACTACTTGTACCCTGAATCTAAAAATGAGGATTAAAATCTTGGAAGATTTTAATCTTGGAAATAATCTTGGAAAATCTGGATGTGTGAACAAGCCAACACATACAGCATTATCAACTGACTCTTGTGAGATTACAGAACTAATAAATGTACCATTGTTTGTCCTATTATAAATTAATTATTATTTCTGTATGAAAAATTACATAGCTGAAAATAGTAATTAAATAATTTCAGATGCTGGCAATGTGAATATTTGGCTTTACGAAACGGTTTTGCTGTGAAGGTGAAAACATGTTTCTCTTTCCAAAGTCCAACTCAGTTTGTGAAAAATAAAAACATGTTTCATGTGACTAGTCCTGGCAACTTGTAATTTAGTTAATTTATGTCTTACTAATGTTCACAGTAGTGCATTCTTCCCCTGCCCCCCAACAAGCTGAGGCTAAAACAAAGGATCCACCTTTTCTGCAAAACACAAGGAATACAAAAATGTAGTGGTTTTGCATCTGGAGTTTAAAAAAATTGGTAGTAGGTTTCATCAGAATAATAAAAGAAAAAACAAAACCAACATAAAAATGTAGCTAAGTCCATTTCATCTACTGAATAAAAGTTAAGAGTCCCCAGCCCATCTGTTACAATAAAAGCATTCCCTGGTGTGTGTGTTACTTGTCTTGTTTGCACTGCCCTGTAAAGCAGGACAAGAGTCCCCAGAAGGGCATTCCATTTTCTGCTTGGCTCCTCATACATTTCCTGTATGAGGAAATGTATACTTCTGGGTTTTAGAACAGACCTGTCGTATATTCCAGTTGGATTTTTTTTTCCCCTCAATATGTTAAATCTTCTATCTAGAACCAAGGATTAATCTGTGATAAGCACCTTTAGTGCTGCAGACATCATGAGTCAAAAGATGAGGGATGACAAAAGCAGTGGTAATAGAGGCATTAAAGAAATTTATCTTATTATGTGTTAATTTTGTTTTTCTTTACACTAACAGTGCTAACCAGAGTCACATGAAAGCAGACCTCTTGGATTCTGAATAATGGACACTGCCCACCTCAGCTAGATCACCTATAAAGGAATATGTTACCCTTTAACTGGATATTGATTAGACTGCACTTCTTGCCTGATTAAAGTTGATGGGAATTATTCCATTGGCTCCAAGAGAACCTGGATAGGAGTTCAAAAAAGTAAGGACATGCACTATATTAGCACTAAAAGTGCAGCGCAGAGAAAGACAGAAGAGCTTTGCACTACAGGGACTGTACTGCTTTGGGCACTTGAGCCCACTTTGGACACCTTCACAGCAGGACACAGAGTCCCCTGTAATCAGGAGGTGATGGTGCAACAGTTGTGGTGATCTGCCTGCCACTAAGTACAGCAGCACAGAGCCTGCCCCAAGAAGGAGGTAATAGTTTTGAACAAATAGAACTACTTTAACCGCTGCCTAATTATAAAAGTTAAACCATATTATCAGTAGAAAAATCTTTTGCATCATCACCCAGAAAAAGAGTTCCTTCTTTAAGGAATTGTATTTTATGATGCTTCCTTCATGAGTGTTTCAGGAAACCCATGTTTAAAGGACTGATTGAATGACGGAAACAGCATATAGAAAGGGAGTCCACAAGTACCTTGGGAAGGAAACAGCATGATAATAATGGCAATTACTATTTCCTGTATTAGGCAAATAAGCATAGCTCTGGAATACAGCTTCAGTTTCAAAGGTGATTACAGAAAATTTGCTAAAAACCAGCAGCTGTATTTTAATGCAATAATTCAATGTAACAATTTAAATCAGGCAATATTTATGCAAATTCTGATAGCTAATAATGAAATTATTTTCCTCTCCCCTGCTTCCGTCTACTCCGCATCTTGACATACACAACAGACTGAGATATCTTTTTAAAAAGATTTAAAATAATAAAGAGAATGAGTATGAAATACAACTGAGTGCTAAGAAGACACTGACAACTGTTTTCTAAACATGAACCCACAGTAATGTGATCACTACTGTCAGCATGAGTGAAATCAAAGTATGATATTCTCTCACTTGTTTCAGGTTACATGAGAAGAAGGGAAGCAGCTCCATCATCTAGAAAGTTTAGTGATTAAACAAAGCTGTAAGGACACAGACTGAGTTCAGAGAAAAGCAAACACACTTCAGTTGTGTGTAGGAATTGTCCCTGGGTTCACTGACTGAGCACAGACAAATGGGCAGCTTCACACCACATAACTGCTCATCTGAACTCACATGGACTTTGTTGTGAGCTAAACCAGTATGAGGCTGAAGGTACATGTTTAGAAAGCTATCATTCTAGCTTTGTTAATTCTCTTTTACTGCAAAAATCAGAATAAGACCTTACACACTGACAGGGCAAGTTCATTGTCGTTCACTCTGCACCATCCCAAGCCTGACTGCTATTCACTTGCAAAATTCTTTCACCTGCACCTGGGCTGCTTTTGCATGGAAATAAATGGATGAACTGATATTTAGGCCTTTTGACTCTTTTACCAGGGCTATTATTATTTTTAGGTGCATAAGCTCTTCAGAAAGTATGGTATCATAGCATTAAAATGAAAAAATGCAATACTGAGTAAGTAAATAAGGCAAATAAACAGACAGAAAAAAGAAAGAGGTATCATTGATGAAAAGTAGCCCCTGAAATAAATTTTAATCCATTTGATATATGGTAATTACAGGACAATGAAACCTTAAAGGCTTTACCAAAACAGCAGCCCATCATCTTTCATATTAGGGCAATAGATACAGTAACAGATACTTTTATATCACAATGTAGAGAGTTGGTAGCACATTAATAATCATCTATCATGAAGCATAAAACTTGCAGCTAGGAAATACAGCTGCAACAGCACAATTATGCTACTCTCAGCACATACCCTGAAGCAAAATAAAAATATGGGCTGCTTTTCATTAAAGGACTTTGGCAAACATCTCTAGAGACAATGTCTTCTTTCCAGAAACAACCTCAAGAGGTGTTTAGGAGTCTCTTTCCTGAAATAAACCTGGTACATAAATATATTAATGTTTAAAAGGATAAATAGTTGTTTTCCAGTACATAGCACCTTCTAATTTTTTAGTAAGACAATCTACATTTAAGTCAAATACTGCCATTTTCTTTAAATCCTTGTTTTAAAGCAAAATGCTAATCCTACATGCATGTATGCTTAGTTTAATTTAGAAGGATCCCTTGTATAAGCAAAATTAAGATGATAATATCAGAACTGGAATCATAAAAGACAAAAAGTGCACATACTGCATATTCACAGATTACAAAGGATAAGCAAATACCACTAGTCAAACTAAACAGTATTTCCCAGAATAGCTCCAGGTTAGGTGGTCTGAGTGCAGGTGAGCATTCATGTACATAAGTACCCCAATTAAGTGTTCTTGAAGAGTATGAGTTTTTGAAAACAGATGCAAAGATAAAATAGCATTAATTCACTTGTTAGATTTTGGGGACTAATATAAATCCCTAATTCTGCTGGATCTTACTGTTCTTCAGGAACAATCAAACACAATTGCAGTTAGAACTTTAACACGTACTCGAGTACAACCATGAATAAATTCTTTCTCTGAAAGAAATATTTTTCTTTCTTTCTTTTTAAATTCAGAAATTTCTACACAGCTATGTAACAGATGAACAAAAATATTTCTCTGAAAGAAATATTGTTATCACTGGGCAAACAAACATACCTCTATACTCCTTACCTTTAACATAGTGAATTCATATGGCTGATAACCTTTGAAACTTTCATGGATGGCTGCCATCGTGTGTGAAGTTTTTTCCCAAAAGTGAAGAAGTGTTGTCTGTAGGGTAGGATAAAATTTCAGTAAAATATTAGCTCTAACACCAATCTGCTTTCAGGGCAAATTTTACATCTCCTTTTCAATACTAGTTATATAGTCTTACAGCTGAATACTGCCATGGTAACCCCTTCAAAAACATCCATTAACAGAAAATCTTTCATTTGGAGGCCAACATTTTCTTTGGATACCTGATATGTTGTTAACACATGAGAAAGGAGGTTGCATCTGCTTGCTCCCAAAAGATCCACTTTTTGACAGACATCAGTCTTCAGTTTGTCAAAGTTGAGTTTTGCATGTCGCACTTGAGCTTGAACCTTCAAACAAAGGGACAATTATTTATGCTGTGAAGTTTATTTTCTCAGTTTTTTTCTACTCCAGCTTCATGAAAGAGCAAAGAAATATAACTTATATTCAGTGAAGAAATTCTATTTGCTAGCCCCTGTTTATAAAATGAGAAGATAACAGTTGAAATACATACTCATTTTGATATCTCTTTACAGAAATACGAATTCAAAGCCTGATCAACAAATTTGGAACTTAATATTTACTACTTGGTAGACAAGTGCACAGGCAGAGATGTTTCCATGTACCTATAGTAGAAGACAAATTAAACTGACAAACCTTAAAGTTGACCTGCAACTCTTGTTGACAATATAGCAATTCAGTAACTTTGAACTAATACCAAAAGTTCACTGAGTTTCCCTTCTAAAATACAGTGCTTTTCCTGTTTATTGCTATAAGAAAAATATCAAGGTCCCATTTTTTAGGAGCAAACAATTTCAATTTCAAAGGGTTAAATTCTGTTGTTCTACCACCTGCTAAGTTTCTACAAAACACTGCTTCACAAGCCTCAGGTTTGACAACAACATTGGCTTTCTCATGACCATGTATCAGGGTGAAAAGCTGATGTGTTTTGTACTCAGAATCCCTCACTTTTATGACAGCTTTGTACACTACCCTAACCCTTTATTAACAATAACAAAAAATGCTTATAACAAATTTTGTATTAAAAATAGTAGTTTTCTTCCAAGAAAATAGCAACCAATACAACTACAAAATATTATTATTTTCCTATAACTCTTTCACCATTACAATAAAGCGTTTATTCCAAAAAACCTTCCCAGTGGAAAAATCCCACTGAATGCAAATTTAGTGCATTTCCTTTCCTTTGCTTGCCTAACTCAGAGAGTAAACCGATTTTGTTCAGAATATGCAAACTCAAAGATTCGTGGAAACTTTTTTTTCAGGGATCAGATTGGTTTGCATAAGTAATACAATAAGGTTTACACATATCTTAGGTCTGACAAATTCATAGTAAAGAAACTACAATAATTTAAAACTTATGATAAATGCAGCAACTCATAGGTGAGGATTTAATTGTAGAAAAATATTAAAAAATGATATCTAGAAAATACTACTTTTTTTTTTTTTTAAATAATTGAGGAACAGCAGTGATACTCTATAACATAGCTACATGGTTACAGAAGGGGAAGTCTTCCAGGATAACTAGGCATTGCACCAAGCAATAAAATGAACAATCTTCAGTTCTGGTGATAACAATTATATCTCAAACTTCAGACCTGTTCCAGTGCTCTAACCACAAGGCTACAACATTTTACTGATGACCAGCTTTGGGTTTTTTGCATATTGAAGTTCCAAACAAAAGAGGGGTGTCCAGAACTGAAAGAGTTATTGGGTAGTTAAGAGATGTTTTGGTGAGGCAAAGACAGATTTTAATTCCCTGAGGAAGGAGGAAATTGCTCCCATGGACTCCACTCCGTAGGCAAGCATGACAAATGCTAAGCTAGAGGATACAAAGCAAGGAGCACCTACTGCCAGGGTACCTCCTTAAAAATATGATATTTTTGAAAAGCCTTGCCCAGTCAGAACTAGACTGGCATGAGCTGAGGCTGCCTCTTAGTTTGGGATCCCTGATGGACTCTATACTGCTTAGCCTGGGTGTGATGGAAGCCCAAGCAAGGCACCACACTATCCATGCCAGGAGTCCCATCCCTACTGGAGCTGTCAAGTCAAAAGAGCAGGTGGGTAAAGAGATTATGGGCCTTCAAAATTAGGCAGCAATGGAAGAGGACAGAAGCACTGGCAGGAATGTGGAAGCTTTAGCAAGTCCCACATCTTTGTCCTGCATTATGTTCTCATATCCTTATTTGCTTTAGGGGCAAGTACCTGAAAGCACAGATTTACAACTCCAGTCTACCAAGGAGAACTGCGAAGAAAATCATAGACCTGTGCAATACAGAACTTCTAACTGACATCCAAACATGAGATTACCTACATTTTTTTTGCCAGCAGGGATTGCTACAACAGAAAAGGTATTTATTAAGAGATGTTGTAGATCTTTGAAAACCCCAGTGAGACTTGAGACTAAACTTTGATCTCAGTTACAGCCACGAATATCCAAAAAAATTCAAACGATGTCAATTTTATGTCAAACATAAAGCTGTATTTCACAACAGTGCAGCTGAGATCAGAATCCGTTTCCTATTCAATAGATCACAGCACTGGTGAAAGAACAGCTGTGCCTGTGCAGTCTGATAGTCCAAGAGAGCACAGAATGTAAGTTCTGGGTAACATAAATACTCTGTCAGAGAAGGCGGGCTGCAAGAAAAAAAATGGGATCCAAGTCTACATCATGTTTCCAACTTCTTAAAGTAAGAGAAATAATCCAGAAAGAAAAAAAATCTGTAAGGTTTGAGTTGTAGCCTTCCTGCACATAGTCTTCAGGGATATTTGGCAAGAAGCAGTCAGTATTTATCTTAACTGAACATGTAACTAGTGCATCTTTTAAAAGCTAGAGTGTTCATAAAGAGAAAGTGGTGATCACAACATAATGTGGAATACAAACCTGTATGTTTGACAGACTCATATAGATGACTGGAAATACTTAATGCTGGCTACTATATGCTACACATTTCTCTTGCCAGTCAGGGAAGATGCAATACTATGGGAACTATAAAATTACAGATGCTTCTCATTTTACATTGAAAGTTTACTGAGCATAAGTACTCTCAATTTTGCAGCAGTGTTGCAGGACAGCTGAGAAAGAACACCACGTGCTACGTCAGCATGAACTTTTTGCCTTTTATGTGTGCCAATACATGCATTTTCAATTCAAATTATTATTAGACATCTTTTATGATTACTTTTGGCTTCAGGAATTAGGTATAAAATCTTAGCGCTTACAAAGCATAATCTACTTAATACCACACAAGTTATCAGAATGAACCTTTGGTTTTCTACTCAAGGGAAAGCTGATGTAATACGTACTAATCTTCTCCTTTCCAATTACTCTCCAAGACATGAGAAACAGAACCTCTCTGTGGTCTCAGCCCAGCACATTTTTATTCACGTATTTAACTACATTAAAGCCAAACATACAAAATTTCTTCAAAATCCTGGCCTGGAAAGTGTCAGGATTTCACTAAGAACTGCAGAGATCCAAATCCAACTTTGACATTTTATGATGAAATTGCTCCTAAGCATCTGAAACTACAGGTGCTAGTTGGGAGGTTCATGATGTACAATAAAATGTTGTGGTGCTACTGACATCAAGATGATTATTCTTCATCTTTTTCCAAGTGACAGCCTGGCACAACCTGCTTTTAATTTCCCAATGGAAACACCTAGGTACAATATTTATATATATTTATATAAAAAACAATACAATTCTTTAAAGAGAGGACATGCGAAAACAGGTTTAGAAAGCAGCATCTTATCAAACCAGTATCTTGTTAAGTATAAGATACCAGACAGAACTGAAATAATTTTAGGTCTATAATAAATAAGTTAATAAATTAATTTTAAAATCCTAAATCCTGGGGGCTTGAATGTTAAGATTCTGATATGCTTCCCTGTAAGGGCAAATACTTTCTCACACAGGTTCTTAAATGTATATTCAAACAGAAATATCTTTGAGAGTGCTAACATGAGAAAATAACATTCAGACCCAGTTAAAAAGCCTATTCAATATGTTCAGTAACTAAAATACAGATTTGTAATGTATTTTCAAGGAATCTTTATGTCATCTACAGTACATCTGTGTTATTAGTTTCTTTTAGTCTACCATAAAATGCAAAATTTATTTTCAGTATCAGCCCAATTTCTGGGACAATTCAGCTAGTGAAGCATCATCTCCAGAATAATGCCAGATAAATGCACTAATTCACTTTACATACTGTATATTTTTGCCTCAGCATTTCCAACATAGAAACAGAAACAGATGCTTGCAGTCTAATTTGTCTCCCAACTTCCCACTTGCTTGATCTGAAAAGTGTGCACAGCATGTGTATAGGCTGGAAGGAAGGAGGCAAGTAAATCAAGAGGGAAAAATTTCTGGAATATTGTAAACCTTCCCGTTGGAGACTGTGAGTAGATTCTACCTGCAGATGAAATAGGTACAAATCTCTGCATTAAATAAGTATCACACCCTCCGGCACACCTGACCGTAGTAAAAACTACATGAAAATTAATGCAAACTGAAGGAGGATATAGTTCAAGGACAAAATATTTAGCATATAACATCTCTTCCTGCACTTCTATATATAGCACCGAAAGCACAAGGAACTAGATTCTCATTTCCCACAAAACTACAATAACTTCATAGCTTGAGTAGTGCTGTGACAAGGAGCACCCATTACAACTTTTACCCAAGCATATAAAAACACTAAGTAATATTTTTATTTATATATATATATTCTCATGCTGGGTAGTCAAAGAACATAAAAGGTAATGTTTCAAGCAAGTAACTTTTATTGTCAGAATTTGCAATATCTTGCACAGTCCTAAACTTGATTTCAGTTTGGTATGTTTTACACTTCCCAGACTCTGGAAATGCAACAGTTCCCTGGGGTTAGAATAGTATTTATTGGAACTTACTGCATTCCTTAATCTTCACTCCATCAACTTGTAGGAATATACCTAAGAACAAGGGTTAAAGAAAAGGCAGCATACTGTTGTTCATCTTCTTCAGCCTTGGTTATTATATTTTCAGTCATGATCTTACAAGAAACACTGATAAAAATTAATTTTAGGGGATCAAATTTGTAAAGAGAGAAAGGCCCAGGAAAAAGGAAAACTATCTAGACAGTATAATAGATCCAAATATGTCTGAAGCCGAGCAGAAGACATACATCAGATTTGTTCAAGACATGAAACTACTCTTGAGATATGAATTTAGCTAACCTAAGGTGCCTAACGAGTTCCAATGATACATTTCTTAAATTTGCCATTTTACAGTTAATGATGATCATCTGCACATGTACAGAAGATCTTAACAAAAACCATTGCAGAAATCCTGTAACTAGCAGAGCTGCAACTTGCTACCAGAGAAGAGACATTTATTAAATATTCAAAAGAGTTCCTGAATCTCCAAACATACACTGTCATCTTGTTTGTATCTCCAGTCACTGAAGATGTGACCATCCTGTTCGGGGTACAGATATATTCCAGACAAACTACTACTTCCATTCTCTGTTCTTTTCTCTGAATACTGAGCCTCCTGCTTTTCTTCTCTCCTGCCTATGTAACTTTGTTCTTATTTCTAGCCCTGTCCTTATCCTCTCCGTGCTTTGGGTCAAACCTTTCCATGGTTTGAATTCCATGCCTATGTTCCTGGGTCAAGAAAAATGTCATATTAAAAGAGTGAAGTGCTTAATGACTATTGCTGTATATTTTTTTTCTTTAACAGCAATATAAAAATGTAAGGTAAGAAAAGATGTTACTAGGTACACTGAATTAATTACTGCTATTTTAAAATCTCAATAAAGGATTTATTTCTAAAAGCTATTATGTACATATCATACTTACCAAACAGCCAGGTCACAGACATGTATTATGACTTCTTTGTGGATTTTATTCACTAGAATATAAAATTTGCTCTTTGTGTCACATTTACCACTTAAGGTTTTGAGTACTCTGCCTGTAAAAATTTTACTGCCTTGAGCCTGTTGGCTCACACACCACACAGCTTCAGCCTGGCAGTAATGAGTAAGCCATAGTCAAAACTGCTTACTACATAACTACTGACAGTCAGCAGATGTGAGCAATTCTCTGACCCCTCTGAGGATATAAGGTTATGGCTGGCTTGAATATTCTTCCTTTTTTTCCTCCCCCAAAACTTAAGGTTGATTATTCCATCTTCTGATACCTACAATGACTGCTATCACAGAAATTGAACCCTACTTAAGCACATTTTCCATTATCAAAATTAAAAATTTGAGTTACAGAATTTTATAATTTAAAGAATGCTCAATTTAAATTGCCAGGGTGTATTCACGCACTGCCTATCCCCAAAGATGCCTAAATAATAGAAAGCACATACAAATGCTTCACACACTATAACTGTATGACACTATGTAAGCTTTTTATTCACATATATTCATTTGGAGAAGAGATAGGGACAATTTTGGGATTCTTCAATTCTACAGTTATAACTGCAGTGCAGAGAGAAGGTCAGATCTCACTACTTTCATAAAATTTGGTACCCCCTTGTACAGAAGTCTACACATATATTAAGTCCAAGGGTTTGAATTCTGGAAATCCATTGCCAAAACCTACAGGGTGTACCCAGACAGGCCTTTCTTAGCTTCCAGTAAGCATTGCCCAGGCATGTGGTCAATACTCCTGTCATTCTAGTCCTAGAGGGTTTTCTACTAAGAGAAACCTTTACTTGTGACATTTAAGAAGGGAGTTGTGCACTGAACAGTGTTATTGTCTACATGAAAGAAAATGTATATATAGCTATTTTTCCCCCCTTCTTCTTTATTTTTAGGAAGTAGTTTGCTAAGTATAAATGTTGTTGGAGCAGCCCTACTACTGGGTCAGACACTTAATCAGAACAGGCCCATCAATTACATATACTCTCAATTCATATGCCAAAAGTCTTCCTGCTTGTCAATCAACAAGCTTTTCTAATTGAAGGCACCTCAAAAGAATGTGTTTTTTTCCCTGGTTAACTTTTTTTACTTGCATTTGACATCTTTTCCTCCTTATTATCAATACTACCGCAGAGAGCAAAGACTCAAGTGTCTTTGCAGCAGCAAAAGTTCTGTTACTTCCACATTTTCCACTTCACATTTTCCCAAGACATGAAAACTCTCTGTGGCAGTAATACTGCTCTCTGTGCAAAATAACTTTTCAAACAGTCTGTCACGTTGTGAGAGCACAGCCTAGGCAGAATCCTTTCCACTTATCCAGCAGCTGGACACAGCTTTGATTAAAGTTACATTTCTCAGCACAATCCAGCAAGTTCATCCAGCCAAAAATCAGGCAGCAAAATTTTTAGCTTTGAGACTGAAAACAGCTTTCACAAGCAGAGCAGCACAGTGCAATTCCAGAATATGAATCCAATTGCTCTACCAACAATGACTTCATTGCAACAAAACATAAAATAATCTATATATAGAAAATAAAATTCATCAACTTTTTTAAAAAAGCCTATTAAATACAGGCTGCAATCAACTTCCAAATATAAGATGTTCATCACTTCCGTAACTCCAGTCACTACTTATTGTAAAATGAAGGAAAGTTGGTTAAGTTTAAAAAGCTGAAAGTAGCAAGTTTTCAATTTTTCAGAAGCCCATGCAAAGTCATTATTGAAATTAAGATCACAGTATAACATAAAAATTAGCAAAGCAAAAAACCCCACTACTTAAACATTTTAATGTTACATAAATGCTTAACCTCAAAAGATTCAAGGGTTTCCAAGCCCACAGTGCTAGAAATAGAGAAGGCATGTTACTTTTCTGCAGTTTAACTTAACTGTTTTAAACATTATTTTGAATTAAACAGATACTAAGCATGTTTACAGAAGACTTATTTCAAATTAAGAGTTCTTTACTTGAATTTAAACTGGCGAAAATACGTTTTTAAGATAAACTGAGAGATGATACTCCTGAAACATAATAAGCGTGCACCAGTTCAGTTCCATTTACACATCTTTCAGAAAAACAGCTTCTCTGCACATCCTTATACTTTCCCTAGAAAAAAGGCCGTGTGTATCTCTGGCTTTTCCTTTCCAAAAATCTTCTTCCCCCTCTCTTCAAATACATAGCCCTGTATCCTGCATACCAACTTCCCTATCTCCTGCTTGCACAGAAAGAAATCAATTCCAAATTAATCTGTTCACAAGGTATGTAGGGAAGGGCCTGAACTCAGTAGCTGCGACCCAAATTGATCACAGAGATGTAGTTTTTGCTCTATAATGGGAGGGAAACAGAGGACTGTGGCCAGCAGCTACAGCCCAGCTGACACCACAGCTGGCTCCATCAGCTTTCTCCTCTATTTTCTCCAAGCATAAAGACAAACTGATTAAGGTTAATCTGTTTGACTTCAAACTGCATCAAACCTGAGAGTTCTCATGCAGTTGGATGCATGACAGCCAAGAGCTAGAGCACACCCAGAATCTTCTCCTAATAATAATAACAGTGTATGAGAGCAGCTTTACCCCCTCAAAGATTACACCTTCTGGCTAATCTCCCATTACCAGCCAGAACAGAACATAACATGCTTCTCAAGCTATTAAGATGGAACAGCTTCTCACAGTAACAGTATTCATTTTCACAGCTTGGATCATTATGTAGATGATGTTAAAAAGAAAAAACAAAACAAACCAACATAAGTAAAGGAAGGCTATAAATATATAGCTTTTCCCCCCCTACTTTAAGAAGCCCAGATACACGCCTCAATTTTCTGTTGCTTGAAGGTTTCAGTACTAGTCAAATTCAAGATGTGTGCTTTATTAGGCTGAAAGGAAAAGAATCAACATGTTGACACTGATATAGGCCTTGAAGAAAGGACACTCCAAATAATTATCAGTGATTTTTCCATTTTTGTGACCAGGAGACTCCAAAAATTGCAAGCAGGGTAACATTCATCTAAGTAGCGTTGCTTTGCAGTTTGGGGATAGATTTTTACAATCTGATCCCCAAATACATTTCTGGCAATGGGCATATCTGTCAGTCTGCAGTTGTAATTACCCCATCAGCATGCTTAGACACATACTATTCTAAACTGCAAAGGGGAGCACATTTTTGTGCAGAAGCATACACCCTCTTTAAGGAAGAGTTTGGTCCTGATGACTTAGAACATCTTCCCCCCTCAAATAACTACAAGGGAGTGGATACAAGTCCAATGCAAATAACTGCCAAAAAAGATTGCAAAGATCTGTAGAAAGAAGCAGGCTAACCAAATAATAACCAAAATAAATGGCAAAAGCAAAAATATATGCTTTCTGGTCAGAAAGATCATGTTCAGCCCTAAATCAGGAGTAATCTGGACTTAACAGTTAAAAGTGATGAGAATAGCTTTGAGTTTATCAGAACTCCATTGTGTTAATCATACTAAGCAACCACACATGGGGCAGGGGAGAATGCTATCAAGTGGATAGCAATTAGACAGTTAGCCTCTGTAGGAAATGAAGACGAGGAAATAACCATCCTTGAACACTGAACGACCACAGATGCAATGTGTGATGTAAAGAAATTGGTAATAAAGCATAAAACTAGTCTCTCTACTATGTCTATTATTTATTTATCTAGTCATTACACAGTTTAGTTTATCCATGGTATTTTTGAGGTCATCTCAAACCCTTTATGTAGGATGTCTTCAGTTAGAAAATGTCATTTATATTTTTATTTTATCCATATTAAATTCTTCAGAGGTCAAGCGAGGTTGCTACTTGACTGTCCCTTCTGAGCAGGCAAACGAGGAGAGTGAATAAGCTGGAATTTGGTAAAGGGATGTGAAAAGCTCAAGTCCAGGCAGAGTAACACTTCTGCCAGTGTAAGCACCATAAAACAGCAAAATCATCTTGGCAACTGAAAAGAATGATGGGATGGGAGGATGCATGAAGTGCCAGGCAACAACACTGACACATGGGCTGCAAATCCTGGATGTCACACGAACATTTCAAGACCTGTACCAAGACCACCACAATGACCAAGCTGCCTTTAATATTTGGTCCCCAGATGTTTCCAACTGTCCTGAGCACAAAACCCCTCTGCTCATCCCTCTGCAGGACCGGTCCAGCCACTCCTGGGCTTGTGCAGGACCTATAGAAGACGACCTATAGCTGAGTTTCTGGATTTTGTTTTCTGTCTGCCCTCTTTCAGCACAGAATATGAAATGGCAATCACTAATAATCACGATTAATTCGTCACACAAGGTTGGTCGTACATTATCATGTGCATTTTTATTGCTCCAGTTTGCCAGTGACAAACACAATAAAGTTATATACTACCTGAACTGAAAATGTTAAGAAAAATCAATACATGATAAATAATGTTTCCTGGTTGACTGACATTTGATACATCAATATGTATGTCTTATTTTCCTCAAAACAGTTATATTTTGACCAGATACAAAGATACAGATACCAGATAAAAACACAGAAAGATTGTACTTATGAAAAAACAGCCAAATCTTTCTGTGCTGCTCAACAGAGATGAAATGGCCTTTTTAAAAATTCTCTATCTTCAATTTGGTTTCACAAAGTGAAGTAGAAAAATAAACAGCATCTTTGTAATCACTGAGAGGCTATGTAACATAACTGAACAGCAAAGGGCTTATGAAGTAAAAGCAGATGGACTCCATTATATATGTACCCAGGCTTTTTAGGGAAGTATAAGAAGAATTCCTGGGCAGTGGTGACGATAGAAAAACTTGGTTCTCTTGTGTAAATAATGTTTTCCCCAACAGCTGTATTCCCCCTTCCTGTTTATTCTTCTCTCCTGCAGAATTCTTTCAGTTCAGTCACATCTGTATTTCATTTATTTTTAAAAAATATTTTTTTAGCTATCCTTCTAGTCTTTGCAGATTATTAAGGCTGAGGGAATTTTCCAGATCTCCCTTCACAACCTATTTTGTTTACATTTTTACACTTCATTAGGTACTGAATTCACAAAATGAACCACATGGGTTAGGGCCTTTGCCCACATTGGCCAGTTTGCAGAGCTGAGATCTTCAAGCAAGCAACAGAAACTGTCTAGGAAATTATCTTTTCTGTCTCATTTTAGGGCTAAAAACCAGCAGAATAATTTTTAAAAGTTTTTACTCCCTTAAAAAAAAAAAAAAATCAGCGTTATATTTAATGCTTACTTGTCTATAATTACTACATATGAGAAAAATTCTTGGAGCTTAATTTTTGTAACACCATATATGAGAGTGTATTTTTAATATTTGGGCTAGTAATTATTACATTAAATTTGGACTTAACATTACTACTGATTAAAACATTTTTTAAAAAATATACTTATTACGTTCTGTTGAAACATTAAAACCCCTGCTAATAACGGGAAGAGAAATTTTTAGGATTTTCTTGAAATAAATTTTCTTTGAAAATTGCCTTTTCTTGAAATTAATACAATTAATTTGAAACTTCACAACAATTCAACTAATTCTACTTTTTTATTTCAGTTAGGTTGTTGAAAATATATTTTATCTGTAGTCTAGCACTTCATTTTATCCTATTTTACAGCCAACTTGCTGACTCTCACCTCAGACTCTTCTATTTTAAGAATAACTGAACAGATGATGAACCACCTCCCAAGGGCAAGCAATCTCTGGGAGTAACTATATTCTACAAGCAATACCTTTTAGGATGATGTAATCTGTTCTAAGAAGCCTGTTTCTATTTTTAAGTGGCATACTCTTATTATGCTTTTAAAAGGACATCTCCATCACAGATTGTCACTTTGCTTTTAATCCAGTAACAATCATCAGTGATATTTAATATACATGAAATGGCGTCAGAACAATCATTGATTTTATCTTACTGCTTACCTTGAATCTTACAAATGGTACTGGAAATGGCAATTTAAAATTATAAGACTATCAAATGCTTACACTGTGAAGAACATTTCTGCTTACGATCACGTTTTCAGAAAAAGTGAATCTTTCACAACTGCCTTAAAATGTTTGAGCGTTTTGTATGTGAAGCATCCTGGAATATTTCAGGTTCTCCACCTAATGTTACAGAATTTGACACTGGAAAACCTGGAAATAACATTACAGCAGAACCAGCACAGACAAAACAGAATCAGTACAGCAATCCCACCTGCTGTTACAAGGAGAGACAATAATGACAAAGCAAACCAATTTTGCAAAAAATGCTTTTTTCTTTTGTTTCTCACTACCATAATTTCCACATAAATCATTTAACATTTCCAACACCATGTGCTTTCATAAAAAATGCTTGTAGAATTGTGTTTTTACTGTTATTACCACGCAGACTGAAACCAAACATACTCTTGGTGACACAGGCATGTCACAAGAAGTGCTATGCATAGGTGTTCCTTATCATCATATTGTAAGATCATGCTGTCACTGCACTGCTATACTAAGATGTGGATCTGGATGCACTGTCTGACACCATCTTACTAATTTCAGAGTGGACAGCTATCTTGCATCAAGTATTATTTGATCTTCTGGAATCTCAGCTATTAATCTAATGAGCATCAACAATCCAAATCAGCAAACAGATTGGGGTTTCTTTGTGGGAGGAGCATTTAGGATTTTTTAAGGCAGTAATTACTGAAGTAATTCAGGGCTCTGCACTGTAAGGTAGGGGCTTTCTAATCCTCCGGAAGAAGGAGGTCCAGAGCAAGCCATGCTACATATTTCCCTACTCCAGATCCCATGCAAATAGGTATTTATCAAACCCCAATTATTTTTTCAGACATTACCCCATACAATACATACTATTTTACAATTTCAGATATTTCTTGCAGTAATTTTCAATAACCATAGAGATAGATACAGGGCTTGCACAATATTCCAAGCAGATGAATCTCAAGGAGTTCACAAAGCTCTGCTGCACCCATGCATCACTTCTTACCCCAATGCAGCTTCAATCTATTCTCTGTCTCCTGTCTGGGCCTTTTTTTGGTTCATCCAGAAACAGAACTCCCAGTAAAGCAGCTTTGGCAAAGCAGAGAGGACTAGACAATCAGAAAAAAAACAAAAACAAACAACCCTCCAGAGGTCACAGTTCTCAGCACACTGCTGCAGTGCAGTTTGTCTCAGGGATCCCAGCATGACCACTGGGTATTTCCAAAGCTACTCCAGCTTTGGTTCAAGCCCCAGAAAGAAAGCTGAGGAGTAAGATAATGATGGAAGCAAGAAACAAACAAAGGAGGATTAATTTGTTCTATTACTGTAGCATCATATATATATCCTGCCATGTCACAGAGGTAATTATTCTTAGAGTTAGACGTGATATTTTTTTTTACCCATTATGGATGGCACTGTAATGTCTATGTTTGATGAGAAAGTCTATATTGCACTTGTATTCACACAAGTAAAACTGAACAGCAGAGCCTCCTCCCTATTCCTGTAGGCAGCACAAAAAGGAAGGTGCTGCCTGGAGGCTCTATCTATCACTCTGCACACTGACATCAGGAGAAGCTGGAAGCATGGAGAAGCTTTACTTTTTCAGAGCTGGAAGGACACAGGGGGGGCTATCAGCACCTGGGCCATCCAGTCTCTATCTTTAAAATATCATGGCAGAGCTCATGCTATAGTGCACAGTTCACCTGGCAGATAAACCAGCATGGGTTTAAGTATCTTAAAAACCTGAACAATGGTGGAGAATTTGGTAAGGGTTTTTAAACACATTTAAATTCCTTCAAATATCACAGCTTTGCCAAGGTGTTATTGTTTCAAGCAACACTTCTAACTCTGAGCATGGGATGGCAGACCTCTAAATCTAGAACAGAACTGGAGTACCTAGAAAATCTGTTAAGAGAAAAATATAATAATGAAGTTACATAGCATTTATAGAACTTTGCAGAGAAAAGTAAATACTTCACCTGTTTCCTTGGCTTGACTCAAGCTGAAATCATATAGGTATCTTCAAATAAGAAATAAAAAGGCTGTTCTGCAGTGTTCTGGGACACTGAAAGTGGCAATATTTCTGGGTCTCAACCATTTAGACTGATGCCTTTAGAACAGCATTAGAAATTCTTAACAAGCAACTCATTGTTTTGAATGAGAGCTATGAAAATGCCAATGTTTTACCTCAGATTTTATCAGCTCTGAAAATACTAACACAAATACTGATCTTTTAGCCTGAGCTAATCTGAGGGAAGGTACGAGAAAAATATCTGGACCAATTTAGCTTTGGCCTCCAAAAAAAGTATTGTACCTGTATACATAGTGATACATTTAGAATTGCATTATAAAAAGCTAGATACTGGAAGAACAGTCCTATAGCCAAGTGATATAAATACTGATGCAGTGGGTGCACTAAAGATCACTAAACCAGCAGTGTTTCCTTCAAGTAAAAAAAGATATTTACTAAAGTAATAGTTTGGATTTTTACAAATTTCCCTCAGGTGCTTTGACAGGGTAAGCTTCATCAGATACTTGCTGGTGTTTCACTAGACATGTAGTTCCAGATCAAACACTTCTGTCTGGTGATGGCACATTTAAGAACCAAAAACTTACATCAGCAATTATATCTTTCACAACACAAAACTAGCATGATTTCTTAAATTTTGAAAGATCCAAAATAAGCCCTAAAAAACCAGCATTAGACTGCCACACTATGGTACAATTAAGATCTGCAAGTAAGAATAGAAGAAGATGGCAATAAAAATAACTCCTTTATGATTTAGGACTACAGTATCCACCATTAGGTTCTTTTGTCTGTTACGTTTGTAAAGCACTAAAAAAACCTGTTGTGTCTTGTTCAGCAATAGCTATCTAGGTACATCACGCTTGAAGATTTCATGTCTGTAATTAGGTTTTCCCCAAAATGAAAACAGAAAATGTTTACTTTCCCCAAGCCTTAATATTTCTAAAGACTAGTTTGATATGCCTGTTGCACAGATGGCATACCTAGGGAAGCAGATACCAAGGGCATTTTTTTACTTTGTTGACTACAAAATGCAGAGCTTCTTGTTCTCTGCATGCAATGTGATCTGAAAGGGTTTCAGTTGCCATCCAGTCAGAAATAATAAAGGTTCAAAAGACTTTCTCCAATTTTGGGTTTTTAGAACTATTTGAGGTAACACTAAAGAATTTTAGAATCTCCAGTCATTATTTCTTTACGTCAGAATTTAAGTAATTTCAGACCTAGAATTATTTCAAAGTATTTCCTGCTTCTACATTTTTATCACTAAGCTTTGTGAGTGCTTTTAGAAAAAATTAAAATCTTTTTTTCCTGTTACCTTGAGGTACAGCAACACAAGATGTCTGAAATTCACATCTAACTCTTTTAGTTAGGCAGATACATCAGCTCACCAAACAAAGCATATATTATTTTAATTTCTTTGCCATTTATGTAATTTATATCACCATAGAGATTTATTTGCAAGAAAGCTATAAATCAGTTTTGTATGACCATTAACAGTATTGCTTTATTAATTCCAACATTCCATTTTTAAGTGTTTTTCTAATAAATCAAACATTATACATGAGCATATGGCTGAGGCCAAAACCATACCAATTATTTTACCTGCAAGAACTTGCCATAATAAACATTTCCCACAAGGTGTAATAAAATACATGCCACAAGACCTACAGGAACATCCTGTACTGAAGCATTAAATAAAGATTAGGTGGCTAGCTGGGGCTTCCATTTGTTCCACTCTTAATTGCTATTGTCACCACTTCAGACTACAAATATGGCATTGGCTAGATGTATGCCAGTCCTTCACTGCTAGGATGGTTTGCTGAAGCATTTAAAATCCTGAATTAAGTATCTTTCATCTCCAAATACCTTCAGTCACAGATTGCTCAAGACATCGACAGACAGAGCTTTTCCACTGTACATCACTCACCTCTAAGCCACAGGCACATGCATATTTGGATGCACACTTTAATACAATTTCTGCTATTAAGCCTCTGCTTTAAGTTGTCACATAATTTGTTAATTTTTTACTGCCTTTATTCAAAGCACAAGCCACTGTGTAATACCTAGGATCCTAAAGCCTCCTAATACTCAAGTTTTATAAACAGCAAATTGTGAATGTTCAAGTGTTTTAACAATATTGGCTCTAGAGCCTCACTAGCAAACATGAAGTTCTCATGAGCATTCCTGAACCATCTGGGACAGGATCAGTCCAAATAAGTTACTCAAACCTGGTAGCAAATCTGCATACTACCACCTACAACTTTTTTGGAAGCCCTTTGGAAGGGGAGAAGTGTAGCAAACTTGAATGACACTGAATGAAGACCACTTACACAGTCTTAGCAGGTTTAGTGTTTAGCAGTTGCTCAAGAGTCGTGCAGAGCAAACTTAAAAACAAGCTCCAATTTTACAGCTCCTCCTCAAAAATCCATCAATAGCCAATTTTGAAAATGATGGTCTTTAGCTGTACTCAAAAATTTAGCAGCAGCTACCAGTGCATTTATGTTATTTTACACACTTCAGCTGCAAATTTTTCTCTTCTCTGGCTGATATCAGACATACTTTCTGCTAGTCATTCAAGCATCACAACTAAGTATTTGAAATTAGATAAACATCTTAAAAACATATATTATTTCAAGTATAAAGATTTAGGCTGAAGTTGACTACTGAAAAATGCTGTTTCTTACTACAGTATCTTTCTTCACAGCCCACTCTGTGAAGGATACTGTATTCCATATCAGAGTAATTGGACTTCTGTCAGACAGAAAAGATTAGTTATGATAAACAGCATCCTCAGTGCTGCTGAATTATGTCTTCCTCAGAAGAATCAAAACCATGTTTCCTTGACATTCATCAGGCATCCCCTTCTAGGAAACTACAGGAAACTTCATACCTTCCTGAACTTTTCCATCTGCTTATAAAGATCTGGATCCAGCTCCTGGGACACATCTTTCATCCAGAGTAGAGCTCCTCTGTATTCAGTCCGATACTGTTCCATCCGGTTCACTGTCAGCCACGTGTCTGAGATGGCCCTGTACCTGAAAGTCTCCACTTCTTGATATAACCTACTCAAAGGAGTACGAAGTGCTAATCTGGGGGAAGGCACAGAGGAAACAAAGAAAGAAACACTTTGGAGAAGCTGTTCCACAAAGGCAGACAGATTAATACAACTACTGACACGTTCTAGCAACCAAAAACACCGTACACGGTGCAAACAGTTCCCAAAAGTGCTGAAGTGCTACAGTGTGCTGACAGCCCTACAGGTTGGTTGGGGGTACATGTGAACATTGTGTTTGAACAATGTGAACATCTGCATTGTGTTTGCCACCTTCCTATTCAAGTAGTGACCTTTCACTGAGATGAGTGGAAACCAAACCTTGTCTACTGCATGTATGTATCCCAGGCAGCCAAACTGCTTGTATGTATGCCAGTAACATTCCTCTTCATAAGCTCCATTCAACAACTCTAAGCATGTACCTGAGGCAATTTATTACTGGATAGATAACACAGATGTATCAGGATTGTCATGTTAAGCCTCAGAAAAAGCACTTCTGTTAGCCTTTTAACCTTAAATGTACACATAAATAGAGAACTCATCTGTCAAATACGTAATTATTTCAATTTTTAATTTTTTTTTTTAAAAGAAATCTGATTAATTCTTTTGAAGGGCAGTTATTTTGGGGAAGGATTTAGGAATTTTCTTAAACGTTTCTTCCAGCAACTACACTTTGGAAAGGCAGTAGGGGACACTGTTGTCCTCCCTATGTCATCACTTTAGTTTCTAATGGGATCTCAGAACCAGACAGAATTCCTCTTAACTTTTGTTTTGCTTCCTCCTGCTGCTTCTGCTTTCTTCCTGGTTGCCAGCAGCAACCTCACACATATCAAATGGCAAAATGAATTATGCCAGTGATGAATCAACTACCACTATCTAACATACTTTATAAATCAGACAATAATTCTGACACACGTACCTTTGCTGAGAAGAAAAGCAGAGTGCTTTCCCTGTGGCTTGCATCATTTTTCCTGCTCTTGTTTTATCCTGAGAACCTTGTGATCGAAGAAATTTCCCCAATTCATTTTCTTCCTGAGACAGAACTATTGAAAAATAAATCAGTGGTCAAACACACTATTTAATAGATTCCTAACAGCTTTAACTCTAGCCTAACATAAGGTATGTTAAAGTCAGTCCAAATTCAGCATCAGAGCAAAACAATAATTTCAATAAATCTCTGCATTTATTAAACAGAGTATCTGATTCACTGGAGACACTTGCTGATGAATTTGCTATTCTTATAATAAAACTCCATCTGTCCAAAACACAGTAGGAAAAACATGCTATTTCTTCCTTGAACAAAAGAATTAGGTTAGTGCCCTGGTTTAATCCCAGATGGTAACCATACATTCTACACAATCCAAACACTATTTTTTGTTTATATTTTAAATACCTGAAATACTTCTATTTTGTTTTTTAAACATGAAGATGAAGAAAAATAAGTGGTTTTACACCAATTTGTTGACTATTTCCAAACCAGCATCAGAAGTCTTTGCAATCTCACATCTGAGTGAAAGACCCACAAGTCTTTCAAAGCAACTGTCTCCTACAGGACCTACTTCTTCCCATGCCAAAAGGGATAATGCCCTAGTATAATGATAACCACCTTTTGAATCCTTTTAGCATTTTTTCAAAGAGTCAAACGCAATACAGAGTCATAGCATACGTAGCAGAATATGTTGTATGCACATCTTTGTGTCAGATTTCACCTGCTACTGTACACCACTTCTTGAACTCAGTATACTACTTATTCTAACTTTATTTCCACATCCTGAAACATTATCTCTGACTCATTTTGGATAGACAAAAGAAAAAGGAAAAAAAATATGCATATGATTCAATAAAAGAAAGCAAATTAAAAGATGTGTCCAAAGCTGGATGCTCTTTTCCAGGCCAAAAATTACAGCAGCAGAGTCAAACACTATTGATTGGAAAGAAGCCTTAGAGGTCACTTAATCCAACCTGCTGTTTGTTTCTGCCTCTCACTAATGACTTCACTAATTACTGTACACCTGTTACAGCCAAGCCAGCATTATCAAAGTAATCTAAGAGCATGGATTCCTCAATCATAAAACTAACAATAAGCACAGTATAGTTGATTTTCAATCCTGATAAAAAAAAAAAAAAACAACAGATCAGAATGGAGTTAGGGTTTCTAAGACAAGAAACATCTGAATTTAAAGAGGCCAAGCAAGTAATAGGAAAAAAAAAATGCAAACCTTAAAAACAATCTTTGTCTCATATTTACTGCTTCTTATCACTATGTATCATCAAATAGAAAATGTGAGAACTAAGTTTTCAAGCAAATAATCAAGTCTGCCTTTAGGTGTCTGCAAGGGATGATATCTTTAGCTTCCCATTTACTTTTTTACTTGCTTGATGATTCCATATTGTAGACCTTCTTATTTTAGCTATTATATTGTATTTGATCATACTTACAACAAATCCTTTTTTGATACAGCTCAATTGCTTTCAGCAGCTCCATGCATGTTCTCTGAATAGAATGGAACAGCTGATATTGAAAAAGAATGAATAAAAAAAATTGTAAGCATATGCAAGAAACACTGACAATTAAAATACAAGAAAGAGCCTAATTTTTTGTGGAAATTATTAGCAAGCACTAATTCATTCTTACACAGAGAGTAATCTTTCCAGATGGAAAGTCTTTTTTCCATATCAACTGTGCTTTTCTTCCAATTAAGTTTTCCTCTCAAACTACAGACAGACCAATCATAACATACAAATGAAAGATAAAGAGAAAAAATAATTTGGAAACATTTGGACAGTTAATTAAACTACTCATGATTTTTTCCTTACTGGTATATTTGGATACAAATTCAGATGTCCAAACCTTTGTTTCTATAAACCCACAGGAAAGCAAAAAACTTATTGAAATGTCTGCTGTGTTTATCCCATGCTGAGTGGCAATATGCATATTTAATTCCAGTACAACAAAGTGTAGTATGTTAAAATCCAGAAAGTTACTATTTTCAACCGGACTTTTTTGCTGGTCTAGCTCTAAAGCAGCAGTTTCCAAAAGAAACAGAGGGATAAACAACCTCCCCCCACACAAGTCAATCTTCAACTTTGGCAGTTGCTTCTAGGACACAGAAAAAATATTACTCTCTCTGCCTGCCCATCTAAAACTTCTTATCTGGAATTTAAATCTAAACTCCATGATATCAAACATTAATAAAATGTAAGCAAATGGACTCCTGGCACAGTAAGTGACTTCATTTCCATCTGCTTGAGTTGCTGTACATTTACATGTGTCTTGTCTTCTAAACTGAGAGCATGACTTGCAGCTGAGAAATTGTCCAAGTGAGAACACACTTGTACATTTCTATCTGGTAAACACAAATTTCCCTATTTCCAATCCCACCTGAGCTAACAAAACATCCTTCCTGATGAACTTTTAACTCATGTATTGTTTCCATCCTTCCAGCTTGCTTTACATCAATACTCTTGATTTGCAACCCCCCATGAAGATCCCATCACAAGAAGCTTTCTTTGTTCATGTCAAACCCCAACAATCTACACAAAAACTCCAAAGAGGAGAGTGCATGATGCACTTTGCTCCTTTTTTTGTATACCTCATGTTATTCTGGTATACATGGTATGAGCATAGAAAAGATTGTCATTTGTATGTACCATAGACTTCTACTTTAAAAAAAATGAATTGTTTAAAGTGGTATTACCAAAGGATAAGGATAACTGATACAAGCACAAAGGATGATGAAAAAATTGCCTGCCAAACATGAAAATAGAAGAGATGTGAAGTTAGGTTGTAAATAAAGTTTGTGAGACAATGGTTACAAAATGATACTACACTCCTCATATTTACATAGCTATTTCTATTAAAAATTGTAAAGTGTATGGCAAGAAAACAATGACAAAAAATTATTTACAGTAGGAAAACACTGTAAATACTAACAAAGAATATGCATTATTTGGATATTACAAACCTCTAGTTTTGCATCCAGATCTGCATCTGAAGCCACAACATGTTCATCTTCCTTTTTCCCTGTGACTTTTATAAGGGTTTGTTTTGTTTTCCAGTATTTCTGTTGCATTTTATTGACCACAGATTTTTCTTGGCTTTGAGCATATTGGTCGTAAAATTCTCTTGGATAATTGCTAAAATATTAAGAAACAAAATCATAAAACTTCAATAAGATGCTTAAAAATAAGCTTAACAAGATGCTTAAAAATAAGTCAAAGAAGCCAGATTACCAAAATCTGCTGAGATCATTGCATTTGCATGCAAACACATGTATTCTAACATGCATTTCCTCATTATGTATCAATAACAAAGCAATTAATAGTAACACTATTTCTACAATTATTTCCCATCCTACTTTGGAAAATAATAATCTGCTTTCAATTCAAATGTGTCTAGCATGCAGTGTTGACAAATAAGGAGCTGAAAAGAATTTTTCCCAATGCATTATGGAATGGTTTATAGTCCATGGAACAAAATTTTTATATAACTGAACTAGGACAGTTGCTTAAGCAGACAGCAATTTTCATGCAATTTGAGCCGTGTCAGGATTTCACAAAGTTCATTTTACGAATGGAATTAAGACTATCTGCCCTCCCCCCTTTGTAACTGAAGAATAACGACTTAGAATACTCATCTCTTTTGAGCATTCTATCTGCAAGATAGATCACATCTTTCTTTTTGCAATGACTATATTATATCTGCAGGTGCATTAACATGGAATTTTTGTTTTCAAGGATTATTTTCTAATGACGAGTGATTCTGAATTCTTCTAGTAGTCCTAATAAAAAGTGCAAACTAAAGATAAACTCCATCATATGTAACCTATACAAAGATGGTTTAATAGAAAATATTGCCTCACAATGAAATCTTGATTTTTCCATGATTAATTTCTGCAGAGGTACATGCCTTTTCCCATATGTGCATATATAAGAAGCTGCAGTGATTTTTCAGTGATTTTTTGCAGATGTTTAGAAGTAAATGGTTCCTAAAACTTGCTACATTAAATACCCTATGAAAAAAAAAAATAGTTTATTTTGAAAATAAACACCTGCAAAGTGACCAGCTGTGGTTCATTACTGAGATATTGCTGTGTTCACAACACACAGACAGCTCAGGGATGCCACCCCAAGAGATCTTCAGGCCCAACATACACATCAAGTCATGTATCAAGACACACAGATACAGAGGCTTGTTGTGAAATCCTACAGCCATTCTGAAACAAGCCACTGGTACACTTAGTCCTCCAAAGTGTCACACATCTCCCCTACTGTATTAGTAGTAACAGTTTACCTTTGAAAGGAAGTTTGTTTCTCAGGTACTTAATACTTGCTTTGCATATAATTTTTTTTTTCTTTTTAATCAATGACTTAGGAGAAAGTGAATTAATCATCAAAGAGATAGTAGGAAATTAATATGGAAGTGAGCAAAATTCAATATGCACACAGTACTTCTTAACTTCTTCCCCAAGCTTTTAAAGCAAAGGTACTAATTAATTTAATTCCACCCAAGTGTTAGTTCCAAAAGTCTAAACTCTTAAAAATAAAGGCCTTTTTGGTGCCACTGAACACATGCAAAACACATGCAAAATAAACCACACTGCACGTGGTCTGCACAAACCATTATGCACTCTGACAACAAACAGCCTATCAGCTTAGCTGAAGCCTGTATTATCTTTATATAAACTGTACCATTAAAAATTCTATAGCCTCTAATAAGCAACAAGATCACTCAGCATTACAAGAAAACAGAGTATGACAGTTTAATAAAAACAGCATTACTTTAAAGTTAGTAATAATAAAGAATCAAAAGGCTCACAAGGCTGGGTACAGACCCCAGCTGTCTGCCTACTTGTATGCTTTAAGTTCTGCTACAGCTGTGCAAATAATTGATATCTCAGTTCAGTGCTCAAGTGAAGAAAACACCATAATTTATCTGATGTCAGCCAGCCTTTATATCTGCCTCAGCTGAGGTCATTAGAAATTCTGTGGACATGATGCAAGGAATAAAAATTAAAATTTCTACTCCCATTACCAAAACATTCAGTGGACATTTTTTACCAGTAGACCCTTGTCCATACCTTTTAAAATTAATTTTGTATCAATCATAAACACATTGCAGTTTTGTTTAACAATCAGAAAATATAACTAAAAGAAGGATGAACTTTATTCTGAAGTTGATGACTGCAGATAAAGCTCTTGGAATACAACAGCTCATACACTACCTTCCATTCAACAGGGAAATCATAAGATAACATGGTAATTTTCTAGCTAGTCAATTCACTTGTTTTTCCATTCTTTGTCAAGTTATTTGCTTTGGTTTTGTTTTGGTTTGTTTGTTTGTTGGTTTTTTTTCTTTTTTTGGTTGTTTTTTTGTTTTGTTTTTTTAAATTAATTTTCAACAGAATGTCTACCAGTGACTTCACATGAATACTGCATGCCAGAATATAATGTGTGATAGACTCAGGCAGTGACAAATGAACACAAACACCACTAGCTCTTTGGAATAAGAACAAATGATGAAGGTACTTACTACTTATGTCCTTCCATGTTTCTTGTTTTCTTCAGACACTTAAATAAAACAAGAAGTTACCAGTTAATAGAAAAATCTTTAAAATATAATTATCAAGTTAGACTCCAGAAAACCTCTACCCTTCCACAAAGAAAATTACTGTGTTGCACAATCTTGTTTACCATGTTATTACACAAAACTTTCTGATGTGTAAACCAAATGTTTTCCTCATGTAACAGACAATTCTATCCTAAATCCATGAAAAAAAATTTTGGTGTTACCTATTACTGTACTTTAGCAAATTAAATTTAAGGCAAAATTAAATTTACCCAACATAAATTTGTTACTTTTGACAAGGTAAGCCAAAATTGCCCATGCAAGGCACTGTCCTCAGCCAGGATTATTCTTCTCCCAAGTTTTAGCCACAACACACTTTCAGCTACTATTTTTTTTTTCACCCATGTGCCACTGATTTATTTTTTTAAGAACAGTAGCTACATCACATCCTGAGCAACAGATGCACAACTTAACCACCAGGTGGTGGCTGGGGTTTTTTTGAGAGACAACAAAAGCCCCTGAGAATAGTATATGATTTGTATGCATCTGGACTTTGAATTTTATAAAATAGTATCTCCAGCTTGGATACTTAAGTCTCTCACTATATTTGAGCTGACCAGATGGCACGCTCAACACTTCCCACCAGTAACTCAGCACACTACATCCAGTCTAAATTTACAAGCAAAGCCAGACACTCCTTATAATCAACAAGCACCTGGCTTCTCCCTCTGCTGATTTCAGAGAGGACTCTGATCTCAGGGAACAGCCAGCATCCAAACAGAGGCAGCATGATCATAGATGAGACCAAAAAGAAGCTGCTCAGGATGGTGCTGCTGGCAAATGGTCTGTGGTAAAACCAGCCACAGAAGGAATATACCAACAGGCTGCACTAAGATAAGAGGCTGACTGACTCAGAAAAATGGAAAAAGCAGCTAGGAAGGTAATGGTGCAGAAACTGAACTTTGGCACTGATCTGGGCAAAAGAAAAAAGGGGCTGCAATGAGGAGAGATGACACTGGAAACATATATAGTACGGTGCTGTATACAGATAGCACAGTTAGCACTGGAGTGGCAAAGGGACTGGAACAGATTGCAGGAACCAGAACATGAGAATGCAAACAACCTGAGTGCTTCCTCCAATCATGAAGCACATGCACTTCCATCTGAAGATAAATCTCAGATGTCTGATTCTAAGCACTCTGCTGTCAAGACCTGTGAAACTTCCTGGCAAAGCTCCATGAAATGCTGCAAGATTATATCAGAGCAGGAAGTTTTCCTGAACTGGAATTGTTGTCAAGTACTTGTAAGCACTGCAGGAGAGACCAGGAGAATTCAACTCTTGTCTTCAGAGCAGAGTTTAAATGCAAAGGCCAACATTCAAACAACCAAGAGGAAGAGAGGACTCTTAGATTGTTTGCATTGTGCACCATAGTGTCAGGCAATATACAGAATGGGCAGCATCCATCATGGCTTTGCTGTAGTTTCTAACACCATAAGGCACAGGCAACATTAACTCCAGTTTTCTAAGACCTTTATGCTTCACTTCACTGTTTTGATACAGGTCCTCCCTAAGTTAACTGTGGGTGTGTGTGAGCAAGATAAGAACACAGGATTTAGCTTGTATACACATCCATGACTCAGTTACTCACCTCCATGCTTAGTTTGACAGGAAGCAAAGATCAGGCTGTCTAGCTAGAGTAACATGCATATTACATGGAAAAAAAAAAAACCTAAGCAACATGGGGAATAGGTCTAAGGCACTGACCTTACCCACTGTATGAGTCCACCTGACTTTCCAGGAAACCAGTCTCCCTAAAAAAAATGGAAACAGGAAAATACCAGGATTACAGTGAAACAGTTCTCATCGGCAAGCACAGCTCATGCTCTTTGTTCTTAAACATCTGACCTGAAATTTTGGTTCTGGGATCATCTTAGTTCTACTCCTTTGAGTCCTACATAGTACCCCTATGTCCCCAAAACAGTTTCCCTGTGGTTTTTAGTTCAAAGTGAGGACTACCACAGCCATGAGAACAGTGTTTTCATGGTATGAAAATGAGGGCATGTCCTGCTGTGTGACACATTGGCATCTCAGGTATCTGAGGTTACAAGGCCTGCTTGGGGGTGGTGTAGTATGACCATACAGTGTGGAAGAAAAAAAAAAAAAGAAAAAAAGCCTCCCTTACACTGCCTGCTGGAAATATCTCCTGGCTTCTGGCAGCATCCAAAACTTGCCACAAGAGAGAAAGGTCCCACAGAACTGTAGGTGCTATAGACAAAAACCAGTGCCAGGAGAATGCAGCAATCAAACAGTAGGAACAAGAAACAGCTCACTGCTCAAGCTCAGTCCCTGGGCCCACTTTATTTCCAGTACAGAGCTAGCTTTTGACCCTAAGTGAGAATTCAGTTTGTACAAAGACAGCTTAGTAAGCACTGGCCTTGAGTAAACAAACTGTGGTTGCTCTGAAAGATGCAGATGACTTTGATAAGGCTTGTGGTATTTCACCTACCATTTTCATCAAGAAATCCTCCTGGATCCCATTCATTCCAGATGCTGTTCAAGGAACTTTCATTAAGAAATCAGTTTTGGTTCAGTACCCTCAGCTGAGTTTCATCTTTCTCAGTGACTCAGAACACTCTGGAAAACCTGCATGTCCAGTACTATTATGACATTCATTTATCTGTTAATTTAAACCACAAGTGTGCATTGGGTTTGGGTCCCAGCGATCTCCACGGTACCCAGAGTGACTTCCATCCACACAGACCTTGTTTCAAGTTAGACATGCTTGTGAAATATTTGTAAACTAATTCGTATTTCATGTTTCAGCATCACAGCTAAGCTCTGCTGAAATAGAAACAATGTGTATTAACATAGGTATTCAAATTAGAGACAAAGGTAGAGGAACATAATAAAAGAATATTTACTTGACCTGTACATTGTTGATGTGCTAATACAGGAATTTTCATGTTTGCATCTTAATTCTACAGCAAACATATCAATATTTAGCTGGCAATGTTAGGATTTTATTTTAAGAAACATTCAGTCTTGACTAGTTAGGTCATATCCTTAACTGGGTTTTCAGGAGGAGCTCAGGACAACTGTGTGATCTTTGAAGTCAACTTCCTCAAAGCACATTGACAGCCCATTTCTATGGGTTTTGGCAGGTGGGCAGGATAGATTAACATTAATGAACTCAAATGTAAAACTAACACATGTAGAAGATGGAGGCAGGAACAGGTTACTCAGGAGAATGCAAAAGCATTGCCTGAGTATGCAGGGATGGAGTTAGGAAAGCCAAAACCAAACTGAGTGAAGGACAAGAAGTGTTCTGTAAAACCAGTGGCACCAACAAACAGGCTAAGTCAGAAACAAGCCCACTGCATGACAAAGAATATGGAAAAGCAAAGGTATGCTTTTACCTTGGTTTTCAATGAAAAGTCTGCCCTGTGTCTTTAATCCTTTGAGCCTACTATCAGGATCTGTGGATCATGGAGAACACCCTCCAGGAAACCACTGCCAGCAACATGACAGAGAGAAAGATGAGTAGGAACAACCAGCCTGGGTTGTTTTTAAGAGTAAATCATGCCATACTAACCCAACTGCCCTCTACTATGAGATTACTGCCTCTGGTGAAGGAGACAAGACCAGTGCATGTTGTATGCTAACTTTAGCAATGCCTTTGTCATGGTGTTCCATAGAATCCTCACAGCCTTTTGTGGGACCACACCTAGAGTGGTTTCCAGTTTTCCTCTCCATATAACAACACTCGAGTGGGTCCATTGGTCAGAGTCAGGACCCCATAACATCATTGTTCAGCTGTAAGACCACCAAAGGCTAAGAGGAGGCTGTCTACAACTACCTAATGGATGCTGAGCAAACACTCAAACCTTTGGTGAAGATGCACACTAGAAGGACAAGTGTGAAATTCCAACTTAATATAAAGCAGGACAATTTCCACCATGAGGATTATCAAGCATGGGAACAGGCTGCCATGTCTCTGCTGGGAATGGCCCTGAGCAACCTGCTTTAACTGGGCCTGGTTGAGCAGGAATCTGGACTATGTAATTTCCAGTGCTCCATTCCAGTCTATGTGTTTCTGTGAAAATTTGTACAACATAAAAGAAGATGCGACTGGAGAGCAGCAAGTGTGCTGCTGCCATTCGTTTAACACAGAAGAATTTCCACAAGAATGGTATAAAAGAACAACAGAGGAAGATTGCACCACAACCACTGTAGCTACACAAAGACAAAAAAACACCCAACAAAAAAAATGCTAGGAGTTGTCTAAAATACCTTCAGCTTTTACACATATTGGTATTTTCATTCAGAGCACAAAATTTTAATATTAACAGTTTTAATTCTTCTGATATTGCTACACGTACAATGTAAATTGTCTCTGCAGTTGTTTAATAGGGCCATAATTATTTTTTATAATGTCTAACTTCATGTATTGTTACTGTTTCAAGTGTAAGACCCAAAGAGGGTCAAGATATTGGTTAAACTGTAACAAAGGACATTATTAAAAGCATCTGGGAAAGGTAAAAGGAGTGAGAATTTTAAAAGAAATCCAAAGTCTAGATCCAAGAAGGGAGAGATGCTTATAAAAAGGGCCTGGAAACAGCCCAGGGAAGTAACAAGTGAATTAGAAGAAACATTTTATAACCACGTAACAGAATCCCTACAGTTGTGAAAAGCTGGCCCTGAGGCTGCAGAGAGAACAAGGAACGAGCACATAACCCTTCACTACTTAAGGTTTGGAACTCTGTTAGGCTTAAGAAGACAAATGTTTTGAAATGAAGAAACAAGAGAGTTGCTCTGCCAAAGTTGGCTGTAATGAAAGCATATGACACTAACTAGAGTCCACCAGTACCTTCCCCCAAAATCGCAGCCAAACTTAAAATTAAGCAATGTTATAATACTGTTTTACATGTAAGAAACAAGCTTAGTTTGCCACAAAGAGTTGACGTAAGGGACTTTTTTTCCTATTTTCTTCCCAGTTATGCTGATGCCAACTGGGAAAAACAAAACATTTACTAACCAATTGGAAAGCATTTGTACAGAAAGTTTCCATTATACTTGATGATAAAGCGTTATACAACACTTGTGACCTCTGCGACAGACTGCCTGTATCTCACCTACCAAAAGTTAGAGATAGTGTAGGGGCAAAAAAGAAAAGAAAGCTTAGATGAATGCTAGGAAAAGCAGTGCTACATTATAGCTGTCTGTATGGAAATCCATGTTTATTTCTGCACAGTTTTGGACCTGGTATTCTCTGAAGAAGTCCACACACAGCTCCAGTAATTTTGCAAGTGTTTGCCAGTGTTTTGAGACAGAGAGATGCTATCTGTTCCAGCATTAAACCTGAGCTGGCCCTATTCATAACAAGTCTGCCCAAAACACAAGGAAAGAGAGTACTGGAGTATCCGTTTCCATATGGAACCAGCTGGGTTCATAATCTTGCCAAAACCTTGAAAAAACCCAGCAGGGTCTCTGAGGAGCCACCAAGAAGCCTCAGCACCATGTTCCAGAAGCCTCCCTGTTGGCAGCCCAACACCAGCGAAGGCTGTCACAGTCTGTCATCCAGGACACTGAAAAGGACATCCAAAACCTGTCTCCAGACACAGCCTGGTTTCAGATGCAGTACAGCTGCATTCCTGCAGGGCTCTGCCACAGCTCACAAGACATGCTCGTACCAAGATGGCCCTGCAAACAGCCAACTATGCCACCTCTGTGGCAGGATGGGTTGCAGGATATTTACCCACAATTTATTTCCACAGGTAGCAAAAATCACTGGAATGCATACAGAACTTCCTAATATTTCTGAAGTACTGCATCAAAAATTTTTCCGACTGAGTCATTTTATTTGTCATGATGCTGGAATGAAACTTGATGGAAGGGCACCCTCATCAGCAAATGGCACTTCTGTTCCTATAGAGAATCCTCCGAGTCTTTATATCCTCCAAGATCATTTAAATACACCATGTAAAGAAGAAAACGATGTCATGGTGTTTTGAGTGATTTAAACTCCAACAAAGCCTAGGCTTACCTTTCAGATCATGCTCTGTATAACATTTGTACATGCTTGTTTCTCTTTTTTTGGCTTTATTATGTCATATTTCATTGCAGCATAAGTTGTCTGCTTTCCAAAGAGTTGAAAAACTTCAGACAAGTAGTAACTGGAGATTATTCATAAGAAAAAGACAGTATGAGTGCCTTCTCCCCAGTAGTTAAGCTGGTAATAATTCTATATATCAATGTCACTCAGATAATTTTTCCTTTTCACTGAGTGTAAATATAAAAAGTGTCATGTGGCAAGGAGAAATCCAGTTCATAATGCTCTCCTAGGTTATGGGAAAGCAATTATTTTATTAAAAAGAAAAATCCCCTAATTTAATATTTGTCCTTGGCTGAGCATCAGTACACTGATCTCACTGTGCACTTAATAGCTTAGACAACAGATCTTATAGAAGGCAGGAAACAACCAGTGTCAGCAAACTGTGAAGACTGTTGAACTCATTACAACTTCTCAGAACCAAGACATGAGCTGAAATCTTGCAAAAACATCATAAATGCTAATCTACAGACCAAACTGAACATTCCAGGATGACCTATCATAGCCCTGTGGGAAGGCAGAGGATTGAATGCATCCTTGAGATGCATCCAGAAAGAACAAAAAGGAACTGAATGAGAAGGAGAGCAGAATTCAGCAAGCCTTACATGAAAGTAATGTGCTCACCAAAAAATGATAGAGATGGGCCTGCCCTTTCACTAGTAGTACAGTCCTTAAAGTTTACTGTCCTTTTGAAGCAGCTAATATGTTCTCAAGTTCTTCAGATCCCAACAAACTTGAGACATGGTAGAATCATGCATTGCAGTCAATTTACTTAATAAACCAGTGTTAATAAAATGAGTAAAATCCCAAGTAACTTTTAATACAGTAACAGTAAAGTGTTACAAATTGACAAAAAATCAGAAGAGTTTTAAGGAGTTCTATCCTGAAATGCAAGAGTGATAGCTTCATTTATGTAAATTACTCAGAAGGAAAGAAAATGTGCTTAGGTGAGGGAATCAGTGCCATCTGTGCCTCCTCAACAGCTCTTGGCTGACAACTTGCCTTCCCCACACTGCTCCCTCGAAGGTGTGATCCAACTGAGCCACATAAATGGGTCTCCAAAGCAAGCAGCAGTCTCACCACAAGATGAAGATTAGGCAGGGCACAGTTGTGTCTGCTCTGGTCTGTATACACAAATGCAGACCAGAAGCTCCAAATTACACTTCACTTTGCCTTTTCCCAAGCAAAAGAGCATAGAGCAGCCTTTTGATCAGAATTATGCATATAGTCAATGCAGGAAAAGAGTGAAAACTGAAGTCTGGGTCTATATAGGAATTCTGCATCAAGATAATAGAGATTACACGTATTCCTACTCTTAATGACATGAGCAGCCACCACTGTAATTCAGATAAAATGAATCTAGAGTTTCAGTTGTATCAGTACAACAAATGAAAAGATTTATTTTTTTCCTCTAAAGCTCTTAACACTCATCATTGATGTACTAATCCTGCAGAATCATCCATGCTTAGTTTTAAATCCAGGAGTATTTTCATTTTGTTAAACTACTCACTGATGCACTTGTTTAATTCAAAAACTTTGCAGAACTGGTCTCCAAGTGGTGCATTAGCAGTTCTTTGCATCCACTATAACTTTTTGCCTATTCCTTTATCTCACTGCTACATATTCTGGGAAGTGTGCACCTTTCCAAGTACTGGCAAATTCTCAGGAGAAGAAATACTGCAGTCATATAAGGGAGTTCTACCAACCGTGCTCCTCTTTCAACCTATTTCAGGAGCTGACATTCAGAAAAAAAAGTTCTGTACACTCTTATAAGAAGTTCAGGGTTAAATGGCGTCTGTTATACACAGGGGGACCTGGGAGGGTGCTGAGAGGGAAGGAAATTCATGCTGTTTGACTCCAATTATCTAACTGCAGGGCCTAAATTACAATACAAGCCTCTCAATACTATGGCCCTGTACAGGTAGTGAACAGAACCTGCAAAGAGCAACCCTGAACCACAGCCTCACCACTGTCCTCTGGGCACACAGAAATGATGGTTTCTGCACGAAGCAGCTCGTGGTGGTCTCTTGAATTCCTGGGGAAAACACGATTCAGCAACCCACTGAGTGACACATTGTGCTTGGGTCACAGCCACCCGCCAAAAGGCAACAGAAACCAATTTTTATTTTGACTGCAAGCACTTCTGGAACTACACGTTTCTATAAACAATTTCTTCCATCTTCTCCCTGTCAAGGTTTAAGCAAGATCCCAGCAAAAAGTTAATTTATTCCACTCCATATTGATGACAGTCCTTCAAACGACTAAATAAATAAAAACTAAATTTGACGTGCAGAAAAACCCCAACCATCCACTCAAAACAACAGAAATATCAGGAATTGGACTCTGTTTTATAAGGAGGTAGTTAGACCCTCCCTTTCCCTTCTTTTTCAAGCTAGTAAAATTGTGTGGAAAACAAACCATAGCAATACAAGCAGGTATCTTAAATGACTAAAACTGTGAGATTAAGGATTTGCAACATTAGAACCCATGCACAAGGTATGAAGAAATCTGGATGTTTTGAGTCCTCTTGCTGACATTTTGTAGCACTACCTTGGTACCTGTCTGAAAGCAGTAGATCAAACAAAATGAGTAGCAGTACTATTAAGTATATAATGACCTGCATTTCACTGAATTTTCCAGCAACTTTTCATACTCACTATGCAGGACAGATGACCAATAGCTACTACAGTGAGCACTGTCAAGAGTTATGTTATTCCAAAAACATTTATCATGCTTTGTAATGTTTCAGAATACACAATGAACATAGGAAGATCTTCTGCTTAATTTCCTGGTGTAGTCTAAGCAGAGGATGATCTATCCAGGGCTATGTTTCTTCTGCTTTCTATTCTCAGCTCTGACAAGGTAATAGAAGGCAGTGGCAAATAAATAGAGTGAATCTGAACACGGGGAATTTATTGCTCACTATCAAGAACTTAAGAGTATCAGTCCATCTGAATTGCATTTTTTTCCAGTACTCCCGTGGTAAGAGGTATGAAAAATCTGGCACTATATGGGAGCAAAACCAACTTTTAAAAAACGTGGTGACAAAGTGAAAGAACCAACTCAACCATTAATATTCCTCTTTAAAAACTAATTTTGTGTCTATTCAGTACTACATGCCTATCTTACTACTCCAAAGGCTATTGAACTTACATAAGCATAATTAACCTGCTTTCTGGAGAATAGTGGTATTGAAATGACACTCAGAGATGTATTTTTTGTGTTTTTTCAACAGTTGTATGAAAAATTCCTAAAACCACTAGTTTATCTCAAAAACACTGATAAGAATGGCATATGTAGTCATGACACAGTACATGCAATCTCAGAACAATATATTTCAAATAAATGAAATAAATGCTTCTAGACTCACAGCTGGAAGACTGAAGAGCAAACTATAGCCCTTTCTTAGATAGTTAACTTCCATGCAGAACTTCATGTGTTACATGAAGACACAGATATTTAATTCCATGTAAAATTAATTTTGAATTCCCGTTTCAGATTGTACTGATTTTTCAGATGCTTATTGTGAAACAGTATAAGAACAGCACATAGTACCAGTCTGCCCTCATGTAACATCTTTCACTTGATTATTAGTGTTTCATTTGCAGTTGTGAAGAACGAGTTAATGTTCTTAGAAAATAACCAAGGAAGTATCATAAGCACTATGTGCATTTTATGAAAGAATAATCTGAATATAAGATGCTGAGTGGCAGGTCTAACTCCATTCAGCAAATGAGCAAAACTGGGAATACACACTATCCAGTATTTAATATCATTCTAAATGTAGACTTGCTTCTTTCTCTGAAATGACTATCAAATTGTTTTGTAATACACGTTTGTTCTCTTAGTTTAAAAACCAGTATTTTAAACCTACTAGCTGAATACTCTTAAAGAAAATGCCATATGGAACACCTGCTGTGCACAGATAATAAAAGACAATATGAAGATGGGTTTTGTGACACATTCTACCTGTAAGCAGTCTACAGATTTAACCTCAGGAAACCTTCCCTTTGTAGAAATTCTGAGAAAAGCAATTGGATGTACAAATACATCTCATAAAACTCTCTTTACATTTATACTATACTGAATATTAATAAATATTGGTTTACAAGCTCAATCTAATGGCTCACTTACCCAGATATCCTATTTGCCAACACAGCCAACATTCAAGTTTCTGCCTCTCTCCTCCATTCTTATCCATGCAGAAGCCAGAAATCAGTGGTATTATACCCAAGGGGAAACAACTCCAGGGGAGGGAACAGGGGAAACAAGGGAATAAAGGAAAATAATTTTCTCTCGATTCCCTCAGGAGATCATTTCACATCCATGAAAAAGAGATTTGATTCACAAAACAGTTTTAGCATGCAATTTTTAGCATACAGAGTGACAATCCATCACCACCCTTTGAGTAAATACCACCATCAATACAAGCTGGTCCACTCAACTTTTAGATTACTCTTCTCAGACCCTGGCACACCAGGCAACTTTTCCTAAGGCAGTGGTGATCACTTTGAAGCTACTCACAAGGTGGACCAGGATATTGTTTCAGGGACTCAGAACAGACAGTTCCCAAGGCTGACGTAAGCACTTGCATAACTGGTCAAAATGCCCCTTGGTTTGCCATGGCTAACAATAGCCACAGGAAAAACTATGGTGAGATTACTATTACTAGCAACACAGCAAAAGGTCAAACCTTTCTACTGATCTCAACTATTTGTTCTTTTTTTTTTTTTTAACATTCTTCACTCTCCAGGCTTTTGTATTTTTAATGTATCTGCATCTCGTGGCATAATTGTGTCTTTAGAGTGATTTCCTGGTGGAGAAGTGGCAAAACCTCTTGAAGGATCAACTATTTCAGAGCAACACTGCTGGAAGATTTTGCAAAAAGTATTAAGAAGAGTCTTTGAGGACATTTCTTGACTTCTAGTTTAACACAATTTTTTTCCTGTCAGCTTGTACAAACAGCTTTCAATAGTAGTTTAAGAATGAAAAGAGCTGTTATTACTCATTTCTTCAAGAAAAGATTACTTGGGAATTCATCAGGACCATTTAGCAGCCCTGTAAAGTATGGATAACAGAGAAGAACGTGTAAGATGGGTGAGCTTGAAAATCTACTATGGGGGAAAAAAATCCAACCCTGTAGTAGAAGAATTTTTCCTGCACTGTGTGACTCCCTCCATTTCCAAACAACAATCTTCTGAAACAAAAATGCTACAGAAAACTTTCCCCTTCCATAAAGTTATAACTAGACTTCCTGAACCTGCAAACATCAAGTCATGTGCATGTTTGAATCTCAGCTACCACAAACATAATGGAAGAAATCACCATTATCTAAAAAGCATTTAATTCTTTCTCAGTTAAGCAGGCAGCAAATCCCAGTCACCAGCATCTAACCCTTTAGTACATTGTTTGAACCTTTCTGGAAATATCAAGGTTTCACCCATGCAGTTTTGACAGTAAAGAAACTTTAGAAAATCATTTAGACCAAGGTTTTGCAGTATATTACTGCCACATCATCTTTCAGTAGAGCTTGCCATGGGAAAAATGAGACTGGTTATACCAGTTATGGCAGTTTACTACTGAAAAGATCTCTGTGGCTTTATGCTAAATTCCTTCTTCAGTGGTATTAACATAAATCTTAAACTATTAAGTTACTCAGTTTAAGATATTGGGCTACCCTATTCAAACAGTAGTATAAAAAAATTGCTGATATCTAAATGAGATCTTCCTGGACTTCATGATAAGTACAACTCCTATATTTAGTGCCAGGCAGACAGCACTGTCATGTGGTAGTTCAACTCACTCCTTGGGAACACTTGATAGGACAAAGTGGAAAAATAATAGATTACAAGAAAAATGAGATGAAAGACTACAACGAAATGCAGACTGCACTATAGCTTGCCATCTTCTCTGCCCCAACACTTTGGAAAATTGATCAAAACCCATTTTTTCCTTACAGGATCAACCTTGCTTGACTAAAACACGAGAAAAGTTTATTTCCAATAACTATTTTGGAACATGAGCCACAGCTGCTTTCTGAGGCACAAATTAAAACCCATACAGAAACTATAAGAAAGAAGATAACAGAATGGACCATGAGGGGGAAAGCCCTACCAACAACCAGGGGCTTTCTAGAAATAAATGGTCAGCTTGCAGGCAGGGACAAAATATTGCAACCAACCAAACAGAAGAACAACTCCTGACAAAACATATACACAATGTAACTCGGGGGTAAGGGGTTAAGGACCTTACCCCTGTGATTATCCCATTCAGTTCCACATCTGCACATTTGAACTAAGGTAAATCCTACTGTTTTAAACGTGTCCCTGAAGGACCTTGAGTCTGTATCACCACTACAAAAAAAAAGCTTGGAACATGCTACTTATTTACATTTGGTACTGAAGATATACCTAGTGATACCAACAAATATAACAGCAGGGTGCCCTTCACCCTTTTCTCTTACTAAAAACTGACCTGATGCTTCAAGTAATTTTCTATTTTCCTTTTGTCTTCTAAGTGACTAGAGCAGAAAACCAACACTCATGATCGAGGTAGATGGACAGAGAAAAAAAAAAATCTAATTAACCTTTCATAAAATAGAAGCCTTAAATCGGAAGGTGGGCCTTTTTTGTCTGTGGGGTTTTGTTTGGAGGTTCGGTTTTGGTTTTTTTCTTTTTTTAGGGGTGAGGGGTGGGAGAGAGGGTGTTAATTCCAGTTTCTCCAGCTATTAATGCCTCGGTGCCTGTTTGGAAAGCTGACACAACCTTAGGGCAGGAAGCCCTGGCACCCCTCATAGCCCAGCCGGCCCGGAGCCCGCAGGTTAAAGGAAGGGCCGCAGCCCTGGGCCCGGAGGGCAGCAGACAGGGGCCGGAGGGCAGCAGACAGGGGCCGGACAACCCGCACCTCAGCCCGGAGCCCGGCAGCCAAGGCGGAAACCGCTGAGGTGAAGTCGGCCGTTCTCCTCCCCAGCCTCCCCGCTTCCAGCGGGCGGGGAGCCAGAGAGGATGTACGGGAGGAAGAAACGGATAAATGCAATAATCATGGCGAGATAACCGCACGGCAGGAGGGGGGAGAACACAAGGCAAAAAGGAGGGGCAGATGCCATCTTGTGCCACGGAAAATTTCACCCCTGGATAGGTCCGGCTCCGGCTCCACCCGCCGGCAAACCCTGACGGGCACCGGCGCCTCAGGCCGTGCCGCCGCGCAGCCTCCATCCCCCTCAGAGCCGGGCGGGCAGCCCGCGGGGGAAGAGGCGCCCACCCGGGGCTTGCCGGCAGCGTGCGCAGCAGCTGCTGGAGGAACCCGTTTTCCCCCCAAGGATCCGGCACGGAGCCCAGGGTGCCCCCCTTCCCGCACTCACCTTGCCCGCGGCAGAGGGAAGGGAATGGGAGGGGAGGGCCGAGCCGCAGGCGCCGCCACCACCGCCCCTCCAGGTGTTCCAGCGCCGCCGGCGTCACAGCGGAGAACGGAGCCGCCTCTGCCGGCGCGGGCGGCCCCCGCAGCGGGGCGGAGCTGCTGCTGCCCGCCCAGCCCCCCGGGCGGGAGAGCGGCGGCTGACAGGTCCACGCCGCCCGGGGCCGGAGGCTTCCTGGTGTTGGGCTCGTTCGGCCCCGTTTCCTCCTCCTTGCCCGGCCGCCCTGCTAGGAAGGCCTAAAGGGGAGGCGGCGGCCAAGCGAGGCTCCCTGGGTTTGGACCCTTCCTCAGTCTCCTCTGACCGCCTCGACCATCACCCCAAGTCCTTCTCCTCAGTCACGGCCTGCTAGGGAACGCAGGTGGCTTCGCGAGGAACATCAAGGAAAGATTAAAATGTTTTGGCAGCTGTAAAAAGGCAGTTGTCGTCAAGGTAGTGGAAACTTGGGAAGAAAAGGCCCTTTGACGTAGCTGAGCAGGTGGCAGCATCAGAGGGGATCAGGAGAGTTTTGAGCTCAGGTCAGAAATGGGTCATTTGGTGTTTTGTGAGACCTCTTTTGAGGAAAGTTATTTGGGGTGGATTTTAAGCTGATTTCAGAGCTTGAAATGTTTGCAGGTGGCATTTGGAAGCGATGTGTTGGGTAGGTGGGAGAGAAAAGGAGAAATAGGGGGGAAATTGCTCCACTCAAATGGGGAACTCTACTTTCTTGTATTGCATGTGAAGAGCGGCAGTTTAAGCACAATATGGGGTGAAAACAGGAGTGGAGGAGATGGGGTGGAGTTGGTAGGGCTCAAGGGAAAATGTTGAATAAGAGTGGACTGGAGGAAACTGGAAAACGAAGAGGGGAGAGAGGAGTGGAAGTGAGGACGGTAATGGAGCATCATTTCCTGAATCTTAGAGAGAGAGGTCTGAAGTGTTCAGATCAGTGTCAGCTTCTGTGGGGTGTAGCTGAACCCTGGAAGTCACACATCTATTAGTGAAAAAGCGAAGTGTTTGCAGGAACAGGGACTTTCTGGGAGACAGTAGCTCTGCAGAAGGCTTGGATTAGGTAGAGAAAAAGGCTTGGGTGAAGACTAATGGGTGGACAGCTCAGCAGGCACTCCCATGTACTCAGCATGCACTGAAAAAGTCAAAAGGGATTAATTAACAGCTGTATAACCTGAGGGATTTTGTGTGAGATTTGGGAAGTTGCACAGTTTGTCTGTTCGACAGGAGTGTGACCTCTAACATCAGGTTGTCATAAGCATAGTGTATATAGCTCAGATAGCATGCTGACAAACAAAATGGGTTTATAGCAAGGAATATAGGATTGCCTTCCAGAACTGCAGAAACACTAATAGGATAGGTTTTTGTGTTTAAACACAGTGGTAGAGAGTAAATGTTTTCCTGTGAGAGAAATCTCTTAATGCAGACCTCAGTCTTGCAGAAAAAAATGTAATACACTTTAGCAGCTGGAAGTTTGGCATAAGGAAAGCTGATGTTAGAGATCTCCTTTACCTTTAGACATTTTACTGTAGACACTGATAAGCTGTGTTGGACATCTGGAGCTCTTTTTAGAGAAAATAGAAAAAGGTGCATTTTAGGGTGTGGTTTATCTGGTGTATTTTAGTGTCTGATGAGATTAATCATTCTCCCTTGATTATGTGAGTTCCCTTGACTGTGAAGAAGTTACAGGCTCAGGTATAAATATTTGCCTTAGAGGTATTGCCCAGTTAGTCAAATGAATTTCAAGTGTTAGTGTCTTTGAGAGAAAAAATGTTCATGGAGTTACTTCTCCAAAGGAAACTAGTGCTGATAAGTGACTAAAGGTTTGTCTGCAGTAGATGAGGGTTTGGAACTCCTTCAGCCAGGACTGGCATTGTTGGTTTTTTTTTGTAGTTTGTGAGTCTTTTAGTGGGATTTATATGTACACATTTCATAGAAAAGAATAAAAAAATAAAATCTCAGCATCTGAAACAAGCACTTTAACCATTGCGGGAGCAGAACCAAGACAAAAAGGGATACATTTTTATTTGGTAAATTTAACAATTATTTTTCTTCATTGCACCAGAGTAAGGTAGGAGGGCAAATAGTCCTGAATAAACCTTGATTCTGAAAGTCACTGTACTTTTGTTATTGTGGAGCTATTTTTATGTCAACAGTTATGTCACACAGTCAAAAGCATGTGAAAATACCTGGAATCAGGAACTTAGGCTAGTTTATTTCTAGTTCACATGAAACCAACATTCTGCAAATTACAGGCAAGTTCTAGCACTGTCCAGCTTAATGTCTCAAAGCATTAGCTGAGATTACTATATAACCTCAAAATACTACTTTTAAGCCTTTATTCCTCACTATAATGCAGGATTTTCTTAATCTTTTATCATGTTTCATATAGTTAATCACCAGACATGAGTTTTATAAATATAAGCAAATGCCATCTGGTTGTTCTGTCACCTCTCTTATCTCTCATGAAGATATTTTTAGTATAGCAGAAAGACAGAAATGTAACTCCAGAAAAGAGCTATTACAAGTTATGCATGAAATAAGGTGTACTTACTACTTTTGACAAGTTCTTTACTTAGTTCTTTGCCAAAGCTGTCTGGATGCATGAAACACTCTGAAGCATGGTGCTGCATTCATTCTGTGACTAACATTTTTTCCCCACTTTGACATCAAAGTACTCTAGTTGCTTAAATCAACCAAGCATTTGATCCTCTGACCTTAAAAAAGTCCATTTTCACTGTTTTATAGAACTCCACATCCTCTTGCAAACTGAGACTGACATAATCAAAATTGCTGTAAAATTCAAGTAAGGATAAAGTAGAGCCCTCTGAGGCATAACTATTAACCACATCACAGTTGGAAATGTCACATTTTATGTTAGAGAACTGATTTTCCAAGACCCCAGTCGCACAAACCTAAAGCTTTTGAAGGAGTGAGCTAGCAATAAATATTAGCCCTCTTCTTGTAACATCATTTCTGCATCTGGGCCTTGTGTTACACTTTGCCTCACCTGCATTTAATTTGTAAAAAGATCAAATAAAGATTGGAGTCATATGTTGACTCTGTGAGACTCACTGTCCAGTCATTTTGCAATACCACATTGCCACTATAGAATACAATGGGATATATTCCTCTTGTCACTTTTTGGTACGGTCTCTTGTATTCAGTGCTATCTCTAGAATATAATCTTAACAAATGTTTGTGGGGGTTGTTCTCCAAAATTATTTTCTATTTCTTCTTATAAGACAGAAATTCAATTAAGAAAATGGAGAACCATCAGGAGTGGGAGAGACTAAACTAGAAATTCAAATGTTTTGGAAGTGCAGTGGTAATGAGCTGTTTTTCAATTGAAGCATTATGAATTATAATTTCCCCTTTTATATATTATTTTCTTAAGATTTGCATGTGCTGTAGTTCTATCCCCCCTATGCATGGATTAGTTCAGAAATTTACATAGTATCCAGTATCCCAGAAGTGATATTGAAGGTTTCTCATCTTCCCTGGACTGTAACATTATTATTATTAACTGATAGTTGAACTTTCACATATTAAGATGATAAAAAGCATCTTGCTATTACACATCACTTGCTTCCTGTTTCTAATCCGCCTAAGGAAGTAAAAAATTTCGTGCTGTGTTTTATGGACACAGTTGCTGCTTGAGTTTCTGCTCCAAATTTGCAATTCAGGGAAATGCTCTACTTAAACTTCCTCTGGTTCCTTATATTTTGTTCTTTTGTGTCCCATCTGATCTATCTGCTGGTCTTTGGTTTTTCATGCCACATCACCTGCAGTGTCTGGAACAGCATTGCAGTTTACAAATATTTTTTTTTACAAAGGGCTTTTCAATCCTTAATCTGCTTTCAGATTTCATAGCAAAGTTATCCACCTAATTTAATGGTGTTTAATCCTTCAGTTTGTGTTCTTCTATTTTGTATTTATTTCTATAGTTAGATAATTTAGTTCATATTAGTTTATTATTATTTAATAATTATAATTATTTTATAATTTAGCTCACGTAGTTCATATTGTTTGGATGACAAGCATGTAGATGAAAAGCCAGGGGAAAGTATAGCATATTATTTTTGGTCACTAATATTAGCAGTGGAAGGAGCCAATCCATACATATTGGAAGACACTCCACAGTGTTTTATAGTCCTATGGGCAGATTAGGGAGAGGCTAAGGCAGACCCATTCCTGTCATCAGTTGAGAAGATGATGTTAATGATATTAATGTAAAGAACTGCCTCTCCACTTGTGGCTGTGATAAACATGATTCAGTGGAGTGTTCCACTGAAAACCTTTAGCCTATTGGCAGCTTCAGAGACATAATTAATGATTTCTTTCTGCTTTCATAAACTGGAAAATATGTGCTAGGTTACTGAAAGTGCTGAAATGACAACCAGATTTAGAATTAGAAGGCACCAGGGTAGAGTGGTGTCAGCATATATGAGCACCAAGGTAGGACCAAAACTTTGCTGAATAGGAGTCAGCCTGTAATAGTGGCTTTCATGCTGCTTAGTCAGCATGTTTCTACTAACTCGAAACAGTTACATACCAGTTTTTGTGTTTTCACCCTAGAGATTGCTTCAAATCCTAACTTTTAATGTTACTGTCCAAGTGGAGTTTAATACAGTCTGTCTGTCAATTTGTGATCAGTGAGCTGTGCAGTACTTCTCTTTCTTCTTATCTGGTTGACACTGAACACGGTTGTTATTGTACTTTGTTCCACTGTCCTACACTATTTCTCTCCCTTATTGTCATTATCAGACTCCTTGGATAGCCTTGCAAAAAGCACACAAAGTACTCTTTCCTGTCAGATACTTTTCATTTGAGTGGCAGGGATGGAGCATATGGAGTGACCATCTATTTTTCATACCTGACATTTTGAATCAAAACAGCTGTGTTAGTTATTCATTGGTTAGATGGAGTTGGTGTGTGGAAATTCTCCAGGGAATTAGCAGGGCATTCAAGAACCAGGCTTATCCTTACTAAAGACAAGTAGACACTAGGAAGATGAGAACTGGCATGGTGTCAATTTGCACTGATTTCCATCTGAGAAAAATAATAATAATAATAAAAATCTTCATTTTAAGTGTTCACTTGACAGTATTAAACTCACACACAACCTGCAGTCATGAATTGAATTCTGTAATGTAAGGATACAAAAACTGAAATTATCTTCATCTGATGTGGACTTGGGTAAGCAATACATCCCCTGCAGTGGGCTATTTATTTATTTTTTATAGTCTGCAACATAGTTATTGATTAATCTCAGCAAAACAGCAAACCCTGTAGGTTTGGCCACTATACATACATGGTAGAAAAAGCAAGTTGTTTCCCAAAAACTGAAAGAAAGTGCAAAATGGAAGAGAGAGAATGAGGATCATTATTCCTGCTTTTTAAATGAGAAATTGAGTCACAGATAGAACGATTTGTCAGAAGTCTATGGCAGAGCTGCCAAGTATACTTACACTTGTTTACCACTGCCTTTAACCATCCCGTTTTCCTCCTGATGTTTTCAAAGGCTAGAAATTTGTAAGGTGTGCTTACCTTTTCCACAAGACTGAGGATGAGAAGGGAGCAGGGTGCCAACAAAATAATTTTAATAGTTTAAGTTTATTAAGTTTTTAATAAAACTTCTTGGAAGGAGTTTGCATCAACAAAATAGTTCTTAATTGAATAGATATTCATGGTGGTAATATGAAAATTAATTGAATGACAGTTTTTCTGTTAAGTGCAGTTCTTTAGAAGACATAATAATATAATAAATTCAGGCTGAAGTTCCTTGATGTTACCACGTTCTCTTTGGTGCATTCATGAGAGTTGTTCTACCTAACACAGAAAATCTTATAACAATGATACTATTAAAATATTCTTGCCCATTAAGAATGAGTCACCTTATTTTTAAAGCTCTTCTAAAGACTTTTCATAGGATAGGAGGGTGAAAGTCTATTAAAAAAAATCTGTCAGTTGTTATGCTGTGAAGTGTAGATAGTGCTTACTCTCGGAAGTGTGAGAATAATTCTACTGTGTTAAAAAAAAATATCTTGTAGCATATTAACTATTGCAAGCAACTAGAGAAAGTGATTTACTTTCAACCACTCACATGTCATATAAGCATTCCCATATTAAAACATGCACTTGCTGAATTTGCTGAAGGTATGATCCTTAATAGATGTTTGTTATGAAGTAATACTATGGCTTGATATCTCTGGTTCCTGCTGAACATCCTCAGAAATCTGAACTGCAGGCAATGTAAAATATTTTATTTTTTCCAAAACATGTTAATGTTCAGTTTTGTAAAATGTTATTTTCTTGCAAGGAAACCAAAATGAAGTAATCATGCTTAATAAACATTTGTCACATGTGCCAAAGAATTCTTAGTGATGAAATGGAAATAAAACAAAGCATCATGGTTTAAATAGTCTCTGAGATTTTGGTGGGTTGCATCAGATCCTCCAGTGCTATGGAATCACTTTGCCATCCAAGACAGTCTGATCTGGCTGTCCCAAGGTAACCACACTGAAATAGAAGATTTTTTCCAGTTTCTTATGACATAAAGACTTTAGGTTATTTTTACAGTCCAATAGCAAAAATGTGGCATTGCTCGAAATTGAAAAACAGAACTCAAGTGAATTTGCATCACCTAATATCAGAGATGATCTGAATGAAATATATTTACCAACTTTTTTTTTCTTTTGGTTGCCCCAATGGGAGTTGTGGAGGCTGATATTCTGAAAATATGAGTTAATCCAACTTCAGTACATTTTTGCATTTAAAAATAAACCACCTGATTTTCTGAAGTGTAAGGCAGAAATTTTTTTTTAAGTCTTGGGAAATATCAATTCTATCTGCCAGCCTTTTTCATACTATGCTTTTGAAAAGCACTTTACCTCACAAAGGAATATTGAGCTGAACTGAGGAAAAAATGTTGATATGTTCTCTTAAAAGTACTTGGTTTTCAAAATGCTTCTCTCATCCAGCAGTGTTTTTTCCCCTCCTGTTTGTGTCCCAGGAGACATCTCTGTGCTGTTGCAGAGATTTGGTATTTTCTGTTTGTGCTGTTCCTTTTTTCAATCACATATATGTGTCTTCCACATGAACAGGTATTCAGCATGTTGCTCATGGGTTTGTCTGCAGCCTGGTTCCAGGAGAAGCAATTAACAAAGGTGAAGATGTTGGAGGCAGATAAACCACTTTGCTCACTGGGTTGACATTGTAGCTCAGTTCATTCCCCCTGAAGAGACATCAATATTTACTTGGAATATACATTTTAAAACTCTTGAAATTCAGCTTCTCTCCTAATATGGGGCTTGAAAAAAGGTTCTTAAGCTCCACAGATACTGTTAGTTAGAAGACATAAAATATCCATGTAATTTCGAAGGAATCTTTTTGTTTATTATGAAGGCACACTGGACTGATTATTTTTCATTTTGAGTTACCAAAAACATGGATAATGTTAATACTTTTAGGGAGAAAGCCTGCTAAAATTTGCTGTTTTCTCATAATCAGCTCAGTGATTTGTACCACAATAGTTTACTGTGCTCAGCTGCTGCAGTGAAAGATCTGTCAGCTTTTCTATTATCACATCCTTTTTGGAGAGGATCCCAATTCATACATTTCAAATCCCATCGGGATAAAACTTGGCTTATAATACATATTATTGGTAGTTTTAAATTCATTGCATTTAGAAATGCAAAATATGTCATATTCTCACAGCACAGTTTCTAATCTGTTGCCACTACAGCAGAAGAATTCATTAGACTGAATTCTTTATAATAAAATATTCAGGGCTAGACTTCCTTTCAACACACTCTTGATCCATGAATGATGTGCAATCTGTGCAGCTCCACAACACTGTGTCTTTGAGACACTCTCCTCTGGTATTTTGCTCTCTGTCCTCCCTCTGCTCTACACCAAAAGCTCATTTTAATTTCCCCTGTAAGAGATGGTTCCTGTGCAGTGTGAAGAGAGGACTCTTGGTGTTCTCCTTTCCAATGAATCTTGAGTGATAAAAAATGTGGTACTTACTATTTCTGGGTGCCAGAATACAAGATCTAAGTAGGCTGCTGAAGTAGGTAAGTTGCTTGAGTAGTTTGCAGCGGAGTAGGTTGGTACAAAGGCAAACCTTTTACACACCTAGTTCCTTTGCTGTGTTTTTTTAATTAATTCCTTAAAACCAGAATGAATGCAATCTAAATTATCTGTGCCAAACATTAATAAAGTAACTCAAACTAAACCAAAATACATTTGGATGTATGTAACTTCATTTCTCAGGTTAGCACTTCTCTTTTGATCCAGGGAAAACAATGCAGAACCAAATGTTTAACTTCAGTGATGTTGAAGACATTGAACTATATTTAACCCTAACAAACACATGCTGTGAAATATGGACAATAAAACAAAAAATAAAATCCACTAACTGTAATTTGGGACAACTAGCCTGGATTTGCCAGGGATATTTACCCCTGAGCAATTTGCTAGCGTTTTGTCATGAAATAACCCGTGCTTTTAGTAATTGGGAGAGAACAGTGGATGTTTCATGCCTTTTCTTTAGTAATCTTACATCAAAGTCTGCAATAGCATCCTCTCAGTCTGAAGTTGTTGAAAGTTACATGAACTTTCACTAAGAGCCACTAAGGTAGCTCTTCTGAGGCTGATCCTGGGGTGGAACACCCTCAGCAAGGATGTGGCTGCCACCAGACTGGAGAAAACAACTGCTATACTTGAGGGTAAATCTACCATGTAGGGGCATCTCAAAAGTCTGGAGGAAAGGGCTGATGTGTTGCTTAACATGCATGTGTCTTAACTAGTAGATGCATATATATAGACTTCTTTTAAGAAAGATATTATATAGGAAACATCTATTACCTGTTCTGCAGTATGATTTAATTATGACGAAGTGCTTTAAGTGTAGGAACTTGATCCCTGTTTAATAGGATTATTAATAAGTAACATGGTTGAAATCACTGCATACCACTATGCCCTGTCTGAAGCAGAACACCTACCAGGTAATGCATGGCTGTGCTGCACCCAGGTATGTCCAGATTTGATAGCCAGGTTTCCAAAGAGCAGTAATATAAATGTATATCCACCAACTTAAGTCATGTCAGGATTTTACTTCTAATGGTACAGTCATAGAATCTTAGAATCTTTTTGATTGGAAGAGGCCTTTAAGATCACCCTACCCATCCGTTAACCTGGCACTGCCAAATCCACCACTAAACCATGTCCTTAAGCACCACATCTACACATACTTAAATACCTCCAGAGATGGTAACTCCACCACGTCCCTGGGCAGCCTGATCCAGTGCCTGAAAACCCTTTCTGTAAAGAAATGTTTCCTAATATCTACTCTAAACCTTTTCTGGCACAACTTGTGGATATTTCCTCTTGTCCTAGCACTTGTTACTCAGGACAATCCCCACTTTGCTACCACCTCCTTTCAGGTAGGTGTAGGGAGCTATAATGTCTCCTCTGAGCCTTCTTTTCTCTAGACTGAACAAACCCAGCTCCCTGCTGCTCCTCAGGAGACTTGTGCTCTAGTCTGTTCACCAGCTTCATTGCCTTCCTTTGGACATGCTCCAGCACCTCAGTGTCCCTCTTGTCATAGCAATGTCATGTCAAATGGGTACAACCTTTAGAGAAAACAGCACAATTTTACCTTGTATCACACTTCTCAAAAGCACAGAACAAACTTTATTATTATGTCAGTGCTACCTGCTCCCTCTTTCATCACATCAAAGACAAATTCTTTTCTTTCATTGCTATAAATGTGAAATGAATGGACTTAGGAGCTTCAAATACATGTTTCTAGCTATAGCCAGAATTTGACCCAGGAAGCTGGAATCATCAAACAACAAATCAGTCAGAAGACATTAGTGATGCTTAATATGCCAAACGAGTGTGGCTTTACCTGGCAAATCACAAACAGGGCAGCAGGTCTTGATTTTATAAAGCTTAAACTCAAGTTCAGTAGGAACTGATTGAAAGAAGTCCCGATGTTTAGTATGGATGGGAGGCAAGATCAGGTGCTCTGTTGTGGCCTTAAAAGCCATCATATCCTTCCTTGTAACATTAATTTTCATTTGTTACAAATTAACTGTGCTGAGGAAGGAAACTGCGTAATGCCCTTGTTGCCAAGAAGAAATACCACTGTTTTGTGGTGAAGAAATGATTGCTTTGTATGGCTAATTCTCTCCACTTCTGAAAGAAATGGCTTACTAACTGCAACAGATAAAAGTGCTCCTTCTATTTCAGCCTACAAATATGGATTTACTATTGTTTAAGCTTAGAATTCTATATACTTTTGCAGAAAGGTATCATTCTCTAGTCCTAGGTATCATTTTCTAGTCACTAGAAAGACTGATATATCAGTGTGAAAGAATTATTCAATTTTATGCATATTGGCTCCTTTAACAGAAGTAACAGAGTGTTTTGCATTAATATAGACTTACATTGTATGAAACCTTTATCTATAATGACAAACATTTCATTTTAGCTGTTTTCAACTCAGATTTAATCAGTTATGCTTCTTTTTTTTTTTTTTTTTTTTTTTTTTTTTTTCCATGTCGTTGGCATTCATTAGTGGAGCTCATAATTTCCAAACTCCAGTCTGCTGAAAATAATGAAATTAGATCAAGAGACTTGTGTTTAATGGCTTGTGCTTTGCAGCTCATCTGAAAGAGCTCTAAACGTACATTTTCATAAGGTCTGCATTACTCAACTCATTGACCTGAGCGTGGTGATGAGCTAATGCTGTTATTTTTAGTCCCTGCAGCTTTTATCCAAAGCATATTGGAAATACAGAGCTGGAAGGAATGACTGCACTGAACAGGGAAGGAGGATGGATTGGGAATGACTTTTAAGGTCTGTTTTTCAGGAATGAAAGTTATTCAGAATTGAGTAGTGTTGTGACTACAATTTCCTCATTTTAAAGACACCACTTTATAGCTTTGGGAATATGCCCAATTTTCACAGACTGTATCCATTTGCTAAAGGAGCAAGTACCCTGGACAGGGTACTTATCCTGGCCTGTGTCTAATCATGGCCATCACAAGAGAAGATGCAAAAAATCTGCACAGCAGCGGGTTGCAGGCCACATCGATACCTCAGCCTGATCCCCAGTCCCTCAATTTAAGACCATAGCCATGAATTTTCTACTTTATACCTGTTTGTTCCTCATATTGACCATTATAACCCTGATATTACTACTAGGTACACATGTTTAAGATTACTAGGAGGTAGAATTGACATGTCTGTATTCTAACTCTTTTTTAAATTTTCCTTTCTAAGAAAAACAGTATCAATATTTTTAGTCTCCCTTTGTACAACTCCCCTCTTTTATTTCTTTCAGCCTCTGAGTCCCCTGTAATTCCACAGCAGTCTCCTTGAGACACCAGGCATGATCAGATGCACACCCCAAAAGGGAAAGAGTGCTATTTCTGTGGCTTATCTAACAACCCCCTTACAGTTTTGGTGATTCTCTCTAACCCTTTCCTCAGACCACCTGCCAGTTTGTCTGTTCTTTTGAGAAGAGGTACACATTAAATGAAAGCTCACCTTTTCCCTCCTTACCATAAAAGTCACTTTTGCCTTTTTTACCTTTATTAATATTGTAGTCCAAGAGAACTCATTTGTCTGCTTTGATCAGAATTGCTTAAAATTTCCCATTACCTTCTCTGGACTTCATTAACTAACTGTGTTTCCAAAATGTAAAACCCATATAATTTTTAGACTGACCTCAGACTCATACTGGAATACCAAGTTTTATTACAGTGCTTTGGATTTTCATATGCAATGTACCACACAGAGAAAATGGAAAAAATTGTAAAAATAATTAGATCCTGGTTGGAATTTTTCAATTCAGAAGAGGCTGTGAGTGGTCCAAAGGAAACCTGATTTCCTACAATTATGTTGCTTTTGCTAGCCATGTGTTTATAAAGACATTTGAAATTTATTTAAGAACCTGGCTGAATGTGTCTTAATGAACCTTGTTGGCTCAGGTCCAAACTGATTTAAATAATTAGAAAAGTAAATATGGGGCCCCACAGAATATTTTTGAAAGGCACAAAGGACAGTTAGGTAGCCAGTTCCCAAGACAAATCTAAGGCTTTCTGAAATCTGATCCCTTAAATAAGCCCTCTACCCACACAACTTTACATACACAACTGGAAAAATGTGTCCCATAGGTACTGGCATATTTTTGCAAATTGCAAAAAGAAAAAGGAAAAAAAAAAGAGTGACAAGAGAGCTGGAGCAGTAGATTGTGTTAAGATGTAATAATAATTACGACACAGGAAATAGCAGCATATTATGAAAGATCTTTGGCCTGAAATTATGTAGCAAAAATCTCTAAGCAGCTGGTTAAAGAGGCCTATTAGCAAGTGTCTGAATTTTTCCAGACCTTTTGTGTTGACTTATGTAGAATATTTGATGCCAATGAGAATGAGTGGGTGATTTTGATTTTTCTTTTGATAAGAAGTTGGAAGTGCTGGTAATTGTCAGTTCGTATTTGTTGAACTGGTATTCCATAGCATCAGCCCAGTTTCTTTGGATATATCTAACAAGCAGAGTGGAGCTTGCTAGAAATTCCTAGTCTGACCTGTGCTTGTGTGGAGTGCACCCAGTTCAGAGATATTTGGTGATGTCTGACTGTGCTGTCATCTTGTAGGCACGGCCATGCTTCCACACTAAGAAGAATTAACACAGAGGTAGCATTTTGATGGTACCTTGATCCTACTGTGGTTCCCTTGCTACTTAGCTATGCTGCTGCCTTTGTATTCACATTCTTTGTCTGCCTAGTGTAAACATGCCTAAAGAAGAATTAGAATTCATACATTTGTTCTCTCATTCATTAATATCGCTGCCAACATGATATAAAAATATTTTCCTTTCACCAGAATCACCTATTTGATTTGATTCAACTTCTGGTCTGGTCTTCTATCATGTTTGGTCTTCTACCATGCCTGGTCTTCTATCAAAATACATAAATTTGTAACAACCTGCATTTTAGGGAACCCACATGTGTTCTACTGTGATTGAAATAAACATCTTTCATTTCTAAGGCCCATAAATATAGATGTGGTGAAACTGCACTGATGCTAAAATATGACAATCAATTAATGCCTTTATTGCATTCTAATGTACAAACAGCAGTGCTCTCCATGAAATCTCACTATAACTAGACTTTGAGACAATTTCTTGAAATATTTTTACCTGGTCTTTTAATTACATAAAGGGAACTGAAGAGGAGACTTGGACAAAAATTATATGATTTCAGGAAATGTTTAACTTAGCATGGTAAAAAACCCAAACAATAACATGATCAATAAAGCACGAGATAAATGGCCTTGCTTATATTACCAAAATGGTAAAGTTATTTTCAGTGAGTTGACATTTGCCATGGTATCTATTATTTATTAAAAATGTTGTTTTAATTATTAGCAGAATAACTGCATTGCTTGAGCACTCAGACATGCTGGCAATATATGGCCTCTTCTGTGTAAACATGGTGTTAAAAAAATGGAACACAATCTATGTCTCTAGGTATTTCTAACAGACAAACTAGAAAAAAAGATAGCAGAAAATAAACAGAATTAAAGTGAGAAGTGACTTATCTGTGATCCCCTCATACGTAAGTGAGAATGCTGAAAACAGAAGGCAACTCTCTGGAGCCTCAGCCAGTTGAGTTTCAGTCCAGGGGCTTGTTTGTTAATCTAATCTCTCTCTCAGATACCACTTGGTCCCACCTGACTACAACGTCCCCGATCAAAATCTAATGGTTCAGTTTTAAAGTCTATTTTTAGTAGCTGTGGTTGCACAGAAAAGCTTCTAAATTTGCAGAACTCTGGTAATAAGGAGGCACTAAGGCACAGGGTCAAAGAAAAGCACAGCTTTCAGAGGTCATATAGACATATGGTGACACTGATTTACTCATGACAGTGTCAAGCTTCATGTTGAATACATTCTTACTGTGCACATCTACTTTTACCACATCCTGCAGGACACAGGGTACTGCTCTGCTTGGTGCTTGTCAGCTGACCTCAAAATTATTGTTGGGTGTGTAATACTACAATTATTTCTGTTTTTTTCTAAATGAGGAAGTCACTGAATTTCACTCTTGTTAATCATAAATGAAGCAGTAGAAACTAGTGTTAGGCTGGACAAGGCCCAAGTAGATTTTTAGCTGGGCAGTCAAAGGGACCATCCTCAAAATTGTCCGCAAATTTGGGAATGGCTGCATCAGTTTGGTGCAGTTGTATGCCTGAAGGTAAATAGGAATGGAAAATAAAAATAACTAGGGAACAAGGAAAATTGTGAATGTAGTCCTGGGTAGAAGTCTTATTAAAGAAGTGGAAGCCTGTTTTGATGAGACAATTAGGTGGAAAACCAGATTTGGAAATGTGTGAGTGGGAAGTACATTTTCACACTGGCTTGTAAGGAATTTATGTGTATAATTTGTATCCACTTGTTATGAAAGAGATGAAATGAGACGATGGAAAGACTCTAAGTCATATGCTATATTCCTTTTTCAAATGGAAACAAGATGGCTTGGGTAATAGCTAACATTTGAAGGTTTTTGTTGCAGCAGATTAAAGAGTTTTAAAGTATGGACCAAAAGGCCACTTTCATATGCAGATAGGCCTAAAAAAGAAAATGATTTGTGTATCTTGTAAGAAATGATCACAAGTCCCTACATCAAATTATGGCATAACTTAAAGCAGATAAAAAAATGAAGAGTCAGGAGTCTTTCACAGACACATTTTTTGCTCTGTTCCCTACAGGTGCTTCTTGTGAGTTAGATCATACGGGGGAGTTGATTTAAAAGATATCAGAAAAGACCATCAGAAATAAACAGGGTTGGGTGCTGCACCTATCAGAGTGACTGACAGCATCCCTGGGAACTTGGAATGCTGTGGAAATTGCAGCATAGCAGAAGATAAGGAGTCTTTCAGAAGCTGAATTACACAAGGCCTTTTTTCACCCTTAGCATACAAAGTGTGTCACAGCACTTTGCCTTTTCTGAATCTGTGTCTTAGAAGATACACTCCATTCATTTTTTAAATAAAGGAAACACTCTTCTGTTTGCATGATGTGTCACAGCAGAGTGATCTCTGACCTTACACAGACACTACCTGTGTGATATGGATATGCTGAATGAAAGCCTATACACCATTTCACTGAGTAGAAATGTATATAAATGTGAAAGAAGCATAAAGGTATTCTAGACACCATTTCCCTTTTGGAGAAAAGCATCACATGTAAATGTGACTACCAATTCAGATGAATTGCTATTTAGCTTCTGCCTACAACTTCTGACGTATTAATTGACTTTGTCATCAGGAAGTTTTTCCAGTGTCCTCATTCATCTAGTTCCAATCCATCCGATGCAGCAGTTGCTATGGTAACATCTGTTTCAACATTTTAACCTATATAAATATTCCTGGATACGGACTTCTTTGATAACACAGTTAACATGTGTAACTGTTACTCCTCAGAAGAAAATTGCTGTCAACATCAATAACCAGATCAAATTTGCAAGAATCTGTTTGCAAGGCAGGGAGAGGCTGGTTGTATAAAGCAAGGCTGACACCTGCTGGCTCTTTGTCTTGGACACAAATGTATTTTCTGCATGCAGGACACGTCCAGCTGTATTTGAAATAGTCTTTTAAATTCTCTATCCATCAGGAGAGTGTAGGTTTTCTAGCATGGTCCCCTATTTCTTATTTGCTCCTTTTTTCTGCAGGTTGTGAATAATTCTTCTATAGGACTTATAGCTCATATTACAAAATGTAAGCATAACCTGAGTAAAAAAATGCTCAGAGTTGGGACTTCCAATTCTAACTTCCCAGACTGTTAATTTATAAATTTTGACATTTAAGGCAAATTTAGTGACCCAAGTTGCTGGTTAGGCATGCTGATGAACTATCTGATTTGAGGATGATAAAGGCTTTTTATATTCCTTTAAAAATACTTTTGTTTTATTTCTTTGAAGCAGAAAATTGAATGAATGTGTAACAAATAATCTCTTCCAGGCAGAGCTTATGTCTTATTAAGCATCATGCATATGGCCAGTGCTTCAAAATACCATAAATAAATTCAGCAATAAGACCAGCATAAATTCTGTATGCTACCTATTCTCCTGACACTAGCAAGGGCAGAGCAAAATCATGGGGGAACTGCAGGTGCACTGCAGCTCTGGTAATTCCTGAAAGCGTTGTGCCTGTCAGCTCTCAAGGGCAGATGGAAAGTGTCAGTGTCATGGAAAGGATTTCTCCAGTGACAAGTAGTTTGTACGTCTCCTTTGTGGGGGTGAAGCATAAACTCCCTCTGTTTAGTTTGGTAGCTAATGTGAGAGAAAGAGAGCAGAGCTTTAACTGCCCTCCCTTCTGCTCCACTTTCCTTTGAAAAGTGTTCTGCTGCTGGCATTATTAACTCTGAAACTCCCTATACAGCTGTGGGCTGCAAGTACTGGCTCTCCTGTGCAACTGTGGAAGAGGCACAAAGGTTTCCTTGTGACCGCTCGTTCTTTTTGTGTCCCCACAAAAGGCCAGTCACAATGTGGTATGCTGTTAATAGCTGAAGCACAAGATGTGGTAATGTAAATGAAGCCTGAGCAGCTGAAGCTAAGATTTGGGAGAGACTGGGGCCTAAATGACTGTGCTTTATCTTTCTTATTGAGTCACTGCCACATGACTCTTTTGGCTTAATCCTTTCAGAGCAATTTATGCTGAGGCACTCCTTTCAGATGTTTAAACACAAATTCATTATATGCAGTGTATGCTCAGATGTCCTTGCATGTGAATATGGCTTTGTTACTACTCTGCCCTCTAGCATTTATTTCACCTGCCTATGTGAATACCTGGGAATTTTGGTGACGTGCTTCATTGCAGGGCTGGACCTCCCGTTCCTTGAGCTAAGATTATGCTCTTCTCATCAGTATGGATGAAACTCCACTTTTTCGTTTTATGAGGGATTATTAAGAAACTGCGAAATATCAATGTGGAAGCAAAGAAACTGAGGATCACTGATGCTGTATGTGCAGTAGAGGTGCAAGGAATTCTGGCTTTTCAAAGAGAGGAGAGTCAAGGGGGGGCAGCCTGAGAAGTGTCTGCATGCCATGAATGTCCCTTCTGTCTGTTGGCTCTGCAGCAGTGTCAAAGAGGATCCTATCTGTGACAGGCAGACAGACAGAGGTTTTTTTGCTGCCTCATCTTCCATTTGAGTTTTGTAGATCCCAGTGTCAGGATAAAGTAGGACTAAGTAAGTGGTCTCACGGACCCTGCTCTTCTAGGGCTCAGAAGTCCAGGATGCGAGTACGAAATTTAATACACATTTTGCTGGCAGGGACTCTGAGATGAAAGTGAAAGGCAAGATTTTTTTGTTCCGATGGAGGCAGGCCACTGTGCAGGTTTGAACCTGTTTCTAGATGCAAAATATCACATATTACTCTATAGAGTTCTTCATTTGTGTACTTTTCTGTGACAGCTTACCAAGGTGAGAGAACAGTAGTGGTACAGGCTGGTGCTGTAGAATCTGTGAAAAAAAGAAGGTAAGAGGAAATCCAGCCTTGTTGGTGCTATGCAAAAATCCTGGTAAGTCCACCATCTGCTTTTGCAGAACTGTAGTGTTTTAGAACACTTGGCAACCTCACTATGTGGGCTACTATTTTTTGGAATTTATGCTTTAAATTTATGTTTTCAAAGTTTTAGAATTTATGTTCCTTACCTGATACTAGCTTCTAGCCTGGATGTCTGTGACTCCTAATGGGGAGAGCTACTGGACAGAAGCATCTGGGGTGATCAGTAGTAGATTATATTATTACAGGAGTGGGAACATGTGAAGCATGGTCTGAAGTCAGCAGACCTGTAGATCTCATAGCAAGGAAACACACAGAGTAAGGAATAATATGATATGAAGCATTTTTGTCACCAGCCAAAGAAAAGAATGTCCCAATTTTCATTTTCTAGTGTAAACATGCAATTTCTTGTATTTCAGTTTGTGCCCTACTTCTGTTTGTCTTCCCGCTGGGCACCAGTGAGAAGAATCTGACTCTCCCTTCTTTACTCTTCCCCCATCAGGTATGCACATTGGGAGGATCCCACTGCCCCATCTCTTGTTCAGGCTGAGCAGTCCCAGCTCTTACAGTGCAGGCAGACAGGGAACTCAGGACATCTGAAATCGGTTTTGGAACTGACAATTTTGAGCAAATCAGAGTGAAATTACATGCCTTGTCTCTACAGTAGAAACACAGAAGTTGTGACCCAGAAGGAAGATAGGTTAAAGTAACTTCAAGATGGTTTTGTGCTCCTTTAACCTTGGATTGCCTTGGAGCTGGTGAAAGCTCTAGTGTAATCTGTTCAGCTCAAACTGTGATTCCTCTGCAGTGTCCTGTGGGGATGGGAAATAGGATTGCATGAAATAGGAATGTCATGGCTGAAATAGCTGTTCTTCTTGTCTCCACTCTGAGCTGCAGCATCCTCCTTCCATAAGTCCTTGGGAAAGGATGCTTATTGCATCCTTTTATAGTGCTTCTCCTAAAGAAACCTTACTTGTCATGAGAGATATTCGAGGCCCTTAAGGTCTCAAAATTTCTTTTGCATGAATAAGAATGAAGATGAAGGTTTTCTGTTTAATCCCTCTAAGTCTCAGGTATAAGATGCCTGAGACTTGTCCCTAAATTGGAAGCTTTTTGGATTGGGTTTGGATTTTGGATTGGATTTAGACTTTAGTCAATGCTTTGGCCTTAGCAGAGAGGAGCCCAGTTTTCGCAGGGAATTCCTGACAGTTCTGGAGAATGAACAGCTAGGACAAATCACTCAAACCCACACCTGCCTCTGTACTATGTTGTTTCACTTTTCAGGAGTGGGAAGGGCAGGGGGACAGCAAATGGTTCATTTTTGCTATGATGACTTCTCATTGTGAAGATGTCTACCAGAAATGTCACTGGAATTGCAAAGTAAGCCCAGACTTCTGGAAACTTCCCCTTAAGAGCTGTCAGATCTTGAGAGGGTGGGAATACTCCCCTGCCCATGTTCCTTGTGCCAAGTTGGAGCTGTATCTCATTGTCCTGGTGCTTTTGATGCAGGTCATATTAGCAGCTCCTGAGTCAAAGGAGTGATAAAAGGCTTACATAGCCTTTTAGCTTCTTATCTTCTGAATACTTTTTGGCCTTTTTAGCAAATGACTGCTGTTTAAGTCAGTTTACTTTAAATAGAACAGTGTAGTACCAAGGGCCTTTAAACCGTTTGTAAATTTTTCACTTCAGCACCTGGAGTTAACTTGTACCAGAACTAATTGAAGATCTATATACATGTAGTGAGAAAATCAGGATTTGTCCTTGACCTGGTGACATATCTGTTCTTCTTCACTTTTTAACAATAATACAGCTATGGTATTAAGTGTCACACTTTCACTCAATACTTGTCAATATACCCATTGTTATTCAAATCATATGTCTTACTCATGTGTTTATGCAGAAGTTAAAATTGTTATTGCTGGATTATAGCAGTCTTTATCATAATAACTAATTTTTTTACCTTTATTTAAATCAAAAACTTTAATGCTCCATTAATATATGGTGTGTTGGATATAAGAGAGATGATGAGATTTGAATGATCTCATCTCTTATCTTTTAATCTCTATGCATATACATGGGATAGAAATATTGTCTTGAGGGCAACAGAAGCTGAAAGGATAATTGAGAGGAAAATACTATTTGAAACTATTGATTTAACTATTGGGAAAGGAAAATATTTATAAATTAATATATACTTAATTTAAATTAATATAAATTTTAAATAAAGTATCCTTGAAATCCAGTGGTGTAAAAAAGGCAAAAAACCACCGAGAGCAAAAGAGAAAGAACCTATAGTACTACAATTCTGGAGCCAGGATTGTGATCTCATAACAAATAATGTAATTTGTTTCCAGTTAAATCAAAAGAAATAATTTTCTTAAGTGACATTGTAGGTATGTTTTAGTTCTCTATCTACAAAGGAATTCTCTGTCTTACCCGAGGGTGGAAAAAAAAATTCAAGATCTTAGTGTCGTGTGAATTAATATTACTTCAGATTTTTTTTCTAAGTTTAACAAATCCTGAACAGAATTGGGAAATCTGGAAACCAGAGGTGACAAGAACTGTCTCATCTCTCCATGATAATTATGAGCTACACTAAAAATGATCAAACTGTAATTGTATCACCTGTCTGAAAAGTTGTCAGAATTATCATATGGAAAAATAAGATTATTTTGCATCTTTTCTTGCTAGGATTTTTAACTAGCCTGTAAAAATTTGGAAGACCAACTTTGCCCGTGTTCTCTCTCCTTTCTCAGATTTAGTATTTTAGCTTTTCTACCTTTAACTCTTGTCATGAAATCAAGTGACCCTCCTGCACTTTGACTAATTCCAGTGGGCAGTGACTAGGCTGAATTCAGTGACAACATCACTTCTAATCCAAGGTATCAGTAAGAAGAGAGCCATTAGAGAAAAATGTTTTAAAAGAAGTCGATGTCCCCAAAGTAATGTTTCATTTTGCTAAAAGCAGACAAACCTACTTTCTTCACATCCCCACCCGCCAATATCTGCTTAAACCTATCTACCTATTTCTATCTGTCTGTTTCTGGTGAAGAGATATTAACTTTTTCTTGTGTTCAGAATTGCTTTACCTCCTGCAATTATGGAGGACAATTTGTGGGCTTACTGGCAAGCTGAGATAGTCCTCCTACGGTTAGTGAACCTCCTGTCACCCAAATGTTTGCCAAGAGATATCTTGTCTTCTCACTGACTATCTTTCTTGATTGTTTTCCAAATACCAAATTATTTGTACCCCCTAATCAACATGGAAGTGTCTTATGTTCAAGGCCCTTGTTAAATGTGTACAAATCAGGGAAATATTAACAGTTCATCACAGTGCACTGTTGGTCAGTACAAGTCATTCAGGTAAACCAGAATTTTCTGCAAGATTAGACATATCCAACCCTGAAGTCCAGTGATTTTTTTTCACAACATGCACCAAGAGCCCATTTTAAAGTTCAAGGAATGAAGAAGACTCCTCATTTAATTTGCTCTCTCCTGGTGAGCTGGTGTGTAGTGTACAGCTGGCAGACAGACCTATGTGCAGTTGCTTCAGTGCTCTCATTCTGATTTTTTCAGGATTTTCTCAGTGATATTAGGACAGTCTTGGTTTCCAGTTAGTTCTTTTGGAGTTTTGCATTGAGCTCATGACCAAAGCTTCAGAGTAACATCCAGTACAGCACGGAGCAGTGGGAGGAGCAGCTGCTGCATGTTTGTTCTCCCACCCTCTCTCCTTGGGGGGACAAGGGTATGCAGCTGAATGTTTTCCCTTGGAATTATTTTTAATACTGTGCTAATAAAAGAGAACCACAGGTAAAAGTAATGTTCTTTGTGTTCAGAGGATGAGCAGGGAGACTGGTTATGGCTGTATTTTCTTGCTTATGCCAAACACTGAACACGCCTTGAAATACCTACCTAGTTCATAGGCAGGCTTTGGTCTTTGTAGAGGATATATTATGGATATTATCTCTTTGCTGCTCTACAGAGAAAAAAAGCTTTTGCTTGTTCAGAGTTTTAAAGTAGAATAATTTGAAGAAAAGCTCAAAGAAAAATTTGAATTTCTCTGTCTCCAGATCTGTAGATGGGTATTTTTCCAAGGAAAGTGTGTGCTTCTAAATACAGAGAAATAGAGCTGCTATTTCAGTGAAGCCAATGATAATTAGGCTTATCTATTTTACTATCTCTGTGTCTGAAACAAGATGAAAATTGGACAGGAAGCAGCAGTGAGAATCGCTCTTTTGGAAATGAACTTTGGAGCCATTACGTATTGTCCATGGCATCCTCTTCAGAGTAGGAGAATAAACTAGAATGAGATTACTGGAACATTATTTGCAGATATTTCTTTCTGTCAAAGATTATTTTCTAAGCTAAACCTTGTCTTTACTCAGGCAAAATTTTATTCCATTGTCCTTACATTCTATTGCTATAGCAACACCAAATGAAATGGCATTATGGGCTGGTGACCAGACTCCATTAAGGACTGCACTCCTCTGAGAGCAGGGTCCAGTGCCTCCTGTTGCCTCTAGCAATTCTGTCTTAGCTCTGTGAGGGAGTCTCTGAGGAATCAGAATTATAATATGGACATTTGGAAGTGTTTATACTTCCACAGGTGCTGGGGCTCACCAAAGAACCTGTTAGTGCTCAATAATAGCATGCAACACAGATCAAATGATCTTCAGGAGCTGTGTGTCACATCAGAAGTGTGAACTTCTGGTTCCTAGGAGCCAGGGTATGATACTTGCTAGCTCAGGTATGAGGATCAGTCCCTCTACGGCAGCTGAGACTTCACAGCTCACTATTTACCTACAAATTGGGCAAGACAGGAGCCTGAGAGAAGCCAGACCAGTGCAGACACACTGCTGTCATTGCCAGTGATGGGCAGGTTATGCCCACCTGAGCTGTACTCATGCCTCCGTGTTGATTTACCCCTCAAGATTTCAGTTTTCCCAGTGTCCCCTCTTGCCAGAGGAGGAGGGTGTGCACTCAATGCATGCTCCTCAGCCAGCAAGGCCTGGCCTGATTTTAACTACTTCTCAACAAGTATGCTAGGAAGTGTTATAATAATTCTTTCTGGATTGAAACTTTGTCCACCACAGATTAATGACAGCGATTTAGCTAGGGGTACCATTCCGAGGCACCAGTTCCCAGGCACTTGCTTTGAAGAATGTACCTCTGCAAATGTAAAGAGGATGATTTCTGACAGTCCACTATTGATTACAGAAAATTGTCGAGTTCCAGTTTCACTCTCAGACATTTGTCTCTCTGCTGCCTTGTTTTGGAAGATGAAGCTTCACAGATACCAAAACAATAGGTCTTATTGATATCGACTCTATTTTACTTAACAGTTCATTTACCCCCTTCCTCTGCCTGCCTCCCTCTCTTTCCTTTTCTTGCTGTTGCTGGCCAGCTAATTAGGCTGCTCCCTCAAGAAAAATTAATCCAAAGCCATAATAGCCATATCAGATGGAAACTAGGATAAAACTCTCCACAGTATAGTCTTATAAGTGCCTCTTAGCTTGTCATAATGTTTCCCTGCCTACTTTCTTTTTACTCCTCGCTTTGTAGGAAGAATTCTCTCATCCTGTGTTCCATGCAAGAATTAAGTAAATTAATTAAAAGAAATGATGATGTGTATGTGCTGAAATATGTTCTTTTACTTCCTTTTATCCCTCTTATTTTTACACTCTAGGTCTCGAATCTCAAGCTTTGTCCCAAAACCACACATTGTGTATTTCTATATCTTTCCTTTTGAAAATCCTTAACCTTCTGTTAGACTAATATATTAAAATTCTTCAGACACAGAGTAGCAATGTTCATAATCTCCAGTTCATTATCTTAATTAGATCTGTCTTATATTATCCCACAGTTTATTCTCATTACTTTAAAGGTGATCAGCCTTGGAAGGGAATGTGAGCAGAATTTAGTGAGTTCTATTGTAGCAACATTTCTCTGATCTGTCTGTGGATCTTTCAGGTGCAATAATGATAATGCTGCTGGTGCAGTTAATTAAAAATTGCATTTGAATGGTATGAATATTCATTTTTGGGAATGAACACAGAATTAACTCAGGGGTGTAAAATGTCTGCAATGGCCCAAGGATGTGAAGTGAACATGGATCCCCATTAAAACACAAATGAATCATTAAAAATGATGGAAATTCACGCTGCAAACTCCCACCCTGCAAACTATTAGCAAAGTATTGCCTGGGTCGAGTCTGTCTCCTAAGGTGGCAACAGACATTAATGTTCATCCTTCAGTAACAAATTAAACAGAATATATTTGACATACAGCCCTGCCCAGGAGGTAATACCCAGTGCTAAATCTTCATTAAATAGTTAAGAAGGGGTTACTGGCTTTTTAAAATTCTCAAGTTCAAGTGCTATATCTATAAGACCCATCTTACTTCTAATATCTTTTTGTAATAGATCAAAATTGCTTTCCCATAAAGTGATTGTGACATCCAAGGTGCTGTTGAGGAGGATACTGAGAGGAAGAACTGTTGAGACCTTTGATAATTAAGCTCTCTATACCCACATTGTCTCTCTGGCAAAACCCAGTATTTTAATATTCTGAACAAGAATGTTAAAATAGTATCATTTCTTTGTCCTGTGAATAGCACCACTGAAAATATCAAGATGGTGTCAGCTTTCCCCCCCAAAATGTATTTGTTGTCATTTTTTCTGAACAAAGAAAACATCAAATAATGAACATGGGTTTTTTTAAGCTTATCTGGTACTGCAGGATTCTTTGAAACTACACACTAGAGATAAAGCTTTTTTGGTGTAGGAACGTTATGTGAAGTTTAATGGGCATTTGCCAGAGAATATTTTGCTGGTTGTTAGCTAGTTGCCAAGGGGATTCACAGGACGTATATTCTAGAATTAAATGCTCTGTGGATAAACTGGGGTCAGTTAAGGTAATTTACATGGTGCTTTTTACTGGAACATGGGGGCCTGGGCTTGCTGTGCAGTCAGAGATAAGTGCACTGATGTCTGTCCTCTCCATGCATGTAAATCCTTCTTACACGAGACAGTTCCAGTTTCAGGTCTGTGCTAGACATCTGCCTGAGAAAACCCAAATCCACTCATTGCTTATCCCACATAACACAGAATTTGGCTTTACTTGTGCAAGAAGGAAACAGAAAAGGTGTATTTTAGTGTCCAAGTGGTATCACTAAATGAAGGAAAGAAGTTTTTTCACACTGGGAACCCTTTCCTCCTATCCTCCTAAGTGAGGATATATAAAAGTAGAAGATATTCTGCTGACTCCCATGTTTTCTTGCTTATGCTGAAGAGGAGATGAGCACCTCTCTAGGGAGGATGTAGCAGGATAGACTTTGAGTCATATTCTTTTTATAGTGGGGAACTCCCAATTAAACTTCTTGCCATTCATCTCCTGGGGTAGGAGAAAGGAATTCTGTCCTTGGCCTGGCATGAATCCAATTATTAAGATTCAAGAGGGGATCTTTTTGCTAGTCTCACTTGGGTCCTTTGGAGTGGAGTTGTAATTTGAAAATAGTATCATAAGAGCAAAGATTAAAAAGTAACAAAAAAGCTAATATAATCTACATAATCTGATTTTCATTAGTGGGGTTATTTTTTATGTAGTAGACTGAAGAAATGTGATAAATAACTCAAGGTCATTGTGTCTGGTTACAACCTGCATAGAATCAAATAATATGTTCATTTGGCTTTTGGGTCACATTTAATGCTCCTAACTATTGGTATCTGGTGGCATTAAAGATACAGCAGTGTATGTGTGCTTGGTAGGTCTGATAAGAGGACCACAGTGGATCTACCCCCTCCAGAACTGCAACTAGTTGATTCACTCTGGACTGTCTTTGACATTTTAATCCTTAAACAGAGAAACTATCTGGCTGTCAGGACAGTAATCCTTTTCTGAAATCAGATTCCTCAACATATAAATGCTAGCAGAGTCACTTAAAAAAATCTCTACCATAGCATATTAGTGCAAATGTGTGCCATATCAAAACTCCACTGAACAGAGTACCGTGAGGACTTAATTTGGCCTGCTAATTAGACTTCAGAAGGAGATTGTATCCAGACAGCAGCTGTGGGAGGAAAGAATGAACAAACCCAGACTTTTTGTTCATCTGGTCATGCTTTTCATCCTTGTTTAACTATCTGGCAATTATTGTGTATATGCCTGTGTTGTTCTTTAAAATTTATCCTGCAAGTGAATGCAGATGGTGAGGAACTGCTGTTTCTTTTCTCCCCCATGGTTTCACCCTACTGTGAAGGACAGGCTTAAAGTGATGGGATACCTGGCCCTGCATTAGTGTCAACTGTTTTCCTTGGGCTTACTCTGGAAGAGCAATCACCTTAATTTATTCATGGCATGTCATGGTGCTCAGCTCTGAGGAGGATCGTGCACTTGCCTTTTGTACCCTACTTCTGTTTTGTATATTTTTGTGGAGTCCATGTGTCTACTGCCTGATAGTTAATCTCTAATAGTGTGATTTAATAAGTTGAAAGAACGAAATGGCTGCATCCTGCCCATTACACCCTTAGGAAGGAGATTTTTATTTGCTGTCAGATGTCACTGATGGAGCATTTGGCTTCCTTTCATCAAGTGACAATTACAGTTTTAAGAGTACGGTATAAAGTGCCACTTTAAAGCCAAACATCTCAATTCACAAGTGAGGGAAGGATAAAGTTGTGCAGCTGGAGGATGCTATTTCTTCTCAGCAGCTGTCATTGAAAAGGCATGTGAAGGCTCTAGATGTCAGGTGTCATAAAAGCTCCATCCAGGGCTTGTCACGTGCCTGGTAATACCATATGAAGTGTTGGAAAGAAGTTTCTGTACACATTAAAATTCTTCTGTAGACAAACTTGCCCTAGAATTTGCTAAACTGAAGTTTTAGGATATGAGAAATTGATATATGTGAGATGTGCAGCAAACTCTTCATGTTTTACCAGAGTCACAGAGCCTTTTTATGTCACTCAGATCAAAATGTGTGACTGTGGTAGGAAAAATACCTGTGACAAGTCCTCTTCCCTCACTCCAGTTTCTCAGATCCTTAGATGTACCTGCAAGGTGACACCTGCACCTTCTATGGACAGATGTGTATATGTAGTGATGACCATGAATTCAAATAGGGTGAAAACAGTATTCCAGTGTAAGACAAGAGTTTAAACTAGGAAAATGTCATATTTTGTGCCTTCTGTATAATTTGCTAGCATTCTCAAGGCTTTTCTTATACTCTTTCCCTTTTCTCCCCTTTCTTCACTGGAATAGAATAAGATAACTGAATCTGTGGAGAGCATCCATGTTTCTTCATTTGATTCCCATTCCCGTCTTCTCTTACCAGGCCCTTGCTTGAAGTATTGCAATGGTTGAGGGTGCTGATGTGTGGAGGTGGGCTGTATGAAAGATTCCAAGTCTCAGGTCTGTGATTCATACATTAGGAACCCCAGATTGCCTGTGGAGGGATTCCCAAGTTTGCATGTAGATTGGTTTCCAGAAAGTAGATGGGTGCTCAGCTACACTCATTTTGCCCCCTGTCTTTCTAGAATCTATTTGATGTGATCTGTGCTTGACAGCCACTGCACCATGGGAGCACTACAAGTCAGGGAAGAAAAACATGAACTTAGCAATTGTTTAGGTCTGATGGCTGGTGACAGCTGGGGTCAGAAAAGGATGAGGTTTGAATGTTATTTAGAGATCTTGGAGTCTGGTGTTAACATACAGTTTCTCTGTAATGTCCTGTTTCTCCTTGGTTGGCACTGATTGGTTTTCTCTGCATATCAGTTCTGTCAACTATTGAAATCAGAGTGTCTTTTCCTGTTCCATCTGGCAGTTGCCAGTTCTGTGAAACAGAATGGGATATACAGAAGAACACTTTCATTTGTTATTATGTCAAGTGAAAATGTAACACTAGAAACACAGAGATGCTTACTGATGCAAGGAGTGCTGGAATTCTACTCAGAGGAAGCAAGCCAGATGGGAAGAGAAAAAAAAAAACCCCAGCTGTAAAGTGTCACATCATTATAGGTGAGTCTAAAGAATAAAAATTAGCATCTTCTTCCTGTCCATTAGTGCCTCTGCACAAGGAATCTTTTGATGACATGTGCATGTGGCTCATTTTATTGACTTTTAGACAAAGATTATGAAGAAAAGTTATATAAATGTGCCTTCCTGCACTGAGTTTCTGTTAGATTTTATGAGTTAAGGAAGATTAAGGCCCCATTGCACCAGTCCCCCTTCTGTGCTCATGACCAGAAGATTTAGAGTTTAGAACAAGGCCAACAATAAGAGTGAGCTGTGGAAGTAGCTGTAACTTCTTACTCATTTGGCACTGCAGGTGACAGGTCTGTGGATATTGTGAGTGGTAAGTAATCACCTGCCTGGAATTATACTAAAGAAAACTCCTGATTCCAATTAGTGCCTCAACAGAATGCAACAGGTTCATAGCATCAGCTTGGATCAGAGAGGGATTCGGTATTACAGCTTTTTATGATAATTATCTTTGTACTGTAGTCAATACAGAAAGGCAGATTTGGATAATCATCAGAAAGGCTCAAGCTGTTCAGTTTACCAGAGGTAATGTTGGGCCAGAATTAGACTGATGAATAATGAGGATGGCTGAACAAAATCTCTTTTGATTGCTATGGCTTCAAAATCCAGTTTAACTGTATTTTGCAGAAATTCATCAATATATATTGGAGAAAATTACTAGTAATAAAGTAACTAGTAAAAAAAAAAAAAAAAAGCCTGTGCTGTTTCCTGTAGTTATGAAGCAATCATAATTATATGCCTTGTTGCTTTGGGCATCTTAGATATTGTGAAGTATTTCTTTATGTACCATTAAGACACTTGTTGAATTTTCTACTCTTACTGCATTTCATTGTTTAGAGGAATGCTACATAGAGTATTTAAAGTGTTTTGGAATTATACAGGATGGAACTAGCTAACATGACTTGATTTCTACTGAGAGCTATATTTCAGTTAGTGTGTTTCCATTATTAGTAGTTGGGATTTTTTTGAAGTTGATCATCACTTTTCAAGATGTTCAACTTTGGAGGTAGAGATTTCAGAACCAGGCTTCGGCTGACATTGAGTAAACTCTGGAGTACCTGAGGAGAAAATTACCTTCTCTGTATTTAAATTAAACTGTAGTGAAATAACCAAGAACAATTAATTTATTGTACAAAAAGCATTTTAATGTTGTGCACAGTACATTTTAAGAGACAGCCATTGAAATAGGCAGACCTGCAATAGGTACAGCCTTATTTCCTGGGCAGGTTTTACAAGTTTCCCTGTCAGTTCTTCACCACAGAAATAATAAATTAACCTTTTTTGCTAACAGAATGTCCTGGAATTTTTTAAACTTTGAGAAACAGTATATGTTGACATAGAAAACAATTTTCTTAGTGGTCCAAGAAGAAGTTGTACATAGAGATTTATTTTTGATTTTTCCAAAGGCTGTTCTACACCTTATAAATGTTAATGTAGTTGTAATGAATGGTAGATACTGCCTTTAGATTTGAGCATAAGAATTGTATGAATGATAAATAAATACTCCAACCACTTGATCGTTTATCTGGTCCTACAATTTTCTGTGATACATTTGTATGTTGAGCAAAATGTGTCTTTTAAGATGAAAACATGTCTTTTAAGATGAAACTCTTGATTTTTATACAAGAGTAGCAATGACAGGAAGAAAGTTATATAGAAATGTCAATCTTTAGAATATACTGAGAACAGCCTACATTTGTATTATTTCCTGTGCTTAAATTTCATTACAGTAATTTTCCCAATGAATACATTACATAGTATGCTATTTCCTCTTCTCATTACCATCTTTGTCATGAAGAGTAGGTTACAGAATCTTAATGATTCAGATATTTAAACCTTTTTGATAGTCACTGTATTTCAAATGACCTCTCTGTTTCACCTCTTTTCTGAGGTTACTGAATTTGAGAACAGGAGTTGCTTTCAAACCAAATTACTCAACAAGGAAAAAAGCAAGGTAGTTCAGATTGCTGGTATCACAATTACAGAGATTAGAGCAAGGATGAGAGAGGAAAAAATAGGAGAAAGAAAAAGCACAGTTAGAATCTTCACTATCTTTCCACTACAAAGCAGAGCAAACAATAGTAATTATTGTATAGGGGTCTAATGCAAAGCTCACTGGAAATCACAGATCCCCACATGTCAGTGCTACTTGATTGCTCAGGCTTCAGACAGTACCAAATCAGCTAGGGCTGGATTTGGAATGAAAAATGACATCCCAAAGTACTGTTAATCATTGACACTGAGATCTCTAGAAGTTTTACCATCTTGAAAAATGTAGAAATATGATTGATCATGTGCATTTAAAATATTTCTCATAATTTTTGAGACTTCTTTGTATTCAGTCCCTCTACATTAGGATTCAGGGTGCTAGCCAGTGACATAGATTGACATGGGCTGCAGACTGCTTGAGATCCATAATCCCTGGGGAAAACTGGGATGTGAAAAGTACTTAGTGATAAATGAGCATTTGTATCAAGATGCAAGGTATGTTGCCACACAGTGTGACTAAATGGACTGCCAGACAAAGAACTCTCACCATTTAAAGGCATGACTAGGTAGTCTGTGATGCTTCAACATCTGAGATACTCAACCAAGAATATTAAATGACAAAAGCTAAAATTAAGGATTCAATGCTTTCCAATATCATTAAGACCCTGAATGTGTTCACTGACCATTCTAAATGGTAAGTACACTTCACAGGCATATACCCTGTACTTGTTTTCCTACAGTGGGCAGGGATATTGCATGAGACTCATGCAAAGTGCACAAAGAAAAAATGTAGCCAAAGTACAAATCTGTAAAGAATTTTTAGAGTGCAGAGATGCTGTATTTACCCACATTCTCCAATCTTCATCTGAATGAAAAAGTGGTTTTGTGGGACATGCTACAGTACTGGTAATGAGTTTTATACTCATTCACCCTGAGAAGTTTCAACAGATAAGATGAAATAGTTTGTCTATCAATGGAATTTAAAATTGTATTGTCAGTGCCTTGCTTTCTGCACTGATTGCTTTTGTATTGCAGCTCCATGCCTCAATAGACATTTTGATTGTCTATATCTGCCACTTTGTTCACATGAGTCTCTCTATAATCTGTAATATTAAACCCTTTGTTTTAGTGCTAAAAATCAACATGTGCTCCAACAGTGATTATTAACTTAAGCATTGGTAACCAAAATGGTATTTTGCTTTCTATTTTTTTTTCTTTTCTTTTTTTTTTTTTTTTTGTGTGTGTGTGTGTGTGCATTGCATGGTAGGCAAAAATCCACATAGTTCAAGGGCTCAGCTTAGTGAAGGAAACATTTCAGAAGGGATGATGTGGGTGCTGCTGCAGATACCTCCATGCTGCACATAGCTATAACAATAAACCTTGGCTACCCTTGGCTTCGCTATTTTAAATCATAAAAACTGAATACTAATTTTCAACACAAAGTATGATTGCAATTTAACAAGTCTTTTAAGAATTTGGTCCATCTTAAACACTCTACCTTAAGAATGAATGTTAAATGCTTTGTGGGACTGAGGTTTAAAACTTGGTCTAATACACTGTAGTCTGATTTTTATAGGAAGTTAATCAAACTCTCTACAATTCTGAATGTTTATTCTTCTTAAACTATTTGAAGTTATTCCAAACAGATTCAGCTCAGTTTCCTAAAAAAAGGGAGGCTAATGAAATCATGGCTGGATTAATACGTGTTTTACTGTTCTCTTTTCTCATCTCCTTATAACCACTGACTTTTTTGACCTATTCCAACCAGTATGAGAGAAAAACAGCCATCTCAAAGAAGAGTTGCCTATACACTTTGTGCAATATGTAGTAGTGGGTAGTGACAGAAAGAAATACCTTTCTCTTGGCTCCAGGAAGGGCTGCAGTGCAAGCACAGTCCTGATACCTGAAAAGATACCAGAGGACCCCCTTGTAGCCCCCGAATCTTTAGAAAACCTTCTATATTGTTGTTTTTTTTGTTGTTGTATAATTAGATTCTAGGGTTGACTAGTTTTTTTTGGAAGGTATTGGGGTGGTGATGGAAGGTGTGGTCCATTTAGAGACTTCTAATGAAAACAGTATGAAGAAATATGTGAGTGAACTTTGCCTAAGATATTCATATCTTTACCTATGATATTCTAATTACTGGAAACAGATACTTTGCCAGGGATGGGAAGTGACAGGGACAAAGAATAAAAAGAGGCAAATATAAAATTGGGCTAGAAGAGTGAATTCACAGAATGAAATTTGAATTTTGTTTCTTGCTTTTTTGTTACTTAGATTTTTTTTTTTAATTTAAATTCAGAATGTTATAATACTTTATAAAGGTTAGTTGTATCTCATATCTTATGTCCCAGTTCTCACTTCCAACCTGTCTTCCACTCTGTCAACAAGAAAACTAAAGTACAAGGAGATTAAGGAGATGACTGAAGGCTCTGCTGGAGGGCCTTGGTTATATTTCCAGGCTCTGAACAAGCCTCCTTGGCTACCAGAAGCACCACAGTCATTCCATTAAAATTGTCTTTCTAAGATTAAATTACCCTCAGCAAGTGACTTGAAACTGCAGTATATATTATAGATATATCCTCAGTCAGGATGAGGATAATTATCTCTGATTCCAATATTTCTACCTTAAGTGACAACTTGAAATTTTGCCATTTCTTTAAAAGAAGATGAAATTTCACTTTTAATCCATCAGAAAACACTGGTTTATTGTACTAGCCTCTGGATACAGGCTATATATGTAGAATATAAGAAACCAACACAACTCTAACCATTTCTTTAAAGAAAGATGATATGTAAAGAAAGAACCCCATATACTGAAAAGGAAGCATAAACCAGAAACCATATATTTCACATTTTAATTCTTTTTAGGGTGTGCCAGCACCGTGATCACCTAATACAAATTTAAAAGCTAATTAGAGTGTATTGTTTATTTGTAGGCAGAAGAAGAACCATTCACAATTCTCTTTGAGGTCTTTAGGTCTTCTGATTTCCATATATTTCTATTGAAACACCAGCAAATGAAGTTTTAATATCTGGCAAACACATTTATGTTCAGTAAGGCAAAATTATACACACCAATCCTCTTTATAAGTTCTTTTAAAGTGAGAGCTTTAAAAAATTCCTAAAAAGAAGACTAGAAAACAAGAAGGATATCAAAAAATCACTTAGAAGAAGGATTTTCTTTCTCAAATTCATGTAAGGAAGTGGCATTTATAATTGTTAATCCTTTATTTCCCCCTTCCCTCTCCCTGAATTCAGTCATCTATTTAACTCATACTTTAGGACTTGCGTTTGAGCTTGATGGCAATAATAACAAAGTGAGATAAATTAAATTAATATCCTTGCAGATACAATTAGTTTAATAACTTTGCCATTTCCATTCCTTTTTTATCTGCATTATCACAATTCGATAACATACTTCAGTAAACCAATGCTTCAATGAACTTCTCTCTGTGCCCAGCATGGAGAGATTAGAATTTCTAATTTTATTGCTCAGCTTGTCATATCTTGCCTTATATAGCACCTTTTATTGCAAAAGGAAGCCAGACACATTGATATAAGGAGAAACACAGTTTCTCAGAGTTGATATGTATGTACTTCTGGGGTGGAAGAGTGGCCTTTTAAAAATTATTCTTATATACAAGCAGTAAAACACAATGCCCAGAGAAGATGGATCAGCATGTTATAGTTGTGCTGGCTTCTTGGGGTTTCCAGAACACACAGAACATGCACTCAAATGCAGATATGTGAATACTCATGCATATTCAGGGTTTGATGCTTTATGCTTATACATCCTCACTGAGAGCTGCTTTGCTTTTATAGCCTGAGTATCTGGGCTTTAGGTGGATGGAATCCAGAGGGTCTGCAGAGTCAACATCTGCTTTTTAACCTGGGGCCATTAAGCAGAACCATGAACTGCAGGCTCCACGCATTCTCTGTGCTGGGGTTACTGAATTAGAGCAAGGAGAGGTACCACACAATTCAAGATGATGTTCTGTATTATGTGCCACAAAGAGCTTTTCTGTGATATTCTTTATGTTTCTCAGCATGAGTCAAACACCAGTCACACACACATGTACATACAGAACCACTCTCTTGTTTTGGGTTCCTTTGTGTTTCCCCCCCCCTGCAGAACTGCTTTCTGTCTTTCCCATCCAGTTCTGCAGGATGTGAAGACCAAACTAGGATGTCCTTCTCTTCAGAAAGGACAGATATCTGTGGGAGTTGTGCAGTAGTAATTGTGTTGGGTCAGCAATCTATTAACACTGGCAGTTTAAGCCACTGTGTCCATAATTGTCCTCTGCATGTTTACAGAAAAGATTAATATATACACACACAAACCTTTAGAGCCCGTGTGTGGGGTGGTTAATAGTTTACCAAGTGTTATCAGCTAGCTTAGTCCTCCCACTTTTCCTTGTTCCAGCTGCCCCGTGTGCCTGCAGCAATTTTTAGTGGAAAGGTTATTCATTATATGAATAGCTAGTGCTTCAGTTCTCAGGGCCATTCCAGGTGCACTAGAAGGGAGCAAACCATTTGAGGGAAAGACCTTTCAACTCCTCACTCCATCCCAGACTTCTACATGACCTTCATCAAATATTTTACACTTGGCTTTTCAGGGATAGCCAGGCTCAGATCTGAAGCTTCACTGGCTATGTGAGTAGAGTTGACAAATTCAAGTTAGGGGCCTAATGTATGGGGAAATTAAAGCCCCTCAGATAGGGATTCCATTTGTTTGTGCCTCCATGGCAACTCATTACAACAGATAAGTAAATCTTTTTCTTCTTTGAAAGTACTTAGACAGGACAGGGAGAGCAATAGTGCCCATCTTCTATATACTGGTGCAAAGGTGAAACCTTTCCATTAGGGAGTAGATGACCTGAGTAAACATATTTTGTAAGTAGTTACAACTTTTCATCTTGATAAAGCATAGCAAGGATCTCAAATAAGTAGGAAAATAAAGTTCATATAGAAACCTGAACATACTGTGGTTTTCTTGTCACTAACAGTAGTTTTTCCACTGTCACTATTTATTTCTTTTGTGTGAATAGGCTTTTCTTTATTCAGAAGTAAGAGGGAGGGGGTATGCAAACCTTCCACAAAGCATTTCTTTTTTAATTAATACAATTCCAGAAACATTTGGATGTTGCTGTTCTCACATATATTCTGCTGAAATAGTTTTGATTTCTTCAAGGCCCAGAAAAAGCTCTCTCCTGAGGTAACTGTGACAGGCTATTAAACTCTGCAGAGCTCTGTGACAGATGAAGCTAAATACATTCAGCCTTTGCAAAAGAGCTTAAGCATACCAATAATGAAAGAAATAGAAAACAAAGCAGATTTGTAGGTCTGAAACAAAATCCCAGTCTTTAAGGTGTTTTTAAAGGGTAATTAATGTTGTGATTAAAATTTCTCAGGACTTCTGGATCTTTGTCTATCAGACTCTCTTTCCTGTTCTAAGGGTTTTTTTTTTATTAGTATTACTTGTAAAAATCCAGTTTTGAATGTCTCATCCTCCTGTCCTTTCTCTGTGTTGTTTCCATTCTCTGTCCCCTCTTTACCTTGCTGCTTGAAATTAGTAAAAGACTTAGTGGCTCAGGCAGTGACTTCCATTATTTTCCTGGGCAGGAGCCATACAAGGCCCTGAGAACTCATTTCTGTCTTTCAGGCAGGGTCTCTTTTTGCATAAATTTATTCAATTTTGAAAGTAGCAGTCATAAACAGAGTTCCTATATTAATGAGAATTCGTAACTTCATTGAAAATAATATTCTCCAGGCCATCACACAAGATCAAAAATTAGAACATAAAGAGTTTTAAAAACTATCTATATATTAGTAATTGACCTTAGAATAAACTCCAGAAATCTCTATTACCTGTTCTCTTCAAGATCAAATACCACACGTAGTTGCTAGAATAAATTCTATGAATACATTTTGACTTTGCCTGTGTTTCAAAGCTTTGAGAAATAAAAATATTTGAGCTTGAGAGAAAAAAATAAAGTAACAGAATTACACTGAACATTGAATTTATCTTTTCTTAACAGTCTGTGGCTTGAACACTGTTCCCAGGAAGTAATAATTTAATATATATCAGTTGCTTCGTAATATGTGATCACTCAAGATAATACAAATTCACAGACTGAGGAATGACCTGATAGGTAGCTAATTTTTTTCCTGAAGAGATTTAAAATCATATGCTCCTTTCATTTGACCCTGTGTGAACCTATTGATCTATAGGTCTTCTTTGAGCCTCAGTGTCTGAGAACATCAAGTGGGTCAATGTGACATTTATTTTCATTTGGATGACACTCCTTGGGGATTTAGCTAAACGAGAATCTTATGTATTTGACATGGCCTAAGAGGAAGGATATTTGGAAATTTAGTATAGATCATCTGGTGTAAGGTACCTAGGTACATGTTACTGGGCATGACAATCACTCTTTCTCAAGGTAAATGAGCTCAGTCAAGTGAGTATCAAGCAGCTACTGACACGATGGGATTTCTACTATAATGCAGAGAGCAGATCCCACCAGCCCAAAATTTCTGGAAAGCAATCTCAGAGCCTAAAGATCTAGTGAACAGAGTAGAGAATCAGTAGCCATGAGGAAAACAAGCTGAAAGGACCAGAAAAACAGGAGACAGAGAATTAAGTGTGGCATGACTGAAGGAAAGCCAAGGGAAAAAAAAAAAACAAACAACAAACAGCTTTTGAGACGGAATGGTTGTTAAAAGGGCAGATTGAAGATGCTGCAAAAAAAAAAAAAAAAAAGCAAAAAAAGAGCTTTCTATTCTATTGCTTCTTCCTGCTGTATTAGGGATTTATGCTTTTTCCTTGGTAAAGAAAATGGGTTCTACCACAACAGTCATCAATTTATCTCCTTAACAAAACAATTGATAAAACTCCAAATATCTGGTTAGATACTTGGATAAGAATAAGGATTTAAAGGATAGAACAATATTCCAGCTGTGGAATTTGCTAGATAGGCAGTGAAGTGTGTTGTTCAGCTGAGTTTTGCATAAGAAGTACATTTATGTTGCATTTCTAATGCAAATTGCATGTATTTTACATGGACAGAATGAATCCTTGCTGGCTTGATCTTCAGCTTTTCAAATAAATAGAAAGACTCTAATGTATTTTCAATAGACTTTGGAGCTGGCCCTTCCTCCCATGCACTCCAAATGACTTACAATCAATTTATGGCAAGAATCCACTTCAGAAAGCCTGAAAAATACAAATATGCAGTTTCATAGGGAAGCTAGCATCAGTTGCCTAAAAATAGACTCAATTTCAATATACTGATCCAGATGCCCGCCTGTGAAGAATTTATTCCCTGTGCATGTGCTAGCTAGCTTTTAGTGGTTTGAACAAAAGAGGCAGAAGACTATGTTTAAGGAAGAGATGACAAGTGCCTCTTTATATCAAATGCTCTGTGCACCAAAATGGAAATACTCAAAGATTTAATTTTGATGTCATGCTATTTTTCCCCCCCGCAGTAACTTGTCAGGTGACTGATACCAGAATTGCCATGAGGAAATGGATCAGCCATTTATATTCATAAGATGGGTCTGAAAAGAACCTTTTTATTGTTTTTTTTTTAATTCAGGGGCATTTTTTTGTTTTTGTTTTGTGGTGTTCTTCTGTGTTTTTTTTTTTTATTTTTATTTTTTTATTTCTCCCTATATCTGTTCTTTAGGATTTGGGAGTATTTCTCAGCTCCTGGCTGTGGAGATACACACCACACCAGCAGTGTCCCAATTCCCTGTTGGGCTGAAATTTAGGATAAATACCTCCTTCCCTTTGTGCCACAATGTCCATGCAAAAAAAATATTGGCATGTACTGGCTTGAAAGGGGGACAGAGTTTACACCAAGAGGTCCAGCAATCTGAACAGTCAGGGGATGATGTTTTCCAGAGTTCACATCCCCAGTGAGACAGATAGAGACTCATAACACTAAATGGGGGAGTAGAGCTTTTATTCAAAATGCCTCAGCATTTCCAGTATTTATAAAGAGAGAAGGACCTGAAAGAGTCAGTGAGCAAGATGAAATAGTAGAAAAAGATGGATCAGCAAATTCAAAAGGCAGAGAATATTATAGACTTCAAAATCAGCATAAGAAAAGGTGATTAGGAAAGAACATGATGTGTTGCTTTGAGGAGGCAGTTGAGGGAGCTGAGAAAAAACAAAGGGCAATGCAGAGTAGAAAACTACCTGGGGCAGTTTGTAAACAGAAGAAGAGAAGATGGGTGAGGATGAAGAATTAGTATTCTGTCTTAGGAGCAGATAACTTACTGTTGTGCATCTGACTCCTTGCAGTGTGAAATTGGGGAGTTCAGGGAGTCCTGATAGGGCTTGAGAGTGGTCATGGGAGTCTTACATTTCAACAATGATTTTCTTTGCTCTGTCACTTAAAGCAGATCATATCAAATCCACACTATAAACACTCTGATTGGACAGGAAGAAAATTGGTAGAGATATTGATTAAAAGGTCCCTGAAAGGTTCAACTATTCCATACTTAGCATTGTAATAAAATTGCAGACAATCAACTTCGTAATGCTTTGCAAAGATCCCAGATTAAAAATGAACAGGCAAAAGGACAGAAGTCTTGATGCACAACTAGCAATCTCTGCTAGCCAGACAATTAAGCCTAAAGTAGTCATGAGACAGAGATAAAATGGGAATCCTAACCCTGCTAAAGCAAACAGCAAAACTCCAGTCAGTCACCCCCACCATGACTGTAAGAGATACTCACAAATTTCATTGTGAAATGCCTGCCATAGGGGCTTAGAACCATGGGTACTTGACCAGATTTCTCAGTATCAGTCCTCTAGGAGTCAAGGCAACTCTGCCCAGGAGGAGGATGTCCAGAATGATGATGATGAGAGCTGAGAAAGTAGCATGCACTCACTGGGTAGCTGACAATGCAGCCAGTGAGAAAGTGAAGCTGCTGCCCAGCCCATTTTATCCCTTGCTAAAGATAGTAAGACACTTCTTCCCTCCTTTCATTTTGCCAATATAAACCCAATGTTTCTTAAAAGTATCAACCCAACAAATAATAATAATAATAAAAAAAAAAACAAACAACAAACTTGACATTCACTCAGACATTTGTTTACCACTGCAAAAGATTGTCAGTGTCCTGCTGTTTTAGACAGGGATTTCATGGAATCAGAGGAGAACAGAGCCAGCACCTGGTGTGAATGCACCTGCTAGCTAGAGCTGCTTAGGATGACTTCCTTCCTTTTCTCTCCCTTTGTCTCTGTTTTTAAAACACTCCCCACCATCTCCACCAACTGTTGATGAAGAAATTTTACTGTTTACATCCTCATCCTTCCAGATTATGGAAGAAGTGCACAAGGAGATTGCTTCTATCCCACAGACTGGGTGCTCCCTGGCATTTGCAGACTTCTGCTGTAAACTTGCAACTTGTAAAGGATAGAAAATGTTGCTCTGAGGTGGAGTTTTAGTGGTATTACATAAAAGTCAGCTTGGTCTGTAAAAGGAACAGAGATACAGATAAAAAAATAAGATGCTGAGGAAATAACTGCATTTACCCAAAGTGAGACTTACTCTGAGTATCCTTTATTTTATCAGAGTAGAAGAATTTTTAAGCTGCTGCTTTTAAGTCATCAAAAACATAAGTTTTAGAAAAGAAATACGTTGGAAAATGGAGTTTCTCACTATTATTTTTACATCCCATTGCATCCCTAGATTTCAGGATAATTATGGGCAGTGAATCGTGGTACATGCTGCCCCCAAAATGCATGCTTTGATGCTGATGTTTCATCTCTGGGCTTCTCTTTTCTTCCAGACCAGATGTTCTACTCCTCCCTGGTAATGGTTAACATGGAGCTACCTCATTATACACCTCTCTATGGAAACTGTGCCAATGCTACAACAGCATCAGCCAAGAGCCATGAGGAATCAATGAGACAGCTGGCTCCCTCCCTGGGGATGGAGTCCTTTACCTTTTGGATCAGGCAGCCCTGTGAGCTGAGATCCAGGATGCTGTGAATGGGTTTTTTTGTAGACAGGTGAGAACAAAAGAGCTTTGAAAACCTAATTCAATAGAATCTGGAGACATGGGGATCTATTGATTAAAAAAAAAACACCAACAAAAACGCATACACAATCCTGTTGCATTTTCATCTTAATTGATTTTTGTAAGAGATGGGGGAGTGAATTCTGCAAACAAGAGTCGATATAAATCTTTTCTTTACATACCATTAAATAAGTAGATTTTTGCATGCACAACAGCTGTGTTGTGTTTGCAAAAATCAAACAATTCTCTTATAAAGCTCACAAACTGTAAATTGATCTCTTTGATCTTGTCTTCAACATATGCTAATCCTCAAATATCCAGGGAAGAAGGGGATGAGATAGTGCAAACAAACCAAACACCTAGTTAATAAAAAACATTTGGAAATCAGAGTTTGAGGCCAGTCTGTTGTTAGTATATTTACATATTTGGGGGGGCAGGGGAAAAGCAGCTAAGACTTCAAAAGGAGAGTTTAAACAGCAAGAATTTATTTTTTGTTCTGTGAATTCTCACTGAACTGAAAGTTGGAAAATTCTCCTCAAAATAAATGAGAAAAGACGACTTATTTATCTCCATACAGTGTTTCTACAAACTTCCACAGGAGGTACTTGACAAAACCCATCAAGAAGAAAACAGACAATTTCTACAGACACTGGATACCTAAAACAGACCTGAGAATTCTCAAGGTAATACCTAACCATACTTATAAGACTGCCTGGATGATTTACTTCATGTGGTTCAGACCATTCCAAAGAGCACTCTGTATGTTGTACTACTTTCCTCTACTTCTGACATTTCATTCAGGAGTGTAGCATTAGGGACTGATCTGTGTTATTACTAAAAACTTTCTCAGTCAGGTTGGATGCTGCCACAAGCAAGGACTAATAATAGCTATTATCCTACCAAGGCAATTGATCCTCCAGTGTAATCACTAGAGATGTTTCTCATGTCTCCCTCTGCCAGGACTGTATGGAATCACATCTAAGCATGCCTTGTCTTTGATAAGTTGGTTGAAATCAGTGTTAACATTCAATTTTAAGCACATTCCCTTGTTTCACCTCAAGGGGTTGAGTTTTCTCAGATGACAAATCTCCAGATCTGAAAAACTCAACAAAATAGGAAAGAAAATGCAAGGTGCCAATGAAAACTAGGCACTGGCCATAATTTTCATCAGGAATTGCACTGGCTGTGTGAGATCCCTGTGTGCACTGCTGACAGAGATCCCTCTGTGTTTCTTTTTTAGTTTCTTTTTTAGTTTTCTCTTTGGTATTCAAAGCAAGCAGTAGTTTTGCTGAACAGAAAGAAATACAGCTGAGTCACATGTCTTCAAAGTGGCTGCAGGAGGACAAGACCTGAAAATGCATTAGTCTGACAGCCATCCTTCACAACAATTTTTATGTGTCCCGTAGCAATCCTACCTGGCAGAGAGAACTATTTCCTTTAAAGAAAACCACTGTGGTAGGTTTTTCTTTCCTGTCTGGATTAGCTTTCAACTGCTATTATTTTGCTTAATCAAACCCAACTTCTTCCTCTCAAAAAAAATGATGAAGGAAACTGTAATCGCAAAAAAAAAAAAAAAAAAATAAAAATCTTTGTTAATTGCATTTCAAATTTGTCAGTTCCTTGTAAATAGGCAGGTTATCTGTGTACCCCTGGTGCTTTTTATCTCAATCCTCTTTAAAATAAGTAAATAAATAAATAAATAAGTAAAGGCTTAAGCTTTACCACATTCCTGTGAGGCAGGTAAATCTTTTCATAAAAGGATTATTTCACCCTTTACTGAGATACAGGCACCTCCAGGGTGAAACACTGTGGTAGTTTAACTGCCTGTAGCCACACAACACAAGAAGTAAGGGGACAGGAAATGAAAACCATCCTACCCAATTTAATTTTAAGAAGAAAATAGATTGACAGAATGCAAGGTTCACAGCTGGGATTTTACCAGAATAGAGGAAACAATGCACCTTAGAAAAAAGTGGCACAGCATCCTTTGACTGCAAGTAGCAGACTCTTGGCTTTACACCTTCTCTGGAAGACAGAACCTTTGGCAGGTTGTTACTCTTCACATTGTCCTGCCATATCAACATGAGAATTAGTGTTAGAGGGGAAAATTCAAGTTATCAAGTTAGTGTATTCCCTTCCTGAGGAATGTACATATTTCTTAGAGGTCTGCTATGGAAATACCACCCCAGGCATCACTGGTAAGTTAGGACACTATCCCAGTTCAAGGTGGCAGGATGCAGCAGATGTTTGAAAGTGCTGTTGCAGAAAACTGTCAGGCAAAAGGTTATCTACCAAAAATGCTTATTGCTTTTTCCTCGAGTCTCACAATCCATATCTGTCTGCTTATTGGTAGTTCTTCAGTGACCATAAATGTTTTGATGTCCTAGGATCATTTGGATAATTCTCCCCATTTGGGACTGGGCTCAGGCACTCATCTGAGGATGGAAGAATTAAAAACGACACATTACAGCCCTGAAGAAGGCAAAAGGTGTAAGCAAAAGTGGCAACAATGGGAACAAAGCTATATAGTTTTATCATTTTGATTGAAGGGGATCAGACTGGAAGCAAGTAAGATGAGGACAAAAGTAGATTGCACTTGGTGCAGTCGGGCTGTGCTTGTCTTTTTTTGAGATTTGCCGTGAAGGTGAGGCTGCAGAGTAATTACTTGGTGTGGGTAAAGAGAGAAATGGCTGTGTCCATGAGCAAAGGCTGTCTGATGAGGAGGACCTGAGTAATGACAATGGGGTGGGATAGGGCAGGGAGTGGAAACAACCAAAATGCCCTGCCTCCATTACAGCCAGAGGTGCTAAGTTTTGAGAAAATTGGGATTTTGATGAAGATGTATTTTTGTGAGAATGCAGCATATTTTATTCTCATCTGTGTATTTGGATCTTTTTCTTCTACTATATGTACATGAGCCTTCTGTAGCTCTGAATGGTATAGTCCTCCAATGAGTTGTTAAGGCAATGTTTTTGACACATCAAAAGAAGGATGAAACGCCTCTGCTTTGTGCCATTTCTTTATGGACACGCTTGAAGGGAAACCAAGCATGTTCAGTGCTTCAATGTCTTCTATTTCCACATGACTCTTCCATAAATTTTGCTTTTATTTCTGAGTTCCCTGGGTAAACAAAGGCAATCTGCTGTGTTGTTTACAGGTGGCCTTCATGCCTCCCAAGTCACGTTACAGCTATTTCCAAGCCTCCCCAGGACACGAGCTTCTTAGGCTAGGGGTCTGCTGGGCTGCAAGGGGACCATGGCAGGGAGATGTGTGTCATATTACACGTGTGGCTTCTGTGTGTTCCCAGTGAGAGGAAATTATTTTTAAACAGCATACTCTGCCTTGCTTTGTATGGGCATAAATCTGTAAAATGTTCTGCAGTTAAAAGAGGACAGCAGCACTGATAACTGTGGAGATTTCAAATAGATGTTGATTTCTGAGTTACATAGAGAAAAAAACAGTGTTATTTATTTCCTGATCAAAACAAGTGGAAAGTGAAATACCCATTGGGTGATGAAAATGAAGACCCCTGAGGATGCAGGCACAAAGATGTTGACCAACTCAGTCTCAGTGCTGTGAATTAACATTCAGCCAAGGCCCCAGTCCTGCACCCTGTCAGCTTCCCCAGCCCAAGAGCAAGTGGGGAGGGCTAGATCTGACCCCACATCAGCAAAACAAGGGGAGCTGGGAGAAGCAGTGGCCAATTGCCTCCCACTGGCCAGATGTGAAGGCCTTTACCTTGCCTACCAAGTGAGAAGCAGATGGAGATGTGCCAGGGAAAAGGGAAAAGAGGGAATAGGTAGGGAATGGTTCTCCTTATCTCTGCGTACAAAGGAACAGAGATGCAGCCTTGAAGCACAGATGATTTTGTGTTTAAAATAATGCAGACTCCAAGATGTACACTTTTCACAGGACTACCAAAAGACAAATATTGTGGTAAATTATCTGTGTTACCTGTAATTCAATTTCAGTATTATATACTGAAATCAGTCATGATACAATAGCTGTGGAAACATCTCCAGCAACCGGCCTGTAAAAACATTAACTTAGCTGTCTTTCATTTTATTTCATGGATGTCAAGGTCTATCATACCATTCTATAATATAATGTCAAGAATACTTGTTTTTTGAGTCCATGACCTAATGCTATGAGAGAATATTTGAAATCCAGCAGCTGGAACAGTGAAAAAAGAAGTCAGTTTGCATGAGAAACCTAAAATTATTTCAATGGAGTTCTGCAGAATAGACCAAGCTGGTGTCTTTTACAGATCAGTCAAGAGATGCTTGGATCCAGAGTGAATCAAATCTCACCGTTTCTTTGATGTATAGGCCCATCTCCTTCTCTGCTTTTCTACTCTGTGAGCTTCTTTATCTTTTACTCTATCTGGTACTTTGTTTGCCTTCTCTTTAGAGGGAGGGAGGGGGGGTGGAAATGGTCTGAGGTCTCATTACTTTATCCCCAAGGCAACATTGGAATGAAGACAAGGGACATCATTGTTGAAAGACAGTAAAATGATGGGATGTAATGAAAAATATACTCAGGGAATGACAGCTAATGCTCACAGCCCTCTCAAGATAGTTGTAGCACAGAGTATCTTGCATTTGTCAGAGCAAATCATCCTGAAATCATTATGGTACTTAACTAATGAAGAGTTTATAGCAATGCATATTTTATTATATGCTCAATGAAGAATGCAGAGTACTGCAAAGGCAAAGGAAATTTCTGAGTAAGACTCCTTTCTAAAACAGGTCTTATGAAGCATATTGACCAAATAATATTTGATTTAGGCATTTTATAGGAAACTTGTTGCTAATTAGTTGTTCTCAGGTAATCACACACCTGCTCTGGGAAGCCAAACATGAGCCCTCAGAGGGTGTAATATAGAAGGATGCTGTGGTGTAGTATCCTGGATCCAAAGGGAAAGGCTCAGTACATTCAGTGTGTTAAGGACAGAACATCTTGCATATACACAAAGACAACCAGCAAGTATTTCAAATAATTTCTGAACTGGAAACACTGTGGGAAGCTCAATAATGGATGAAAAGATAAGCACAGAGGTTTCAGTCCTGTGAAGGACAGCGAGGTGCTTCTGTACACCCTTTCAAGGCAGCACAGGAGTAGCTAGCTGGCACAATTAATACATTTTCTATAAGGTGCAAATACTAGTGACATTTCTGTGTTTTCTTCCTATTATTATTCAGAGCCACACTACCCAGCAGCTGCAGCTTCCAGAGAGTCCAGCTGAGGCTCAGCACTATGAACTAATCTCACTGTACCTTCAGGCATCCTTTTAGAGAACATCTCTCATTCTTTCAGCTTAGCTAAGACAAAAGGCTGTCTTCGGAGACTGGCTCCTCTGTTTTATGTGGACAGGGACATGCAGGCAAACTTAGAGCCACAAACAGCTACATGACGGAGTGACAAGATCTGAATACAGTGAAGCACCTGATGTTCTGGCAGACTCTTCTGCAGGATGGAAAAGGAGAGGGGGTGGTTTTAGCCAGACTTTGCAGCTTTGTGGTATGAGTAGAGGGAGGCAGGAGAAGAGGGAAGTCTGCAGGCCCTGCTAGAAGCTCTGTGTATCCTGTCCCCTAGTCAACATTTTCCTTGCTGCTTTCCTTTCCTTCATCCCTTCCCCACTCATTTGCTCACACAACTGCCTGGCTGAGTGTACCTACAAATGCCTCACAATTTTACCACTGAGATAATTAGGAAGCAATACTGCCATTTGCACATTTTTGCCTATGTGGTTTTCTCTTACTAATCTTTTTCACTCCTTTACTTTCTTACTCTTAGTCTCTTACTGCTCTCTGCTCTCGCTCTTCATTTAGAATTGAAGTGAAATTTAGGCAGACACCTCAGTAGTGGCCCTGTAACAAGATTTTGGACTACATCTGTACTCATGCAGTCACTTGCCATTTCCCTGAGACTCTCTGTAGTAGCCTGTCATACCTTTTTTCCATGGTTTCACAGGACTAACTGCAAGCCAAAACCTCTTCTCTCTACCAGTGCCATTGAAGACACGCTGCACATTTAGCCACATCTTTTGCTAAGCCACAAACACCCTCTCACAGGTTGTCCTGCCAGCAGTAGTGGGTTGAATAACTTGTGTTCTTTGGAACCTTGAGAGGACTCTTGCCTGTTGAATTCCTGCAGCTCTTTCTTGATGGCTGCTTTTGCAATGTGTTCTGATGAACAGGTCACATTTTTGCAAGGGCATACAATGGCAGATGTTTTCCTACCACTCACTAGTTCTTTAAAGAGTTTGGCAGCAGTTCCATACATGCTCTAGTCTTTTCATTCACTCTTTCTCCCCTCCACTTCTCCTTGAGTAATGTCACTTTCATACAGTCTTTCACTAACAGCTCATCTAGAATCATCTGATACACAGTAGTACAGTATTTCCATTTTTAAGAACCTGTTGCTATACATAATAGGAATCTTTTCATCACACAGCATTCCCTTTCATCTTTTTCAGTCACTGATTCCAATCCAGTGACCTTATCACTTCCCTTTGCAATGAGCCTGTTTATAATCATGAACCCTTTCTTGCTTTTATCTCACTTGTTTCTTCCATTTCCAGTCTCTTCTCTTGCAAGGACAATGTCACATCACATCTCATCACTGCGTTGTTACCTCCTTATTTGAAAATGGTCATGTATCTCTTTTTTTTTTTTTCTTTTCCTTTCACCACTGAACAGTGGTACCTACAGTAGGATCACTGAGAAATTCAGAGATTTGGCACTTTTCCTCCCAGTGGAAGAAAGCACAAAGTTAGGACAGGTGAAGCCCAGGCAAATTTGTGCTACTGCTGCAGATTATTGTTGCAGTGTTTGATCCAATGAAATTCTTTCAAATTCTTTAGCAATGGTCTCTCACACCATTGCAAGTGTAGGTTTATGTAAATGCTAAATGCAGCTGTGTCTTCTTACTTTTCCATTCAGTCATGAGCTGTATGTCACACATTCTTGTGTAGCAAAAAGGAGATTTCTGATTGAAGAGCAGCTCAGCATGTTGTTCCTGTAATTACCACAGGAGAAAACTCGAATCTTCATCCAGAAATGCTTGAATGCTTTAAAACACAGAGATGTTCTGACAGCTGATTACCTGGTGGGAATTTTGGATAAGAAATAGATACAAATGGAGTCATTTTTCTTCGAGCCTTTGCTAATGAGGAAAATGGATGAGTGAAGAAAACAGCATATAACTCAGCCAAATGGTATACAGGTCTTTTATTTATAAGTTTTCTTATTAGCAACAGTAAAATTTGGAGAGAACATTGCCAACAGAGCTGCACAGTGCATATTAATCTATTTAACTCTTAATCTCTTCTAGAAGAGACGAAATGCACATAAATTTGAGCTGCTGCTCCAACACATGTATTTTTGCCATGTTCAGAATGTTTATCATGGCATCCATTTATTTTCATGCCTATTTCTGCATCTCAGTCTAAGAGAACCCAAGACAGAAATGCAGAAGTTTGACTTCCAGGTTCTGGCTTGCTGCACTGTCAAAGGTGGCATCGAGATCAGATGCATAACTATGATACTCATCCACTTAAATCTTTTTGTTAAACACTGAACGGTGAATTATTTTGCCTAGAATTACAATGGAAAATATATCCTTAAAGTCTTTGTGCATTATAGTACGAATTTATTTTTAACTGGGTGGCTGAGGTGGTCTTCTCAGCAGAGTAGATCTCTACCCCAGGGAGCTTATAAAAAAGCTGCTTGTTCACATCAAGCTGCATGTGAACAATTCTGGTTTTGAAAGCACCTTGGCTGTGTTTGAAAATAGCTGCTTCTCCCCTAGTGTACGTGTTCCAGGTTCATTCCTTTTATACATGTGGTGATAATATGCAGATGCCTGTATCTGAGCAAGAGCTTTACATAACCCTTTAGCTGGTGGCTGCTCAACATTCATACAGGAGGAAAAGCAATAGGCTTCCAAGTTTGACCTTCAATCTGATTTCAGATAGGTATCTCAGGCCATTTTTTTAATTACAAAACAGCTTCTGACTTTGAGAATTAAGTAATTTGGACTTAAAGGTTAGGATTTTAGTGTCTAGATGAGGTATCTGTAAGCAATGTCAGGTGAGGTGTTGCCTAGATATAATAATTTAAAACCCACAATTAAAGATTCCAGCAATTTAGAGGACACAAGAAATGAGTTTCATTCTCTCTAACTTCAGTTGTCTGAAAAATAGAATCTAATCAATGTTGGTCTCCCTACTTCAGCCAGTGGAGAAATATGCCATCTTCAAAATGCAATATGCTCTGACTAAAGTCAGTGCCTAATTGGTGCCAAGAAGATAGATTAAAGGTCAAAGTGCTCTAACGCTTCATGTCTGAGTTGGGTGAGATAAATTGCCCTCTGGAGTTTCCTGCCCTGGTCCTTTGACTATGAAGCCTAGACAGCTAGCAAAGTCTACAGGCCAAATTTATGATGGTTGCACTTAAGTGTGATGAATCACTATCAGACATGCTAGCTAAGAAAATACTGCCCAAACTAGATCTGTTCTCTGTATTTGGCTTTCTGTACTGATAACACTACTTAAGAGTGAGGGATCAGCTGAACAGTCCCTCTGAGAGTAAGTGCTCCTGGTTCATGCCCAAGTTCATAGGGGGATGTGAAGAATATGAACTATTTTGCTTTAAATCACAAGCCCAGAAAAAGCTTTTGAAATTAGACCCATAGCAGCATTTTGGGGGCTAGTGATGCACCAGTTTAGTTTCTTTCAACAACTAAAAATCATGGTTTAACCTTGAGTCTAGAGCTAACCATAGCTTTATCTTAAGTAAACTAAGAGTTTGTTTTTCTATTGAGGATAGAGTATATTCAAATCCATACATTTTCCAACTTGCAGTTCCCTTTCATAACCAAACTTCTCTGCCTCCATTATTGTTCTGAGAATGAGTTGTTAAATATTTGTGAATTCTGGTACATGCTGACTGTTAAAACACGAGGAGCTCACACAGTTGAAAGTGAAGCACTGTGCATTATGTAATTTCATATTAAGGGTCCGTGGAAATACTGCCATATCACAGATATAAACATGCTGAAAACTCTTTCAGTTGTGGCTGCAGGTACATCCTGTAGACTTTATTTTTCAGCAAATTGCTTCTGCAGAGTATTCCATGTTTTCTCTGAATAGGTAAATAAAGGAAGCCCAGATGCTAGTATAGTTTATTCAAAGTGTTTATACCACTTAGTAGCAAATTTACTCTCTCAGCAGGGTTCTAAGAAGGACACTCAGCATTCCTTTGGTAAGAAGACACCAGCAACAATGTGGGTTATGAAAAATTCCCTTTTGGGCTTACATGGTGATGTGTACAATGTCATGAAGAGACAAAAGTATTCTGTACATACAAAAACCTCAGCAGCTGGGTAGAGCAAATAGTTCTGAGTTTTGGTTGGGAGTATTGTTTTACAACATTTCAGGAAAAGGTGATGTAATTTGTCCACACATGACTCATTTCATAGTGCAGACTTCTACAGATACATGGCTTTGGCTACTAGCCACCTTACAGACACTGCTGGTCACATACCTGCATGAATGCAAGCTCTGACCCTGAAAACATTGCAGTGTGTGCCTCATTTAAAGGGTTACTAGTATCACTGGTGCATGGTATTGCTTAGGGAAAAGAAGTTTTTAAAGGCCTTAGATTAAACAGAGATCTAAAAACTTACCTCTTCACATGTATTTGTACTAAAGAATAACATGTTCTCAGTGTGCCTGCAGAAGCATCCCAGAACATTCCACCAGTGTTGTCCACAGGGTCACAACAAACCCCACAGGGACAGTGAGCAAGTTTTAGCTAGAAATCTTCAAAACCAAAGTGCTACTATCAGCCTGCCTTCTCAGGTAGATAATGACTAACTTTAAAATAATTTGTATTGCTTTCTCAGCTCTCTGTAAATGGACTGTTACTGTTCTGGTTCTGGGGAACTGAGCTGTGTGTCAGCTGTGTTCATTCCTGGTGACTAATCACCCACAAAAATCATAACATGAAATTAAACTGTGGATGCAGTAGTAAAATGAGTTGTTGGTTTTTTAATTTCTTTTTCTTTTCTGGAAAACTGTTTTATTTTCATAGCACTCTCCTCACATATTTCTTTTTTTCTTTGCAACAGTGGCTTCTGGGATGAGGCCTGAATCCTGCTGCAGTTGATCTTCTCTTAAACACTTTGCATTAGCAATTTCCTGCTTCACTGCCTCTCTACTATGAGACAAGCTTGAAGATTTAGTGATCATATAGCAGAGTTGAATAACAGCACTTCTATTTCCTTTTACAAAAATTGGCATCTCTCTTGCCTTAAGAGAGCCTTAGTCACCCAGATGCACCTATACAAAAATTGCAACAGAGAAAGGAAAAATCAGAATATTTAACAGTGGCTCTTAGGCATATGTACTTTTAGGAATATAAGAACAAACAAGTTGATGCATTTGTATTCATATGGGATTTTTTTTACAGATGTAGTAGTTCAGCAAAGATTACTATGTGTTTGTTTGGGTTTTTTTTCCCCCTGTTGCTTTTTCTAATGCTTATATAGTAGGGGAGGGGTGCCCTTCATCTCTCTTGTTCTGTTCTGGATGTTCACTGAGGTTTTGTCTTTTTTCCTTTTACTTTAGGTTTAAAGCATGGAAAACCTTTTTACCACTCCTGGAGACTGCTGGTTCAACAGATCCTTTCTGAGCCAGGCAGCTGCTATTGGAAGCCTGTCCTGAGGACTGGCCTTGGTGATTCAAGTGGTTTCTTCTTGTCATGTTTTGTACACCTCTGCTACTATGATGTAAGGATGGCTGTGCAGACAATAGATCCACTTAGCCCAAAGTCTGCCTCTGACAGTAAATACTGAAGGAAAGTGCATAAGAACAAAGTTTCCCAACTTCACATAACCAGCAATTTAAACACTGTCTGACCCAGAGAGTGCAGATGGACTGTTTTCACTATTTAATGGCTCTATCTTCCATAAAGCTGTCTCTTCTTCAGTCCTTCTAGATGTACAATCTTCCTGTCTTTTGGTCATGAGCTTCAGAATTTACTTACATCTTGGCCTTCACTTGCCTTTAAAAATACTACTTTGTTCACCGAGCATTTCTTCTTGTATTAAGAGAAGAGGTGCAAAGTCATTGCCCACTTACCTTTTTCACACCGTTTTATTCCTTTGCCATTGGTTTTACTAGAAAACAAATCTAGTTTCTAGTGGCTTTCCTGATATGGAAGCTGTAACACAGTAGTGATTGCTTTTATCTTTCTCTGCAGCCTTCCTACTTCAGTGAAAGCCATTTGCAGATACAGCGAGCAGTCCTGTGCACAGTCAATGATGTCAAGGTGCTAGTTTCACACACCTCTTTCTTGAGACAAAAAAGCTAGTTTAGAGCATATTTTCAATTGAGGATCTAACTTTTAATTTACTGACATTGAACATTAATGTGTATTTTGCTCTGTTATAAATGCAAGCCATTTTGTAAATAAGATCCCTTTGCAGCTCTTCACTATTGTCTTAATTTTAACCTATCCTGAACAGTTCTGTATCATGGTTTATAAATCTTGACACATCTCTATAATGAACCTTCCAGAATAAGAAAAGTAATTTATGAAGCATGACTCCCCTACACAAAAGTCATGCTGGCCCTTCATCAACATATTATTATTTCTGAGATTTCTACAGATTATGCTTTTGAATATAGTTTCTATCAATTTGTCCATAATGTAAAAGAGATTTCCTAGGTTTGTGTTGACAGGTATTTAAAAAAATTGGCATCACACTTAACATGTCAGACACTGAGGTCAGTGTATGTTTTAAGTTCTGAGATGGAGCTGGCACTTTTGCAGTTGCCTACAGGAATTCCATTAGTATGCCTGAGTGAACAATATTAAGTCCCAGACCCTGATTTGTTACAACTTTCAAATTTCTTTTTAAGTCTTTTCTTCTAATGTCTCAGTTTGAGACTGATCATCATATTCTTCCTCCATATAAAGCACTCTGGTGCCTGAGCCTCCCTCAGATCCTCCACCATGAACACTAGTGGAAAAATTCATTAACAATTTTCAGCCTTATCTTCCATGAGCACTCCTTTTGCATCTTGATCATATATCTGCCTGACTAACTAGCTGGCCAGTTTCCTGCTTCTGAGATGGTTAAAAAGAGTTTTTATGAAACATTTTTATGCCTTCAGCAAATTGCTCCTAAAATATTTTGAGTTTCCTTGTGGTTTTATTTAACAGTTTTTATTATCTCTTTCCTATGCTTGGATAAAACTTCTTTTTTTGGGTTATTTTTACTTTTAAAATCATTCTTCAATCTGTTTTTTACTATAGCTGACTTGTGATTTTATTCTTTTTTAAAGTCTTTGATAATTGTTACCGGCTTACTAAAGGCCTCTAACATGACATCTTAAAACAATTTCCACATCATATAAAAATTGTTACCCTTTTGCCTGTTATATTTATATTCACTTTCCCCAGGTTTGTCTCTTTTTGGTAATTCCCTTTTTGAAGTCAAACACAGTTCACATTCATTCGTTCAACTCCTTTTCTCTTGTGGGCATAGTCACTCTGCATGTACTATAAGGATATTTTGCATCCCTTTTGCAAACCACTTTGAAGGAGGATCATTGGTTGGAGCTGAGCCAATTATGGCTTTTTCTCATATGGGTTCTCCAAGACATTATGCTGTGAAATCATAAGTGGGCAATGTCTACACTTTTTTTCTAAGGCAGTCCTGAGAACAGAACACATCAGGAACCTCTGACACCCTCCTGTATGACTATACCTCAGGACCTTTGGGCACTTTGAGGAAGGTTCTTCTGACCTGGCTTTATCACACACCTATGATGCCATCCTGCCACTGTAACTGAAAGGATTCTGCTTGATTTCTCCACCAGCATCTTGAAGCAGAAGGAAAAAATGTCTAATGTGAATGGAAATTCAGACGCAGAAGTCTCTCCTCAGGTTATTTAGTCATCAAGTGCCATACAAATGCCTTATTAATCCTTACTAATGAGGAATCCATGTTTTTTATTTCTCTGGCTATGGACCATGAGCAAAGAACAGATCCTTTCTAAGAGCATTATTACTCAAAAGCACGGTGCTTTCAGGCCTTGTGTTTATCAAGAATGCCCCCACACCCCGTATGCTCTAGATCTCAGCCCACCTCAGGATACTTTGAAAGTGAGCACTTGAAGTTTGCTCTGACAGTTCTGAAACTGGGCCTCATGTCAAGGACAGGGGTATCTACTGCCTGTGAAAGAACTGTGAATTTACAGATACTCTGGGTGTTTGAATCACCTTGGCATGTCATCCTGGAGGTGAGGCAGCTCTCCCTCCGGGCTTGTCATGCATATAGTTCTTCCCTAATGAGAATTTATGAGTTCTCTGAGGGACAAAGGGGAGAGAGCATCCCTTCAAACAGCATGACAGTCAGACACCCCAAACCGTGAGAGATTCAGGTGCTTTGCCAGAGCTGTGGACTTGGTGAAGAGTAATGCCATTTTTATTTTATTTTATTTTATTTTTATAAAAAGAGAAGTATATCAGTGCAGAGGTCTGGAATGAGTACGTACTATTTAGCAAACGTTGACTTTCCTTTGGTTTTATTTTAAAAGTTCACTGAAATTGTGTAGATGAATGAATGGATTTGATCTAGTTTGGTGTTGCTTTCCTTCTTAAGAGCTTTCAGCTATTCCAGAGGTTTTAAAAAATTAACCTTTTTGTCTGTGCTGTTTTCTCAACCATATTTTTAAGCGTGTTTTTCCTCTGATTCTGCGAACGGTACTAGGGGTATTTCAGAGCACGTTTGAAAAAGGTTGCATTCTTCTCCTTTTGCTTCTCCCTTTGACACTGATACTATCATGGTGCCCAGCCACCATATCCTCTTTGATGTTGCATAGGAAACTGTATAGAAGCCCTCAGGCATTCAACAATGTTACATGTGCCATACAAATCACTGGTCATTTTTCCATGGCATAGAAAACTAGATTATCTGTAGTGTATCTTTTTCACACTGTAAGCTAGATTCCTTGTCCTCTTGGTGTCACCTTGGCGTGAAAGAATATATCAGAATTGTTATGGCTGGAAAGGAGCTTTAAGATCATTGAGTGCAAATATATAGGCATCGTATGACACAGGGGGCCCATTTACTGGAGATGTTCATACCTCTTCAGATGGACACTGCCCTCCTGTAAGACTATTTAGTAGCACAGGTGCTGTTAGTCCACAGCTGAGACTGCTCTGTGATGCCTCTGTGAGTATTGGTAGTGCTCTGCTCTCTCCCCAAGTTCCTTCCATTTGTCATATTTATCAGGGCCAGGAGCTCCATTGCTGTGAGTGCAACCTGCCTGCTCAGAGGGTAGGTAGTGATACATATGATACCCGTTCATCAAGGGAATCGAGGAGCTTCCATTTGCTTTCTGGTCCCATTGGATAGTTTGCTTCAAGTTTCTACAAAGGAGATGGTTAATTAAGGGTTATTAATCTACCACTGCAGTGCCCAGCACTCAAATGGAAAAGAGACATCTACCTATTTATCATTCTCTGAGACCAGTTTTACACTGAATCCAGTTAAACATTGCTAAACCTGTGGATTTAATTTGGACTAAAGATTTAAACTACCTTACTCAAGGATTCACTGAATTTTAGTTATCAAGGACTTAAAATGAACAAGTTCTAAAACTGTAAGTCTGTTTTATCTATGTCCACTTTACCATGCTGGCAATGTTTTGAATTTGGCTGAACTTAAAATCTAATTGAATTATACAATCTCTACCCTGCCTTAAATTTAAATGTAATACCCTCTTTAGAGTAACTGATCTCTAGAATCCAAGTTTACTCGATGTATTTTACTGCAGTGTTTGAAACTAGTCAGCTCAGAAAAGCAGATTTTATTCTAAGCTGTCTGCTGTAATTGCACAATGTATACTATATATCTGAATCTGGAAACACCCAAAATTGAAAAAAAATAGTGTGTCTCAGTTCTGATGTGTATATAGATGCCTATATAGTTAGCATGTGCTTGGCTAAGAAGAATATCATCATTCATCTTCAGACTGTCCTCCAGATCTGTAAAGACAAAATGAGACCTGCAAGCCTCAATTTATCTGGGGAGCTGGAGTGATCATGGCCACCTTGCTAGATTTAAGCACCATTGTTTAAATCAAGCCTCTGTCAGCATCTGATAGTCTCCTTACATCTACGCATGGATATAAAACCATGGACACATCTTATGTCCTCAAGAGGAAGATGAATCTTCGGAAAATGTGCTGCTTACAATTATGTTTTATGATCCTATTACCTTATGAGTGCTACACTACAAAAGCTCAGCACCTTTGAAAATAGAATAATATATACTATCGACAGGTGACGTGAAACAACAGATTTGTCAGCACATACCTGTAAGGAGTATAGGCTGAAAAGTAAAAGATGGATCTGCAAGTCAGGTAAATGGTTGATTCTCCAAAACAGGAATCCTAGTTTAAGACCTGCTATATAACGCTTGGCTGGGACATAATTACCCAGGAATGACTTTGATCTTATTAGTTAATTCTGCTTCAGCAACCTGGAAATTATTTTCATAGACTCGTCATTTGTGAGTTTCATGGATTTTCAGTCTCGTGCAAAAGAAGCCACCTCGGCTTAAATTTTTTATGTCCTCCAAAGGTCTTTGTTGTCACTACAAAGCTTGTATGGCTGAGAGTGAGGCAGCCTGAGCAACTGGACTGTCCCATCCGTGAACCAAAGCTCATGGCATCAGTCTGAGCATAAGCTGGTCTGCAGCTATTGTAAGCATCAGCTCTCAGAGGCACTGACATCCCTTTGCTCTGTGCACTTTTCCTTCTCAAATATATGCCTTTCCTGTACAAAAAGGTTATGTCCTCTGGGATACATGCCAATGAAATAGATCAATTTTATTTCTGGAGGTTGTGTATCTCATCTCTTCCAGCCTTAAGAGGTTGCCTTATCTGTTGGTGGAAAGTGCTTAACACCAAGGTACTATGCATACACATACAAGGTGTTGCAGCAGCATGGAAGTGTTCTGCTCAGAAACTGGGATCCCATTTCTGTGAGGTTGATGTGATCATAACCTCAGATTGCAGCAAAGCAAATCTTGGTTAGGTTTAGGAAAAAATAATCTTCACAATTAGAGTGGTCAAGCACAGTAATAGGTGCCTATTTGAGCTGATGTCTGCAGCTGGTGATGCACTCTGCAAAAGAGGAAAAAACCCAATTCAGTTAAATCAGTAAGTACATCCCTGTTGCTACATTCCATGTAGACATAGAGCAATGGTAATGTACTTCTGACATGGCCTGTTGCAAAACCACTCTGGAAGTGTTTCTGCAGTTCCCTTTTGGGGCATATCCTTTGAGTAACACCGAAATATTAGCATCGGGTGTGATGGGTGCAGCTCTGTACCAGCAAAAGAGCATCAGGTATGATGGGTGCAGCTCTGTACCAGTAAAAGAGCATCAGGTGTGATGGGTGCAGCTCTGTACCAATAAAAGCTGGCGGTTTTTTGTGGAAGTTGTGGAAGGTTGTTCAGTATATAAGATGAAAAACTCGCTTCCTCCTCTCAGTTTGTTATCTTAGCGTTGCTTGCATGCATAATGGGCTTGCACATGCTTGGCGAATATGAAGTGTAATCCTAGATGTGTTCTGCAGTATTATGCTGAGCCACAAGGTGGCACTGAAAGATTGTAATAAACCTGTGTAATTAAGCTTTCCCCCCCCGCCTCGCCATAAATCTTTGACAGAGAAGGCATGAATTTTTACATTAAATTATGTAAACCACGAGAATTGGCTATTTCTCTTTCTTATGATTTTTGGCTTCACATCCTAGCAGCTTTTAGTGAAGTTTTTTCAAGAGTAAAATGGAAATGTGCAGTACAGCTATTGCAACAGCACAATAAAGTTACTTAAAGCAACAACATCCCCTTGTTTTTAAACGTGTATTCATTAACACTGATGATCCTGACAGCTGTCTTTCTTTTTGTAGCCAAGTATTCATACCTCAGCAGCAACTGCATGCAAAAGTAGGAATTTCATTTCCTCCGTAATTTCTTTGATATGTTGCCCGGAGCTTTTTCTTCCCTTGTAGAGGGAAGATGAAAACCTATTCCAGGTTATTTCAGGTTTTCATCAAAGGTGAAAGTTCTTCCAAGATTTGTTCATTTCAAAAAAAGAATTCACAATTTCTGGTCCAAAATATCTTAATTTATTATCAAATGCAGGCCTAGGTAAGCAAAAGCAGTTAATTATTGTACTGCTATTACAGGTGAAATTTAACACATTTTCACATGGTTTTACAAATTATATAGCTCCTCATATTCTCACATTTTTTAAAAAATCATCATAATAGTGAAAACATTGAAACTGGTTCATGGATGAGTAAAGTAACAAGATGCCATCCACTTAGGTGGGCTGATGTCTAGCTGAAGATTAACTTTTACACCTCTGAATGTCTGAGACACACAGACCAATAATGAAAAAATCCGAGGGAATTCTGGTTTTACTTTTGAATACAACAACAACAACAACAAAAGCCCTCATTATTGTATTTGCAATATAAAATCCTGATCCTGAAGTTTAAACAGCCTTTAATGGTTGTTTAAACCATTAATGGTTATCCTTAAAAGGATATTCCTTGCTGGCCTTAAAAACTGGCCACATGCAATAATTTACTAGATGAGGAGCTTCGACGGAACCTGTCTTTAAAAATTCTTATCCTTGCAAGAGGTATCCAAACAAGACTTCTCACAAAGTCTCAACTCCACCTGGTTTGAAGGAACTCTCAAAGCTTTCATTTATCTCAAGAGCCACAGACTGCCTGCCCAAATTTAAAGATCTAAAACATGAAAGGCAGACTTCTGAGTTGTTTCCTGATAGCTCATTTTGCCTTGTAGGAAAAATGATACTAAGTGATGTTACGGAAAGAAAAATATCCCCCACACTCAGGTTCTGCTACTCAATGAGCTGTCAGCAAAATCAGGATAGTAATAACTTACAAACCTGCCATGAAGTAAAAGCATCCTCAGTGCTCCACACACCACACCAAAGACTTGTCCAGGAGCCCATTTCCTCTTAGCTACAGCCAGCAGCAACAGTGTCTGGCATGAAGAATTCAGTATCTGCACTGAGCTTTCAGGCCATACTGAGATCATTCATCCCTCCATCATCTGCCTCCTTAGCAGAGAATAAGCTTCTTTTTGGACAACTGTAGGCATTCACCACCTGTACTTCCCTTCCTTATGTGAGCAGAGCTCTGAGACTCTCTGTTGCCACAGGGAAAAGCAGTAGCCCCAGCCCAGGTCTCTATGAACTGCTGAGCATGTAGCAGAAGCCCCAGCACCACAAAAAGCACAAAAAGCAAGGGATGAAGGGGTGGGAGGAAGGAGCTGCCCTCGTTGTGACTGCTCTGTCACCCAGGAGAAGCTGGCAGGTGGTGCAGTTTTGTGTCCTGCTCTGCCTGGCTTCTGCTGCAGCCCCTCTGTGAAGTGACAGCAAAGTTTTGTCTTCAGGACTGTGTGGCCAGCACTGGTAACAACCCACGGAAGGAGAAAAAAGGGCAGAGGGGAAGGCACCAGGAATTCTCCCTTCAGCAACAGTAGCATTGTGTCTGTTGTTTTGGCACATGTGATGTAGGGCCAGGATGTCCAGGAGTTTTGACATTCTTCCTCATTCTCCATGGAGTGGACTTCTACCCTGAACACTTGGGGTTTTTGCAGCTTTCTGGCCTAAGCCTTGAAGAGCAATGTGCTCCCAGAAGCCCAAGAGAAGCTGCTTTGACAGTGCCCTGGGCTGTGAACATCCTTCCTTCCTCCAGCTCTTCAGGCAGTCCAAGAAGCCTTTGGGGACTTCCCTGCTTTCTTCCTCTCCATCACACAGAAAGTAAAGGCAACTGGCCTTGTAGACTCCATCCCACATTAGCTCCTGCTTCAAGGCTGTTGAAATGTTGTGTTTTAGCTCTCTTGTATAAAGCCATCCCAGCTGACATTATATATTGTGTTATTTTGCAATTAAAACAGTACACATACATGTAGAGATTTTAATAAAATTTTTGTTATCAAGTTTTATTATTTCAACAAGTGTTGCTCAGCTAATAATCCCTAGAGTGGTCATCATGAAGTATTCCAATAATTGGATTTTAATTAAGAAATTCACTTAGTCCTACAATATTTTTGAAATCTAATTATGTCTTCAGGAAACTATTTTCTGGACAATGTACAGACTCATTCCATTACTTTGATTTTTTTTTTCAAACACCTTTCTTTCTTTGTTTCTTTGTTTCTTTGTTTCTTTGTTTCTTTGTTTCTTTCTCTCTTTCTCTCTTTCTCTCTTTCTTTCTCTCTTTCTCTCTTTCTCTCTTTCTTTCTTTCTCTCTTTCTTTCTTTCTTTCTTTCTTTCTTTCTCTCTTTCTTTCTTTCTTTCTTTCTTTCTTTCTTTCTTTCTTTCTCTCTTTCTTTCTTTTTCTTTCTCTCTTTCTTTCTTTCTTTCTTTCTTTCTTTCTTTCTTTCTTTCTTTCTTTCTTTCTTTCTTTCTTTCTCTCTTTCTTTCTTTCTTTCTTTCTTTCTTTCTTTCTTTCTTTCTTTCTTTCTTTCTTTCTTTCTTTCTTTCTTTCTTTCTTTCTTTCTTTTTCTTTCTTTCTTTCTTTCTTTCCTTCCTTCCTTCCTTCCTTCCTTCCTTCCTTCCTTCCTTCCTTCCTTCCTTCCTTCCTTCCTTCCTTCCTTCCTTCCTTCCTTCCTTCCTTCCTTCCTTCCTTCCTTCCTTCCTTCCTTCCTTCCTTTCTTCCTTCCTTCCTTCCTTCCTTCCTTCCTTCCTTCCTTCCTTCCTTCCTTCCTTCCTTCCTTCCTTCCTTCCTTCCTTCCTTCCTTCCTTCCTTCCTTCCTTCCTTCCTTCCTTCCTTCCTTCCCTCCTTCCTTCCTTCCTTCCTTCCTTCCTTCCTTCCTTCCTTCCTTCCTTCCTTCCTTCCTTCCTTCCTTCCGTTATTAAAACTCTTCTATTTCCTGTATTGCTACTGTAGAAAATTGTCAATATCTAATGGATGAAATAAATGTGGAATGCAAACACAAATCTATTATACACCTTATGTTAGAAAAGAAGCTGCCTGTGCAAAGAAGACTAGAAAGCTTTTTTTACTTCTTATATTCATGATCTTGAGATTCTCCCCCCCTTGTATTTAAAGTCATTAATAATGAGAAAATCCTGTAGATAAACTTGGCTGGAAATTTTATTCATACAGTCAATACTTTATATCTCACCTCATCTCAAGTATTTTGGGAAAAATCCTGAATATATGCGTGCACACTGAGTGTCACCTGAAATAAGTCTAGTGAAGCCTCTGGGCTTGCTCATATTTATATCACAGAAGCACTGAGTGATCCAGACACTACTGTTTCTTCATTACCCTTCAGTCTTCTTTGATGCTGAACACATCTCACTCCAACATTGTGTGAGTCCTCATGACACAGCAACAGGAGAAATAATTAAGAACACCACGAATTAAAGACATTTCTCTTGAAGTGGTTGGAGTATGCCTATATTTTTCCATATTGAATAGAGAGTAACACCACTTCATAGTATAACTTTGACTGTAAGTAGGCACAAATCAATGTAATTAAAATAAAAGTCTCACAGAGATCTTATTATATTTAAAAGTACGAATGGTACCTACAGTCATATTCTGACCTTGGTAAAATGTTAGAAGGGACTCTGTTTGTAGATCAACCATAAAAATACCCTGTTCAAACAGGAAGATTTCCTTGAGACAAAAGAAATCTATTTAAAATGTGAAGAGGGGAAGGGATAAGAAAAGAACGTCTGATGAATCAATGGTTGGCAATATGATGAACATTTCAGTAAGAGTATTTACATGAGTGATATGAGGCATCTGGCCTGTACACTGAATAGTACAAATATAGAAAAGCTGTGGAGGCCATAATCTGTCATTGTAGTGCATATGAAACTCCAATTGAATTCAATAGTACTTCAGCATGCATATAGATGAGATTATATTTGTGTATAACACAGGCTGATTTTTTTTTCAATATGGCCATTGTTAATGTTTTTAAATCTCTTTTAAAAATATATGACAAAACTTCCATCGACTTTAACAGAGCCAAAATTCTCAACCTAGGTATTGTCTGTAGCCATAAAACATTGAGAAAAAATTTTATTAAGAGCAAACTGAAAAATGTTTGTTTACCTGCACTGCTTTTTCACCTTCTTAGACTTGCTTCAGCCTTTAGTATTCTGGCCCCCTTTTGCCCTTACTTGCTTTTTATCCAAGCAGTATATCCAAAATGAGACACATAGTCCATATGAATAATATAGTTGGGATCTATTTACTATTTTTATTTCATAGATAATTGTCCATGCTTAGACAGGTTAGCTACACTGCACAGTGAGTTTAGCACAGTCATTTGATATTTATCATTACAGCACTGTATTTTCTTCTAGTGCCTCAAGCAATTAAGCCATGTGCCCGTCTTCTGCTGGAACCCTATAACAATTATTAATCTCTTGCCATTGTCTTGGGTTTTCTGCTTGTGACCCTTTCAGTTCTGCAGTCCAGAAAGCTATCTTGGCAGTAACAGGGAAAATGTCTAATGGTTAGAACGTGTTTCAGAGCTTTAAAAATAGTAAAACTGCAGACTTTTTTAAGGCCCATTAGTAAATCCAGAATATGTGATTCTTAATACCTCACTAGCTGACACTTCCTTACCGAATACCTTATTGCTAAGATTCCAAACAACACTGAAATGGTTGAAATTAAAATTCACTTAAAAAAATATCTAATATTCCACATAAGCTGCTGTACCAATATTACAGAATCAGATAAAAGTCAAAAGACTGTGTCCAAAAATTCTAAATGTCAGATTTTCATAAGCAGTGCATTCCCTTTGAAAAAGTGTCACATGTTCACAGCTGGAATACTTTGGAGCCTGTTTTTTTGTTTTTTTTTTTTTTTTTTTTTAATGAGGAAGATCAATATGTTCCTTGCCTCTTTCTTCTGGAGTGACAATAGAGAGGAGGAGCAGTCCACCAGCATTTCTGGGAAAAAGTTCAGTTCCACTGTAGTTAAAGAGTTTGTCACAGTGGTCTTTGTGGAAGTCAGCTGAAGAGCAAGGAAGCCTTCAGTGAAGCCAAGAGGACCTTGGATCAGTCACAACCTGACAGAAAACATGTTCATCTGCCCTTAAGAACTTTGCCTCAAGAGTCAGCTAATAACTCAATTAGATAGCATGCAGACCCAGCTGTTCAATAGAAGACCTCACTGAACTTAAAGGCAGAGGAAATTTTGGTGGGCTGAAGTAAAGATGAGCCATGTTTGTGAATGCAGTGGAGCCAGGAATTCCTCCACAGTATTCCACTAAAGGAGATATAAGGATCTGAATGAGAAAGGCTGTGAAGATCTTCAATTTGACCAGCTGAAGAAATAATTCTTCTCCTAGGACTACTTGTCATGTCTAATGTGAATATGTTAATGATCAGGCCTTGGAAACACTGAATCAAGGTACACTATCTGTAGAGCTGAGTTTTGCATTCATGAAGAGGTGCTGTTCTTTCTTCATCAAATTAAGTCTTCCCCAGGAATGTGACCCACTGAGTCCTGGCAAACAGCATTTACTTTTTATGCTCCAAACTAACTTGGCAATCTTATATCTAAGGTAAAATATAAGCTGGGTCTAAATATGTAACAGCAGCTCATTACAAAGATCAGCAGTATGCTCCACACAACTTATGTCAAGTTTGTTCTATGCAAAGAAAGCAACATCCATCCATCCATTCCCCCCCTCTCTTTTGATTGACTGGTTACTAACTGTGAACAAAGCTCCTCACTTACGGGAGGTAAGATAGGAATAGACTGGAGGGAGGGAGTTAAAAGTGAAGTCAGCTGTGATTTTTTTATTTGTTGCCCACTTGAAATCAGAAATCCCTGGGCAGCTTTAGCCTGCACTGTAATGCAGAGGCTGTCTGGAGGGGAAAGATGACAGTATGATTCCTCACGGGCTGCATGCTTCTGTTCAAAGCTGTGACGTGAGCATCCCACATGTCTAGCAGAGACTTGGTGCTGGAGACATATGGAGGTGTCCATCTTCCAGGTGTTTGGAGCAAAAATGTCCATGGGGGAGGCTCTGGTGCAGCTCTTTCAAAGAGTACTCATTACCTTTCCCCTTCATTCCCTGCTCCCTTTTTATTGCAATGTTTCAGACTCAGACCCCCAAATCAAAACAGTATTTTACAGCTTGGTACTGAAGCCTCAGATTGCAGATACTAATTATCAGGACGTGCTCTGTGGGAAGCAAGGATTTGGCAGGACAACTGAAGTCCTCTTTTTCTCTCTCATTTCCCACACTGTACAGCGTGCTGGCTTGCTTCTTGGTTTCTCTCTGGGAGGTGATAAATCTGAGCTTTGCTGTGAAGGCTAGGCATCTAGTAAGGATACCCTGTGCTGTTGGTATCCTCCTCTACACTCTTTCCCATTGTCAGACTGTTAATGATATAGTTTGAGAATGAAAGAGGGTAGGAAAAACACCCAACAGGAAAGAAAACGGAATACAAGGTCGATGAGACCTTTCCTTTTGCATGACAGATGAAGGGGTTTGCAACAGCACTGGGCAGGGATGAGTTTTCCTGCTTCACTCGGAGGGGCTGTCCAGCTACAGGTTCCTGTTTGCGGGGGAAAAGCAACCTTTTAATTCCAGAGTTTGGCTCCCTCAGTTGCCATCCAGCTCTGCTCCAAGATCTCGCCACCTCAGTGACTGGCTTGGTGGGCGCTTGCTGCCCTGGCAGGCTGAGCAGCGCTGTCGGTGCTCGGGACACCCCCGAGAGAGGTGGAAAAACTAAAATGAGAGGAGAGAAAGAGCTCTCCCAGGCTAATTCCAGGCTCTGGGAAGACACCCGGCAGAGAGTGAAAGAGGCTGAGCCCCAGGAGGCAGCGCGGACAGCGCAGGAGAGGCAGGCAGCAGCGTGGGCAGTGCGGGCAGTGCGGGTAGCGCAGGCAGCCCGGGCAGGGAAGGCAGCACAAAGGCAGGCAGTGCGGGCAGTGCGGGCAGTGCGGGCAGTGCGGGCAGTGCGGGCAGGGCAGGCAGTGCGGGCAGTGCGGGCAGTGCGGGCAGTGCGGGCAGGGCAGGCAGGGAAGGCAGTGCGGGCAGTGCGGGCAGTGCGGGCAGGGCAGGCAGCACGGGCAGCGCAAGGCAGATCGTGCCGCCCGCGGAGGGTTCTGATTCATAACCCCGCTCAGAGGAGAAGATGGGACGCCGCTAAACTCCCCTTTCTCCCTCCTCCCTCCCCCTCCTCGCCAAGCAAGCCCCCCCTCTCCTCCACCTCCTCTGCTCTTTCCCTCTCCCCAAGCAGTGAAGCTCGGACAGTGCTCGGCTCCAGCGCTTTATTTTAAGATGAGCGGCCAAGGTCTTTGCAGATAGATTTTGTCTGAAGTTAAATACCAGGCGCTGGCCTCTCCCTCGCCAATAAGTCATTTTTAATAGAGACAAATCGCCCTGGACGCCCCGGAGCGCCGGTGCCGCCGCTCCTGCCTGCCCCCCCCGCCGAAGGCGAGCGGGCAGCCCGGGCAGCTCCTTTCTCCCGTAAGTGTCCTGCTCGGCGGAGTCGGAGCGCGGCCGTGTGCGGAGAAGGGGAGGAAAAGGGGGGAGAGCCTGCCAGCCGCCCCGCCGCTCTGACAGTGCCTGCGCCGGATGCACAGCGGCCGCGGGACACCCCGGTGCGGAGCGCGGCGAGGAGATGCGCAGGGGCGGCGGGCTGCGCCGCGGCGCTCAGCCCCTCTAGGCTCGCCCATGGATCCCTCCGTGGAGCCCCAGCCACCGTCGGACCCCCCACGCCGTACGTATCCCCGCCGCGCCCCCCCCACCCCCGCGGCTGCGGCGCTGTCCGCGGGGAGCTGGGGCGGAGGAGGACTGGGGCCGGGGATGGGGGTCCGCACCCGTCGGGGCGCCCCGGGGCACGGCTCCGGCCCGGAGCAAGGCACTGAGAGCCTTAGGAGCGGAGGAGGGAGGTGGGCGCTTGTAGGGGTAGGCAGAACCTGCTCGGGGGTCCCGGAGGCGAAGCTTTTTGCACGGACTTTGAGCGCCCAGGAGCATTCTGGAGCCCCGATCCCAGCGTCTCCTTCCCTTTCTCCCCGCTCCGCTCCCCAGCGTTCTGCCGGGGCTCCGCGGCCAACTGCAGGGCGGCTGCCACCCGGTCCCCGCCGAGGGCGGGCAGGGCAGGGCAGGGCTGCTGGTGGCACCCCCGGCCCGTCCCAGCCCACACCACGGGGCTCTCACGCCCAGTAAAAGGACTGAGCGCCGGGGAGCGCTGCCTACAGGCACTCTGCAGCCTGCCCGGACCTTGGCGATCACTTTGCTCTGATGCTGGATTAACTCGATTTTAATCGGTTTTTGTTTCCCCCACCCCCATCCACACACCCCATCTCCTCCTTCTCTCCCGCCCCCCCCTTCCCTACACACCTCTCTTCTACCCGTGTCTCAAGCCTAACCTTGTCTTGTGGTCATGGGGTCTATAATTTCATTTTTGCCTAGGCTGGTGAGAGCTCTGCTTGTTCTGTAAAGTGGATGTCAGGTGGATCTATGTTCTGGAAGGAACAAAGAGGCAGCGAAGGCAGCGCGGGGGAAGTTTGAGCGGCGAGGATGCAGGCTGTGTACTGGTACGCGGTCCTTCTGCTGCAGCCCACCCTCTACCTGGTGAGTGCCACCGGTCCCTCGCATGGACCGGGAAGGGGGGAGCTCGGCGGGAATGAGGGCACCAGCCTGATGGAGAACCAACAAACTCCCTGCAACTACCGGTGCCCCTCAGCCTGCCCTGCCCCCTACTCCTGGGGTCGGGCCGGGGCCGGGGCCGGGCAGGGAGGCGAGGGGCTCGGCCAGGAGCTCTCGGCGGGGATAGCAGAGATGGAAGTTCTCCTCCTCGGGGAAGGGGCGCGCAGCCGGGCCAGAGCAGGGTCGGGGGTCCCGGGCCGGGTCTCCCGGTGCCACCTCCTGGGCCGGGTCTCCCGGTGCCTGCGGAAGCACCGAAGCACCGCTGCGGGGCTGCCCGCTCAGGTTGAGGGCTAGAGGCAACTTCTTGCCCTCTGCTCCCTCCTGAGAGTGGGAGCCCCTCGGGACGGAGACGCCCCCCAAGCCGGCCCCCCTGTTACACCAGTACGGGCGGCTCGGCAGAGGCGTGCAGGCACTGGGGGCCGAGCGCAGCTCGCGTTTTCCGCGTGAAGTGTCATTGACTTTCGTAGCACATCTCCTTTAAGATTACCGGGGGAACACGAGTAAACAGCGGCGTTATCTCCTGAAACACACACTTTATTCCCTCTACGATGCGAGGCACAAAACCAAGTCAGGCTGCTCGTACCCTCGCTCTCCTGCGACGCGTTAAGCAGCCAAACGCTTGGCCGGAGCTCGTCCCCGTGGCGGCGGAGGGGAGAGAAGCTGCTTCTCCAGGAGCGCTGCTGACAGAACCACTCCAGCACCCGTACCGGGGCAAGCGACGGTTCGGCTTCGGCTCCGATTCGGGATACGGCTCCGGCTCCGCGGCCGCAGGGCGCTGCCTGCGCCGCCGCTCCCTGCGCTGGCGCGTAAACACCGCCTGGGGGCGCTGCGGGGCAACGCTGCGCGGCGGTGCGCGGCCGAGCTCCTGGCAGCCAATCCCGCGCGGGTCGGGGCGGGGCGGGGCGGGCGGCGCGCAGCGAACACCGCGGCCGCGCAGCTCAGGGAGCCGCGTACTGCCCGGTCCGGCCCGGTCCGGCCCGGTCCGGCCCGGTCCGTTGTGTCCCGCCCGACGTGAGTCCCGCCTGTTGGCACTGCCCTCGCCGGGCGGTGCCACCTCTGCTGCGAGCGGCTCTCCTCCCGGCGAATTTTATAGCCGGGGGTGGGTGGGTGGGGAGAAGCGGGGAGAAAAGTGCGTAGCAAATAATCTATCAAAAAGCCGGAGCGAGATCGATACGTCGTGTTAAATTTTAAATGTGTTTGCTGGCAGTTAAACTGCTCTCGACTCATTACAGCAACAGAGCTGGATTTATTCTAATGCGCCGCAGTCTGAACAACAAGAGCATTAATTCTCCTTTAATTGTAAACTGGGAGCATTTGAAAACCATTCAGTGTGCAAATTATGCTGATTCAATTACCGTTTAGTTACAGACTTCATTACCTGAGTGCTTTTTTTTTTTTTTTTTTTTTTTTTTTTTTCTGAGGGCTTGGCATTGCAGAGTGGAGACGGTTTACCAGTTTTCCCTCGAAAAAAGAGCGAAACATTATACAAAAAAAAAAAAAAAAAAAAGAAAGACAAGCTAGGGGGTGGGGACGTGCTCTTTGGCTGGGCTGTGGCTTCTGCCAAAACACTCGCTGGGGGGGGGGGGGGGGGGGGGATTAAGGGGGGGGAGAGCCGAGGGGGGGAGCGGAATCCAAAGGATTTCCCTGTCTAACTCGATTCTTCTTTCAGAGTCGGTATTTCCACCTTTATGCCTGTCTCTCCCTATTCTCTGCCCTCTGGGAGTGACTCTGAAAGTTTCCATTAGGCCATCGCGTGATGATAAACTGTTTATAAGCATCGAAGCATGAATTTGGATTGAAACTGTAATCCGGTGCCACAAACCAGCAAGGTGCAGCACTTTGTTGTGCCTTTCTATGTGTGCACATTGCTCTGTTTGAACTAGGGTGATTGTAATTAGGAATTAAATTTTCACTATCCCAGCCTGCTAGGAAGGCTGAACGAAATGACAGCACAAATAGCTTCCTATAATTTTTTTTTTTTTTTTTTTTTTTTTTTTTTTTTTTTGAGAGAGAGCTTAATAAAAGAGGGGAGAGGGAAAGTAGTGGATGTTTCCCCTTCACCTGAAGCAGGCAGTCGGTATTCAGCGATAGTAAACAGCCACAGCCAAGCTGGGCTGCCTCCAAGTTACTCATTTACACACACTCGCTGGTTTGTAATTTCTCTTCACCCAGCAAACCACTGCTCCTTCTTTTTTTTTCTTTTTTTTTTTTCCTTGCCACCCACCTCCACAAGCCTTTTCCCAAACCTTTTCCTAATTAAATATTGTGAAAAATGCTTCTGCTCCCCCTGCCCCCTCCCCTCTTTATAATACAGCTATATGCCACACAGCCTAATTGCCTGAAATTTATAGAGGTCAAGGCCGACCAGAACGAGTAGGAATTTTGCTGGAGTAAAGATGGTTCGCCTTAGTATGTTTATTGATAAGAACATTAGTTAATCTCTACGAGAAATACATCTTCTCCTTGTTTCGAGCTGTGCAGTATATTGAAAATGTTATATTTCATTGGATGTGGAAATGCATTTCCTTTGGCCTAAACGGTTATCTTAGTACTTATTTGATAGAATTAGCGGTAAACCTTTAGAAGCTTGCAGTTATTTTGTTTCTTCAGGTTTAGAGAGCTGCAGAAAGTATTCAAACATCTGCACTCGGTCTTATTTACCACGAAACTCCACCGCCATCCTTTCAAAAGCATCTTAGTCCTATTCTAATGGATGTTTTCTTAACTAGGTGCCGTGCCGAGCTCAAAGTCTCCATTAGGAAAGCGTGTAAATATTAAAAAAAGAACACCCGGAGACCCTAGACTCTTTTAGGCTTGACACCATTCTCTTAATGCAAACTTTCTTGTTTAATTCCTGCCTAGTTGCTGGTGAATTTCCAGTCCGACACTACAGGACAATAAAACGCCAGGATATATATGTATATATATATATTTTTTTTTTCCCTGGGTGGAAGTACCACGCTGTAGAAGTGACTAGAAAAAGCGGGGGCTGCTTGCAAAGACGGCAAGAACCTTAAGTAGTTATTTCTCAACGGACAGGTCGAGGATGGCCCAAAAGGAGGAGGCAGATGGGCTGCTCAGGAGTCCCCTCGGTTCGGGTGGGTTCCGGCCCGCTGCTGGCCGGCACCTCCCGGCGGCTACGGCCGCTCGCCCCGTCCTGCCGCTCGCCGGCCAGATCCTGCTCACCCCTCCGACAAACCCAGGGCACCGGGCTGCAAAATGCCTTGCAGACTGCAGGATTTACACCCCCGAAATATTCCCAGGCTCTGCCTTCGTACGGGCTGGGGGAAACTTCCCGCATGGTACAAGCAACGAATGGTAACTCGAGCCTGTTTTGCTGGGGTCACCCCGGCTTGAAGAGACTTTCTCTCACTGCTTTAGGTACTCTGCTACCCGGAGTAGCGGGTGTGGAACTAAAACCAGCCGGAGTTTTGCTCTGCATGCTGCTAGGCTAAGGATCCGTCCCCCTTCATCACCCCAGCAAAGTGCTGCTTCACCGGTGGGTTTGTAAATTAGGATACACACCGCTGCTGGCTGGCAGAGTTTTAACTCTGCGTAGATTTTAAACAGCATAAGAGCAAATGGGTGTGTGTGTGTGTGTGTGTTGTGATTTTTCACCTCTTTCTCCTCCCGCGAAGAGAATTGCTACAAGGGTGTTTGGCGGGGGGGTTGTGGGGGGGGTCTCCTGCCTTGTTTCCTCCAAGTACCCCTGGGGGGCTGCCGGGGCACCTCGTTTTACAGGGCGGGGGCTGTGGCAGAGGGTCTTGGAAACAGTCTGCCAACCTCCTCCCTCTGGGCTGGGATTTTAAGGTCTCTTCCACGCCGTCACTGTAGGTTGGGGGCCTCCTGACAGCCGAGCGGAGCTTTCCTGCAAAAAAAATGTCGTGAATAATACAGGTTTAAAATTGTCCTCAGAGCTGGCACACTTGATACGGTGTTTGCTGAAGGGGTAAACAGGGGGTTAGTGGCTCCAGAGTTTGTGTACATTTAATTTCGCTCCGTGTCGCACTGTTTGTGGTCATTTCACCTCGGTTAATGAAAGCTATTGAGGACGTGAAGAGATATCACGTGCCGGGGCAGATAAGCTGATTTTTTTTCTTTGTTCTTTCTTTTTAAAGATAATTGCTGATTGTCTCCTACTTTGTCGTGGGAAGGAAAAAACCAAAAACCCCAAACAAACCTCTATAGGCAGAGAAGATACAAGCATTCGGTAGTGCTTTCCGCCCCCCCTAAATAAGCGATTTTTTGCCATTTTCAATTTGACGTCGAAGGAGGGGAGAGGGGCAGAGCGCTTGACGCAGAGGGACAGAAGGGACTTTTTGTGCGGGTGACTTTATGGAGCCTTGAGACCATCCTGCTCCCTCTTTCTAAAGGAGCTGGAGACACGCTTTCCAGGTGATGTAGGGGGAATAATTTGGAAGGTAAGGCACGGTACTAGTAACCTAACTCGGATCTCGTGTAGGCGAAACAAACTTATTTGCGCTCTAGTTATTTTTTTTTTGTTAGGCGGAGGATGGTGCAATCTTCTCGGGGCTTCCTTCCTTCCTCCCTAACCACCAGGGATCTGTGCTAGAAGTTTTAGAAGGGGTTTTCCCGCAAAGAAAGTTATTTTTCCTGGTGCTTATTACACATTATTTTCACTTCTTAAATTGCTGGAGAGCGCAGACTGGAACCGATTTCATCTTTTAGGGAGGCAACTGAGTATAACCCAATATCATCGCTTCCCTTGGACTAGCCAAATCTTTCAAGTCTGTACCAAGAGATATCCATTTTAAGCTCTTTAATATTTCCTTGCATTTCTAACTCACCATTTTAATTAACAAAAAGCCAATTTCCCAGTCGTCTTGGAAAGTGCAGTGAAGCAGGCTAAGAAACAAATTGCTCGGAATAGCCAGCATTTGGAGAAAATGAATGTATGAGCCATCCTTCCCCCCCTGGGATTGGCTTCTGTTCTCTCGATTGGACCTGGGTGAAGTTATGCTGTGATTTATCAGATAGTTTAACTCCCAACTCTCTCTTCTTGTAAGTCAGCATTAAACCACCTCCTGGGTGCTTTGTAAATACAGCTTTAGCATTTTTTTTTTTTTTTTCCATGCAGCAGATTGACATGTTGACGATTCTACTTTAAGGAATGTGACAATAAAGTGGAAAACCAAAGGCTGGCAAGCACTTCATCAAAGATAAAAAGGTTCTGCTGCAAGGATGTCACTCAATTTATTGTGAAAGTCGAATGAATTACGTTTTAATGAAAGTGCTCCCCAGATGAATATTACCAGCAATTTCCTGAGTTGGCTCTGTCAGATTGATATGAGGAAATGCCAACGCATATCAAAAAAGATCTCCAATCTCAATTACTATGCAAGCTTTCGAAGAGCTCCTTTTTATTGATATGATATATATTGGCGGGTTCTCAATGCTGTGGAAACTGCTCTCTGTTAAACAGGACAGCATATTTCCCAGTTTATTGGTTAACCCTACATTTTCCTGGCTGTTGTTTAGACTTCTGCGGGTGCCCTTGGTTTGGAGGGGAAACAGCTTCTCATCCTCTTTCCCTTTCGGTGACCTAGAGAGACCAAAATTGTGTGTCTGGCAGAGACCAGGGGCGATGCTCTCTGCAGGAAGTTTGTTCAGCCTGGCTGGAGAAATCGGAAGGTCAAGGGAAATAACTTGTCTGAGACAATGGCATCGGTTCCCCTAATTTTCAGAGTATTTTTAGGCGGCAATCCAGAGTACGGTAATATTTGTTATGACTAGCAATCCCAGTATTCCCTCCCTCTCTTCCTCATTCCTCTAGGGCTTCTTCGGGCAAATTAGAAATTCACTAAGCCTGCGAAGAGAGAGAAAAGCTCTTATGTAGTCTCATCTACATAAGAACTGACTTTGTGAGAGGCTTTTGTGTTCTATTTTAACTACTTTGACACCCGTCTCTGCTTAGGAATACAGCTTCTTTTCACAGAATCCACCTTGCTGGGTTTGTTTGTGATTAAAGGAGGGATTCAGTCAGCTTTCTTCTACCACTACCCACTTATATTTCAATTTTTAAATGGAAGAGGAGAGAGAAAGAAAGGCATTGAAGGACAACGGGGAGACGCTGGGTACTCCTCAGCGGGACGGGGACGTGGGCACTTTCACACGTGGAGCTGCACTCCATGAATGAAGCATTAAAGAGGAAGCAGACCCCGCTTGTTCTTATCAGTGTCGGGTTAAATGTGGGTTCCCACTCCGGTGTTCGCTGTTGGATCCGCGCCTAAAACTTTCAGCGGCGCACGATTAGTCCACGGGATTTTTTTATTTTTATTTTTTTTTTTTTTTTTTTTTTAAATGTGGTTCTTTCCCCCTCTGTCGGAGATGCTGAATATTTCCAGCTGCGGAAGGCTAATGCCAGCGCTGCGAGGAGACCGGAGAAAGGTTCGCGGAGGGACCGTGCCTGTGAGGTGCGCTCTGCCCCGCAGCTGCTCCGCGCTTCAGCCGCCCCCGGCCCGGGGCTTCCCCTCCCCCCCTTCCACCGCCCCCTCCTCAGCGCCGGTTCCGCGTTAGCAGCACCCGGGAGAGCTCCCGGGCCGGACTGGACGGGGCGACAGCACCGCGGACAGAGCCCGGTCCCGGTCCCGCCCCCCGCGGTTGCGCAAGGCCCGCGGAAACTCCGGTCATTGATGCCCTGTCCCGGGCCAGACAACGTTTGGGGCCAGGGCTGCTCAGAGCTCACCCGAAACTCGTTTTGGACTTGGGGTTTGGGTGCTTGTGTTAGATTTCCTGAAGGAAAAAGAAGACGGGCCTGGAAGCAGAGAGATGTATTTAATGCTGACTGACTTAATGGCAAAGCAGGTGCATTAGTTTCTAGGGTAAAAGTGGCCAGAGAATCAATATGTGAGTGTGGAAGAGAACAGGGATGGGATCTTGGATGTAATAATCTAAGATCCGTGACAGGATGAATCTGGGGATCAGGAAAGTTTTCTGGAATGCTCGGGGTTGTCTCATTGCATCCCAGGACCACAGCACCTTTTAGAGAGAGACCAGAGACATCCGATGGTGCTAGGGTCAAAATGCATTGTAGCACCGAGGTGTAAAGCAGGAAATGATTAATTAATAACGACACTTCCCATCCCTGGGTCATGGCAAGAGTGGCTCTCAGATAGAGTTGATGTGATTTTTGGTTGAGTGGCCTCTGAGGCACCTGGGAAAGGCAGCCAGCTCTCAGTTCCTCCACTTGCTTCTGTTCTGACAACCAGGGCTCTGGATATCTCTCAGCTCCCTCCTTACTTTCAAGAGGAGATAATCACAGGAAAGTGCCTCCATAGCTGTAAATCCCCACTCACTATCGACAGAGCTGTCCTCTAGAGGGCTGCTCCCTGAAAAGCACTTGTCAGTGAAACACCGACTTTTGACAAGACAGGTATAAGTGAATGACTGATGGAATGTCCTTCAATAAAGGAATGTGATGGGAATTGACTGGGCTGAGAGGAAAACCAACCCACAATCCTTACCAGTCCTCCAGACAAACCCATAAGCTATTTATTCCTGGCCCATATTGTCCCATGAATATCAGTAGTGATTGTGATGCTTTTGCTAGCTGTGAACATTTTCCAGTCCCTTTTGATTACACCATGTCCTTGTGTATGGTGCCTGGAAACTGTATTGTCTGCTTCAGAGATACTGCTTTTATCTTCCAAATGCCATACTCATTAGTGTCAGTGTCTTACAGTCCAAATAGTGACAAATGTCTTAGAGATGTTCATCTGCCTTGCATGCTGCATTCATCTCTCCAAGTGCCCTCCTTGTCTTTTCTTCTCCAAGGAATGGTTTTGGAATATTTTCTTCCTTACGTCCTGTGTCTGCTGTGAAATTCTTTCTCCACTAGTTGGCCTTTGTCCTATACCTTTACATGTTAGTTTTGTCAGTGTCCTCTGGGGTATTACCTCTCCTGTTAATCTTTTTCATCACTTTGATGCCAGGCTGATTAGTGCAAAGAAAGATAATCTACTCTTTCCACAACTGTAGATTGTTGAAGTGGGAGACACTAGACTTTTTTTTTTTCTTTTTTCTGGGAACCTACCAAATGATACTAGTGCTCCACTTTCCTCATATTTAATTTTCTAGTTAAAACTTATGCAAAAAATGAAGCAAAAATAGTCTGATTGTTTCCTTGTGTGTTTAGTCTTACTGTGTGTGCTTGTGATTGCTCTGTTTGGTGGGTTCTTTTGCTTGGTTATTTTTCCTGGACTTTTGAAAAACTGATAAGTAAAATAGGTTTCTATTATTTCTTTATATATTCCCTTAAACATTTGGTGGTAGCTGGACAGGATATTGAGGCTCAAAAGACTCCTTTTAGCAGCAGAACTGAAAGTAAAAGCAGTACCAGGAAAGAATTGATCCAATATCTATATTATATTTACATTACTTATTTTGAAAGAAAACTAGAGCAATGTAGCATCCCTGGTTGAAAAACAGAAGTTGCTACTTATCTTCCTAGTTAAAGCATCTGGTGTTTTGATCCAGAAACCCTGAACTCAGTGGGGATTTCCAACAATTAAAGTAGTTTTTGATCTGACCCTTTGAGTAATATTCTTCTGCCTGATACTGCATACCTATGTCAGAAATAACATCAGTAATATTACAAGTGATTATTGACCAGCATGTTTTATGTCTGTCTATCCCTGCCCCCTGCAGCATTATGTGGGAGTGAATTTTTGCTGGCACAGTGTTTCCAGTTTTCTGCATTTGTCTTAGAGGTGCATATGAGCCACCAGGACAAAACAAAGACACATTCTAGCCATATATTGAGAAAACTACTGAAGATCAAAGGCTCCTATACATCAGATCCTATGGCCTGAACCTGGAGTGTTATACAAGAGAGGATTCCTATGTAAATCAATGGTTTATTTGTACAAAGAGGACAGATTCTGTCTACTGCTGACAATTAAGCAGACCATTTCTGTCACTGAGGATTGCTTGTCATTTTTCAAATGCCACTTCAAATTGGAAGTGTAATTGATATCTCTTAAACATATTTAACTAATGGCATTTCTGTTATGGATAGATCAGATCACCTGCACCATAATATTTATCTGCACACTCATTTTATAAGCCATTCTTGATTGAACTTTAGAAGAACAATTCTTCTGTTAGGCTATTTTGTCAAGAAATATTGTCAAAGGCCTTCAGGTATATAAAACTGCTTATACAAAATTAATGGACTGCTTTTTATATTTAGAACCTCATCCATAGCATCTGAGGTCTTGCAGAAGAAGGTAAGGACTTAAAATAGGAATAATATTAAGGCTGTGTCCTCATGGTTGTTGCACAGTCAATCACAATATTGTAAAATATTTATCTGTTTAAAATCAGAATGCTAGTCTTTAATTTGACTCTAATTTAATAATTTCTATTATCACATTCTGCAGCTACTCTGTATCGCATACAGAGCTGTTTCTTAATGTTTATGTAGGTATTGCCTTACCTTGAGAAAGATTTGTAAGCAATATTGCTAGCTAAAACACAGCAATAACAGGGTAGCTTTAAGGAGGACTATTGCTGAGTGAACAGATCTTTAAAAAGCAGGGAAATAAAAAGGATTACAAATACAGAGATGTGACATGAAAGATGTGCATAATAAATAGTTCATCAAAATCTTCAGTGTTAAAAAAGATGGGCTCCATCCTGCTTCCTTCATCTGTAATGGATATTACCTTAATAAGGCCCACAATATTATATGCTTAGGTATGTCTTCTCCCTGCTTCCACAGTCAATTCTATTTCCTTAATTGGGTTGCTTGTAGTAGATGGTATTGTACTACATGTTGCAAACAGGGGTGTAAGAGTATGACCCTTTTGTAATACTGCTTTATAATATCAAAATTTTAAAGTGAGCAAGGAACAATGTTGTCTGGCCCTTTGATAAGACAGTACTCTGTGACAATCATCTGCTGTATCTTCAGTTTCTTTCTACTCAATCAAAGGGTGAATGCCTCTTATTATGTGGTTGTACTCCTTTTGTGAGCAGCTCTGCTGGCTCTACTCACACTAGTTGTTGGAATAAGATACTGCCCCACAGAATTACAAATATATTCGACTGTAGCTTGTGTTTGCATCTTAAATGTGCAGAATATTTGCTAGCTTGAGCAGACTGTGAGTCTTGGAAAAGTTATTGGGTGGATTAACAGATTGTAATGATATGGTTCAGTTTTCAGTGTAATGCAATCCAAATGAATATGGAAATTTGTGAGTAAGTGCATTAGAGGAGGTGCGGTGCTGCTTTTATTCGTCACAATTTAAAGAATATTCTGAAATTAAGGGGTTGTAGCAGACATTTCAGAGTAGATGGCAATGGTTTGTAACCACTTTTTAGAAGCAAAACACAAGCTAATGTGAAGTCATGACAGTCACTTGCATATGTTTCAGTGCTTCACTGAACTAGGACCATAACAAAATTAATGCAGTATAATTACTGAATTTCAGCTTTTGGGATATAAACTTTTCTTCTTTCATGCTAGAAAATATCACACATTCATATCTTTATACATGTTACAAAATAATATTTTTGCCAAAAACTTGCTGAATTTATATTTGGGATACTTAAGTTCTATAACAGTGCTATGCTTATACACCAGCATTACACTATGCACTATCCCATATCCTAAACATATTTTATTTTTATTATTTTATAAAGAATATGATCCATTAATTATTTATTAATAGTTACCTTTTTGCTTTATTGTGAAACTTTGGAATGATGATGTATGACTTATTCTAAATACTGATTCAGCATCTGGAGAAATGCTCTGCAAGAAATCTATCTATTTGAACTAAATATAAAAGCTTTTCAAATAGATCATTCATTTCTTTTCTTTTTTTTTTTTTTCTGGTAATCATCTTTTTGAAATAGACTCTATTACTGTTTGGTAGAATTATAAAGCAATGCAAATGGTGACATATCTGAGAAAGCCATGTGTGGCCTGTAGTATTATAACAATGTTTTAGATTTGACATCTAACTGCTACTGGTGTACATTTTTTTGCACACCACTGCAGATTTTTTTTTCCTTTCAGAAAAAACATGTATGTGAATGATTACAATGTAAGATATTCTTCCACACATACTTATGTGTTGATTCAAGACTATTCAGACTTATGAGAACTTTACCTTTGATTTCTCCAGTCATAAAATGGTGCCCTTTGCCTGCTACATATTTCTGTTTTTCAGGTAGTTGGGAATGATAAATCATTACATTTTAGCTTGAATTGCTTTGTTTGAATTGGCTATTTGTATCTGGCACAGGGATGAAGAAGTGAGCACTGCTACTAAATGTGAAAGAATATGTATGTAAGACTGTGTGATATTCCTAGCTTTTGATCTGAGCAGCTTAGTCTCCTGTGCAAGTATGAAGAGCTGAGTGGGTTCTATGCACTTTAATTTCTTGCAGTGTTTCAGACATTCTGGTATCCTTTAGTAAATTTTCTGAGTATAATGTTGTCCTGTCTTTGGTCTGCCATGAGACTCTGCCTTTCAATCCAGGTCCTTTTGTTCTCTGGCAAAATGGCTCAATGGCTACAGTGCTCCACAAGGAGTAATGACACAGTGTTAGTGGCCTGTGTCTGCCAAAAAAAAAAAAAAAAAAAAAAAAAAATATATGCTGCCAGCCGTTCCAGGTAGATGATTTGCTTTAGCTCAACAGGTGGAGCTGTGACCTCACTTGCTTGTTGAACATTCAGCTGGCTGGACAGGTCCCTGACTCAATTTTGCTCATGTTTTCTACATTTCCTAAATTTGCATCCACATTTCTAATCCCCTGACCTCTAAAACATGTCAGGTAATGAGAGGCATACATGCTCATGTATTTATCAGGAAAAATTGTTCATTGGTGGGAATATGAAGGCTCTAGGGGGCCTCTAGGAAAGTCTTTTTTACCCCAACTGTACCTACTAATGGAGATATTAGACTGAATCTAAAACAATATTTCCACTTAGCCCTCTTTGACTATTGTCCACATTGCATGACTGATTTAAGATTAGTCCCTGAATTCTGGGAATTTTTTATGCTCTGCGTTTTTGTTAAGACCTCAAAACCTGCAGAAATATTTGGAATAATCCTCTACAGAATGTTAAGAATCCACTGCACTGTTAATTCCAGTGGATTTATGTATTTAAACTATGTAAAACGAGCAAACTCATTGCTTGTATGTCTTATATTTCTGTTTTCATGGACTACGTGTATCTCCTACGGGGCCAAGGTACCTGTTGCCCTTTTCTTCCTGTTTTGGTTGCAGTTGATCATGTGGTGGTTGGATTAATGAATTCTGTGCTGGGAAAAGATCACAGAAGAACAGGGAAGTGGCTTGAAATGAGTTGGGGTGATAGAATGAGGGCATACCTTTAAAAGTTCTTGCTTCTCAGAAGCTTTCAAGTGTCCTGGAATCTCATGCTTTTAATATCAATTTTTCCAGCATACACATGTGTAAACTTGTATTATCTCATCAATGTTTAGAGAAAGGTTGTTTCCATATAGATCTGTGCATCTGCTGGGAATTCTGATTCAAATGTAATACGAGATGTTCACTAATCACATCAGAGGTGTTCCTCATACTACATTTACAATGGAAAAGTCACTTAGGGGAACAAAAATCATACTAACAGAAGATTTCAAGTCAAACCAAATCCATTAAAGAAAGAATAATTGTGATAAGATGAAGTGAAAAGCTCACAAATAAACTCCAAACTACAATCTGCTGAAAATATTAACTGAATGCTTAGAACATAAAAGGCAGAAACCAAAATGGGAGAGGCTATTTTGTGAACAGAAATGTAGGGTAAATTACTCAAACATATAGTTTGCTGTTAATAATGTGACCAGCTACAGTCAGAATCCAGTAAATGTGCCCAGTGGGGATTGAAAATCTACCCATCTGAAATTACAGTGATAAATTTATCCTGGTTTTCAATGCCTTCTGAGTATGTATTTAGGAAACAAAAGCTGTCATAAAGATAGCCTGAGGGAAAAAGGTTTATTTAATTTTTTTTTTTTTTTTTTTTTTCAATTGACATGGTTCTCTTTGACAATGGAAGTAATTTCCAGGTTACTTGAGAGTGGAATGTTAAATGTATCATTGCTTAGGCAGAGAATTCTTAGTAGAAATGCCAGTATACAAGTGACTTCCAATGGGTAGGAAAATAAACTGGAGGTTATGTTCTTTTGTTTGTTTTCATGATAAGTAAACATGATGTGGAAGCTACATGGTTTGGCCTGTTTAGTACCTAAGAAATGTTTGCTGTGGTCACCTCTACTTTTGCTAGAGGACTCTCTGGGAATGGTAGCAAATGCGTGTGTTAACTTTCTTGCCAGAAGAAGCAGAATGAAATACTATTGGTTCTAAAATATGAATAAGTCACTGAATTTGTGTAGATATAAGTACAGCAATCAAAATGCTAGCACAAATGCCTTGTTAGAAATGAAAGCAAAGTCTCAAAGAGAACAATAGAATCTGAGTAAAGATTCCTCCTGTTCCATTGCTTAGCCTTCCAAGTCTTCTCCTTTGACGTCTGTTTCTATGAAACTCTGTATCCTCTAAGGCTGGACCTCTATTTCACTTCTGGTTACTTAAGAATCATTTACACAGCATCTGGCATTATTATTGATTGACTCAGTGTTACCTACAAACCAAGGTCTTTGACTACAGTCACAGGCTTGCTTCTAGGCTAAACCCTTCAGTTAGGTTTGTTTTTTGTTTTGTTTTGCTTTTTTTTTTTTTTGTTTTTTTTTGTTGTTGTTGTTTTTTTTGTTTTTTGTTTTTTTTTTTTTTTTTTTTTTTGGCTCATACTGTCATTGAGCATAGCAAAGAATCATTGAAAATGTCCAATGAAATCACTGTGCAGAAAGTTTCTCTTATATACAATATTCTTTACTCTTCATCTTTTTTTGTCCTCTATCACAGTTTCTAGCTTTAATTGGTTAACTGCTTCGTATTCAATTACTTTATAATTACTTCACATCAACCACATATTCAAGCTCTGACATTCCTTAGTGTGGTGCTTTCAGCTCATGACACTCTAAATGTCATCTCTGGACATCTTAGAGTGTGTATGTCCTCTCTGTATAGTTCATTTTCTATGGCTGATATAAGTCAGACCATAGAAATCTTGTTTTGATCATTCTGGGCTCAGCTGTCAGTCTCAGTCACACATTCAAGCATTTTATTAGTCAGTTGTAAGAACCTAACAACATGCAGCTAAGCTTTGCTTTCAGATAAATGACTGCACCTCACATTCAGCTATCAATTACAGCAGAATTAGTGTCAGCTTTGTTAGTCAGACTTCTGGGTTATTTTTGAGCTTAAATGCTATGACTGCAGACTGGAATACCATAGATTCTCTAGTAATCATGTTCTTGACTTACAGAGGCACAGGACAAAAAAAAAAAAAATAAAAAATAGCAAAATAGCATCATGCTGGCCATTGGCAAGTATTTACAGCTGGACCTATAACACCTCAGACTTATTTAAGGTAAGGTAAGATTCCAGAGCTTTTCTACTCTTCATTTTCTTTGTTTCCCCATTCATATTTTTCTCATTAGCCCAGTGGCTGAAGCCCTTGCTATGTATTCAAGAGATTTAATTTCTTTCTCTGCTTCAGGAAGTGTGAACCCAAAACTCACAATTCTGAGGTAATTGCTTTACCACTGGCTGGGGCCATAACCTGGGGTAATTTCTTGATTTTACTTGTTCTTTTTAGTCTGCTTGTTTTATTATGCTGATGTACTCCACTCATGAAACAGCATCTTCTCATAGGTAAGTTCTGAGACAGTTGTGGTATTAAGTCTGTATCTCTTGCTCTTTAGCCCTATGAGTATGAATTCACTCATAGTGGAAGCACTTCAGAATTTGTGAGTTCTATGTCAGAAAAAAGCTTTATTCTTACATGAAATAAATTCTTTAACTGTAAAGTTGAAATTGTGTTGCCTTGCCAGCTCTATGCATTTGGAATACTAGTAACAGGAAAATAAGGTGCCTAAATCTAGGAACAGTTCACACCTAGGAATTGTCAGAAAGTGTTTCTGTTAATTCCTTGTCTTCCTTTGGGTGCTTGGTTTAGACTCTTTAGTAGCTTCTGTGAATTTTGCTTTCAGAAATAATCTCCCAGCAGGGACCTGTGGGTATCCAGTTCCAGGTTATGAGCTCTAGCAGGTCCCTGTGACATGTCCCTGAGAATGTGAGCTCTTTGTTGCAGTGAGGCACTTTCTGGATCTGCCCTGGAGGATCTTCCAAAATTGCTAACACTAAGAGTAAAGAGTCTTGTGCTTTTCTGTTTTTAAGCTGCTTGCCTGACTGACCTCCTTTAGCTTCACAGCTACGGTCAAGTCTAATTCTTGTCCTTACATTTAAAAAAATCACCCTATCAGTAGGTCATAGCATAGTTAATTAATTACTTCAAGAAAGCTGTTTATGTGCTCAAGATCCTGAAGGCTTTTATTATCATTAAAAGCCACACTCGTAGTCAGCGGTGGGTGTATATTGTTAACTTGAAACAAGTTAGTAATTTCCAGGCCACTACCCTCACTCCCCATCCATTTTAAACTTATAATTGGCTTTGTTTAATGATTTGTATCTATTACTTGCATAAAAATTGATCAACAAACTATTGCCTGCTCTCTATGTGTCTAGCTGTCTCTCCATCCTCAGTGCACCAGCAGGAACTGTCAGTTAAAGAATAGGACAACTTGGGTCCAGCATTTTAATTTACCTGTCTAGGACATCAGGAGAAAGGATGGTTGGGACATTCTTGCTCTGTGCATCAAGCCCTCTGTTTTGCAGAGCTGAGACATCTATAGGTTATTGCACACAAATAGCTTTGAGAGTTGAAGCCTGTAAAAAATATTAGTGATTTTTAGCTGCAGAAGCTGTCATTCTTCTGGGAAGAAGTAGTACATCCAACAAACTAGATTGGCTTTGAATGGGCATTTCAGGAATTGTAAAAATTATATACCTCACAAAAAAGCCATGCCCTACCACATTTCAAGCGTTTTCTTTCTTCTGAAAGGCAACATTAGGAGTTCACAAAGAAAAACTTTTTTTTTTTTTTTTTTAAAAAAGCAAGCTATATTTTTCTGTAATCTTGTTCTCTAAACCATTTTGTGTTAAACGTTCTACAAAGGCTAAACAAATATTGAAGCAGATACCTTGCAGGGAATTTTTTACTCCAAATGTTATAAGTTCAGCAAACTTATAAGCAACTGTGAAAAGGTCTTATTATAGGAAGTTTCAGGCAACCTTAATAATAACCATTGTTACCAGAACCACCTATAATTTACAGACAGATGTACATTCCTGGGTGCTCTATTGACAGTGCTTGCCAAAATGATGTTATCCTCTAAGTACCCTTTGCCTTTTTTAAACATTGTACTTTGGAGAAGCTTGAAATGGTTAGAAGAATGTAGTTATTGTTATTATTTATAATTTCTTTCTAACACTGCCTACTATATAGCAGTTACAGATCAGAATTTTAGTTATAACTTTTTCATCATGAGGTGCTTAGAAAGGACAGGGGAAATGCTGGGATGTAATGGATAAATTTTATTTTTTTAAAAGTTAAAGTGGTATATAGCTGCATTTGGTATGTATGGAATGAAATATATTGCTCAATGTATTTGAATATATTCAATATATAAGCTTAAATGTGCTCTAATAAAACAGAGCTCTAATTAAAGTATAGACACTATAGAATTATTGGTCTGAAAGACTGCAATATGTTTTGTTTTGGAAAAAGCTTTTTTTACCCTGCTGTCTCTTTATGGGTAGACCTCTTGAATCTGTACATTTAGTTTGTTATAGCAGCTCATATATGATTACTGATCAATTTGTGCAGGAACATCTAGGGGTTAAAAGAAACAATCTCTTGTTAATTCTTGCTTTCCCAACTTAAAATAAGGAGATTTTTAAAATGGTAAATGAAAACAGATCGCCAGTGCCACCAGGTCTGGGTGACAGTTATGGTAACAAGATGAAGAAAGTCTTGTTTCATTTCAAGCTACATGTGACCTTGGGAAAGCTCAGTTATGCCTTGGGAGAAAATAAATAAATATTTTTTTCATTTTTTTTTCTGGTACCATCTTTCACCTTTATGTAGATTTAAAAATGTAAACAAAATTGCTTTCTGTCAATGGTATATGTGAAGGTCGCAGTCATATTTACCATGAAAGCTCAAACTGCCATTTGACTCATCATTGGTTCAGTAGATAACAACGCATTCTATTCACTCCCAGTAATCTAATTTGTAAGCATTTTATAGCCCAATATTTTATGCCTACTTGCTAAAAAGCAAAAAATAAACCTTTTAGCACTTCATTGAAGATTTATTTACAGAATAACTGTGTATCAAATGGAGGGGGTTTTTAGAATGCCAGAACATCTTGTATTATAAGCTTACTTGCAAAAATGGCAAGACTGAGTACTATAAATGATAGCAGGAATGACTAGCAAAGAATTTGAGGGCTGCATGTTAGATTTACTTTTAGCTTCTATGTGCTTATCTCACACAATTCTCTCACAGATGATCTTTGTGGCAGTTTTGGCATAAGCTGTTGTGTTCTAAAGCTGAAAACAAGCAAAAGCCACTGTGCCCCTGCTGTTTAGAGGTGGGGATGGATAAAACCCGCTTGAATTTAGATGATATGCCATAAATGGGATTTTTCTACTTTTGGCAATTCAAGACCTGGGAATAAGTGTGAGGTTTGTTTACCACACTGCAGACTAGCCAGGTGCCTGCAGATTTCTCTCTGGATATCTGGAACATTTTTTGGCCAGAGCTTTAGCCAGTATTAAGTCCGGATGGTTCCCTTGATCTGGCCATATGTGACTATACATACCTTCTGGTGTTGCTGCTTCTCTTGGCTAGCAGACCAATTCTTCTGAAAGTGTGTAAGCTGTCATGCTTTGAGACAGAAACAAACCCTTGCATGTGAAATGCTAGCATTACACTTTCCTGCATATTGGCTCTGATTTCCTACAACTGACTCTGCATTTGTGCAGTATAAAGAATAGAAATTAATTTCACTGGAATGTGAACAATATCTTATTCTTAAAAGTTCCTCTGTGTTATTTGGAGGTTCCTTAGAAACACCCAATATTTGCCATAAATAGAATCAGGACACTTGGGTGAACTAATTTTGCCATTACTTTGTTTTTGTATAAAGTTGGACACATTTAACATGCTACCATGAGAGCATCTCCACCTATTTGAAACTAAAAAGTGAAAGCTAACCAGTGTTAGACTCTACAAATGCTGTCTGGCAACAGGATTGGGATGGAAAGCACTTCCCAAACTCTCTCTGGTTATCCATGTGTCTCTAACAAGGTCTGACTTGTAGTATTGAATGAAGACACTGGGGACTAAATTTTTACAAAAATATTCCTAAGTCTTCTGTGGTGGGATTTTGTACAGTTTCTCATATTAGGAGTAGAAGGAATTGTCACTGTCTCATAGTGGGGAACTCAGCATCTCTTGTAGATATCTGTAAAGAGTTACGATGGAGAACATATATATTTCTTAAATACAATTGCACAGCCAGATGTAGACAACTACATGCTTGGTCAGCCTGTTGGCTGAGCTAGGGGATCAGAAAGCATTCCTGATCCTGAACATAAGTAGTCGAGTTAGGAATGACAGTATTTGAGCAAAGAAGTCCTGCTTCTTAGATGGACTAGTAGTGTGAGTGTAACTGTGCACAAATGTAGATGATTTTAGCCTAGAAATTCCAGGCAAAGAAATGCACTGTGTTTGACCATGCAGATACATTCTTAGTGAAGAAGATGAATGTTATATCTGAGACACAGGAGTACAGGATACATCTTCCTGAAATAGTCTCATCCTTCCTCTTGCCAGCTACCTTTTTGATCTTTCCTTTCAAAGGTATTTCTAGGCTCAGTAAGGGAGACGAGGGCAGTGTTTATTTGTAGTATTCACAGTAAGTCTTAGCTTGAAGTAAAATGTGTAAAAGCAAGCCCATGACTCTAAAGGAAATGGTTCTTGTGTTTATTAACCAAGAGGGAATATTTTTTCAGAATGGATGTGTTTAAAAGGAGTCTCCTATTAAGCTCAGTGAGATCTAAGAATATGTCCTGACTGTAACCAAGATTACTACATGGTTTGGAGAGGTAAAACTTGTTTTGATTTTTTTTTTTTTTTTTAATTTTGCCTTTTAATGTCAGCCCTTTGAGGAAAAGTACAAGCAGAAGAGAGCCTTAGGGTTATAAACTGTACTCTCAATATATTGTAAAAAGCAGTAAATGTGGGAAGAAAAGTATAGTTGTTGCCTATGCATGACATAGTCTCATCTGGTGCCTATCAATGAAATAACTGGGCATTTTTCCCCCTGCCTTTAGGCAAGTTTAAAAGTCATCTACTCAGAAATTATGGAGCTTTGCAAACAACCACTTCCCTCCTCACCATCACAAAAAAACAACCAACCAAAAAAACCCAGCAAAAATCCCCCCAAAAACAAACCTCATAACAAACAAGCAAATCAGAAGTGCAAGAGGTAGAAGGTGCTACCCATTTTGGTCACTTCTAGTTTAAGATATTCAGCTCCAAGAACTTGCATCACTTCTCTGATTGACTATCCTCAGGGGCACTGCTGATGAAGTTGGAGGTGGAAAGCTCAGGTCAGCAAGTCACGTTCAGACAACAGGCATTTAACATAGAATAAATGTTATTTATTTTGTACTGGATACTGAGTGGGACATCATACTACAGCTGTGATGTCTCTGAGCTAATTTTCTGATCTGCCTTAAACACAGACATTGGTTCAAAGAGTTGTAGTGAATGGAGTTAAATCCAGTTTGCCAGCCAGACAAAAATGGTGTTCCACAGAAGTCAGAGCTAGTTCTCTTTAATATCTTTGTCAATGATCCTGATGAGTGGATTGAGTGCACCTTCAGTGAGTTTGCAGATGACACCAAGTTGGTCAGGAGTGTTGATCTGTCTGAGGGCAGGAAGGCTCTACAGAAGGACAGGATGGACTGATGGGTGAAAGCCAAGGGTACAAGTTTCAACAAGGCTGAGTGCTGGGTCTTGCACTTGTGTCACAGCAACCCCCGGCAATGTTACAGGCTTGGGGAAGAATGTCTGGAAAGCTGCCTGATGGAAAGGGACCTGGGGGTGGCAGTTGACAGCTGGCTGAATATGAGCCAGCAGTGTGCCCAGGTGTCCAAGAAGGCCAAGAGCATCCTGGCTTGCATCAGGAATAGTGTGGCCAGCAGGACTAGGGGAGTGATGGTGCCCCTGAATGCTGCAGTTCTTGGCCCCTCACTACAAGAAGACATTGAGATGCTGGAATGTGTCCAGAGAAGAGCAACAGAGCTGACAAAGGGTGTAGAGCACAAGGCTCATGAGGAGTTGCTGTGGGAACTGGAGCTGTTTAGTTTGGAGAAAAGAAAGTCTCGGGGGAGACCTTTTCATTCACTACAATGACCTGAAAGGTTCTCTTCTCCCAAGTAACAAGCAACAGGATGAGAGCTCAACACATTTCATCTGTAAATGAAGTTATAGACCTTATGAGAAAACAAAACTGAAGCAAAATAGCAGAAAAATATACTGATTTGTCAGTAACAAATTTTCTTCTTTAAAAGAAAACCAACCAAACAAAAAACCCCAACAAAACCAAAAATAAACCCCATAGTGCCTGGTCTCATTATGTCATCTCAGATTGAGGTTTTGGGATATCTTGCATTTTTGCTACTAACTCATCTGTAATAAAAGCCCCAGAGCAGAGAAGATGACTATTAAACCCCTTTGGGTTTAAAAGCACCAAAAAACCCTGAACCTCTCATGTTGCCCGAGAAAACTATTCATAGCTCACCATCTTGGCAGAGGCCTAGGAGGAAAACAGTGAATAATCCCTGGTCTTGGTGTTAGCACAACTGTGTCATAATCTTTAGAGTTCAAGAGGTTTTGCTCTATCTGGCCTAGCCTGAATACCTGTGCTGAGCTCTCTGCAAGTTTTCACACATCACTTCTATGCTTTATGTATTATTTTGTAGATAATAACAGATAAAGACTCTATGCGCCTGTATCCATTGTATCATTGCAAGTAAATCCAGTTTAATGCTAATTATTAAATAGTTCACTACTATGATGAAGATTGCTTCATGTATTTTTTTTTTTTTTTCAGTTATGGAAATGCTGTTACTGCCAGTCAAGCAAAACACTAAAGCATGTGCTGAACTTTGAATATGCAACACAGGTTGCAGTGAGATTCTTCACATATGTAAACATTTACTTGCATCCCCTGATGAACTGTCCTACAGAAACATCTGGGTACTGTAAAAGTGCACTTGAGGCTAAATTCTTGTACTGTGAGTGGATAAATATTAAAACAAATTACAATTTTCTATCTTCTAAAAAAAGATTTGTTGTAATATATTTCTTAATATAATACTGCCTCGTTTCTCTCTACTGTAAATTAAAAGCTAAACATCTAAGCAGTGCCAAAATTTGCATGACAAAACACTGCTTGAGTTGTGTACAATTCTTGAGGGAATAGCCTGAGGATTTAAACCAGAACTAAAAAAAAATAACTGTTTATTATTTTATAGTGTGTCTTACATCTTTTTTACCCAGCTTGCTGATGTATATCTGATTAATAAGGGAAAATAATGAGGATCTTTGTCATTTAGTAAGTCCCAAGTCCCATTTAGGTACTATCCAAAGTAAGTTTTAAATAGGATAAACAAAGGGATAAATTTTTAAATAGGATAAACTAGCTTTCTAGCTGGTCTTCACTTGTACTGAATACTGAGAAATAATTCAGCCTTCAGATGCTTGGAAGTAAACACTTGTCTGGTAACAGCGGAAGCAGCTGTAATAGAGTTTCATATTAAGCCAAGTGTAAATTTTAAGATACTGAAATAGCAGAGAAAAAAGTACTGGAATGACCTTGCATTTATTTTATCTGCTTTTGGGGCAGAATTCTGTTTTGGCTATTGGTTTTTAAATATAAGCCCAAGCACATAGAATCATAGAATTGGCTGTTTTGGAAGGGACCTCAGAGATCATCAAGTCCAACCTTTAATCGACTACCGCTGTGGTTACCAGACCATGGCACTGAGTGCCACATCCAGTCTCTTTTTAAATATCTCCAGGGACAGAGAAAATAATCCTGCTTGGTACAAGTGAAACCTGACTGTCCACTGCTTGTTAGGTCTTTTAAGGAGTGTCCTTGGTTATGTCACCCAGAGCCTTATCAGAGACTTTATCTGCTGCAGCTAGAGCCTACCTCATCCTAACAGTTGGACAAGATGTGTCTGGGGCTCTTGGTTTAGGCAGAAAGCCTCTTACTGCCTTATATGCTTTTGCTGATGATACTTTACAAATGTTGAGAAAAATATAGCCCAGATTTACCTACCAGTTCTGTTTCAAATCCTTGATATCAGAGAGTTACAATGGCTTATAACATAAGTGTGCACAACATCGCTTTATCTTTCCACAGTTACCACACAGGTCTGTGTCTGCTTGGTCCTGCCTCAGTTTTCCTCACATGTTCACCATCAGAAACAGCTGAATTTTATTTATAAGTGTACCACCGTTGTCTATTGCCAGTCTGCACTTATGCATAAGTAAAGAATCAATCAGGAACTTAGCTGTGATGCACCTCCCTGATGTGAAGCCTGCCCAGATCCCTCCACAGGATTTTTCTCCTCCCTTCCTAGGGCTCTCAGGAACACATGTATATACTGGCTTAGTTTAGTACAGAAGAATACAATTTTATAGGAAGTAAAAATATTCCATGTGTTCATGTTTGTACTAATTCCCATCCTAGTCTGTTTGATTTAGCATAAACACTCATGCAGAAGACAAAATGTGAGTGGTACCTGGAAACATACAGGACCTGCTTGGCCTAGTAATAAAGGTTGTCCTTGCTATACAGAAAGTTAGTTGTGATGGTGGATGCCACATCTCCACTGCTCAAATTATCCTGATCTCAGTTATTCTTGCACATTCTTTGAATCATCATCCTGGACTGTGACTATGCATCTAGCAGCTGAAGGACCTAAAAAATCAAGAGTGCAACCTGTGAAAGATTATCAGGTGTGCACATATTTGGTTTGGCCTTGTTCTTGCACTGCTCCAGATCGTGCTCTCAACTCTCTCCCCTGATGAGAGTGAGAACCATGCATTGCTAGTCTATATGCCCACTGTTCTTACTTTTGGGATGCCTTAGGTTTATCCTCTCTCATTGCATTGGAGATAAAGACCCCTGCCAATGATTTAATCCATCCAAAGAATTTCTGCCAAGTCAGGTGATTGCTGTCTTGGGAACAGGCATGTGAGAAAAGGACTGCCTGGGAAGGTGGCTCAAGTGCAGGGCCAGACTTGAAATGGCTCATATGTTTAGTCTTGGCAAAATATAGTGAGCAAGTGCAAAAGCTGGTACTGAAGGTTATATAGTTAAAATAATGTGTTTTCATGCGCTGTTTTTATTGGGGGTTTTCCTATTAGAATGTGGCTTGGCTTGTATTTTTTATACAGATTACTGTGCCTAATTGTTTGCTCAGATGGTAATGAGTTTTGAATCAGAGATCTGCCAGGTAGGACAAAGAGGAGCCTTCTGTGAGTAAAGATCTGTGCTTCTTTGGATCAAAATGAAGCAGAAAGAATGCATACATGCACACATATGAATACATGTAAATATATATATGTGTATGAGTGACAATTGACTTGGTCTATTTTTGTGAAAGCCAATATTAAGAGCATATTCTTAGCTTTGCCTTTGGCATGCCCTTTAGATTGGGGCTATGACAGCTGAAGTGTGGCTCTCTATGAAACTCTGTGTTTTAAAACATTACAGGGTGGGCTAAGGACAGGACCCTTGCATAAAGTGCCATACTTGCCTTCTAGATGAACCAAGAACACAGAAAAGCACTCAGTGTGCTGCTCCTTGAGGCAGGGCTGTCAGAATTCATTCTTTGTGAAGAGAGCAAAGTGTGGAGTGAGGTGAATGAAGGTCTTTTGTTTAGGATAACAATAAAGAATTTTGGAGGAATAAAAATGATATGACTTGTTTGCATATAGCTCATCTCCTGCACGTGCAATTTGGGAAAAGAACCTGTGCCTGGATAAGATCTGTTCTACTGTCTCCCTACTTCTTTTTGTGGACACAAGGAAGTAGCATCCAATCTTGTGAGAGCTGGAGCTCCCCTGTGTGCTGCTTTTTGTTGTTTTTTTTTTTTTGTTTTTTTGTTTGTTTGATTTTTTGTTTGGGTTTTTTTGTTTTTAAAAAAAACAACTTGGTGATCTCTGACTTCAGATCTTTTCATTTGGTAAGACTGTTTCAGTACATCCCAGCATGACTTATACCCAGGAAAATGATGCAAACAAGTCACAGTGCCTGCTGGAGTGCTCTGGATTGGGTCCTTGGGAAAACAGGTGCTTATTTGTTACTCACCCCTCTTGGGCTGCCAGCCACAATGTGAATATTTGCTCAATGAAAATCTAATAACCAAGTCCAGTTGTTGATCTCCTTTTTTTTGGTATAAGTTAATCATGTGGAGAAACTCAGGCAGGGCCAGTTAAGTTGTGTGTTTGGCTCCATGGTGCTGTTGTCACAGGCATGGAGAACTCCAAGCAGGGACTGGTGAGAGGGCAGCTGAAGGCCTCAAGGAATGTCAGTGTGTTACACAGTGTGAGCTATAGGTGGGACAGGAATGTGGATAGTTGCCCACAGGATTGTAGGATGGGTTGCCATTGGTGGGAGTAACCTAAGCAAGTGATGTAAATGACATTGGGATGTTCAAAGCCACAAGCTTCTGATTTTAATGGATGCTGTACTGCATGGCAGCCAGGATATCACTGTGGAATATAAAGGTAATTCATTTGTGTGTGTTCCTATTGTCAGGGAGCTTAATGCCCCTTGGAAACACATCTCATTATACACTTTTTCAATAGGAACCACATCAGTACACTAACCTTTATATGTGAAATGTTTCTGTGGTTTTTCTTTTGCTCAGAATTTGGCCTTTGGTTCATGGAAGTGTGATTCATTAGATAATAAAATATCTTTTTTTTCTTTTTTTTTCTTTTTTTTTTTTAATAATCAGCATGTCGCAATACCAACACTTTAAGAAGAACTTCTATTTTACATTTCTATATTTTGAAAGGCTGAAAGGCCCCATCTCTTTTGACAGTCAAAGGGAGATTGCCACTAAGCAGTAAGCATGACAGATGCATAATTTGCAGTTACATCCATTTTGAATTTAATCTATTTTTCTCTCTGTTATTTAAAAAGTAAATGAATGGGGAGATCAGAAGTACAAAGGAGTTAGGACACCAGTCTAGGGTAAAGCTTTATCTGCCTACCAGGCTTCCATGACTCACAACAAAGTGAAGCATCTCTTATTATGCAAAAAATTTTAACAATTTGGAAGGTTTTGTAGGCCAGGCTTTACAGGGATGCAAGTATTGCCAGGGAGAAATTTTAATTTCAATCATATATGAAGCCTATGGTGTTCACATTCATAAGGAGTTTATGAATAGGAATCAAGAGGAAATTACCTACTCCTTATCAATAGTCCCTATTTCCTCTGTCTGTTGAGAGGGTTAGGGGAGAATATTTGGTATCTTTATTATTAAAATGTCAAGCAATTTCTTTTGTAGACTTTTGGAGTACGTCTGTTGTGTTACAGCAGAGTGTACATCCTCTGTACATAGAGAACACCAAGTCTATTATACTTTTTAATACTGCTGTTATGTGGTGTATGAAACAGGAATAATCATAATTCTCAGCTTTTTGTGTATAGAAGGACTGCTCACCTGTCCCTAGTCCTTTGGAGGAGGGTCATGGAGTGAAGTACAAAGTTTACAAAGGAGAGATTTGTAGGAATCCTGTGGTTGCTATTCGTAAGTTCTGGCTACTGCATATAATGGCAAAAGGAGAGGATGGCCCCTGAACTATCTCTGTCCCCTGCAGCGATCAGTGAGGCAGTTTGGTAGCTGGGGCTGATTTGCCTTCCATGGTCAGTTTAGAAGGATACAACATGTGTAAAGTAACTCCTAAGTTACAGTGGGGGAAAGCAAGGAATGTTTCATCCCCTTTTGCCTTCTTGAGATCACATGCATTTAGGATTTTTGTGCAACTTCTTGGCAAGGCTGGTGAATTTAGGACCTAAATAAGCCCATTCAGGATTTTTATGAACCAGATATAGCTGCTGGTTTTCTGTACCTGAAACTGGCTGAGCTGAAACAATGAGCAGTGTTATCAGAATGAGTGTGTTCTGGTTTGAGGAAATGTCACTACAGATTTGCCTTGTTCTTCTACTCCTTCCTAAGCACCTCTTGTTTGCTGGTGCTGAAGGCAGACCCTTGGTGTCACCTATCTGCTTGTTCTTGTGTGCTCACTTTAATAGTGGTCAATTTAGTTAGTCTCTTCTTTCTGGTGGAGGAAGGAAAATGGTTTTCTGTGCTACATCTGAGATGGACTACAGCTACTGAGTCTTCATCTTCTTATGCCTGCATCCATCTCTTGAAGTAATAACAAGTAACTGAGCTGTTGCAAGTTAAGTATAATCAACTCATTGCAGACAATTCTCTTCTCTGAAGCCAAAATACTCTCATGCAGGTGGATAATCTAATGCAGTTTGGTTATATTTTCCAACTTAAAGGGAGCAGGTGTCTTATCTAAGAGGCATCTGCCTGTTCTCCTGAGATAAATATTCTGGTTCAGCTGATAGAAAATAAAATTGACATTTTTCTATGACAAATTTAAGCCTGAGATCGGCCACCTGAAAAATTAAAAGCTCATAGGGCCTTAATTTTAATTTACCTTGCTCTTTTGCTGTTCAGTCAGCTTTCTTTCCTTAGATATATTTTTAAAATGTGTATTTCAAAGTATTCACTGACTAAAGCACTAAAATTATGTACTATATTTTGATATTTCTCATTCTGATATTGTATGTTGTTCATCTAACATCTCTACATGGTATTTATAGCATATATGGATTTCTAAAATCTAGCTAGATATTCTGAAATACACAAGGTTCCATTAAAAAAGTTAAATTCATAATATAATATATTTCAAATCTTGAAGTTTTAGCCAACGTTCTCAAAGAAGTTCCAGTGTGTAACTGTATTCATGACTGTTTCCATGTTCAGAGGGTGACATATAGTCAATTAATAGACAATAAAATAATATTGACAATTAATAGTCAATATAGACAATTAAGTTGTCTTTGAAATGTTTCTTTAAGCACACTAGACTAGATTGATCTGATCTTTTACTGCTTAATGCCAGTGATCAGTTTTCCCTTTGTTGGCTGGAGCAGTTAGGAGAAAAACACCAGTCTATTACACTTACTTTGTATAAGTATAAATGACTATTTGAAGTACAGAATGATAAATCAAGGTCAGTGCTTATATTGCAAATAGAAGACTAAGGATCAGCTGGTCACCATGATTGAGCCTAAAATGAGATTCCTCAGTCTGTGTTGAAAAAGTTCAGGTTGCAAGAGGTAGTGAGAATCCAGTATTTCCTATTTTCTACAACAGACACTTATGGATAGTCAATGATTTTGAAAGCAAAATAGTTAAGTACATTTTAAAATCTAGGACTCTTTAGAGATGTCCAAGTTAAACTGTACTTTGAAATTTTAGTTCCCTTTGCAAATAAAAGATAGATGTGGAGTCAGCTTTTCTGATTTCGAAAACATAAAAACCCCCCAAACTTTGCTTTTTGTAATATAGAATTCAAGTTGGTTTTATATACTATTCTTTTTGAACAAACCAAGTATATAAGGAAAAAAACTTTAGGTTTCAGGCATGATCTTTTCTGCATGTGGAAATGGCACATGCAGTATATATTTGAATTTGAATTTCTATGGATATGAAGATCTGTATTGGGAAAGATGTTGAAAATAATAAAGACAAGGAACAAAGACAACCCCTGTAAAAATGAACAAAAAAAAATGTTAGGATGTGAATTTTTTTTTTTTAGTATTCACAGTTTATGAATATAAGCACCAATTGCAGCTATTTGATCAATTTTTGCTTCCTTCCCTTCTGCTTATTAAAGCAAGCTATAACCCATGAACAATGTGTTTGTAAAAGGCTTAAGATTTGATACCAGGACTTGTTGAGTGATCACAGCATTCACTTTGCACAAGAGGATAGAAGTATTTCTGAATTTTCATTGCTGGGTCCCTCAGTTAATACTGCTCCTCTTTCATCATCCCAGATGAAGAAGCTGAAGTGGAAAAGACTCCTCTCTCTCTTTCTTTTTGTCTCTCTTTATGTAAATGAAAAGGTATGAGAAGTGTATTATTGATTTTTATCATGCGTACAAATTATATTTTCACAAATTAAAGTCAAAACACTTCATGAAAATTATTGAAGATGTGACAAAGCTATTTATACTTCATTAATTTAACTTCGTTGGCATGAATCACAGATCCTGAGTAATAAAACACAGAATTAACAAGGTTGTTCAATAGTGTAACTATGTCTTTATCACAAGTGACAACAATTCACGGTCCTGTTCTCTTCACAGGGACTGGAAACACAGATGTTTCCTGGGAAAGAGATGTGAATTTTGGGGCCAAATCTAGCTTTTTTGTTGTTGTTGTTCACAACTGGAAGGAGATCAGTTCTCTTTTCACCATCAGGAAGGGACATGGAGGATAGGTGTAGCTTCAGGTGGTCAACGGATTTGTGAATGAGATTTTTAATATTGAGGAAGAGCTCTGGAATTGAAGAGAAAGTAATTTTTACTTGGATGTGTAGCATCCAACTCTACCTTCTGGACACGTGCAATGATTGTGACTGACTGTTTCGAAGAGTGAGCATTTCATCAGAGACCTTCATATCTCTATCCTGACCTGATTGTTGGGTGAATTGATAGCAGGATGTGTCAAGAACTGTGGATGTGACAAAATTACTTGCTGAATAAGAGCAAATGGTCTGGAGTGTTCATGGAAATTTGTCAAGTGTGTCACAATTTTTTTCTTGTATTGACTTTATCAAATCTGTGGAGCCTAAGAATGACTCCTCAGCTTCTGGATTCATGAGCCTAACATGACTGTTTCCTGATTTGTCTTGCACCAGTTTTGTTCTTCCTCTTTGTCTCCATTTCTATACCATCACTTTCCTAGAAGAAAGGCTATATGAGCTTTTGGGGAACTTAAGTCACCTTTGGGTACCTCCCCAGCTGACGAATTTTGAACAGAGATTGTAACCTGTATCCTTTAGGCTGTTCATTGCAGTCTATGTATAATCTCTGGGTGGAAGCCCTTGCTTTTCAGTAAATCTTTGCTGGGATAAACAACACAACTCAATGGGAAAGGGAGGTTGATTTAAATCACTTTAAATCTCCTGTAGTAGTGGAGGTTGCATGTTCTCTCGGGTCATATTAGTCATGCTGGTTTTAATTTATTTTTCAACTACTTTTTTTTCCTTTCTATGGTGAAAATACTTTTAAATAAATAATGGAGCATTAAATGACTCAGTAAACACTTGGTACTGAAAGTATTTGCCCTTTAATTTTAGATTGCTTTAAAACTTATTTTAGATGACTCTGTGCTGGGATTATATCAAGTGTACTGTGTTCAACAGCTGTGGCATTTCTGCTGGTTCTGATCTCTGCTGAGGAGATGCCTGAAACAACACTCTCCTGCAGAATTAATTTCCATAAAGAAGGCTGCTTACTCATTAATACCTTCTTCTAGGTCACAGTGTAACTCATCAGTAGATCAAGGGGGAGAGCTTGTACTTTAGCTACCTGCAGTGATGGTGACATAAAGATAAATGGGAGTCTAATTTCAGATATTATACTATAAGCCCCCATGACTGAGAAGTTTCCACTTCAGAACTTTCTCTTGTGAGAGATACAGAAGGAAAACACTTCTATCAGGGAAAAGAGGGTGCCACATTTAATATTGGCAGATATCTATGATTGCCCCAAAGTCAGTGTCAGTAACAATTTTGGCTTAAAATTATGCAGTTAGTGTGTCGCACCCAGTTAGTGTGATTTCTCTGTGTAAAATTTAGAATTATGAGATAACTTTCCAACTACTGACATAAAGTATTTTCTTGGGAGAGAAAAGAGAAATATAAAGCCTGAAACTAGTAATAAGTAAATATTATACCTAGATAGTTGCTGAGAAAAATAAAAATTTTGGTGTCTTGAAATGTCTGCCAGAAAGTTAGCTGGGGCAAATTCAAGGTCTAAATGCAGATGAAGTGGTTTGTTGTGATTGTCTACCCAGCTTTGTTGGATAAATATTTTCCATGTAATACAGGTAGATGCATCTAAAAGAGGCTTCCATAAAATGGTGGAACTCCGGGGTGGAGGGATGGCTGTCACAACAATGTAGGCTGGATCATAGGTGTTGAGTTTTTTTGTTTTTTTAGGGGTAAGAAAATACTAGAATAATCACAACACCAGAAGTGGCACTTCCACATGAATATGGCCCATCAAAGCAGACAGATACTGGAACTTTAGTTTTGCAAATATTTGTGTGTACCTACACATGCCAAAGTGCTACCAGACATATAGAAGGTGTATGCTCATGAATTTCTGTGAAATAAGCCAACCTGGATGGGTAGCATAAGCCTCCTACGGATTAAAAATCAGTAAACCAATGATGTGTTACTGTTACGTCTTTGTATTTAATATTTTTTTTTCTTTTTTTGTTTTGTTTCACTTATTTTCATTTGGAATTTGACTATTTTTTGAAGACTTTTACTAGTGCTTTATATTATGATAGTCTAATTTATCTTTTTTCGCCTCCAATCTCCTTTTCTTCCTTTAAAAATCTTTCCCAAGACCTTTTCTCCTACTTTTTTTCCTGCTATTTTTATCTTCAAGATTTATTTTTGTTCTCTTTTTCCTAGTGTTCCCGTTTCACATCTATGTATTTACTTTTTCACTCTTTTACCATTCTATTGTCTACGGCTTTTGTCCCAGGTTTCATTACAGGTGTATGGAAAGTCACAGAAAAAGCAATACATTGCAATCACTGAACACAATCAAACAATTTTTTATGACAGTCCATAGTTTTCAAGAGTACAAGTAATAGATTTCTTATATTGCTGTGACGAGAAAAGGGATGCAGACAGATATGGTTTGGAATTTTTATTCTGTTTAACAAAATAACTTTTTTGTAATTTGTAGCTGTTTGTCCACAGAAAGCGTAGTAACTGTGTAATAATGCATCTAATAAATAGGATTAGCATGATGCAATTATTTAGGTTTACAAATTAAATCAGGATAGAGCAGAGTGAGACATTTTTCAAGCTTAAGGAAGACTTGCTGATGAAAGCCCCTTAATGAGGTTTGAAATATACATTCTTCTGATTTGCTATACTCTTGCAGGGTTTTTGCAAGTGTGAACTACATCATTACTCTTTAAGAAATGGTCAATTACTGGGAACTGCAAATTAGCTCTACCTGTCAGTGTCTCCAAAGGGAAAGGTTTGCTCATCTGCAATATGGGAAATGAGAGGAACTAAATGTCATGGGAATCTCTAAATCAGCTGTGACAACAAGAAAATCAGTCTTCAAAGAAGATCAAGTCAATAGCCCTCCCTGACAGAGTGTGGAATTTAAAAGGAAAAATGGGCAAGTTCAGGAGCAGCACTACAGGATAAGACTTTGATATTATTAACACGTAGAAGGAAACAAATGGGTAGGAAACAGATTAATTAGACAAACTAGGAGAAAAGCCTACCTCATAAAATGAAGCTGAACCATGAGTAGTATTAATGAACTTATTTTGTCTGCTCTTTCACTAGACACTTTCCTAAACAGCCTTCAATCCATTGCTTTTGATTTCTTCACACTGGTACAGAGCTGCCCATGAAGTACAGCAGCTCTACTTTATGCTTGGTATCATCTGGAAGCAGAGACAGGAGGCCCTAGGAAAATCCTAGGGTCTTTTCTCATGTTGGCAACCTAGAAAGTTTTGGCAACAGAACATATCTGCACAGGGTAGGAAATATTAGGGTTTGTCTTCTAGAGTTTTGGCTAGAGCAATGGGACTCAGACAAATAATTGTAGGTGTCTGTCTCAGCCTGTGAAGGATTTCTTGAAGCTCCACTGATCCTATAGGTTAAATCTCCATCAGCCACCTTTGACACTTGACTCACATGCACAGACTTACATGTGGCCACCTAAATTTATCTCAATATCATCCTCATTCTGAAAGATGCTTGTGAATGTTTAGGTCACTTTATTTGATCATTGCTTTTCTTGTTTTGTTACACGGTGATGATTTCCTCTTGGCTTTAAAACAAGGTGAAAATTTATCTAAGTTTGTCTTTGGTGTGACCTCACACCAGAAGGACGTGATACAATATTTCATGTCCACCTTTCTATTGCATCCAGCAAAATCAGATAAAGCCAGTTTTGTGGCTGAGGTATATTGACTTAATGAGATTGACTGTGCAACTCTGCTTCACTCTTGCTGAGGGACTGGCACAGGAGGACAGCAAGATTTTCAGCAAATCTCATCCTTATTGAGGTTACAAAACTTTTAAGAATTGGGACCTGGAAGCCCTTAGCCTGGAATAAATTTTCTGCTATGAATCTTGAATTTCCTGGCTGAAGGGTGCTGGTGTTTGTTTCCCCAAAGAAACAAAGAATTTTCTGCATAACTATATCTAATGAGATGCTGTGACTTTGAAAATCTTCTTGTACTAGTCAAATATTCAGCAAATATTCATGTTCCATACTTGAAAATTATTCTGAGGAGTATAATGAAGAGTTTGTTTTATCTGATTGAAAACAGCATGTGGTTCTTTTAGGGCTGTGGAGAATATCACAGATGAGTTTATAAAAATGACCAAATCCTAATATTTGACACAGTGTGGTATGCTAGAAGAGCAATAGATTTGCGAGGACTTAGCTATGGATGAAGTTAACCTACCACAATTTCTCATCAAGTCATGATTGCTGATCAATATTGAATGGATTGTGAGTATGAATATCTTTTTTTTTTTTTTTTTTTAATTTTACTTTGTTAAAGCTTTTTTTTTAGCTTGGATATGCTGCAGCAGATCACTTCCTCAGTCACAAATAATGCTGAAGAGAGAGACTGGGAAATTATTTTCTGGGAAACAAATGCTGAAAAAATAAGATGGATCAGTTAGAAGGTTTCAGTTTGCCTGGGTGAGGTGTGCAGCAGAGCCCCATTGTTGGATGGTCCAGTAAATGATACACAGCATAAACCTAGGGACCAGAGAAGTGCTGAAGTTGTAGGAGTTGTATGCAGCAAACTGCAGGTGAATACAGAGGGTAGCTGGTTTTCAAGAAAAAAAACATGTTTCTGACTTTTCCTTTATTATTTTGATCACTAGAATTTGCAGAGATTACTGTTATTATGGTAATTACAGGAGTCACCAGCTTGCAGTTGTTTCTAGAAGCTGGTTTGGCACCTCAGTGGGACTGAAAAGAAAAGGTATGTGAAGAGATGATCTCTTTTTGCTGACATCTTACAAAGTGAAGTTTGGCTTGGATTCAACAGGGAAACCTAAGTATCTGAAAAAAATATGAAACAGAAGATATTAATATACTCAATAGCAGTAATTTTCCTTAGGTCAAGGACAGCATTAGAATCTTTTAAGTTCCCTGAACAGTTCCTCCACATGTGAAGGAATGGTTTTATACAGGAATGTTGGCAAGTTTCTTCTTTATAGTAGTTTGTCATTATGCATATCTGAAGTGTCTTTAGCTTATCATTTTATGGCACTGTGCTTAAAGGGATCCTATGGCTGCTAAGTTGCTGTAGGAATGGATGGGCTAGACATCATATTAGAAACCTTAAATTTCCTAGAAGGGAAATTTGCACAACTTTTTTTTTTTTTTTTCTTCTTCTCCTGTGACACTGATGATTTCTGTTGAATACATTTGGAAAATGAGGATAGAAAGCTAAATGTCACGGCCAAGGTCAAACAGAAAAGAATAGTAGAGCTGGGATTTAAATCCATTTCTCTCCCAGGTGTCCTAACCACAGATCTAATCTGCTGTTCTTTGTCTTAAAGGTAATTTATTTTGTAAGTCAAATTCTCTGTATATTCCTCCTAAGATGTAGCAAGGTAATAAAAATAATTAAGCAGATGTTCAAACCACTAAATGAGTGTAATTTTTTGTTTGAAGGCTATCCCAACATGAACTCAGATTTTAGTCTCTACTGAAAATGTCTGATATAATGTTGGGTTTTACCATATTGCCAGAGAGAAGAATATTTAGCTACTTTCAATGTATTCAGCTATTTGATTAATTGAAGGGCTCAGCAGTCAGTGGACATCTCATTAGCCATGCTGTGACTATTTTGGATCACATATCCACAATTCAAATTGACGGTAAAAGTCCAATTAAAAAGTAAATGTATTTTCGTACATTGTAGCTGTGGTGTTGTCATGTGGCTTGGGTTTTACTTTTTATTTCATTCCCTATTACTCATTTTAATGATGTGTGCCTGAATGTGAGAAACTAATGTTCTTATTTTGAGCTCTGCTTAGAGAAATTGTTAGGCAACCTTACCCATACTGTTCTGCTCAGCTGCTGCAAAGTTGTGTGCTTTGACTACATGTGCAGAGGTTATTGTGCCAGATGGTGTGGTTGTTTCTGAGATGTGAAGAACCACAGAGAGACCCCTGAAATATATCCCTGATGTCATAAAACATCATTTTAACTGGCTTTTCAGAGATGAGACTTATAGGTAAATTAAGGTGCAGGGAGCCAAATTATAGCTAACACTGAATATCAAAAAGGTCAGCTGATACATTTCCAAAGGCATTCAATTTGTCTCCAGTATTAAACTACTTTTTAGCAAAGTGTTCTTTACTGACATCAGTTTCTTGCTTTAGTCTCTTGTGTAAGAGACAGAATGTTAATTTATCCATCAAAATAATACTTTAAGTATCTAAATAATGTATTTTTTTATTCATCATATATAAATTAGAGGTTACAAAAGGTATTTGCTATTACTTCAAACTAGGAAGTGTTACACAGTTCTGCTGAAGTAGTGCAAAGCTACCACAACTATAGGTTTAGTTTGAATTACATTAGGACCAAAGCAAAGAGTTAGGGAGCTGTAGTTGGTTTCCTATGTACACTCCACCCCACCCCCACCCAAAAATCTAATTAAAAATTTTTTTTAATGGCTTAGCTCCTTAACCCTTGAGTTATATGAAGAGAATGTCAGTGCTGAAACACAGGACTGGGCAGGAGAGGGGACTCTCAAATGTGATCATCACTTCTGCTGACTGAAATCTATTATGGTTGTGACACCTTGCCCACCCTGCCAACGGTAGCATCTTTGTCATGCTGAAAGGGCTTTGTGAGCCACGCACAAGAACCCTTTTCTCAATGGGCGTTTGTGTTTCATCAGGTAGCAGCTGAGCTTCAGGACAGGAGTTAATTCAATTTTGTGAAGGAAGGAACCCTTCTTGCTCCAACTGACCATGAACAATGCCCACGAATATGCATATTCTACTTTTTTTCAGTTTTTTTGTTCTCATATGTATAATTTCCTTTCCCAAAGGCTCTCGGGATGATGCTAATCCATGCCTGCCTGTTGGGCTCTGAGAATATCCACGACATTAGAATGTCAGTGATGTGGGCAATGAATCTGAGAGGGCTAAATCACAGCCCTATGTGGCATAAATATACCTTACATTCCAGTGAATAACAGCTAACATCTGATGTAAATTGCAGTTCTCAGAAAATATTGTAGATCTTTAATTTAACTGGTCAGTGTGTGAACATGATAATTCACTGCAACCTGTGCATTGTGCAAGGAAAAAAAGAAGAACAGAAAATATTTGCCAGCAACTGTAGACACAAATGCAAGCTTCTTCCAATCTGTTCTGGAAATTAATTCCTGAACACATTAATTAATTCCTGTGGCAGTTTGTAAGTGTGTGTAGTTCTAGATCCTCACGTTTAGGTGTTGGCAACATGGCTGCTACTTCAATATTTTTGATGTTTCATGGTCAGCCTCTTTCATCTTCAGCATACTTCAATTACTGACAAAAACTGCACATAAGAGCTTTGAGTAGTAAAGTTCCATTTGTAAATCCCTACACAATGAGGAGATGAACATGAGTATTGTGACCAGGGTTTAATGAGAAGCAGTAGACTGATCCATTCAGATTGATGAAGACTTTTGAAGTCCATCATTCAGAATCTAAAACAAGTGTTTTACTAACTTGCTATATAGATTAAACTAAAGGTTATTTTGATTAACTTTTTGTCATTTGTCCTTTTATCAGGTGAACTAAAGAAAATATAATTTAAATTCCACAGATGTTTATCTTCAGTAGCAACTCAAAACTTACCAGAGGACTACTTTATTTTTCTGTGTCATGTAATAATACCTTGCTGCTTTGAGGTGCACTGACTAGTCAGTCTTTTGTGTCTACCCAGTATTCATTTAAGTATCATTTATTCATTGTGATTAGTAATCAGATCTGGGTAAGAGAGATAAAACAAATGTAAAAATATTCCTCTGTCTCTGATTTATTCCTTGCTTTTAAGGCAGAGGAAAAGTAAAACAGGTCATCAAGAAATTAAATACATAAAGATCAGAGGTGAGATAATGAGCTCATTTGCATTGCATCCAGGATTTGTTTTGAACTTCAAAACACGAGATCATAAACCAGTCACCATTTAAATACTGCCAGCTATATAAAAGACTGAATCAGTTTTTTTTCATCCTCTAACAATTATTGTCTCACTAGATGTTTTCAGTCTTTCATTTGATGGTATCTGAATGAGAAGTTCTGTTGTCTAATCTTTATTTCTTTTTCTTTTTTTTTTTTCTTTTTTTTCTTTTTTTTTTTTTTCTCAAAAGCAACAAAACCAAACAACCAGAAATAACTCCAAACACCTATAAATAGCAGTTAGTGAAGAACAGCAAACATAAGAGGTGTTGGGCAGGAAGCAGAATTACAGGTAATGGGTTGTTGAAGAAGCTGTTGCTTTAAAAATGCTTGACTTTGGGCACATGAGTTTTGTTGTATGGCACAGAAACCAGGGCTGAGGTAACTGACCCCAAACACAGAATCTAGTCCATTAGAAGATATTTTATAGGCCTTTCACAGTAGTGTTTACATCTAGTAATTTTAAAGACATAATATACTGCTCAAAGTTCTGTGAGGGCTGGAGGAGGGCATTTTTTTTTTTTCTTTCCAGATTGTGGCTTTACAGTCTGTCACAGGTGGAAAATACACAGGACAACTGTACTTGCCCTTCTCTACGAACAAACCAAAGGAAATGCTGAGCCTGGGTTTAAGATGGTGCAGTGTATGTTGACACATATGTTAGGATACTGCCAGGAAGATTCCCATCTTTGCCCTTCTATTCCTTCCCTATTCAGTTTATTTGTAAAGGGTAAGATACTTCACGACATTTTACTCCTCATGTTTATTCTTCATATACTTCTGGTAAGGCTGGAGATGGGTTGTACATCTCTCAGTTCTCTTTTCTCCATTTCTTAGATGAAGCCTACTTGCTCTTCTCACAAGACAGAAATTCATACTCTAAATAGAACCAGGCAAGTACCTACGGCTGTATCAGGAGTTTCCTCTCTTTCCCTGAACAGTTGGCCCAGGTTGTGGCAGTATTAGTTCTGTCTGATAAAAGATGGCCGAGCCAGCTCATAACTGAGGAAGGAGCATAAAGATGTAACAGGCTAACCTTTTAGGGATGCACAAATTTGTTCAAATAAATAAAATCAGGAAAGGACACAATTTTTTTCCTTTTTTAAATTTTTCTTTCCAATGTCTGAAGCTAATCCATGCTCTAGCTACCACATTACTGCAAAGCCATTTGATTTTCCATTATCTAGGTCATCAGTTCAAATTCAGTCCAAGATGTCACTTGGCCCAGTCTTCTGTAAATTAGACACACTTGACTAGGGATACTGTCAGATACTCAACAACCCTAAGTGGACACACAAAATTACATCTCTGCTTTGCCAGTACAGAAATAGCGACAGAGACAAAAACCGTGGACTGATAGGAGTAAAAAGCAGCTCAGATGACTTTTGCAGAAAGCCTAAAGGAGTCTCCAGTCAGCCCCACTGATAAAGCTGCTATTCCTGCTTACAATCTATTTTCCACTGAATATAAACAGCCAAACAAACACAAAATAATCTTGTTTGGTGCAGACTGCTGTGTTGGCACCTGAACAGCACCTAATGTGCCAGCTGCTGCTTTGTTTTGTTTTTTTCTTTCTGTATTAATGAATTTTACATCACTTTTATTATTTAGTGAAAATATAAGAAAGAACATTCAGTAAAAGTGGATGCCAAGGTGATTTTGTGGGGAAATTTGGATGCGTAGCATCTGGTTTTGGTATAGGTGATCTTTTTATGTTTTCACTTGATTACACACTAAATGTGTGGCTTGTTTACAGCTTTGAGTGGACACTAGATTTTGTAAAGGTGCCTAAATGCTGCTCACCACTCCAGTTTACAGAAGGCTCTCTACCCAGTTCCTGCCTACACCCTGAAAAATCATTCTATGCCTCTCTTTACCCCCTGTTGCTTTTCCCAAGAAAGCCTGATATCAAACATGTTGAAATTTTTAGCTATAAAGTGAAAGAAGGAGGAAGGCTTGAGTTTTTCATTGCATCAGCATTTCAGATAATTTCTTTTGTTGTTTGCTTTCACCTTCTCAAAGGTCCATCTCATGTATATCAGTACTTTCTATTCCTGGACTGTGAAAATAAAATGTTATATTATTTTGACCCCTAAAATTTTAATCAGAATAAAATATTTCTAAATGTGAAAGCCAGGATATTTAGGGTTCTGTCAAATTTAATTTGGCAGGCTTGGTTGACAGATCACTTTCTTTCCCAGGTGAAATTAGTGCGAATTTCTGAAGCAGGTAAGGGATAAATTTTAGGACTTGTAAGAATTTTCAAACATTTGTGGAGGGAAATATTAGAGAAATTCTCAGATAGCTAAGCACTGGTTATGTCCCTTTGTGCACAAAATGGCTATTACTTATCAAATAATTCTCATCACTTTCACATTTATAATAAGAATAGATATTCACATACCTTTTAGCATTTGCAATGTCTGTAGGGCTTTTAAAAATCATAGCATAGTAATTTATATGGGAAAATTTGATTTATTTTGATTTTCTGTATTGCCTAGAGACTTTCCCTCAACTAATAAACAATTTCATATTTCTGATAAAAGCTTCATGCAACATTTACGGGCCTTAAAGAGTTTTAGACTGGAAGTCTTTACAAAATACTTTTGAATAATTCTTCTGTAAAAATTTTTTGATAAGGGCTGTCTATAAAAATTGACACTATTAAAACAACAGCATACCTCTGAGGCTATTTTTAAGTCTTCTAGAGTCTACTCCAACCTCTTGTTCTTGACAAAATACATTTCAGGAAGAAAATAGTGGTCCATGGCATGTGATTAAATGTGAGCAGTCATATAAGTAAATATGTAGAGAGCAGAAAAATACAGACAATGGTGTGTGAACAGAAGCAAACAAACAGGCATTTGAATGCATAGGCATACATGGCTTTTTGATTTATCAGGATATGGAGCTTTTAAAATCATTATTACCAGTGTTTACCACTTGCTTGCTTTCCAGTCCGCATGGCTTATTGCATATTATAATTTGAAAAGATTATCTTACTAGGGTAATGAACAATAAAGAAATTGTAATTCATCCTAATAAGCTTGAATGGTAACCCACATGCCTTGGACATTTCTAGCCAGGCATAATTTATCCACATCTTTGGCTGTGAAACTGTGTGGATCTTCTTAACTGAATCCCTGACAGATGGTTTAAGCTTTTTCAGGACTACATTTCCAATCATTTTGTCCATATTGCAAAATTGGCCTTGAAAAAGGGTAAAGAGTTGCTATGCTGCATTAACATCTCTTTGGAATTGCTTGCTGTGAAGGACACGAAAAAGGAAGGAAATCAGAAGAAGAATGCTTTAAAAATACACTTTTGATAGTTAGAAATGTTAGAGATGATGAAGATCTTAATGATATCTTTCACCTCAATTTGAAAGTGAAAGTGGACACATTATGTGTGATACTGAAAACACAACCTGTTACTTCATTTCATAAATGATTCTGATGGCATTCATGTTATAACGAGTGTTAAAAGTGCTGTAATTAGAAAGACTTCCTATAGACTTAAATCCTGTTGATGGACAGCACAATTGACTACTGTTGGATGAACAGGGATTTCTGTGTCACTTTTCAAGATTTTGATACTCTGAATGGAAAGGTTCAAATATCTGTATTCATTTCTGCATGAAACATGGATTGATCACACGTACTATGCCAAATTTTCATTTTCTTTTGCAGTTTCAGCTGACTGGCTTCTTCATATAAAGTGCTGTTCTTTTCTTCTTGCCACCTTTTAGTTTATGATAAAAATCAATGAAAGCTGAAGCCTTCCACAGTCATCTATAAAATGCAATTACTGTATACAACACACAGTAAAACTCCTGTGGTGTATATGTTGAGACATAATTTATGCCACTTACCTCCAGAGAGGTATTGATTCTACTCTGTGAATATCTTACAAAAGGGCTGTTGAATGCAAGCTCAAGGAAATATGTAGTTATTGGGTCTGATCTATAATTTGATTAATAATGACCTATTTCTTGATCTCTGCTCCTTCCTGCACTCCTTTCAGTGTCTGAACCTTTTATCTTTGAATATTGCCTCTACTGATCTCCTTCAGAAGCCCACCCCACCTTGCTGTCCCTCAGGATCACTGTGGTCTCTAATCCACACCAAAGAAACCCTAGGAGAAGGCTGAAATGACTTGGAAGATTTGATTATTACTTTTAAATGTCTAGCAATCTTTGCTAATCCTGAAAGCTGTGGTTTCCCAGCAGAGCCTTCACTTTTTTTTGTGATGAGATCCAGTTCTTAGTTTCCTGCTGTGTGTTGGAAGGAAAAGCAATTCTGGATAAACAGTTCAGCAAGGAGCCTCCAAGATATGGAGTAAAAACTCTATCACTTAAGTTTATCTCTTGGTTTTGAGAGCTTCAACCTAATATATAAAATACCAGGAAAACCCCTCAGGAATTGTATAAATGAGAAAGGGGCTGCATTTTATGCAAAACCTTTCAGCATTCTGGTGTTGGCACATTCACACAGCAAAATCAAGAGAATAAATCCCTTCTGAAAGAAAAGACCTCTGTTACTCCGTGTCTCAGGACCTTGTCTCAGGTAAATTCCTCAAATAAAGAATTGCTGAGTGGTGTCTCTGACCTGACAGTTTTCATTTCAAAGTTCACGTTCCTTGAGGTGCTGCTAGAATGTTAGCAATTTGCTGTAGTATGTGAAAAACCATTGTGTATTCATAGAATGAGAGTTCAGGAGAGTTTAATTTGCTGTGGGTAGAGACCTGGGTAGCAGGGTAAGCTTTTCTATTTTATGATTACAGTAAATAGTTCAACCTTGTTCTGAACATAAATGCCCTGCTTTAGGATTTAACAAAAATTAATTGCCTATTGTGATTGCACTGTAGTTGATGAATGCCAAAGTGGGGCATGACAAAACAATATTTATTGAAAATGAGAAAAAATAGCCCGTTAAAGGAAAACTGGCAATATATTTTAGGCCCGAATTGGCCTAAACTAACTCAAAGTAGAAAAATGCATACTAAGGGACACTTTGCTCTGCATCTATTCATTGGTGAGGTTTTCAACAAAACATGAGCTTATTTCATCTATTCTGGAAATCTAGAAGTGATATTTGAGTAAAAGCCAAGTAAATAGCAAACTAAACCACAATAGCTTCATTACACATGTGGAAAAAAACCCACACCCAAACACACTAGGCTATGTAAATAAACCAGAAGCTGAATTTAATTTTAAAATGTCTTTTGTTTTGCTAATCATATTATTTTGAAAACCTAGTCTCAGCCAAGTCAGTGCTGGTCTATTATTGCATTCCTGAGAGCAAGGATTACAGCTTCAATTTCTGCAGCCAGCACTGCTGCCTGCTTGGGCAGATTCTTATCAGGGCTTCTGCCTCAGTTTCCCCACCTATGACATGGGTTTATATCTTTCCTTGACAATGAAAAACAAAACTGGTTAAAAAAATATCTGTTTAATCTATGAAGTTTGGCTGTATATTTAATATCAATACAAATAATAACAGATGAAAGAGTCACTACAGCTGGAAGGAAATGAACCAGTCTAACTTATTTATTGATTTGATATTTTCTTCTTGCACTGTATTTCTTAAAGGTTTTCCCACTCTAATAAGACAAATTATTTTTTATATTGTGATGATGTGAAAAAAAGGCACTGAGTAAAGAGCAGTAGTTCAGCCAAAATATGGAGTAGAAGTCCCATCTCTACAGGGCTTTCTGGAAAGCTCCTTCACCATGAGCAAGCTTGACATTTCATTTGAACAGCAGAAAGGAAGAATAGTAAAGTCTAGAATTTTAAATTCGGCCACTGCATTTCGGTGCTAATAACAAGAATTTGTTCTATAAGCTGGAGAAGACATATTTTGAAAATTATTGAAGGAAAGGAAGCTTGGTTGAATCAAACGACCTCAGACTGACCAACATCTGCCAATACAATTTAGCCATGGAAAAGGTCAAATGTTCCTAAGGCATCAGGTGAGGTACTTCTAGTGAGAGGAGAAATTATATTACTGGTACTTTATCAGAGAAACTATGTGCAATTCCAGTTACCCATATTAAAGGAAGAAGTAAATGCCTAGAAAATGCCAGGCTGTTTCTTTGTTTTGATAGAGGAGACTAAAAGATGACTTATTACACATGGCATAAAAGGTTTATGTCTGCTTTGTATAAATACACCTGGAGTAAATATAGAGGAAGAAGGAGATTGTTTCTTCAGCTAAACAGCAACATTGCTATAAGAATGAATACCTTGCAATTGTCCCTGAGTAAATTCAGGCTAGAAGTCATCTCGTCATCAGAGAAGTGGAGTCTGTAGCATCTGACCAGATGGAAGATCTGAATTAATACCTCAGTTAGTATTAAGATGGATTTTTGTCAGTTTCTGAAAGACACATAAAGCTGATGTAATTCTGCTCCTTTCAGTTTTACTGCACAGCCAGGTAAACGTAGCAGCACTTCATCTAAAATGTAAATGCTGCTTTGCACAGAGAACAGGAAATTTAAAAGAAATTAGTTACAGCCAGATCTAGTGGATTCATTTGAACCCACTCCACTCAGTGAAGACCTGAGAGAGGGTCAGGAAGCTACCTGTGATGTTTCTGATGCCAGAAATTCAGCTGGAATAGCCTGAAACTAAAGTCTCTCAAGAGAACATTAGATGAACCAGACCTTGACAAAATGCAGCTATATGCCTTCAACAGTGTTTTTACTTACTTTGCACTCTGCCCAGGGAATGCAGGAGAAGGTACAGTAGATATGATGCAATGTTATCCTGATTGGAGATTTCTTATTAATGGAAGAATTACCAGGCATCTGGTTTTACCTGTGCCACCATTTCAGCTTCTGAAATTAGACCGAAGTAGCTGTCTTTGCCCAAGTATATTCTAGTTTGAGAGGTAAAAAAATAAATCCCTATTATTACATATTAAATGCGGAACACCCTTTATTAAACCTTGACAATTTTGCTCTGTCAGTTTTTGTTCATTTGTGTGAGTTCTGCTCTTATCAGATGCTGCCAGTGCTACCAGGATACCAAAATATACCCACCTTGGGTGTCCCAAAAGGGATCAGACAACCCAAATGGTGTTCATCCTCAATTTGATGAACAGCTTATGAGATTGTGCCTGCTCACTGGTGTACTTTCTTGTTTGTCACTGAGATTTGGTATGTTTGATCTACAGGATCATGGCACTGGGAAAAAGAACCTTCACATTTTCTGATGGATTTCAGCTTACTCACAGAACAGAGGATAGAGATATGGTTGCCGTGGCCTCTTATTGTCCGTCCACATTCCCATTTTCCATTTCTTGACTATTAGGTTGCATTTGGCAAAGGATTTGAGTGGCAGAGCTGGGAACTACCACAGGAGACAGGGGAGCAGCTTCTGCCAGCCTGTTATCTGTCATGATTCACCCCTGTGCAGAGAAAATATGTAGACAAAGGGGAATTCTTGGGCTTTGCATGGACTTTGCAGCTTGAATGTATCTCAAAGAACACTGACCCTATATTTACATGCTAAATGCTAAGTACAGATGAAATATACAGAGTCTGTATTGCCTGTTTCACTGTTTGAAAGTTCTACCATACTTACTACTGCATGTTTGGGAGTTAGGCTTTGACTATAAAAGCACTGTAAGGCTAAGTGGGTGCCCAAGGAAGCTGTGGAAGATCTATCTATGAAAATGTTCAAGGCCAGGTTGGATGGGGCCTTGAGCAACTTGGTCTAGTGGGAGGTGTCCCTGCCCATGACAAGAGGAGTGGAATTATATTATCTTTAAGGCCCCTTTCAACCCAAACCATTTGATGATCCTGTGATTATAATTAATTTGAAACCTTGGTTTTAGAGAGAGTATAGCTTTGTGACCTCGGAGACACCTGGCACCTGCTTTGAGCACTTATTTTCTAAACTCCATAGTGGCTGTGGAATTTAGTCCTTTACAAGGTTTCTTGTCTCTTCATGATCTTTGACTACCAAGTCCTTATTCATCTTAATAGGTTCTGTCAGTTTCTAGCTCCCATTTCAAGGGCAAAATCTGGACTTAGAGAATTTTCTATTGGATTTTGACAATGCGAGGTTGTGATGTTGGTCTGCATTCATGTAGTGGTGGTTTAGGCTAGTGTATTACTCCAATTCATCCAGACTCAGGGTACTGACATAGTCTGCTAATTGCTATGCATCTGCTGATGGCTGATAACTTGCCTGAATCTTAATTTTATTACTTTCAATTGTGTGAATGTATCCCAGCAATCCTCTGTGGAGAGTAGATCAGAAAATAAGGCAGGTATAAAAATTCTCCCTTGTTTCTGAAGAAAAGGCTCAGGAGCTCATATACAAATGGTTTGTACATCTTCCAGCCACATTGTGCCAGACAACAGTTTCTAGGTGTTTTTCAAAGAGTGTTTAAGACTGTGCTTGCCTTGACTACAAGATGAATCCCATTGCACTTGTTTGCAAGTGTAGCAGCTACTATGAAGCATATTTTGTCTTATCAATGTTGACTCAAAGGAAAAGCAGCTACCAGGATGGGAAAGGAGTCCAGCAGCAGGCTGGCCCTGTATCAGCCTGATGGCTGCTGTGCTGCTGGGAACAAAGCCAGGGCAGAGGCTAGAGAAAGGGCTGGTCACTGATGCAGATGCCAGTGCTCAAGAAGTATCATCTGGAACTTGACAGCTGCCAAACTAGATCTCAGAGTGGCCAAGTGAGCTGGCGTTTTTTTTGGAGGAGATGACAGCAGAAAGTGGCCAAAGGGACTGGTAATGGCAGTTGTCCAACTAGAGGACTAAAACATAGCCAAGCAAATATTGTGATTATACTGGTACTTTCAGAAGCAGCAACACTGTCAGCAGAATCCTAATTCAGGCATTCCCTGTTGTTGCATCGGCACATCCTGGAGATCAAAGGTAAGACCCAAACGGAAGCTCTCTCCTGCTTTTCCTAATTCCATTCCAGTCTGAGGATATGCAAAAGAAAAAATCAGACCCCCCTCCCTTCATCAGAGCTCATAATCCATGGAGTAAGATAGTCTTCAAGGTAGCAACTCAGCCTTGACTGTGAGGCATCTGGGCACTCGGCACTTTAATGGAGTCCACTTGCTATTGCACAGCATAAGGTAGGAGATATTTAGAAGTAAATTGTGATTGCTCAGCACCTCCCTGGAGTTCCTATTAAATGCTGCTAATTCCTGCTAACTTCCCTTTGTTCTGCTGTTGTGCCTGGTGCCCACAGCCTTCAACCCTGTGGCTGTGGACTGACCTCTTCACTGCACCATGGGAAGTCACAGCCAGAGACCTCTGTCCTCAGCCTGAAGACCTCCTGTAGCATGCTCAGCTAATAAAACTCCTGAACTGTTGTATTGCTGTCCCAAGGGGAAGAAAGACTGTCACCAAAAAACCCTAACTTTTCTCAGATTTAGTCAGGTCTCTTTAAAACCCTTTGACACAGCCAAAGGTGAGACCTCATGCTAGGAATTAGGGCAAAAAGAAGTAGAAAGAGGGTGAGATAGTTTGAAGAAATGATGTTTTAGAAGTGAGGAAAAAACCCAGACATTCTAGGGAGCAGACCAGGAGAAAGATTTCATATTTGAGAAACAAATGTAGTGTGAAAAGAGATTGATTTCTGGGGGAAAGGCAATATGAGAGCTGTTCTGGAATCGACTTTTATTCTAGTATGTCTGAAAAGATTCTTTCCACTTCATACACAAAGGATAGACCATGTGGCAAATTATAGAATCTTGTGAGAGACGAACAGATCATATCCCTATGACCATTTTCATCTATTATATGGCCTTTGTCAAGCAGTTCATCTTAAAATTGAGCCATCATCTTAACATTTTAAGATCAGTGTAGAAAGGAAATGCTTCTGTTTCTAAATACAGAATTTACTTCATAGTAAACTCAACCAGACACCAAGGATGGACAAGTTACAACCAGAATCTTCTATATTAAAAAATGTCATTCCAGGGTACTATATTTCAAGTCAGGTTACAAAGCAAGTAGACAGAAAACAGATTCTTAATTGGTCAATCATCCACTCCTAGCCCATGAAAGAATGAAATTTTAACTTATGTTTTTATACCTTATCAGCCCAGGTAATTCACTGCCTAAGCATATCTGCTTCTCTCTATTCACTACAAAGGGAGCCTACTATGACAACTTCAGTGATAGGTGTTTAATTTGAAGATATCTGTAGGTAGATCAGGCGAGTCACACTCCGTAGTGTCTTTATGGCTTGGTGGAAGCCTGGAGTTGAGACCTCAAATTACTAGCACAGCTCTTTTCTTAGAGCTTGCCAACAATTCAGTGAGAGACTCTAGAGATGTTCTCATTGCTTGAAAAACTGGAGTGGAAATTTTCCCTGTCTGCATGTTTTACTTAGAGAGGAGCTGCACCCTGGGGTTCTTTGTTATAAAACACAGGAAAGAAGTGTAAGTTGTTATTATTACAACTATTGGCACAGAATCTGATAAAACATGTCTGGAACCTATTGTTAAAAAATCCAATGATATGGATTTTACAGTCTTGCCAGGCAATCTGTTCCAATGCTTTGCTCTCCTCACATTAGAAAGTTTCTCTAATGCCTAAAGTTTCCACATTCCATTATTTCTTGTTCTAATCCCTGTGGACATGGGGAGCAATTGATTCTGATTCCTCAGCAGGATACTCTTGAAGGCTGTTATGACATCTCCTCTTAAGTGTTTCATTCTCCTGACTGAACAGCTCTGATTTTGTTCACTCTTTACTTGCAGATCACTTTTTCCAGCCCTCTAATCCACCTTGTTTCTCTCTCTGGACTACTGCAAGAAATTCACCTCTCTCTTAAAAAACGGTGCCTACAGGTGCATACAGTACTGTATCTGATTGCTAATTCTGGAGCATGTAGAGACAAAGCTCACACACGATGATGCCTATATAACCTGTGCAATAGTTTTTGCAAGGAGGTGAGATGACTGTTTACTTCTGTTCAGCTTGTGATCCCCCATAGACCACAAACTATTTCCTACTGACTCATTTTCCATCTTCTATTTGTACAGTTGATTACTTCTACATAAACGTAGCACTTTCACTTGTCCTTACTGAATTGCATCCTATTGATTTCAGACCACTTCTTCAAATTGTCAGGTTCATTTTTAATAGTGAAAAATGTCTCCTACTGCAGAACCTGTGTGTGCATAGTTCAACACAGTAACACTGGAGGCAGGAAAGAATCTCAGACCTTCCTCCTCTCGTATTCCTATGGGATGGCAAAGCACAATGATGATATCTCTGCTGGCATGAGTCCATGTTTTGGGCGAAGAAGAGGTTATCAACTTTTGTTACAGTAGAGCTTGAAGGAAAGAAAGTTTATCCTATTATTAGAAAGCATATTCTAATGCTTTACACAAAGTTCTTAAATGCTGCATTCTTATGACTCAGTAGATTATTCCTGCTTTGCTATATTTGTGACCTAAACAGAAGAAACCAGGGATGGAAACAAGGGTCTTAACAGATAACTGGAAGCCGGCAAATGGTATTTTCATTTTTTTTTGTAGTTCCTAAGAAGGGGTCTAGTTGGGTATTGATGAGAGAAATGTAAGAGAAAGATACTACTTCAAAGGGCTTTGTCATGAGTCTCCATGTGGAGCTGGGGGTGTGTATCTCATGAGAATCATTTGGGAAAGTGCTAAGAGAAGAGGTGGTACTTTTTGAAGCTATGTTCCACACTGAGTGATATGTCTGGCATAATACAGAAGGCTTCTCACAAAAGAAATACATCCTGTAGGTTGGAAGTGGATGGTGATGTAACCATATTTTTTTCTTGCTCCAAGAATGCTTGGATGTCTTCAGAAACAATTGCTGTGGTGTGCTTCCACACTGCCTTCCAAGCATGATCCTTCCACCTTTAGCTTAGTGGCTAGAAAACTGCAGTGTTTTCAGTTGCTGACCATTTCAATGTGAATTAAAATGGGTTATTCAGAAGGGTGAAATCAGAACCATTTACAATCCAAGTTATTTCTCTTTTTTTTGCTGCTTCTTCCTCCCCACTCTTCTCCCAGCATAACTGGGTACTTTAACTTCACTGTCTCAGTTCATTAGGTCATTTCTGAAAATCAAAAATTGCAGTTTTGTATTTATTGGTGTCTTTTTACTTGTAGGAAATAAGTTGCAATGAAACTACTTCTAAATTTTCCACTATGTAGAAGGCTCCAGAGCTGCTTGATTATACTTTATCGTAGAACTGCTGGAAATAAAAATTGTGAGTTAGGGAATGATGTCGCCCAAGGACTATAACTTTGATAATGAAAAATGCCAGTCCCTCATGGTGTTGAAAATCCTCAGTTGTTGTAGACTACAGAAGGTCCTCAGTTCTTTGCAGAATCAGGACCTTATTGTGAAGTGATAGAAGAAGCTTTTCAGAGCATGCACAAGAACAAATTTATTTCTGCTGCAGTATCAAAAAAAGAAAAGAGTGTAAAAACAGATGAATGACTTCCGTGGGATATCCAAGGGTAGCTTCGTTTGGCCAGGTTGTACTGGTGATATTCTATCCAGCCTATGATGTTTATAACAGCTAAAATCTGGTCTGTTTCTTTCTACGTGTGAGAGAAAACATAAAGAATCAGAAACTAAAAATTTAAACTGATGATCTGAAAAAAAAAAAAAAAAGAATTTAAGAGTTTTCCTGAGACATGCTTTTATTGAATCTTTGTATCACTTGTATAGACGAAAATTCAGGATTATCTCTACAGGAGAAGCAGTACAGTGATTTATATGTTAGAAGATTACTGGTAAAGGGGAAATTAGTTCATTTCACCATTCATAGTCTTTTCACCGCAACTTCATTTCACTCTTTTCTTTCCTCTTCATTCTCTCTCATCCCTTTTCCTGTCAGGGTATCACTTCCCTCATTTTTCCAAATAGCAATTTAAAATGTCAGCCTAGCCTGTAGGAACTGTAAGCTAATTTAGTCTTTATTTAATAGTGTCATTGAGTCCAGAAGAACTTTTCTTGCCCATTTTACTGCTTATTTAAAGGTATTCCCAAACAGCCACTGTGACTATGCATGAGAAGCTGTGAGATGCCATCTTGAATAGCAAGCCTTTAGCTAGGGTTTGTAACTTGGGAAACTGAAGACTACTCCAAACTTTCAGTGTGAAGAAGACTTTTGAAGAATATTTGATTTATATTCTAAAGTCAGCCCTTGTCTTCCTTCTAACATTGACTACAGCTTGACTAGGAACTGTGATTTCTAGATATGACTTTGAAAATAAACAGTTTTATTAAGACTTCTGTAGTGGATTTGGAAATATTTTAATCCAAAGTTTCATTCCTGGAACAATTAGTTGACTGTACTCTAGCCTGAGGAAAGCTGCCGCAAGGGAAAATGATATGAAAAATGGATGTAAGTGCAGAAATGTGCCACCACAACTTAAAATTCAATTACTTGTCTGTGGTGTTTTCAAAGAATACAAAATCATTTAAATATGCAAAACAGTTAAAAATATGCAATCCATATAAGTCATAATAAATTATGACTTTCTAAAAGAAAGAATTGAAAAGGAAATTTACACATTTTATTTGCTTATTCATCGCAATTTGTTTTCTGTGAGAAATTTCAATGGTCTCAGTAGTTCAGGCTAGACTGTCTGACTGTCTATATTGTGGTAAAGTTTTTATTCTTGTAAGACTAGGAGGTCGAGTTGGCAGTGGGAAATTCAATTACTAGTCTGAATAAGTCACTTACTGGGTAGGTGAAGGTTGGGGAGGAATGTGTGACAGGTATCAAGCTGGGTTATTTCCTGAGACGTCAATAAAGTTCTGACAAAACCTGGGAGACTTTTCTGGCCAGAGTCTGAACTTTTACCTATGAATTTGGAAGTGGGAAGGAAAATGATGACTCTTTTAGAATTTAAGTCACCAGGAAAAAGATGCACCTCTAAGCAACAGCTTAATGAAATGTATCCCAGTTTAGCAACACATGCAGCACAAGGCAACTATTCAAAATTTCAGAACTGTGGTGGGAAAACTGATGTAAAGGATTTAAATGTACTCAGAACTACAGCAAGTTTTGAAAAAACCTCTATGAGAAGTGATGTTTCTGTTTTGCCTAGCAGGGCTAAAGTGCTACCAAAGAGAACTGACAAGGTGTAGGGAGATTATATGAAGCAGGAGCAGGCTGACAGGTGCTCAGGAGTATTCAGGTCAGACAAAGACATCTGCCAAAGACATCAGTCATATGAGATAAAGAAAATTGCAATTGAACTAGGGGAGGAACAGGTGCTGCTCACCAAGGAGTATCCTGGAAAGTTAATGGTATGTCAGGACACAAAGTTAAATGAAAGAGCTGAAAAATTAAATAAACTGTGTATATATTTGTGCACAGCTGAGAAGGATAAGTAGGTGAACTTGATTGCTGTGTGGTAAGGAGACTCTTGAAACATGGAGGAATAAAAGGTAAAAATAAAATGCTTTAAAATTTGGATTTGACTATTCATAATGAATAGATTAAGTCATCAACTGGTTGAGTAGTGCTACACCTGAATTTTTCCCTATTCTCCGGGGAGGTACACTTATTTAATACATGGAAACACCTAACTGAAATACTGGCTTTATCTCAGAGATTATTACATTTATGACATTACCAGCATCCTGACCAAGCTATTTTATATGAGAAAAACAAAGGAGATCAGTAAAATATTGACTGGGTTAAAGAACACAAAAGGGGTGTTTTGGGTATCTGACTGTAAAATCCAAAGAATAAACCATGCTTTTTTTTTGTAACATCTGAGACTCATTCCAATTGGAAGCAGCTGAGATGCCAGATGTGACAATGATATAATTAAGCCCGATTTATTAAGTGACCATGGAGCTGGAAGCATGGTATTGGAGGCTACTTTGGATAGCTCACTATAAATCTCCACAGCAATCAAGAAAGAGAAGTAATATAACATGGAAGAAATAGGAAGTTAAAATACCATGACTTTATTAATGCTATACTTTAGCTGCAGCCATATATATATATAGGCAAGAAGAGGCCAACAGGTATACTGCAAAATTGGATAGAAGCAGGAACCAATTTTAGTTTGTGCAAAGAGAGGAAGTAATGAATTTCAGAAAAGAAAAAAGACAGAATGAAGGCATACATGATAGCAAATATTAATAAGAAGCTAAATCTGAAGCTTCTGTTTACTTTCTAAAGATTTCATCAAAAAGGGACTTTGGTTTGAAATTGAAAGCCTCTGCAATTAAAACTGATAAAAGGAAATATATTTAAAGATAATACTTAATTAACCTGTGGCATTTATGTAGAGAGCACAAACAGACATAGTACATTAAATAGGCAACAACAAACAAAAAAATAATCACAGGCTTAAGCCTTCAGATATCAACATGTTTGCCAACCTGAGGAAAAAACGTTCTGTGTGGGTAGATGATTCTAAAAATTGCCACCGATTAATTTTATGTTTTACTTTCTGTCATGCACTGAATGCTATCTATGTTACTCGAGTATCTGCGGGTCATTGGTTTTAGAAAAAAGGTGAAAAGTTAGATGCAAAAATTGCCCCTGCAAAAGTTGCAGTAAGTACTTTGATTTGCCAGATGCTCTCTGAAATCTCAGCTTCCAAATCTTATAGATGGAATATTTTTAGAGCCTTTCTGACCTCATATAGGAAAGATCACACATACTTTGGCTCCATTTTCTTTATTTAGAAGTATAGAATGATTTGAGGAATGGAATGCAAAAAAAAAAAAAGAAAAAAATCCTATAACTATTTTGTTCTTTCTTTGGAAAAACACACCAACATGAAAAAGAAAGTAAGTGATGGCCCTGAACTGTCTTCCCTGAATCTGAACATTGTTTCAGGTTTTGAGGTTGTGGCTCCTATTAAGGACGTCTTGCTGTGCTGGTGTTGTTGAAGCATACCAATAAGAAGGAGGAAGGTGATGTGATTAGTATCTTATCTGTCTGTCCTTGAATTCCCCACTACTGTGACCTCGTCTGCATTGATATAGACTGGCTGGGGAAGTGTGTGTTGAGGGACAGGCAGGAGAGATTATAACAGAAGCCCATATGGAAGCTGATTTGTTTCAAGCACAACACCAGGATGCTCAGACTGCTCTGCATTTGTGGCCCAGGTTGAATTTTGTGGTAATGTCTTTTCAGATTACCTGCTGGCTATGGCTTATTTGCATATCTCTTAATGATCTTTCTGGTTAAGAATGCATATTTAATGTATTTTTTTTAAAAAGACTATGTTAATATTCCATATCCAAATCTTGATTGCTATTTTCATAGGTAAAAACAGTATTTTAAAAATTGCTATTTCAGATTTGGTTCACACTCTGCAAACTTATTTCAAAGGTCACACATAAGGCAGTTTAAAATCACATCAGTGTAGGTCATCATTTGGCTCTGGGAGGATACTAAGAGGGCCAAGGAAGTAACCTGCCTACCTCAGGTACAACGTGGTAGCAAGCACTGGGGGCTGCTCTCTTGGTCTGAACTACCTGGAGGTGAGGAAGCCTTAGTTCTTCACCAGAGAACTGCTTTACTAAATGCAACTGACAGGAGATGTGTGTGGGGAGCAAGGAGAGGGGAGGAGGTAATCTGGATCCTCTGAGAGCTGTTTATCCCTGAGATGGAGGAGTGATTAGAAAGGCAGCTGTGACTCTTAGGCAAAAATGTAGTGGAGATATAAAATTTTCCTGGGAAATGAGAAGAAATTCCTCTTCACTGGGAATGAGAAGAAATTTTCACCCCTTAGCAGAGTATTTTTCATATAAATGCATTTTTCTAGTACATTCTCTAATTGTTTTCAATACCAGTAATTACATATCCCTTCTAATAAGGGTCTAATAAGGAGGGTCTAAAAGGTCTAATAAGGAGGGCTTTAAACTAGGCTCGAAGGGGGAAGGGGTTGAAACAAGATTCTCCGGAAAGGAGCCCAAGGGTGGACAGTGCAAGTTAAGGGACAAACCAGCAGCCCAGCTGAAGTGCATGTACACCAATGCACGCAGCATGGGCAACAAACAGGAGGAGCTGGAAGCCACCGTGCAGCAGGAAAGATATGATGTAGTCGCTATCACGGAAACGTGGTGGGATGACTCCCATGACTGGAGTGCTGCAATGGGTGGCTACAGGCTCTTCAGAAAGGACAGACAGGGTAGGAGAGGTGGAGGGGTAGCCCTGTATGTTAGAGACTCTCTTGACTCCATAGAAATTGAAGTAGGTGATAATAAGGTGGAGTGCCTGTGGGTCAGAATCAGGGGAAAGGCCAACAAGGCTGATACTGTGATGGGAGTCTGTTACAGACCACCCAACCAGGAGGATGAGGGTGATGAACTCTTCTACAAGCAGCTGGCACATGTTTCAAAATCGTCGTCCCTTATTCTCGTGGGTGACTTTAACCTGCCGGACATCTGCTGGGAATTTCACACAGCAGAGAGGAGGCAGTCTAGGAGATTCCTAGAGTGTATTGAGGATAATTTCCTGATGCAGCTGGTAAATGAGCCTACCAGGGATGGAGCCCCACTTGACCTACTCTTTACAAACAGAGAGGGGCTGGTGAGGGATGTGGTGGTCGGTGGGCGTCTGGGACTTAGTGATCACGAAATAATAGAGTTCTCAATAATCAGGGATGCAAGGAGGGCTGTCAATAAAACCTCTACATTAGACTTCCGGAGGGCAGATTTTGGCCTGTTCAGAAGACTAGTCCAGAGCATACCCTGGGAAACAGCCCTTGAAAACAAAGGAGTCCAGGAGGGATGGACATTCTTCAAAGAGCAAGTTTTGAAAGCTCAGGAACAGGCTGTCCCGGTGTGCCGAAAGGCGAGCCGGCGGGGAAGACGACCACTCTGGCTCAACAGAGAGACTTTGAAGGAAATTAGGATCAAGAAGAGGGCCTACCGGTTATGGAAAAAAGGGCTATCTACTCAAGAGGAATTCAGGAATACAGTTAAGTTATGTAGGAAAAAAATTAGAGACACAAAGGCACAACTTGAACTAAATCTCGCCACCTCTGTGAAGGATAACAAGAAGTCCTTCTACAGATACATCAGTGGCAAAAGGAGGGGCAAGGAAAACATTCATTCTTTAATGGACATGGACGGGAATGTAATTGTCAAAGATGAAGAAAAGGCTGAGGTATTTAACGCCTTCTTTGCCTCAGTTTTTAACAGTGAAACGGGCAATCCTGAGGACAGCTGGCTTCTGGAGCCTATAGGAGACAAGAATCTAAACACCCCCCCTGCAATCCAGAAGGAAACTGTCAGTGATCTACTGGGCTGCTTGGATCCCCACAAGTCTATGGGACCGGATGAACTCCATCCAAGGGTGATGAGAGAGCTGGCAGAAGAGCTCGCCAAGCCTCTCTCTATCATCTACCAGAAGTCCTGGCTCACCGGGGACATCCCAAATGACTGGAAGTTGGCGAATGTCACGCCAATCCACAAGAAGGGCCGGAAGGAAGACCCGGGAAACTACAGGCCTGTCAGCCTGACCTCGGTGCCTGGCAGGGTTATGGAACAGATCGTCCTGGGAGCAATCACACAGCACCTGCAGGATGGACAGGGGATCAGACCCAGCCAGCACGGGTTTAGGAAGGGCAGGTCCTGTCTGACCAACCTGATCTCCTTTTATGATCAGGTGACCCACCTGGTGGATGAGGGGAAGGCTGTGGATGTGGTCTATCTGGACTTCAGTAAGGCTTTCGACACCGTCTCCCACAGCATCCTCCTGAGAAAGCTGGCTGCCCACAGCTTGGACAAGCCTACTCTGCACTGGGTTAAGAATTGGCTGGAGGGTCGGGCCCAGAGAGTGGTGCTGAATGGGGCTGCGTCCGGTTGGCGGCCGGTCACGAGCGGAGTCCCCCAGGGATCAGTGCTGGGCCCAGTCCTGTTCAATATCTTCATCGATGACTTGGATGAGGGGATTGAGTCTATCATCAGCAAGTTTGCTGATGACACCAAGCTGGGGAGAAGTGTTGATCAGCTGGAAGGCAGGAGGATTCTGCAGAGAGACCTAGACAGACTGGAGAGATGGGCTGACTCCAATGGGATGAGCTTCAACAAGGCCAAGTGCCGGGTCCTGCACTTTGGCCACAGCAACCCCATGCAGCGCTACAGACTGGGGACAGAGTGGTTGGAGAGCAGCCAGGCAGAAAGGGACCTGGGAGTCTGGATTGACAGGAAGCTGAACATGAGCCAGCAGTGTGCCCAGGCGGCCAAGAAGGCCAATGGCATCCTGGCCTGTATCAGAAACAGTGTCACCAGCAGGTCCAAGGAGGTGATTCTGCCCCTGTACTCAGCCCTGGTGAGGCCACACCTCGAGTACTGTGTTCAGTTCTGGGCCCCTCAGTTCAAGAAGGATATTGAGGTCCTCGAACAGGTCCAGAGGAGGGCAACCAAGCTGGTGAAGGGACTCGAACACAGATCCTACGAGGAGAGGCTGAGGGAGCTGGGGCTGTTCAGCCTGGAGAAGAGGAGGCTCAGGGGAGACCTCATTGCCCTCTACAACTACCTGAAAGGAGGATGGAGCCAGGCGGGGGTTGGTCTCTTTTCCCAGGCAACTCTCAGTAAGACAAGAGGGCATGGTCTTAAATTGTGCCGGGGTAAGTTCAGACTGGATATTAGAAAGAATTTTTTCACAGAAAGGGTGATCAGACATTGGAACGGGCTGCCTGGGGAGGTGGTGGACTCTTCGTCCCTGGAGATATTTAAAAAGAGACTCGATATGGCACTCAGTGCCGTGGTCTAGTGACTGTGGTGGTAATTGATCAAGGGTTGGACTCGATGATCTCTGAGGTCCCTTCCAACCCAGCCTATTCTATGATTCTATGATTCTATGATTCTCTAAAAAGCTAATAATTTAATTTCACACAGGGTACTCTAAGAGGGACAACAAAACAGGGGGATGGGGAAGATCAGAGCACTAAGGCTAGAGAGATTATTCAGAGATGGCATGACTACAGCATGGAGGAAGATGTTTTTGCATTTACAGCCATTTTATGATTGCTCTACAGTGTTAAGGTAGCATAAAGATGCCTCATGTAAGTGACTCAAACCTACCTGGGTAAGTGATCAAAAAGATTTTAGCTGACACACCTTCTTGTAACAATCAGTGCAGAGTAGTTTTAAAGAGTGGCTGGAATCAGCCATGACATTGGCATTGAAAGGCTGATTTGATATCAGTATGGACAGTCTTGTTGTCAAAGGCATTTCCTCTGAACATAGAACTCTGAACATGGTTAGGGTTGGAAGAGGCCTTAAAGATCATTAAGATCCAACCCCCCTGCATGAGCAGTGACATCTCCCACTAGACCAGGCTGTACAACAGTAAATCACAACCATCCATTGCCCAAGATGGCTGACGGCTGTTCCAAACCCATTAGCCTCATGAGGCTTCTATTACCTTGGACTTTTTTGTGGGAGAAAGTAGCAGATGCCTGCTGAGTGTGGAAATGTGACATATTTCCAAAACATCTGTTGACATTATATATGCCGAGTAATTTAATTTCAAAATTGTCATGTTTTTCAACATAGGACATCTGTGCTGGTAGGCAGTATCTGTGAACTGCAAACAAAAATGGAATTTAATGTACAATAAATATGCTTAGACAAATAATACTTTGAAACAAGCAAGCATGCACATTAGCTTCTTTATCAGCTAATCCCTTTTCTCAGGGAATACACCTCCTTTCAACAATCTAGCAACAGATAGGTTACATTTCTCAAGTGATTCTGGGACTATAAAAGCTTTCTAGCCATGTAAAACAAGTTTGTTATCCAAGCCCTAGTTTCTGCACTCTGTGGTACTTGATCTTTGCTAAACCGGTTGAATTCATAAAGCAAAAATTTCCCCCATGCAGGTTTGGGACAGTCTGGGAATCTCAAAAGCTCATGTGGTTCTGAGGGGGTGAAGTCATTCACTAACTTATGCCAAAAAAGAGGAGTGTCAAAAGCTCCATGCCTCTATCAAGCCAGGAAACAGAGCCTGGAATTACTTTGTGCACTTAGGTAGCTCTATGACACAAAATTCACCTCTCATTTGCAGGATGGAACCAAAAAAGTGTAGTATTCCTAAGCTGAGAGAGTCATGACAGAGTCATGAGAGCTCTCACTTGCATGATCTCAATGGATTTTGCATATTTGGCAGTGCCTCTAACATCAGCATTTTGGATGAAAGTACTCTGTGCTTTTTCAGTTGAAGGTGGGCTCCTGGTTTTGAGGCAAGTGCTTCAAACACTGAACCTCTCTGTGTGAAGCAAGTATGATCCACTTGCCTGACTTTTCAGACAACTCAAAGCAATCTCAACCAGTTAAGTTTGGTCCCAGTATGGCTAGAAATTTAGGCTCTTCTGCAGTCTCAGATAGTGCATCCTTTGGAACTGCTGATGAGAGGTGACTTGTCTAGGCAGCCAGCTCAGTAAAGAGAAAGATATTTCTGTGCTTTCCCAGTAATACATCTAGAATTACCAGAGACAATTTTATCTGAAATCTAAAGTGGGCTTGGTAGGCTTTGACTGTTTTTCTGATTTGAGTAACTTAAATTTTATCTGTGTTGTGTTTTGGTTTGAACATAAGCCTGCCTGTGTTCCAGTCATAGTGCCTCAGGGAAGAGACATGACGAGTACTCAGGGCATTTTCAGAGTCCTGGGCAAAACCAGGGATTTTTCCTCAATACTGGATCTCTCACTCTGCCTCACTGTTGTGCAGGAAGGTGAGAAACAATAAACGTGGGAAAAGGGCCAGAGCATGAGGGAGGTTGAGCTGCAGGGAGGATGTTGAGCTACAAAGAACAAGGTTTACTGGTTTTGCTGTCAAAACCAGTTGCTGAGGTGGTGGAGACACTTCCCCCAATGAAAAGTACTGCCTGATGTATTCCCACTTGTCCTCCTGCAGCATCATGTTTGGGTTTCCAGGGCTCTGCAGCTGATAAAGCAGAGAGGTAATCCCTGTTCTTCTTGCTCCTGTCAGTCTGTTGACCTGACCAAATGCCTACTTGGCTTCTACATAAAATAAGCCTCCCCTTTTACATAGTAACACATCTATTGAGCTGAAAATGAAAATGTGTAAAAAATGGGATCGTGTTGGAGATGAATGTTCCTTAAACGTATACCTTGGAATTAGGGCTGGTTTGAAAAAAATGCTGAAGCACTTGCTTTATGGCAGCAGCATTTGAGCAAAGCCTTTCTTTTGCCGTGTGAGCCTTCTTTTTACCATGTGTATGTAGTAATTCTGTTAATCTCTTCTATGTGAAAAAATGTATGCAATCATTTTTCTTTGAAAATCTTTGCAAGTCTTGTTTTGACACAGCTGAAACATAGGATTTCAACTTTTCACTCTGAAAAAGCTATTCTTCCTTAGATGTCAAATGTGTTTTGAGTTCCATTGATATCTGTAGTTAAACACTGATTCATGAAGGCAATTGGAAAAAAAGTTCTGCTTGGAAAAAGATTTAAAGTTTTGCTTTCTTGCATCAATTCAGGAAGTTTGAAATCTTACTATATTTCCCAGACTGGCAAGTATAGCTGACTCTGAATTTATAGAGCAAAATTAAGCAAAAACCTCTCTGTTGTGGTCTGCTAATATAAATATTTAAGCCGTTCTAAATAAAGCCACAATGTAGGAAAGTGTACAAGTTACTGTGTTGGACAAAGTTGTTTTAAAAAAATAAACTAAATGTTTTCCACAAAAAATTGCTAGAAATCAGCCTTTAGGCCTGATCTTAACAACTTGATTGATGCCTCATAGAGAGTAAATCACATTCAGTACTGAAAGTGAATATTTTGGAAATGATTCCATCACCTAGCATTACAAACAGCAGGAAACATATTTTATTTTGCTTCTGCTTCATCAGTGATTTTTTAGTAATTTCTTTCCTGTCCTTTAAACAGGTTGTACTTCAGTGGACCTTCTTTTAACTAAGCAGGATAGGGTTTGCATCCTATTTCTTGTAGTTTTCTGTGGTTTTCACCTGTAGATGAGTATACAGGGACATAGGACTATTCCTTTTTATACATCTCTTGCATCTCAGCAGTGATAGTCAGGTTAGTAACTTTTTTTCCTATTTTGGTGCATGTGTTATTTTTTTCTGTTTAATTTGCTCTGACAGTATTATAATAATTAGCATATACCATTTCTGTATATTTCTTTTTCTCTTCAGTGTTATGCAATACCACTGTACTATTGAGAAAAACTGGTGAGAATTTACTGGTGGCTGAACAAGACAGATGCTTGAAGTTCATTACCTTTGTAATCTTGAGTTTTTACAACTTAATTTTATATCACAGAGATTGTCCATTTCCAATGGAAATTTCAGAGATTTTCATCACCCTTTTTTATTTGGCCTCCTGCAGTAATTTTGAGAACTGATACCCTCATATATTGAGAGATAGGGCTCACAGGATTACTTGGACAGTTTTCTTTAATGCTGTTGAAATCCTCTCTTCTCCTACTTTCCCTTTCCCCCCCCCTTCCTTCATTTTTTCCCTAAATCGAAGAGATGGCACCTTTGTCTCTAAAGCTATTAAAGCTACTTTTGGACCTGCATATTTGAGCTCTGATCCAAATGAACACTGAGTACAAAGCTCATACAGCTGAGGCTGATGAAAAAGGCAATAATTTACTTGTCTTACCTGAAAAGCTATCTGTTAGATAGTCTGTGAAGACTGAACATTACAGATATGTCTTCTTTCCTTCAAAACAGGACCTTCATATAGATTAATTTACCATCAGAGGTACTTACCCAGACCATGGGAATCTGGGATTCAGACCATTGTTTACTGTCCTTCCTCAGTCACGTGTGTATTTTCAATGTCTGTTGCTGAAGTTTCATCTCTAATTTCTCCTCAGTTTTAATTGGGATGCTGTTATTATACATTGTATTCTGAGGTGCTCAGTTTGCCTTTGTATTTTGTGGGGAGACTGTGTTCATTTGGGCAGTGGCAGGACAGCCAACAAAGTGCTGATGATTATACTTATGGTAGTAATTTCCTATTTTAGCAGAAGTACATGAAGCAGACATTCTCTACTTCTGGCTTGATCTACAGTCCTAGGTGTGAAGGCTTTGAAGCTTCCTTTCCTCCATGAGACAAAACAGATTTTTTGTTTGTTTGGTTGGTTTTTTAAAAATTATTTTAATTTTTTCTGTTTTTTTAAATGGTTGTCACTATCAGACTGCTCTGGTGTCTAGATCCAGTGGGAAACAGCTTGGAAAATTTAACAGGTTCTTATAACAGGAACTGTTTTACTATTTGTTAAGAGAAGTAGGCATGGTGATTTAGATGTGGTATGAATAGCTGAGATAAGTGATGTTTTTCATTTGAACTACCTGCACAGATACAAGCATTTTGTTAACTTGTACTATAAAGAAACCTTGCCACTTGTAGTCAGAGAAAGTTTAGGAAAAGTTATAAATACCTTGGATAGAGAATATAAATGTCATAGAGTGTACTTTAAGCTTGCTGTTGCCACTGCATAAAAACATTTACATTCAAGATCTGTTCTATTACTTGCAGTTAGGATCATCCTTGAAAATATATTTGTTAGCATAACTCTGTGGTGTGCTGTATGTCGGGATTATTGATGACGAAGAAAATGCCCTTGATATAGCATTTGTTCCAATTTTTTGGGTATTGAATCAGTTTGGAACCTTATGTTCCAGATTTGACATAAATATATCTGCAGATATTATAGAAATGATCCTGAACTTATAGTTCCCAGGAGTTGTTTGTGATGCAGCCTATTCTACAAACAATATTTGGCTGTAAAGCATAATTTATTTGGTATAGCAAAAACTTCCATGCATCTTTCACTGTGTTATGCTGTTCACTGATAGCGTGCAACGTATTATTGATTGCCACAAGGTATTTTGGTAGAGTACTGTGCAGGGATTGAAGTTTACAGATTTATTATAGTATCATGCAGTACATTTATTCTTGGCATAATATCTACTAATCATATATTATTTAGAAGACAAACATTAGTTTATGAGTATGAAACAAAGTATTGCTTTAGAAGAATGCATATAAATCTTTCTATGGAAGATAATAGCTGTTGGTATAAAAGGATTTCTTTTCATGCATTCTGGAGAAATGACGTTTATCAAGGATTATTAATGTTGAAAAATCAACCCTTGAGACTGACAGGAAATACCAGATTCTGTACATACTTCTGCAGACTTTCAATCTTTTTAAACTGTTTCAATAAAATGTGGTAGAATATACTGTTATGCTGCAGAAGGCCTTCATTTTGGGTTTCCTTTGAATTTTATCAAGATGGAAAAATAAGTCACTTTCAAAGAAAAAGAATAAGCTAAATTTTAAAGTGAACTCACCACATATTAAAATGCTGGTCAGATTGTATGTATTCTAGAGTGATGTCCAGGGTCATTTCAGTGGTTACAAAATCTGTCTTTGAGTCTAGGGACCATGTAAAAATTGCTTGTGATATTTAATTAAAAAACTGTCATTGCTAATGATTTTTTTCACAATTTACCCTTATTCTTCAATAAGGAAAGTTCAGTGTAGGAAGAGAAAATTTTCTTTTTTACATCAGGTGGAAGGGATGAGCCAATCTGAAGATTGCTGCTTTGGAAGTAAATTTGCTAGCACTTTAATCTAAAACTGTATGACACAAAGATTCTTGGCAAACTGAATATCTTTACATGTGTGTTTTTTCACCTTTAATGCCTGACTGAGACTTACTGATTTCTTTTCCAGTGATGCATAGATCAAATTTGATCAGAGTAAACCAAAAGATTTTTGAAATGCAAAAAATGTTGATGATAAAGTATTTTCAGACATAAGTAACTGGAAGAAGAGTGGATACCAGAACACCCTCTGTGCATGAAAATATGTGTATCTATCTTTACTGCCCACCACAATAATGAAGCACATTGACTTCAAGTGCTGGAGATCTTATAATATGCCCTCTAGAAATAGAGATTTATGGATAAAGTAGGAAACAAATTTCATGTATATAAGAATGAAGTGCTTTCCCATTCTGACACTCTGCAGAAGGATCTGGATAGGCTTGATTTATGGGCTGAGGCCAATAGTATGAGTTTCAACAAAGCAGAATTTTGGGTCCTGCAATTTGGCCACAACAACCCCAGCAGAGTTAGAGGCTTGGGGATGAGTGGCTGTAGAGCTGCCCAGCAGAGAGGGACCTGAGGGTCCTGGTTGATAGCTGGCTGAGCATGAGCCAAGGGTGTGTCCAGGTGGTTAAGAAGATAAACAGCACCCTGGCCTGTATCAGGAACAATGTGACCAGCAGGAGCAGGGAGGTGACTTCACCCTTGCACTCAGCCTTGGTGAGACTGCACCTCGAGTACCCTGTGCAGTTTTGGGCACCACAGTATAGGAGGGACATTATGGTGCTGGAGTGGGTGCAGAAAAAGGCAAAGAAGTTGATTAGGGGTCTGGAGAATAGGTCTTAGGAAGAGAGGGTGAGGGAACTGGGGCTGTTCAGCCTGGAGAAGAGGAGGTTGAGGAGAGATCTTATTGCTCTCTAGGGTTACCTGAAAGAACTTTGTAGAGAGGTGGGTTTTGGTCTCTTCTACCATGTGAATAGATAAGACAAGAGGGAATGGGTTCAAGTTGCAGCAGGTGAGGTTCAGATTGGACATTAGGAAAATTTTCTTCACTGAAAAAGTGGTGATGCACTAGAACAGGTTGCCCAGGGAGGTGGTGTGGTTGCTATCCCTGGGGGTGTTCAAAAAATGCATAGACATGGTGCTATAGAAGGTGATTTAATGGTTACAGTGGTGTAGGACTAATTGTTGGACTTTATGAACTTGAAGGTCCTTTCCAACCTTGATGATTCTATGATGTTATGATTCTATTTCATGATTAAGTTTGAAACTGACCTTTGCAGTGATGTACTTATTAAGACCATAGCACTCTCATGCAAATATAAGTCCTGTGTGTAAGTAAAATTGTAAAATTTGCCATCTAGTCTTTTAAGGATTTAGCATAAAGTGTTTTGAAGTTTCAGCATGTTATTACTGGAAACTATTTTGGGCTTCACAAGGTTTTCTTTAAAGCTTGTTAAAATGAAATCCTCTTTTCCTTCATGTCTAAAAATAAGTATAGGTAAATTCTGATTTTCTGAAGGTCGTGACGGATGACTGAAATCCATATAAAACCAGTTAGTTATAAGAAATTCCAGATCCGATAAAATTTTTTAGTACAAGTATTGCTATAAATTTTGAATACCAAAGACTTTCAGGGCTGAGCTGCATTTTCTTCCTCTACATGAATAATCATATTTATTCTTTATCACGTGAAATTACTGTGCTTTGTCCAGTGGGCTTTGCTCTGACAATAACTATTATAAAGAAGACCCAGGCATTTCCATTCCCTCAGCAGGCATACGATGCCCGAATAACAACAAACTGTATGTGGCTTTGCTGCATGTAGTGGTTAGGGAATAGTAAAGAGAAAGCTCATGCAGAGATGGAAGTGGGGGTCATGTGTATTTAGAGTGGTGTTCTTAAGGTCTCTGTTTATTGTTGCAGAGGGAATGAGGGCTTTTGGGGGCTGGGAGGAAATGTGGTGAATACAGAGCTACCAGTTAACCTCCTGACAGTGAGTGAGTATATAGGGAACAGTTGCTATGCAGGATTTAATCATAAGCCTCCAAAAGAGTTTAACAGGCATGCTGAAAGCAAGGTGAAATTTTGGAAACAATTTAGTGTACCAGAGGTGTTTAGAAATGATTATAAACAGAACAACATCTGACATGTTTGCCTGGCTTCTTCAGTGAGTTACTGAATCAACAGATAAAGATGTGGCTATACTTGCTATTTAACTGTATTTCTGATGAGCAAGTGGTGGTGTACAAGAAATAACCTGGTTTGCAATATCACAACATATATCTTGCATTCTAAAGCTGAAGTAAAACATCTGACATTGGAGAAGTTGGATTGGTAATGTATAAGAGGCACAGAATTTTGGCAGACTGGATTCAGGTATGTTAGAGTCTCCATTATTATAAAGATTATAAAGCATACGTAAATAAATATGTTTTGAGAAAAGTTGGATTTAAAATTACAATTTAGTAGAATTAGTATGTACAGGGTGCCAGTTATTAAGTTTATATGTAACAGTGATCAGGAACAAGCTGGAGAATTTGCAGTTAATACATTTTGGCCATATATCTGTGTTTAATCAATGTTTTTGATCAAGCATCAAATACTGGTTTGTGGGGAAAAACTCTGATCTTAATGAAATCAGTGGTTCCAAGACTGACCTTCAAACACAAACCCACCTGTGTTCACTGGTAAACTATGACTGGGAAAGAATGTTTAAAACTGTTCTAAGGTTATAAAGAACTACTCTATGAGCAAAACCTCTCCTTGAGGGTTGTCCTTAGGAGCAAGGGCAACTGGTTCCCAGAGTGCAGATGATATTTCTAGGAAGTTAAATTTTTGGTTGTAGATTTCTCCACATTTGAACAGAAGCAGCACAAAATAAAAATTACTGAAAGTGAACAAAACACAGGTCAAAAAGACTTAGGACTTGATAAGTAAGCTTATCAAGCATCCCTAAACAATGGTAGGGAGGAGGAACTGTCAATTGATGAACAGTTTTGAAGTCAGATATGGTGACATGAACTATGTACTGATCCAGGATGTTGTTTCCCGTGCTGATACTGTTTTTGAGTAGTAATCAAAGACAGAGTTAACACTCTGTTTCAAGTCAAGGAGACTTGAAAGTTTCTTGAACATTCAGCATTTTCTGACTAAGAGAAGCAACTGGGAATAAAAGAGGATTGGGTGATATGGCATTTAGAAAACTTTCTCATGGAAGGAATTTTCAAGAGATTCAGCTATTTTTGCTTGAAAAATTCTGAAAGTTATAGGAATCCCATAAAGCACATTTTAGTAACACACCTCCAGTCACTTTTTGGGAGAGTTGATCAATCAGGAAGAATCATCAGCATCTGCTCATTAGTGACACTTTCTATGCTGCTGTTGAATACAGTGCCAGAAAAAAATGAGTGAATTGCCTAGCCTTGTTTTTGGTATCTATACCTGTTGTTTGGTTCCAACGATTTATATTATCTAGGACCCCTTGAGGTCCTGGAGAAAGAAGATCTGGGAATTACATACATGTCCCATCAGAGAATCTAAGGCTCTTCGTGTCTAAGTGCATCCAGAAACAACTAAAGATCCCCACAGAAACTGGGCAATTAATATGTATTTACACCTACTTAAATAAGTGTTTTTAAAATTAACGTCTGTACACAGAAGATGAAGACATTTTTTCACAGTGGGAGTTTTTTGAGCATTAGATTCTTCCTGTGCAGCAGAAAGAATGGCTATTCTTTATGTCCAAGATGCATCATGAGCCCTGCAGGTATAAATATGTCTGGTGTTCATGAGAAGAGAAAGGGATACTAAAGTGATGTATGAAATGCCTGAGATACTTGGAAATAAATTCAATTTAGTTCCCAGAGCCAATAACCTGTGCAGTAATGCAAAAAGTAAAAGAAATCCATTTCACTAAATATTGGTACTGTGAAGATTGCTTGTGACGTGTTTTTTATAAACATAATGCAAAACAGAAAGGCACATCAACAGCTCCTGAAAGGTTCATTCCTGCTGAGAAATAAACAGAATAAATGGAAGAAGCAGAACAGAAATGTTTCATTGCAGATACTCGGTTCAGTGTACGTGGAATGTGCAGATAATGCCCTAAATAGCAGAGCAAGATTCTGTGCAGGAAGGAGGAGGAGTAGTGCAAGTACATCTTTGATGTTCAAGCCTTAATCTGGAATTGGGTTTGATTTGATGCTCGGTGTGGCAAGACTAAGCCTGTGATTTGCAGAATTGTAAAATCTATACTATTACTGGACTGTAATAGAAAAAGAAGCCAAACAGGTGATTCTCCTCTCAGCTATACATTAAAATAGTTTAATTTACATTGCGTGCTCCTTCTCATTTAAACTAGTGAGTCACAGGAATGATAGACCCTAGAAAAGGAGTTTTCCATTGGACACCATTTTTTGATTTAGTTCCAGATCAGATACTGAAAAGTAAGTGACTGCATGCCATCTCAGAGTCAAAGTTCCAGTATAATCAGCAGGGCTTGACTCAGTTATTTAAATGTAGTACTCTAGTGCCCTTTGAAACACAGACTTTCTAGTTGTAAACAGTTGTCAAGAAGGGTTTGTATTTTCTATGTCTTATGTCACATTTGTGCACCTGAATAGCTAAACCCACACTTTTAAAGTATCTGAACTGAACCTGCAGTAATTATAGACCCTAAAGATGCATCCAATTGGTCAGCTAGAAGATTTCTGGGCTCCACATCCTAGATTTCCTAACACTCCATTGGCTACAATAGGAGCCTGGACACAGTTTACATGTACACATGGACACATAGTTTACATAGTTTACATGTACACCTAAACCCAAGTTTTTTAATCCTATACTGAATCCTACCCTGTGTGACTGGAAGAGTGCTTATGGGCTGAATTTGGTTTCCCACATCAAGACCCTTAGTGTGATTTGAGACACTGTTGGCATCTATGATATCAGCTCAGTTTTGGCAGAAGCCATGGCATGGGACCTACAGTACACCCATGCTCTTTGGGAGTGGCAGCTGGATGCAAGGTAGGCAAACCAAGGCTGTCACGATGGGACTAAATACCTATCTGTAGGAAAAGGAAATGTTTTGTTTGTGAAGATCAGAACAAGAAGCTAGCAAATACCTTAAACTGTTCTGTGTTAGGGAGCTATACAATTCCTCCCCTTTCTCCTGTTCCAGAACAGAAGCAGGTTATTCAGATGATCTCTTTTTCCTTTTCAAAAGGATTAGTTTTGCTGAAACCTTTAACTGACTGTCAGATCTATTTTTAAAGGAAGAAAATGAATATAACAATCACTGCAACATGATTCAGTTCAGGTGGGTTCAGTAGCCAGAAGAGTGCAGGTTCAGTTGGCAGCAGTGCTAAAGCCAGGTTTGGGTCAGCAGCAGCAGCCCTCCACTACAAGGGATTCAGAACCAGAATTTTTAAAATAGTGGAAACACTAAGAAAGCAGTTGTTCTTATGGGATTTTGTGTTCTCCTGTGCTTAAATCTTGGTGAAAGCACTTTTATTTTAATGAGGTCCGAAACAGAAGGAAAATCAATTCATGTTCAAGTTGACACTTACCTTATGCACTTACAGTGGGTTCAGTTCTAGACATTCAATAATTGTCATCCTGCAATGCACTGGGAGGTGAGCACACTTAAAATTCTGGAGCTGGCCTATTCCTAACTCTATGCCATTTTATAACGATTAGCATTTGTGTGTTTTATAGCGATAAAAGATAATGCTGAATTTTTTTTAACTGATGTTGCTGATGCTGAGGTTGTAGCTCCTGATTATGTCGTCATTATATTAAAGAGTCAGACTTTGCTCTGTGTGTGATATAAATAGAGAAGTTTGAAACTGCCTTAGTAAGTACCTTAAACTGTGGTCTCATGATTATTTTGTACGTGTGTTAAAATTTACTACCTTGCCCCAGATCATGAAAGCTCCAAGGCATATACTGAAATAAGCTTTAAAACTGTGTTATCTATAATAATAAAAAAAAAATCAAAGTCGGACAGTTGTAACCTTGTGTGTATTAAGAACTATGGTGCTACATTTGCAATGAAGTTTCTACCAATTGCAAGATACAGTATTTTAATGCTATCAAATTTAAGGAATGTGCAAAGTACATCCTCTTATCTCTCACTGCTAGGAGAAATGGCACTCCTCTAAGATCTCAGAAGGTGATTGCCAGATATCAAGTATACAAATTAAAGGGTGGGAGACAGGCCAAGCTGAAAATTCTTCAGAGTTCCTTTCTGTCAGTATGCAATTTCCAGATAAATTTGAGAAAAATGCAATCCAGTGTTTCTGTGGATATAAATCAAAATTTCATCTAATGGCAAGTTTCTTTTATCAGGTGTCTTTAGCAGCTTTCAGACCTTGGTTCAAGGAGAAGTGAAATAATCTGTAAATTATGCTGTAGCTATTATGGCTATTTACTCATATGGTAAAAAGGCAGCATTATACTGTCAGTACATCACAGCAGTCTAAAAGGGATAGAGAAGACCTTGAAAAAGTGAATATATTTTCAGGAAGCATATTTCTCTCACTCTCTACAGTAATCAATAAGATAATTAATGGCCTATTTTTAAAAGTACTGAGACTCTATAGTATTGATTCTTTTTATAATTAAAACAAAGCAAATTCTAAATATCAATTTTAGTGCAAATGGCTTCATTAACATGCGGCAGAGAACAACCTCCTACACTGTTGATACCATTTTTCTTGTTTAATCCATGGGAGCTATGCAAACTGGCAGCACTTAACATGATTATGTCAAGATCTCACCCAGGTTAGCTCACAGCCAAGGGCTGACATGTAGAGTAAACACACCGGGGCTAATTATGTTGATGTAAAAAAGTTACCTTTCTTTGCGTGTGATAAATGTTTCACATAGATTAAGGCATGTTTGTGTACTATGAATTTTACCCAAAAGATTGCACCAAAAGGTCAGCAATCTTTGATGCAATTTAATTACAATATTGTTGATTATGCATGCCCTGTAATCTGATACTCCAATCAAAGTGAAGTGTGGGATTTGAAAAAAAGTGTGGATTGTGACTTTTAATCACCATTTCTGCTCACTGATTATGCCTGTGAGGACTAGTACAATCTGCATCTTAACCTTTGAAATTAATGTTTTGACTACAACCATTGTGCTTACTTTTTAGCACTTGACAAATTGAAAGCATTATCATATTCTTTTCTGTAAGATGTTGTGTGGTCCATGACATGAACATGGAAGAATAAACAGAGCTCCCAGAGAACTCATCTTACTGATTCAAGGTTCAGACCTTTTTCATTTTGTTGTAGTTAGAAAATATCCAGGGTTTCCAGCTCTCCATCCCGATTTCATAATGTTTCCTTACTGCAAATGGAAGTTATATTGCTTCTTCTGCAGTACTTACACTCCTCTTTGTTCTTCTCCTGGACTACTTTTAATAATTTTAAAATAAGCACAGTTACTTGATACTGCAAGTATAAGGCTTGTCTCTTGGGAAAAACATGGTTACAAGTTCACTAGAGGATAAATTCCTGCCTTCATTTATTTAGTTTTCTTCATCTATCTTCAGCATTGTACAGCCTTTTTGGTTTACCTTCCCAGAGAGACTATCTCAGGGCAAGATAATCCACAACCTTTCCATCCTCCTCTATTCTAGGAATGGTTGCTAGTTCATACAAATTATAACAGGGAGAAGAATTGCTATGAAGGTACATCAGATGTCCCATAAGTACCCTTCAACCTTTTCTTGATCATATTTCCTTTATGAGGTGGAGATGAAGTTTCTGTAGGATCATATAGTGCAAAACTGATGGTTCATCCCCTTTTTCTTTCTCTTTGTTCCTACTGAAGGCACAGTACTAATTTCTTCTAGGAATATATCTGTCAGAGATGGGCAATATGCATGTTGCTCATATCTTGTGCTTGTATTTTTTGTACCCTTGGTAGAAAGCAATGTTCATACCTGTCAACTGGCCTGTACATACTGAATATATGCATGATAACCAGTGTTCTGAAAATAAAAATTCTTCTTTATCTACTGCAAGATGACCAAAACCAATTCAGGTACTATATGTTCTTTCCAAGACTGAGAAATCAACTTTTAATCCTATCTTTTTGGACAAATGTGTTGTGGCAAAGCCAAATTCTTTAATCCCTCTTTCCATTGCTCTCCCTCCTAGTACATTTCTTCAGTAATGACAGTTCACAGAAAATGTCTCCAGAGGAACATAAAATCTTGGCATCTATATTTCTTTTTGGAAACAAGTATTCTGAGGGGATATCCTTGTTGCCTAATGAACCAAAACCCCAAACCTTGGATTTCATTATGGTTATGGTTCCTTAGCCCACTGGAGTCTCTCATCAAAATGTGGTCTCATTAAGTGAAAGAGCCACTGTGCACCACTCCATTAAAATGTGCTAAGCTAACTTGTTGTCTGACATGAGATAAAATTAAATATGATTATTTCAGATCTGTTCGTCATGGACTGTAGCACACATCACAAGCTGGAAAACTATGTAAGACAGTTTGGTGATCTTAGTTCTGGAGGCCTAAATCTGAATGCATATCTAAATTAATGAGTCCAGAGAGGCACAGTGTTCTTTTGGGTGAGGAAACTGTAAAATTTTTGTCACAGTCCAAATTCAGTCCGTGACTTCACCTCTTGTTTTGAAAACAAATTGCTGTCTTGTGCTTGGTGTTTGCACATGTATCCAGGAAGCAAGGGAGCAAGGAACCTTTCTTCACATGTATGTCCCATTTTACTGACCGTGGGCATGAGTGCAGGCCCCAGTTTTTTGCACCTGGAGGGATTGTTCCTTGCTAGTGACAACAGGGAGATCTACAGAATGATTCTTGTGCTTTTGCAAATAGAAAGATTAGGTGAGCTGCAATATGCTTTGAGATAGTAAACAATGTATTTGCCCCAAGGAAGCTGTGATAAAAGTTAAAGATTGTGAAGGGGAAGAAAACATTTGCAATACAGTGACTGAGGTAATTTGGGAATCTGTTGTTGAGGGAAAATCCAATAAAGATCAGATTTACAAACAAAAAGTCAAGACTTTTGTATTTAGGCAACTAAGCATGTGATTTCAGTGCAGAATTTCTCTAACTAGAGAATGCAAGTTTAACTAATAAGTAGCTATCTACATATCAGATATATGAACATGTATTTGTAGTACCTGCATATGAAAATAGAGCTTACAGTTCTAAAGCCCTATTTCGTACAAAACAAACATGGCTTTGGTTTTCCACAGTGTGCCAAAACTTAAGATATTTCTGCAGGATTTGTTTAAACTGTTCTCTGGAAAGATATCTACAAATTGCTTTGTGGATTTCTGCATGTGCTAACCTTACTGATTGAAAGAGACTAATAGGATAAGACCTTTATATTCAACTTCTTTCCTACCTCATAGAATCACAGAACGGTTTGAGTTGGAAGGGACCTTTAAAGATTGCCTGATCCAATCCCTCTGCCATCAGCAGGGGCATCTTCAACTAAATCAAGTTGCTCAGAGCCCTGTTCAACCTGACCTTCAAAGTTTCTAGGGCTGGGGCTTCTGCCACCTCTCTGGACAACCTGCTATGGTGCTTCACCACCCTCATTGTAAAAAATGTCTTCCTTATATCTAGTCTAAATATACCCCCTCTTAGTTTAAAAACGTTACCCCTTGTGCTGTCACAGCAGGCCCTGCTAACAAATATGTCCCCATCTGTCTTACAAGCCCCCTTTAAGTACTGAAAAGCCACCATAAGGTCTCCCTGGATCCTACTCTTCTCTAGGCTGAGCAACCCAGCTCTCTCAGCTTGTCCACACAGGAGATGTGCTACAGTCCTCTGGTAATTCTTGTAGCCTTCTTCTAGATTGACTCCAACAGGTCCATGTCCTTCTTGTGCTGAGGAACTCCAGAACTTGGCACAGTACTTCAGGTAAGGTCTCAGAAGAGAGTAGTAGAGGGGGACAGTCACCTCCCTTGTCCTGCTAGTCATCTGTCATTTGATGCAGCCCATGAAATGGTTGGCTGTCTGGGCTATGAGTGCACATTGCCAGCTCATGTACAGCTTTTCACCTCCAAATTCTTTTCTGCAGGGCTGCTCTCAAATCCTGCATCCCCCAGCCCTGTATTGGTATGGGGATTGCCCCAACCTGGGTACAGGGCCATGCACTTGGCCTTGCTCAATCTTAGGAGGTTCACACAGGCCAACTTCTCAAGCTTGTCTGTGTCACTCTTCCTGATATGGGAAGGTTCTATGCAAGCATCACAAAAAATTATTAACATTTTCAGTTGAATTCCCCTGTAGTTGTGTATCAGCAGTTGGTTCTGCTGTCCTGTGTTGTGTTGTGCCTACTTACTATAACATTGCAGGGAAGATCACAAGACAGCACATGAGAAAAAATGAATGTGGTGTGCGGTATTAAACCATCCTTTTTGGACTGTTCCTTCTCAGAAGTCAGGAAAACTCACTGGACCTCTCTGTCACGATTATTTATATTGATCCAGGCATCATATGGGTCACTGAATACTTGCATAAGCCTTGAATATTTCAGCCTATTTAATTCCTCAAATGCCGCTTTAAACATTGTGTACATGGCTGATAGAGCTGCATATTGTTATCTTTTTTTTTTTCTTCACTCCAAGAATTAATTTGACTCTTCCTGTGACTGAGAAAAGTACTCCTGTTTGGCTTAAACTCTAAGATTTGCACCAAAAAAAGCCAACTGGAGAAAGAGTAATGATTTGTAGAGAGCTGCAGGAGGTTCGAGTCCCAAATCCAAATGTGACATTGCTCACAATTACATAAATAGTGTTCCCATGCATTTATCCCAGCTATAACCAACAGCTAATAACAAATTATAGAGCCCCAACGTGATTTACACACAGAGGCTTCTATACAGGACTTTGTGTGAATAAAAATTACTATTATTTCTTTTTTCTATGCAAAGAAAGGAATCAATCGAATTCTTGTGGAGAATATAATTTTCTTCCATTTAGTTTTAAATAGCATTAGCACAGCAATAAGGTTTTGAGGTGAAAGATAAATACATCTGGACCTGGGTCTGAAAATGTACAAAACATTAGACAAGAAATGGAACAGCTTCCTTGTCTTTGTATTTCAAAGGGCATTAGAATTTTGCTGTATAGGCTGATAACTTTCCAAACTGTTTTGCCTCGAGAATGTCCTACTGCATCCTTTTTAAATTGTGCTATATGATCCCTAAATGTTTATTAAAAAAAAAAAAAGATTTAAGCATTAAGGTTTTACCATAACACTACCAACTGATCATTGCTTCTGATAGTGCTGTGCCTTCCACAGCTGAAATTTCAGCAATTATTGTAAATGTGCAACAGTATGGAGAAAACAATCTAGCTCTGTCAGAAAGAAATGTTATGTAATAGCATTAATTCCTAAACTACATTTGAAAACACACAGGGAGACCAATGTCCTGTAATTATAAAAGGCAGCAGTAACGATCTGACAAAGACAACCCCATGCGGTCATCTGCAGCTCTTAGAATAAAAGGGAACCAAATAAATAAGGGCAACAATCCAGTTCTCAGCAGTGGAGGAAAATTCTGCCCATGTGTAGGTAGGTTGGGGGACTGGTGAGGAGGGCAGATGGGGAGGGCATGGAGGGGTACACAGGGGTACACGATGGGGAGGAACAGACAGGTCTGAGCAAGGGCTCTGGCTGCACCCTCCTCCCATGCCATTTCACTGCAACTGTTGGGCTCTGAATGCTGCATTATAGACTTCATTCATCTCATTTGGTAGACAGAAGAAAGCTTTCTTTTTTTAATCAGGGTACGCTGCAGAAGCCAAGATGAGATCATGGCTTCTGGTTCACGATTTTTATTTTCTAGCAGAGAAGGATGTCTTGTTTCTTTCTCATGCAAGGTCAAAGCACGTATAAGCAACTCACATGTTAAGTGGCTTTAATTATCCTTCTAAAAGAGAGTGATTAGAATTAAAACAAGTAAGGTTAAATCTTAGGGCTACTACTCAGGTGTCCCTAGTCTTTCATTAGTCTTTCATTTCCATGGCTGAAGAGAATTTGCCTGAGAAAAAGAATTTGTCTGAGAAAAAGAAAACAAAAACAAAGAAGCTATTGGTTATAGCTTCAATTACAGAATAGAGGTATAGGAGAAATCAATGTCACATTCATTTAAAATTGTCATATTGTATCATGCTCTTGGCCTCTCTCAGCCAGTGCTCTGCCTTTGTTAGCTGTGCAGATCTGACATGATCTTGCTGATTTTTAAACTGTTTCCTTACAGGTGGATTGCTACAATCCCAAGTAACTGCAAGACATGGCAGCAGCTGCTGCTGTTATTGATAAATGGTGCAGGCAGTTTGAGTAGGACACACTAAGGTGCCTTTGAGGTAGTGAAATAAGAGAATTTAAAGGTGAAGCCCTAGATAGAGTGATGTATGAAGTACTCAGCCAGCCTGGCTGTATATGGTTGTGATAGGTTGATAGCTGTGCTATAACATTTTCACAGTAATGTGTTACTGAAGGCAACACTGCATACTTTGAAATGTCTGAGTAAACTTCACATATCTGCATCTCAAGCAGACCTTAGGGCATCTCATTCTTTCCCCCCCCCCATTTTAGGGAAAGGATGAGTTTTTCTGTTTCTAAGGGACAGCTTGCTCCCCGAGATGTGCCTGCTTTGGTTTGATTTCCCTTTCCTCCCTCTGGCTCTTTGCTTATTGGGGTGACCCCAGGTTTGCTACCCTTTCTCTTCCTCCTACAAGTGGGGTTAAATATGAGGAAGGCTCTTTCTCCTCCTTATTGCCCTGCATACACAGAGCTGCATTGTGTCATTGCACTGGGGGCCTTCCTCCAACTTTCAGGCTTTGTTATGAGCTCTTTCTGCCCTTTTTCTTTTCTGTACATTGCAAGTAGATGTTTTTTCCTCTGTTTTTATGGTTTTGGATCTGAGGGAAAAAAAGTCAATAAAACATTCAAATAAAAAAAGCAGTGAAAAGGAAAGAGGGAACCACGCATAGAGCCCAAGGATGTGTGCTCTTTTGGTTGTAAGATACTTGAAAGGCCTTTATATGTCTGTGCAAGGAGGAGTAATTGCTTTTGAAGGTATATTCAAGAATGTTCACAAAAAATGCTTTGTGAATATCCATGGATGAAGACTTACATTTATAGTAGTCAATGACAAAAAAAAAAACAAAAAAAAAATCCCCAACAAACTTGACATAGGAACAAGTTTTAAGTTTGCATGAGTTATGAAAATGAAGTACCATATAAAAGCATACTGCCACTATCTGATTCAGAAGATAAGCAGGGAGGAAACAATTAGTCACAAGAAACAAACATTAGGATTAACAATTAGAAAAGAAGACTGTCATTTTGCTAGAATGCCCAACAGGATAGTTTGTTTGCATTTGGTAAAGCAAAACCTTTTGCTGATATAATTGTTTTTAGTTGACATTTTGAATCATGCATCATGCATCTATGATAAACATTCAGGGGAAGTAGCTTGTATTGAGATATGATCAGATAATGAGAAATCTGGATCCCTCAGCAAAGTGACAATATTAAGAACAGACTGCGATGCAACTAGACAGGCTGTGAAGAGATTAAGGTTTGCACAACACAAAGCTGTGAGCTGGTCACACAGCATGATACAGGCTTATAACACAGGCTTTCCTCCCTCCTTCCAGGAGCCTTCAAATCACTCACCCTGAAAGGAGATGATTGCTGAGAATTTAGGCAGGGTGCCTCATATGCTTTGTGAGGTTGTGGCTGACAAGTGGTGAAGCAGAACACTGATGTTACAGCCCATGGTGGTAGAGAGAGACCCAGTGGGATGGAGAAAAAAAGTTGTAGAGGGCTACCTAAAACACTCAGGATATTCTATTCAGCTGACAGAAATTGATCTGGCTTGTTCACTGATTTACAGAATTATCCCTGGGGGAATGATGAAAAGTGCTCAGTTCTCCCCTTTTGCACACAGAACTTAAGTGTTCTGCAGAGTTGCTGGGACTGTAGCCTTCACCATGACCCATAACAACAGTACCAAAATGTTTATTGTCAGTATTTGTCTATCATCCAGAATTTAAATGTAAAAAATCCAAAATTTCCCTACTTGTTTCTTTCAGTCACACTTTATGGGCTGTTATATGAGATTAAAACCAATCATCTATTACCTTTCTTTGGAGAAAAAGAAAGTCCTAGAGTCAATCCACCTATGTTTTTTACCCCATATTTACCTGACTAAAGTTTTGAATTTATATAGAATTTGTGCAAAAGCAGTTTGATGGAGACCTGGAATTTTTTCTTTTTCAGCTCTCAAGTGGTGGAGGTATTTTCACCAAAAAAAAATTCCTAAATTTCCATCAATATTTAAATCTTATTACTCTGATTTCAAATGTCTGCAAGAGGAGCTATTGCATCCAGTTGAAATAAATATGCTGCAGGTAGTTAGACTGATTAGGTTATCAGATTTATTATTTATAATCATAGCAATCTCATATCTCTGAAATTATTAGGTCAAATTGCATTTTAAGTGTAGGGTCCTTTGTTACATTTCAGTTGTCAGGGCTCTTCACTGCCATCTGCAGATGTCTGAATAATTGGAAATAGAGTAGGGATTTCACATCATTCCTACAGGGGACACAGATGAAAGGATCAAGGCTGAAGGGATAACACATGAAAAGAAGCAGAAGGAATTATTATTGCCAAGTCCAACAAGCGTTCACAGCAGGGTGTCAAAATGGATTGACTTCAATAAAAAAATTGCCCTAGTAACATCTGAGTTAAACGTATGAGTAAGGACCTCAGGAACTGGACTATTGTTTGATATTTCCACAATCACTTTGCATGTCAGTCAGCATTAGTGACTGTCTGGGAAGCTGACACTGTCTGAAATCGTTTGGTTGTTAAGTATTACCAATGTCCGATTAGCCTTGTTTTGAAGGAGCATTTGGGGTGTAGATTACTGTCTTTATCCTTGACAGCTATTTTCTACCATCTCTCACACTTGTTGCAATCTGTTTTAAAGGCAGCTTTGAATGTGAAAGATTTCAGCAGTGTTGCTTTCTGTAACAGCTCTTCAGCATACTCCATCCTCTTTCATAACCTATTTAATGATGAGTGGAAAACATCAATAGTACTAAACCTACAGTTACATATTCACACTAATAAAAAGTAAAATGTTCCTTGCTGAATCCTGACTTGCCTGCAAATATATTTTTGTAAGTTTAACAGTTTGGGCTTCTAATGTAACTGATAGAATGAAATTATTGAAAACTCAGTCTTGGATGATTTTCTTAACCCAAGTTAATTCTATATGAGCTGCCCACCAGACACAGACAAGTCAGGAGTCAGCAAGGAACATTTTACTTTTTATTAGTTGAATAGGTAACTGTAGGTTTTTTATTCTAGTGTAGTTGTGTTCTGACAATGCTAAAATATTACTTTCATAAACTTGCTCCCACTCTGCATGAACTACATATAATAATGATGTTAAAAGAAGGAAACCTTTCCTAATGGCAAAAGGGAGGACTTGAAAGAGGACAAGGAATATATAATACACTGATAATGATGTTTCCTTAAGCTTGAATCAGGTTTGCCACAGAGCTGGTAGCTGACAAAGTTTCTGAACCTTAACTGAGTGTGATTCCAATCTCTTTCTCCCCCCCAGCGCTGCAGCACCCTTTCCTTACCTCTGGGGCCACGTGGGACTTTGGCTTTCCAGCCAACTCGGAGTCAAGGAGAGGGCCCAGGGTGCAGAGAGATAGCCATGTCCACACATTGGTAGTCTTTGCAGCAGCATTTATTGACCACTTCTGCCTTACACATTGCTGTTCTGTGGAGACAGCATCCACCCTTGCTTTTATCATGAGATGTGAATAATTGAATAGTCTCTCTGGTTTGTAAGAGCTTTTTTGCCATCCCTCTGGCAATAAGCTGTATCTGGAGAGAAGGGATGTGACTGAAGCTCAGCTAATGGCTTGGTGCTACAATGCTTTAGTCTGGGAGGAGTGAGGAGTGTTACTGTGGGACCAGAGCTTTCAGTTCAGACCCGAAGATCAAAGAACTTCAAAGGGAATTTAGCTGCACTTTTGTTGTCATATCACAATTTTTCATGGAGCTCACCATGATGGAGCACTTAAGGTGTTGTCATGAAACAGCAGTGTGAGTAAACCCTGAGTCAGTGCATTAGCTGTGGAAGAGAGAGGTCTGATGCTAAAGATCATTGCTGTTGAACTTTGAAGAAGCAACAGTGCCCAGCCATCTAGTAATTTAACTCTGAATCACAGTACATCTGTCAGCAGCTGATTCTTGTTACTGGCAAGAATCAAGGACAAATAAGAACACTGCCCATCATCAAAGCACACTGTTCAGGAGAATTTTTTGTAAATCTATCCATGAGCATCTTTCCCTCCTCTGTCACAGACTTAATTACATGGGACAAAAGGTACAGTTAGATAATTCATCAGACCATAAATGTTATGTAATATGCATAAACATGTTATACATTGTTGGGTATGCCACCTTCTTTTTTCTTGCATGCCAGTTGGGTCAGTTAATGGATGCAAAATGTCTTTTCAGAAGTTATTTGTAATGTGTTTCCTTTCCTTTTCTGAACATCATCACATTCTTTTTTTTTTTTTTTTTTTTTTTTTTTTTTTTTTTTTTAATTTATGCTATCTGTACTACAGGAAGATGTTAATTAGGCAACAAAACCTAAAGGAATTAGGTGCCCAAATACAAATCTGTGTCATAGAGAAAGTCTCTGTTCTTAATGAGGTTAATATGTAACACTTAATTTTTCACCACTGCATTGAAGAATATTTCCTGGGTAATTGATCGATGGGAAAAGAAAAGAAGGACAAATGGAGTATATGACTGAGGAGACATTTTTCTGGGGAAATTTTTAGAGAAAGAAGCCTAAATCTATGTGTTCCAATTCAGATGTTATGATTCAGATTATTTAGGCACTCAGACATAAAATGGCCAGCTTTGAGATGTAACAGTGAGGTACACCTATATAAATTGCGGTGTGTTTTATAGAGGAGCTTTATTTCAAAAATAAGTCTGGTCCATTTTTTAAGAATCAAGCACTTGAACAGGCTTCCCTGTATCTTTTCTTTTAGAGTAGTGACTATTTTTCTGCTGATATTGCAACAATTGCACTGAATTTCCCAGCTCTTCAACTCAGTTTGAAAAAGAGCTTGCAAAAAATACCAGAAAAACCAGACTGGGTTTCCCCTTTCTCTGTCTGTATTTTTATATCTTTATCTCCCATTAGCACCTTTTAATCTTTTTTTTTTTTTTTTTTTCTGGAGAAGGTGGTAGGACCTGAATGTTCTGCACAAGCCCTAGCTCAACTACAAGCACTTATTGGGACACTCTTGTCCTAGTTGTGATTTATATGTTGCATCCATAAAGAAAAGAATAGAAAAGTTCTTACCTTTTCAAATTATGCTTTAAAAGTTCCTATAATATTTAATAAATTGTCAAATACCACTTTGGCTTGACTTGCACTGATGGTGGACTCTCAGTAAGTCTGCAACTTTGGATGTAATTGGTGGAGACAGAATTTCAACAAGTTTCAATAGCTTCTCAGTAGTTTGTGTCTTTACCAGTTTTTTCTGCTTGTCTAACATGTTGATAAAACCAGTCTGGGTTATGGCAAAAGAAAAACATCCTTTCTTTGTCTTTGAAAGTCCAGAAAATATCTGAGTTGGCTGTCCTTGGGTAAAGCAATATGACAACTAAGAGGAAGCTTAATGAGCAAATGGGTTGGAATATGCTGTTCTAATTTCCTTGGCATTTCACAGTACCCCAGAATGAATGGGGAATTGATCTAGATTCTTTAGGCTCAGTTTATAAAAGTGCTTTAGCAAACAAAGGACAATAAAACACACAGCTTTCAGTATATTTTCTCTCTCCCTGCCTTGATAAATCTGCCACAGTTATGAAAGTCACACACCACACACTGAAGATATTATTTTGGTGTTACCTATTTTGCCACAGGAGATGAAGTCTTTCATGTTTGCAACTGGCTTTCTGTAGCCTGAAGATCTTAAAATAGAATCAAAAGTGACTATTTTCATTGATATTTATGGTGCAGGTTTGGGGGGACAGTAAATAAGGTAGGAAAAACACATAGTGAAAATAAGTAAGCCTTTAATAGATATTTTTCACAGGACACTGGGAGGTTTACCTCTTCAGTGAATCCCTTAGGATGGGCCACCCTTGGAGAGAAACTTGGGTAAAATGGCTGAAATGAGGTCAATCTCTCATTTTCCACATCCTTCAGTTCTACCTGGGGATTTACTCAGGTATTTTAGCTGCATCTCCAACAGAGAGGGAGGATACGTTCTCACTGCTTGAACATGTGAGGTAAGAAAAAGTATGAACACCTTCTCCCTCCATAGCTCTCTGGGCATTTTTCTTAACCCCACAACACCTGTTTTATTTCACCAACCTATTTGCCACAGACCTGTTTTTAGAGGGGAGAGACAGCTCTCTCTTGATCTTCAAAAGCATTCACTGCTGCTCTGATAAACAGATTGCATTTCAAATGAGCTTGAAACATGAGAAGATGACAGTTTGGGAAATATAAGATTGAAATATGAATGGGTTATATGCTACTGTATGTGTGGGGGAGGGAAATGTGATAACTGAGCAGTTTAAATAGCAGGGTTCCCCTCAGTTTCTTTTCTTCCTTGTGCTTGTGGTAAATTATGAGCTTAGTACTCAGACTCTAGCGCATATTTTACCACCTTGTTTCATAAGTCTGAATACTGCATTTAGTGGGAGGACAGCCTGTAATTATGTTGTAAGTTATCAAACAAACTGCAGATGTATAAATGTGAGGGTAGGCTTAACTACTTTGTTTTGAAAGGGAACTTTAATATTAAAAAAATGTGTACTTATTGAAAATGGCAGTGTTGAAAGCTGGCATTGTGGGTCTGAATCTTTCTATAAAGCTCTGTATACTATGGAGAAGTAATAAGATATCTTGACTAACTAAAATATTTCCTTTCATCTTAGAAAAAGAACCCCACTCCTAAAAGTAATTAGTTGTCTGATTAAAAACATATCAAGTACATGACCAGATTTTTAATATTACCTGTACAGATACAATTGGTTGCAATAATAAGGCATCTGCATTCACAGTAGCTAGTTAGAACATTGGTTGTGTGCATTTAGAGAAAGGAAAGGTAATATTTTCTTGCATCTATTTTTAGAAATACTCCATAGAGCTAGCTATGAACCATCCTCCATCAAAAATTACAACTGAACCTAGAGCAAATATTTAATATTTCTTATGAGCTCTGCTTTGTATTTCTTCACTTTTTGTAACAGACACTTTGTGTCTTCTCTTCCTTATTTTTTCATCTAGGATGAAGCAGCAATTGGAAAATAACACACAAAATGCAAAATGTAAAAATAATTCTAAGCCTTCTGAAATCATTATGTTCCCTGAATGTATTTTTTCATTCTGCTCTTGTAAACAGAGTAGGTTTGGATCAGTCATTCATGCACCAGATGATCCTGCATGACAGGCTCTTCTGTGAACTACTGGCACACCTTTAAAAACTTTTCCTGCTTTTTAGCACTGAATATGAATGGGATGATGGTATGGGTACTCTACAGGAAACGTGCTACAAGGATAAAGGTTGTGTCAGATGACTTACGAAGTAGATTAAGTGAACGGTTAGACAAAATTAATTTGTCAGACAAAATTCCTTTGCTAGACAAAATTCATTCTGATTACCTGAATAATGATAATAAAAAGCATAGGCACTTAAAACTTATTTGGTATGGAGAAATACACTGTTCTTTTCAGCAGAGAAAAACAGGAACCAACGAATTATCCTGAGCTGGCAATTTGGCATAAAATCATATATACTACAAATTTTAATGATAAATAACATTTTAATAACTCCTTCTTTAGCACATTGAGAGTGAGAAGGTACCTTGAAACAGCTTTTCTCTTATTTTAGTGGCATCTGTGCTGTAATTTACAAGTTAAAAGTACCACTGTAACCTTTGTTTCACTAAAAGCAGGCGTTTATTTCACTAATAAATTTTTATTTATGAAGATTTGGTGAAATGAGAAGCAGGAATAGAGAAAGTAGGAATTAGGTTTCGTCCAGAGTACAAACTGAGGACCAAAATGTAATTGAAACACAAATCCATCAGTGGCAGTCTAATTGGATGAGGATGTCACTGAGTGCACAAGACTGGAGACAGCTACTCTTAACATGTATTTCTAGCTATGTAGATACTGAGACACAGAAAAGGGTCATTTACAATCCTTGAATCCCTCAATGGAGACAACAAAATTTCATCAATATCTTTAAACTCTTTACCAGTAAATAAGGAGATATTTTCCACATGGACAACTTTCAGTATGAAACCTCTGGTAGTAAAAGTCATCCATGTATGACAACAATCTCAGTAAATAATAGGCCAAAAGTATACAGGTACAATCACAACCACCAATATAGAGAAGCTACACTACTGCTAGGTTAATGAAGAAAACTTGAGGGACATATCATATCTTCCTCAGCAGAACACATTCCTTCCTGAGAAGTGAAAAAGAGAGGTTAACTCAAAAGTTTTTGAGAGCTGTTTGTCCTACAGCATTGAAAAGCATTATTTATTATTGCTCTGTGCCACAATATCTGCAAGAATCAGGAAAGAGCTGTGTTTTGTACCATCCATCTCACTCTTTCTGTAAGAGGGAGAGCCAATATTGCAGACATAATAAAAGGAGAATCTGCCTCTTTGGGCCAGGAGAGTCTAATTCCACTCAGAGGTCTGCAGGGCACAGTAACCAGTGTATTAAAAACTGCTAGTAATGCACCAAATAAGCATTTTTTAAAGTCAAAAGTATATGGGGAAAGGAAAAGGATGTCATTCACTGTGATGACTCGGCAGCTGCCCAACAACCAGTAACAAGAAATGTGTGGATCAGCATTTAAGAGAAGTTTGTGAAATAAAATTTTACTGGCTCTTGAGAAAAATTCATCTTGCCCAAATAGTTTTCTGATGTACTTCTCTTGAGAAACTCAGTACTTCATCCGTATCAGATTAAAAAAAAAAAATGAAAAAAAATTGAACCCGCAATCTCCAGGCCTGAATGGCAGTAGTTTTGAAAATTATGTCCCTCAGACACAGTCCCATTATAACTTGTTTCTGAAGACAACTTTCAAGTGAGAATACTTTTCTTGCTTCTCAGACACACAATAATCTTTCACATAGACAGATTATGTAGTCTACAGACATCATTTTGTGTTAATTCCACATAAAATTTAATTGGAATTGATAGAAAATTTGGTCTTGCTTCTACCTCTCTGAAGTGACTGGAAGTTTTCCCATCCTTTTAGTTCCTTCAGGTGCCAGAGAACATCAGATTTTAGTTTGAAGCAATTACACCATCTGTATGTACAAAATCTGAAATGATCTTCTGGCAACTTTATGCACTATCCACTAGAAGGAATAAAAAAATCCCCTTATTTTTTTGCAGTTATGCAATATAAATGTGTAAATTACAAATCTGGTCTGGTTCAAACGAATTTAGGTAAAGATCTAGCCAAGAAACTAGCAGAGGAGGTAAATGTTGGAAGCTTGCCCAACCTACTGCTTTCAGTATATGGTCAATGCTCTTTCTTCTCCAAGATTGCATAAACGTCTAAAGTTTGTAAACTGTTCACAATTAGTAAACACTTGAACTTAGAGCGAGCATATTCTATTTATAAAATATTTAATAGAATGCTATCCAATGCTTATATTGCCTTCATAGAATAATAAATTGAAAATAGAATCCTTACATTCTGAAAATCCTCTGTTGGAGTTTGATATTGCCTGTGAGCCTCTTACATCTGACCGATTAGGAATTGTGATTGATTCAGAAATTGATATTCTGAACACATTTTTGCCTGTATAACTGTGGTTCATGATGACTTATAGAAAGAAAGCAGAAAAAACTCGAAGCAAAATGATTTAAGAAACTAAAAGGGAAGATAAGATTTTCTGTATATCTGAATGTGTCCATCCAAATGGTTCTGTGAGACATGGGGCAAACCCAGTTTAAACTTTTCAAAAATATGTAGCAGGTCTTTGCAAAAACAGGGAGAATTGTGTACCATGTACTATTACTCAGACTGTATGTGCCTTGAGTTTTGAGTTTTCAGGAAGAGTAGGGATGCCACGGCACTTAGTATCTGATCAAATTTTTAATCAAGTATTAATACCCTATCTGTTCTCAGTTCTCTTCATCAACTTCTAGATGGCTTGTATGATTTTAACTGGTATTTGCTTTAATTACACCTTTGTCTCTTTTTAAGATTCCACCTTGCAGATAAAATGTTACATATCAACATGTTATGTAGGTCCAGTTTTGCAGAATGCTTTCAATCCATACAAAACCCAACACCATTCCTGAAGTCATCAGTACCTTGTAATATTAGCTGCTTGTGGTCTGCCGGGCAAGCTGTGTTTTAAAAGAAAAGTGCCTCATAAAAACATACACGTTTGATCTTTTCAACTATTTTTAGTTCATGTCAATCTTCTCTGGCCCTGGGCAACGCAGGCAAAATGCCAACCTTGACAATCTTTTGAGACACTTTAATATGCCAAGTTCTGGCAGCAGCACATTTTTATCAGACTTGTTTTCCAGCCTCAGTAAACTGTTTCAAATGCTGGTGTGCCTGTTATGGACATGACATCCATGGAGACCAGAATGATTGCAATCAAAAAGTAGAGGAGAAAACAGGAAGAGTTAGTGTCAGTTCTGATTCTCACTATCCCCTTCATCATGACAATAAATTAATACAGCTCAGCTTCTGCTGTGGTAAGCCTTTTCCATAAGAACAAGGTGTGTGAATCCCAGTGCTTAGCATTCACAGTGAAATATTCTGGTGTTAAAAATGTAGTGGAAGTGTAGTTATGAAATACAAAAAAGTACGTCTGTGCAATGTCATGATAAGAATGTACATGCACAGAGGGGACAAGGAATTCAAAGTAATGACTCTCACAGGAATTTTGACTTAGTCTTCCTTTACCTTGCAGAGAATTTTCTAACACTTCCTTTGGCAGCTATTTTCAGGCTTATGTGCAGTGTGAATGTTGCCACACTGAAAGAATCCTAACTTTGAGTTGCTTGATTTTTTGGTAAATGTGATTTTTTTTGTTTTTGTTTTACTTTTCTAGAGAATGCCTCCCTTCCTTCTAAAAATCAAATACATACAAACCAAAAGTAGCAAACTGTGTTGTGTAGTATGGTATTAGAGAAAATGGCATGATGTTAGAGTTTTTTAATAAATAGTTGACCGCATGATCAGTAACCTAACTACATCTTGCATAACTGTAAGATTAGATCAGAAGTGCTGAAAAGTCAACAAAATTATTTTGATTATGTGATGCACATTTCAGCACTTCCCAGGATGCCAGGATGAATTTTCTATGTGTGTAGTACCTAATGCAATACCCAGAGACATCTTATTGACTCCATAGGATTGGGTCAGCACCTGAACGCATTAATCAAAATTGTATTGTTTCTACATTGGAGAATTGAATCAGGACTGTTATATATGACACGTTGCATGTAGGCTCATAGATATGGCCATGACTTATGTTCTACAACATGTTGTTTAGATGTGGCCATGACTTATGTTCTACAACATGTTGTTTTTAAGTGTTAATGCATTTGTTTCCTATCTGCTTCCAAATCTGGTGAACTATGAAGTCTTCCTCTTTGACTCTATATACAGTGTTTGAAGCTTGCCAAGTAACTCTTTTTGGACTAAGCAGTATGCAAAAAATGACAAGAACGTTTTCTTTAAACTACAAAAAGCAGTTCTTCATGAAAAATAGCCACATTTTACTTTGTTCACCATGGAAGGTGGTAAACCATGGACTGAGCACAAAAATGAAAAGAAATCAGCTCATATATTTTCACTTCAGAAAAACAAGAGACACTCAAAATAGGATTTGGCACAAAATTGCCTCTATGCTTATATTTGCTCTTCAGTTTGCTATAAAAATATGACCTTTTCAATGTTTTCTCCTTGGGAGGAGGCTCTTACCTCCTGCTTCCTTTCCAAAAGAGGTTAGCACATTAGTACTAATGCATCCTTCCCTTAAAGAGGCCAGCAGCAGAACCAAACATTATTTCTTTCTTCACTAATCCTTATGGTGGCACCATGCTACCAGCTGGACTCAGAGAGAAACAAAACCATTCTTTGCTTCCCAGGACATTAGTCTCAATGAAGAAACTAAAAGATAAGTGGACTACAGAGCCCAATCTAATATGCTTCAAAGAAAATGTATTGTGTGATGTTTGTCTCAAGTGAAGTTGGAGCACCAAATTCTTAGTAACTGTTTCTCTGGTGTTATTGGACACTCTTGTTTGTCAGGGGACTTCAACAATGCAAGATGGATGGGCTATCCAGCCATACCCTGCTTTAATGAGCTGGTTTCTCCTTCCCAGAAGGAGAATGTCTTGATCTGATATAATCAAACAGAGGGAAAAAACCCAGTATATCTGGAGCAATAAAACACCGGGCAAGCCATGCAGGTTTTTTTCCTTATTTCTTTATTTTCCCCAGAATGAAGCCAAAAAGAGATAATAAAATATTAATGTACTGTTATATACTACTGCTAAAGCTGTTGAACATCACAAGCAGGTGAGGCAGGTTGTTATTCTCATATGCTGTGCTAAGGGAGGGACAGAAAATCATCTTTGTTGTTGTGTGCTTCTGATCTTCTGTGCATTCTGAGATGTTGCTGACATTAGGTTGGTGACCTGATTAATGGTAAAACAACATTTATGGCAATGTGGATGAAACTGTTAGTGTATCTATTGTCTACCCTTGAAAAACTAATACTTGAGTAAAATACTGGAAACAAATAAAAATGTTCCACGCAAAAGTGTTTTCTCTTGGCTTTGCAGTTAGAATGGGATCATTAGGCATTTCTCAAATCTGCTCCTAAGATGCAGATGACTCTTGTAGTCATAATCTTTTGTCAGATATATCAAAATAAAAAATTTTGTTTCACTTTATAGACAGAATTAGGGCTTGAATAGTAGTCTAGTATGTTTTTCTTTTCACTTTTACAAAATTTTGAATATAAGAAAACTTTGCAGTAGGATTTTCATAATACAATCGTGCAGCAATTATAAGTAGACAATAAAGGAAATAGGTGTTTTGACCCTTAGAAACTTCTCATACAATACTTTTGAAATCATAGAATCACAGAAAATTAGGAGTTGGAAAGGACCTCAAAAGATCACCCACTCCAACCCCCCCTGCCAGAGCAGGGTCACCTACAGCAGTGCACATAGGAACACATCCAGTTGGGATTTGAATGTCTCCTGGGAAAGAGACTCCACAACTTCCCTGGGAAGCCTGTGCCACTGCTCTGTCACCCTCTGTTATCCCAATGCACAGCATAAGAAAGCAGGCTTTATGGAGAAATTATTCAGAGTGGGGTCATGGGAAAGCCTCCTTACAGACCAGTGAATTTTAACACAGCTTCTGTATAGCTGCCATTTTATCTCTGAAGATGCTGATCCTGCAGTTCTTTATAGTTGCTTTGAACAGAGGATCTTTATTTCTCATTTTGGCCATGTCTGTCCCTGCTTCACTTCTAATCTTTGTGGAGGTCTACATGCATCTTTGAGCCTCAGCTCTCCAGTTCCTGAGTTCATGTTTTGTTTTGGTGTTTTTTTTGGTTTTTTTGGGGGGGTGGGGGGGTGGTTGCAAATTACACTGTTACCTCATAGCACTTAAAACATAGTTTTCATAAGAACTTTGCCTAGAAGTTTCTCAGCTTATGGTAATGCCATACACCAGTGAAAAATACCATTGGATGTGGTATTTGAGATAGGCTAAGGACATTAAACCTGTGTACCTCTACTGATAGTTACTACTAAGATATCTGCTTTTGGGACTCCTATTTATTTTCTTCTGTTACTGAAATATTTCTGTTTGTGATCTTTGAATTATGGTGCAGTGCAGGTTGCTGCAAAGGGCATATAGTAGGAATCATGATGTACAGCCTATGTTATACAGTGTCACATGAAAAAGTATCTCTGGCTCTGTAGTATCTGCCCATCTAGACAGTAACCATATGCCTAGAAATATCTAAAACAAGCATATAGTGATGCCTTCCCAGAACATATCTTCACGTTCCAACAATTTGGAGCTCAACGACCACTTTTGCCAAAGGATATGGGAATGGTAGTTGTAGGATACAGGGATAGAGATAGGACAAGTGAGGTGACTGAATCTTCCTGACGGATGATGAAAATAGTAATCAACTGACCAAAAGGTATGACTCCAGAGCAAACAGTTTCTTTTGCAATGAGATTTCATATAAGGAAAATCCAGATTGTCACATTGTCACTGTTCTTATAAATGAAAAACAAGCTAACAAGAGAATCTAAACGGACCATTCTTAAGCATATTAGAAGAAATAAAGTGATCAGTTTGTGGTGAAAAAAAGAGCGCCATCATTTTACTTTTAACCAATCAGTAGATTAAAACAATGCAGGACTTTTGTATTCTATGTTGACCATAGAAGAACAGTTAAACTGTTGCTCTGCCACCACAATGTACAGTTAGGAGAAATCTAGAGTATGGAAATATCAGTTGCTGCCTTACTTGACAAGTCTCCCTTCTAGTAAGTCCCAACTGTTACAGGCTGCTTTGAAGTCTAAAATCGGGACCTTCATTTAAATGTTACTAAACATTTACATAAAATCTTTACCGAAGTTCTGATCTGAGGTGATATTGACAAGTGTTATGATGCATGCATATAAAGTTTCTGGGAAATGAGATTTTTAAAACCTAGACACTTAAAAGGGTCTTTGCTTATGAATTAGCTTATAAGACCATGAAGAAGGAGATGAGCAAGTGAGACACGAGGAGGAAATATTTGGGAATAGAGAAAGCACAAAACATTCTCTAGTTAATTGTAATATTCTGTCCTTTAATTGCCAAGATATTTAAAGGAAGGGAAACATTTTCATCTTCTTTTCCAGGAGAAGAAGGCTATATTTTCTATAAATGAGAAAAACCCAGCAATGATGCACTAAATTCCTTCTTGACACTGGCTTGGTGGTGTTCAAGAGAGGGTGTATAAACATTCACTAATTTTGCATATTTTGTTTTCCTTTTTCACTTAGTTCCAGCAGTAGATTCCATAGCCAAGACTTGGGATTTTTGGCATCTTCAGTGAAACATGCAAAAATCTTATCACTAGCCACATATGTGCTCCGCATTTTTCTGCAATTTTACTAGGAAAATTTCCATCCCATAGATGTGCAAACAAGCGGAATGGCTTATTGTGAGGCAGTGTACTTGTCCTCCCACTGCCAAGGTGATGTGTGGCCCACAGGTAATTAATAACTTCCCTTGCCAGAAAGAGCAATAATCTCTAGCTTACAGAATACTCTTGATGGTTCTAGGTGTTGCTACTGCAGGTCCTGTGTTTTCCTAAGTGACAGAGGTGACTGTCACTGACTGCTGTAACATAATAAACTTTCACATGCAAACTATTAGCATTTTTTTGCCAGAAATATTCAGAGATTGTGATCTCTGTATTTCGCAGCCAGTGGGAGCAGCCAACTTCTGCCTTCTTCTGGGTCCTCATCCCTGGAAAAAGACTGTTCTTGGTTTGATCCAAGAACCCTTATTTCAAGCTTTCTGAAGCTGTGAGACCCTTCTGGGCCTCCCTGCACCTGTGTGAGCTTGGTGTTTGGCAGCAGCTCAGTTCCTCAACACTGGGGAATGACAATCAATTCTAATCATTGGCTGATGTTATAAATATGTTCTTGGTCCTGGAGGATCTGAGTTTTTGCAAGAAATTACAAGGGTTTAGTAGTCCCCTGGCTAGTGTAAACACTTGCAGCTACTAATTAACAGTAGCTTTTTACTTCCTTGCTCTGGGGAGAACTGAACTGCTGCTAAATAATAGTATTTCTTCTTCTGTAGTGTGTTGTTAAGTTTATGCTAGTCCCTTCCCTGCAGCCTTGTCTCATTGCTGTGCTGGCACCAGTGAGCATGTGGTTGTGTGATGGCAGGCGCTGAAAACAAACCCTCCAAAATCCAGATGTTTTCCTTTGGGTTAGTAAACTGATGTAACTTGTTGCATGGTTCCAGTTAGTGTCAGAACTGATGAAAAGGAGAAAATGGCAATCTGAGGCCATGGGAAGGGAGATAGCTCTTTTTGACACCAGAGCAATCTTGGATTGGCTTAAAGCCTCATTAAATGACTCCTTTAGACCTTGTGATTCCCTCTGACTAATACCTTGGCTCTGAAGGGACACACAACTCACCATGTTAGAACACAGACAGGGAGTAGATGGGAGATGGAGAAAAAAAGAAAAGCAGAGTGGTTCAATAGGTTTGGTGACTTTTGAGAATTGCTTGTGGAAGAGTGTGGACCTGAGACTATAAATTCTACACAGTAACCTCCACCAACTTTTATAATTGAGCTGGTGGATCATAGAATCATAGAATCATAGAATTAGCCGGGTTGGAAGGGACCTCAGAGATCATCAAGTCCAACCCTTGACCCACCGGAGCACAGTTGCTAGACCATGGCACTGAGTGCCACATCCAGTCTTTTTTTAAATGTCTCCAGGGACGGAGAATCTACCACCTCACTGGGCAGACCATTCCATTGCCTGATCACCCTCTCCGTGAAGAAATTCTTTCTAATATCCAATCTAAATCTCCCCTGACACAACTTAAGACTGTGTCCTCTTGTTTTGTTGAAAGTCATCTGGGAAAATAGTCCAACTCCCACCTCGCTACAGCCTCCTTTCAGGTAGTTGTAGAGAGCAATGAGGTCTCCCCTGAGCCTCCTCTTCTTCAGGCTGAACAGCCCCAGCTCTCTCAGTCTCTCTTCATAGGGCCTGTGCTCGAGTCCCTTCACCAGTCTGGTTGCCCTCCTTTGGACCTGCTCCAGGACCTCGACATCCTTCTTAAACTGAGGGGCCCAGAACTGGACACAGTACTCGAGGTGTGGCCTAACTAGCGCTGAGTACAGGGGCACGATCACCTCCCTGGACCTGCTGGCGACGCTGTTTCTGATACAGGCCAGGATGCCATTGGCCTTCTTGGCCGCCTGGGCACACTGCTGGCTCATGTTCAGCTTCCTGTCGATCCAGACTCCCAGGTCCCTCTCTGCCTGGCTGCTCTCCAACCACTCTGTGCCCAGCCTGTAGCGCTGCATGGGGTTGTTGTGGCCAAAGTGCAGGACCCGGCACTTGGCCGTGTTGAACCTCATCCCGTTGGAGTCCGCCCATCTCTCCAGCCTGTCCAGGTCCCTCTGCAGAGCCCTCCTGCCTTCCAGTTGGTCCACACTTCCTCCCAGCTTGATGTCATCTGCGAATTTGCTGATGATGGACTCAATCCCTTCATCTAGGTCGTTGATAAAGATATTGAACAGAACTGGGCCCAACACCAATCCCTGGGGGACACCACTAGTGACCGGCCGCCAACTGGATGCAGCCCCGTTCACCACCACTCTTTGGGCCCGGCCCTCCAGCCAGTTCCTAACCCAGCACAGGGTGCTCCTGTCCAAGCTGTGGGCCGACAACTTTTTTAGAAGAATGCTGTGGGGGACGGTGTCAAAGGCCTTGCTGAAGTCCAGGTAGATCACATCCACCGCCTTCCCCTCATCCACCAGACGGGTCACCTGATCATAAAAGGAGATCAGGTTGGTCAGGCAGGACCTTCCCTTTCTAAACCCGTGCTGGCTGGGTCTGATCCCTTGCCCATCCTGCAGGTGCTGTGCGATTGCCTCCAGGATGATCTGTTCCATAATCCTACCAGGCACTGAGGTCAGGCTGACGGGCCTGTAGTTTCACGGATCCTCCTTCCGGCCCTTTTTGTGGATCGGCGTGACATTCGCCAACTTCCAATCATCCGGGATGTCCCCAGTGAGCCAGGACTGTTGGTAGATGATGGAGAGGGGCTGGGCAACCACTTCTGCCAGCTCCCTCATCACTCTTGGGTGGATCCCATCCGGTCCCATAGACTTGTGGGGATCTAAGCAGCTCAAGAAGTCACTGACTGTGTCCTTCAATATTTCAGGGGGGCTGTTTAGATTTTTATCACCTTCTATAGGCTCCAGAGGCCTGCTGTCCATAGGATGATCTGTCTTTTTGTTGAAAACTGAGGTAAAGAAGGTGTTAAATACCTCAGCCTTTTCCTCATCTTCGCTAACTATATTCCCACCCAGTACAGAATGAATGTTTTCCTTGCCCCTTCTTTTACTATTGATGTATCTGTAGAAGGATTTCTTATTATCCTTCACAGTGGTAGCGAGATTCAGTTCGTGTTGTGCCTTTCTCTCTCTGATTTTCTTTCTACACGACCTGACTATTTTCCTATATTCCTCTCGAGAAGTTAGTCCTTTTTTCCATAATTGATAGGCCCTCTTCTTAACCCTAATTTCTTTCAGGGTCTCCCAGTTCAGCCAGACCGGTTGCCTTCCCCGCCGGCTCGCCTTTCGGGACTCCGGGATAGCCTGCTCCTGTGCTTTCAGAATTTGCTCTTTGAAGTATGTCCATCCCTCCTGGACCCTTCTGTTTTCAAGGGCTGTTTTCCAGGGTATACTCTGAACTAGTCTTTTGAATAGTCCAAAGTCTGCTCTCTGGAAGTCCAACACAGAGGTTTTACTGACGACCCTCCTTGTGTCCCTGAGTATTGAAAACTCTATTATTTCGTGATCACTGACTCCCAGTCGTCCACCAACCACCACATCTCCCACCAGCCCCTCTCTGTTTGTGAAAAGAAGGTCAAGTGGGGCTCCATCCCTGGTGGGCTCATTTACTAGTTGGAGCAGGAAATTATCTTCAATACATTCAAGGAATCTCCTAGACTGCCTCCTCTCTGCGGTGTGGAGTTCCCAGCAGATGTCTGGCAGGTTAAAGTCACCTACGAGGACAAGGGATGATGATTTTGAAACCTCCGCCAGTTGCTTGTAGAATGTTTCATCGTCCTCATCATCCTGATTGGGCGGTTTGTAACAGACTCCCATCACGATATCGGCCTTGTTGACCTTTCCTCTGATTCTAACCCACAGGCATTCTGCCTTGTTATTGGTGATCTCAACTTCTACAGCGTCGAGAGACTCTCTAACATACAGGGCTACCCCTCCGCCTCTCCTACCCTGCCTGTCCCTTCTGAAGAGCCTGTAGCCACCCATGGCAGCACTCCAGTCATGGGAGTCATCCCACCACGTTTCCGTGATAGCGACTGCATCATAGCTTTCCTGCTGCACAATGGCTTCCAGCTCCTCTTGTTTGTTGCCCGTGCTGCGTGCATTGGTGTACATGCACTTCAGCTGGGCTGCTGATTTCTCATTTATCTTGCGTAGTCCACCTTTAGGTTCCTCTCTGGAGAGCTCAGTTTCAACCCTCTCCCCCTTCAAACCTAGTTTAAAGCCCTCCTTATCAGCCCCTTCAACCTATGAGCTAGAGTCCTTTTCCCCCTGTTGGTTAGATGAAGTCCATCTGATCTGGTGACACTAGGGTAGTCGATGCCTCTTCCTTACTCCTTCTAGGCACTTTCAGTGGTGTCATGACTCCTGTGCTTCAATATGTTCCTCTTTAATGAAAAAGTGACTTCTAGAAAGTAATTATTACAAGATTTTTTTGCTTGTAAAAAATAACTTCATTTATAATCTATTTGTGTAAAGGCTGTGTGCTCAGGGCAGTTTGATAGAGTAGACTGGGCCATTCTAATAGTAGGAAATTTTCTTTTCCGAGGATTAGTATTTCTATGGTCATGGTGTTTTGGCTTTGCAATTTTTCAGTCATTACTGGAAAGAGTTAAAGTGTCTTATCTCTTGTATTCCTCTGCAATTGCTGACTTTGTATAGAACATCTGTCATTTGCTCAGTCTTTATTGCCATTCATATTGAAGGCAATGATGAATTGCTGTTTCAATGTCTTCATCAGATTGTGCAGATATTTTCTTTGAGCATCTACCCATTTATCCTCAAAAGGCTGTCTGGATGGTTTAATTGATCTAATATAGCACAATGGCATGTGTCAATCTGCTAACCAGTCGTTTCTTAATATCTCACTCCTGCTCTCTTAATTTGGCTTTAGAGAATGCTGCATCAGAATGAATGAGTAATAACTGCCATACCTCCTGATTGTATAGATGAATTGATTGAATCACTGTTTCTGTTAAGGCCTCCAAATCTTTCACAGAATTAAGAAAGTAACATGCTTATCTATTTTTGAAAAAATAACTCTGCATTTACTAAATATTTCAGGATCATTTTTGTGACTGTTCCTGCAGGCATGTCCGATTTCGTGTCACCTTTCATAGCCATTGAATTTATGCTAATACGGTTTTCAGAATTTTGCCTGTCACATAGTCCTACTGCATGTGATATTTTTGGATGCAGCTTGTATTGGAGACTTTTGCCTACCTTTTAACAGATGCAGATCACAGCGATTCTTTTTATAGATGCTCTGCTTCTGTTTCAAAAAGTAATACAGAAGTCAATATTTCATCTTTTTTATGTTTGCAAAACTAATTTTGGTGTGAAATGAGGAAACATATATTCCAGTATGGTACTCCAGAACCAACTTGGAGTGAGGCTCTGGTTATCAATCAGGCTCAGTTAGTAGAAGCTACTTTGTGGTCTCCAGAAAGTCTTCACCTGTAATAGGGGGTTAATCTTAAGGGTAGTAACCAGCTGAGAGAGTTGAAACAAACACTAGGCTGATTTTCGTGTATATGTTTATGCAGTACTCATGAAAATGTGGAGTATGTATATACCTCTTTTGAGTAGCAGTATAAACATCCTTTTTTCCTCCCTCATGTATTCCCCAGACAGACCTTCCTCCAGTTGGCTTCTGTTACCTTTTTTTGTAGTTTCTATCACATTTCCCCTTCACCTAACATGATCTCTGGACTTGGAGCTGTGGATGATACAGCCTAGTGTCCTTCCACATGGGATAAAGGCTTTTGTCTCCAGGTTAATCCCCGATTGATGGGGAAATAGTGAACTGTGAATCAGCTTCAGCCTCTAATGAGGCTATTAGACTATTTGTCTAATCTAGCACTTCATGTTTTGACTCCACAGATGGCTGAATAGTCTGGATTTTTATTTTTCTCTAATTTGGTCCAATTTTGTATCTTAGAAATCACAGCAGACTGCCCATTGCACATTTATGTGGCCATTTCTCCAGTCTTTGTACTACCACGCTCTGGTGGAGATCTCAGTGAAGGTTCCCATTCCAGCTGTGCTCCTATCAGGGAAGATGGCACGTACCATTATTTTGCTTGGCAGCATTTTGAAGTGTCCACGGCTTTGCATTTGAATATGAAAAAACTGTGTGCAGAATATTAGAATTTATTTTTACCCTGTCTTATAAAAGGAACTACAAAAAATGTGAGCAAGACGACCTTGAGAAACATGACACTAAAATGCTCTAAGTCTTCTCAGTTTTGATTCAAGAAAGAATTATAGCTGGAATTCTTCATCTGCAAATAATTGCAGCTACGTTTTACAGCACTTAGCCTGATTGCAGTTCCCACAGAGCTATGGTGAAGTGTGAGTTGCATGTAGCCCTGCTTCCATTATGGGCCTGCATTTTTTCTGATCCAGCTGATTCAGAGAAATTACACTGCTCAGGCATATTTTGATGAAATGGAAACCATACCAATTCATTGAAACCACAGTTTGTCACAGTACTGTAAAAATTTCAGTAAAGCTAACTGAGAAGATTTCTTTCTTCTAGGGTTGAACTTCTGATGAAGTTAGATGAAGAGAGAGCTGAAACCCAGGAGTTACAGTCTTGTATGAGAGTATGAAAAGATATTGAAAATGAGTCTTCACCTTATAGGTACTTCTCAAGATGTCAGCTCTTCTGGATGTTCTGTGCTCACTTATTTTCTTTTATAACCTTCCCCAAAGAGGTATCAGCTCCTATATTTTGGAAATTAAAACCAAAAATGGTGGGGCTAGAAGAAGCAAAGTACTCTCACCCATCTTCTATCCATTTCATATATCTTAAGGATGAGAAATTTGGATAATGAGAGTAGGAAAAATACCAATCAAATGTGTAGACGTATTGGCAAGCTGAGAGGATACTGTGAAGAAATTCAAAATAAAATCTTGGCCATGGTTCTACACATGTTTTAAGGCATATTTCTTCTGTTCAATTTGTGTAATTTAAGAATTCAGGACTAGAAAGATGACAGGAGAGTCATCTGGAGTCTTGAATTAAGCAAACTGAAATAGATATACCAAAGCTGATTTCTTTTTCTGTAAACCTCTTTTTTTTTTTAATTTTTTTGTTCTCTGAGCAGTCAGTATGCTTCCAGATAAGCAGTCTAGGGACAGCAGCTACAGTTCATAGTACCTCTACAACTGAAAATAGTAGTACTACTAGTAAGCTTTGGATTATTTTTATTAAGTATCTAGTGGTCTGAGTGCTTACTGGGGTATCATATTCTTTTGCTTTTTTGAAAGTGAAACTAAAAATAAGTTCTTGATAGGGTTATGAATTCTAGCCTACTGAAGTTTTATTTTAGTGTAACAGTAACAGCTCTGATTAGTTAAATGCAGAACTGGAGATGGTTTGTCAGAAAACATCAGGCTGCATTTTATGTCCTGTGGTCTGCCTGGAGGCTATGGAATTGTGATTGGTTTCCTTAGTATTGTTTGTGATCGCAGGTTGTACTTTTCTTGCTACATGTGTTCATGGCTGACATGATTTTTCAGAAGTAAGAAAGAAGGGCTTTTACTATTAAAATTTTTGTAAGAACCTCCTTCACACTTGGCTGTATCGCTGTTTTATCAAATTCACTGGTGTAACATCCTCACTTAAGATGGCTTCCTTTGCAGAGGACGATAGATGGAGACATTATCCTCCACTCAGCTTTTGTTTACAGATTGGAGAATGAAATCACAGTGCCACAACTTTTACAAAATAATAATCTCTGCAAAATGAGTGTAATTCAGGTGATACATTCCAGCCTTAAAATTGTGCAATAAATAAGTAGTGTGAATGGTCCCAAAGATCTTGTCATCCTCAAATAAAAATCTTTATCTCTTGACTTCCATTCCTAGTCATTCCAGCACAGGCAACAAAAACCCACAAGTTCTTTCATGCTTGGTTATATTTGATAGCTTTCTTTTCCACTGACTGGATTTCCTTTTGAGATTATTCAGTGCAGTGCTGTACACTGCATCTGAACTGTTGGTCACATACTGTCTTTGAAGTAGTCACCACTAAAACCTACCATTTGCCAGGAAGTACCTTGTATATTTTACAAAATCATCTTCATCATCTGTCATGTGTCAAGTGATAATGCATGAGCAAAGCTTTTGTTTAGAATGATCTTTCACATGGCAGGTGCAGTGGGAATTTACATGTTGTTATGGATAACATGGCCTGCTCCATTGGTCTTGTGACTGATGAGCTCTCTAGGCTCAGGGAGTTTCTGGAATCAGGACATTTTTACCCTTTTTTTTTTTTTTCATTCAAAGGGACTTGAGTCTTCAGAAAACAAAAACACATTTTTATGGTCTGAGGTTTGGCAAGTAATTTCTGGCATTTGGATGCAGGAACACTTCTGGTGCTTTGTTGTTTATGAGGGCAAATATTGCAATTTTATAAGTGTACTTCTATGAATACACTAATTGTCCTGCAGGGTATTATACTAGTACCCTACATTACCTTCTACCTAAGATTTTTTATAGATATTGATTGTGAAGTAAAAAATCTCTTAGGATCTGAGTTTGAGATTACCAGATGTTAACATGTGCTTAACAGCTGCATCAGCTTTTCACATGTGCCCATCTTGTGAGTATTGACTGCAGTTACCAGCTCTACGCTCCATGGTGTTTGGGTGTCAGTACTTGAACTTTTTATTCTGTCTGATCTGTTTTCTTGCTGATTATTTGCTCTATTAACACTATTTTGTGGTATTTCATGGGATATATGGAAACAAAAGAGCTATACAAGTATATACAAGTGTAGTTTGGTGACACTGCTTTTGTAGATTTTGGCACAGCAGCATGCCAGTTGGGGGAAAGGCAAAGGCTAATATTCAACAGATGGCAGAGTCCTAAACCCTATAATAATGGCTGCAGTTATTTTCATTACTGTCATTTGATGACACATACAATAGTTGGAAAAGAATTGAACTGGGATAATCACAGCAAATATACTCCAAAGGACCAGATGCACTCCTAACTATCAAAATGGTGATGGATGTTCAAGCTGAGTGCCACTTCTATCTGTATTTCAGGTATGTTTACTGCTGGGGACTAGAAGCCACACTGCTTGCTGTTACACACTGAGCTGGCATTTTTCCCTTTTGTAGTAACCAGGAACAAAACATAAAAAATGGCATCTGTTGTATGTAGGGAAATTGTTCTATACTGCTGGCATGTTTGTGTACTGTTATCAATATAGTGACATAGATTTGCAAATTTTTCAACATGAAGATCAAAACACTAAGAAACATAAAAGGTTTGCTATGGAAGCCTAAAGAATTTAAAAAAGAGATCATAAACTTCTGTGAACGGTCCTAATCAAAATCATACCATATTATGGAAAAAAAATCATCACATAATTATACTTCTAAGTTTTACAAGGTTAAATTTATTTTTGTCCCTCTAACTTAAGATGCCTGTGAACTGTTTGCACTTTTCTTTATAGAGTCCTTCCATTTCCTAATTTGAAGGTTTTAAAAAATTATTTAGATTTTTATGATCTTTTTCAAATTTGAAGGAGAAAATTGGAATAATCTGTGTGCTGGCAGAAAAACATATTGGCTTTTAGAAAATTAATTAGATCATATTTGAATATTAATTTTACTGCTTTGCATCTGTGTAAAAATAGTTCTTGTTGACTGCCTGGAGATTTAGGAGTGACCTAGTATGACCCACTTACAATAAAATGTAGAACAAAGCAGGACTATTTATGAGCTATTGATTACAGCACATATGATCATGATACATTCACAGGCTTTGACTCAGTTTGTGTCAACAGGGGCATGCAGTGATCTCTTCATGTTTGTTTTATTTGTCTAAAAAAAGAAAAAGAAAGCAAGTCATGTTGCTTTATTTAACAATTCTGTACAAGCCTTCAAAGGGTACAACAAAGCTGGAATATTTCATATTTGCCATCAGTGTCAAACACTTAATATTAAGACAGCTCCTGCTGTGACATATTTTAAACTGTTCCTTCTCTCTGCTGGGCTAACAGCATAATAGGAATGAGGAAAACAGTATTGCTAAATTCTCTGCAAAAAATTCTAGGTTAAGTCTTCTTTCTGACCCTACCTTGTGGAACTGTTGTAAAGCAGATCGAGAGAATCTGCAGAAAACCTCTTGTTAAATCAGACTGCTGTTTTGTCAACTGATGTTGAGGTAATTATGTGAGGTCCTTGGTGCAAATCCTGATGTATTCATGGCTTCTATAAAGTGAAGCATTAAAAAAAGCCAGAAACAAGAGGAGAAATCCATAAATTGGCCTGAATGGGACGTTGAAATTATAACAAGACTTTTATAGATCTCCTAATAAGATGAGAGGTGCTTTTGTTTTTTATTTAATTTTTAAATTTTTGTTTCTTTGTTTTGTTTCTTTTTTTTTTTTTTTTTTTTTTTTCCTTTTGATTCCACAGCTTTGAGAGGTATGGAGCAGCTGCACCTGGAAAGATTTTCATACTTTCTCAAGTAGGCTGTATGTGTATACTTGCTCTGCAATATCAAGGTTACTGATATTTGTGGGAAATCTCTCCCCAGAATTTTTGGTGCATCTTGGACAAAACTCCTTTAGTTTAAAGCCTTCTGCACAATTAAGTTGCAGAACATCATCTGCATCAACACCAATGACTCATCTTAAGGTTTTCATCAACCACCATCCAGAAGTTCTTCTCCTCAGGGCTGTTTTCACTCTGTTCTCCTCCCAACTTGTAGTGTGCTTGAGATTGCCCTGACTTATGTGCAAGACCTTGTAGTTGGCTTTATTGAACTTCATGAGCTTGGCATGAGCCCACCTCTCAAGCTTGTCATGGTCCCTTTGGATGGCATCCCTTCCCTTCAGAATGTTAACCACACCATACATTTTGATGCTGTCAGCAAACCTGTTGAAAGCACACTCAGTTCCATTGTCCATGTACCTGACAAAGATGTCTTTAAAAGACATCTTTAAAGGTGTCTTCCTAAGACACTGTGGAACTCTGCATTCCAAGTTTCAGTCTTAATAAATCTGGGTGCAGTTCAGCCACCTTTGGCTGATGGGTCTGGATGGTCGCTGTGATTCTACACCCAATGATAGAAACTAAATTGTAGGTCTGTATTGTACATCAGTCAGGGTCAAATCATGTATGCCTTCATCTTACAGCTGAGCATTAGGATAAATATCTCTCCCTGAATTTAAAAATATTCTGAAGAGAAAAGATTGCAAACTGCTCAGCTACTAAGGCACTGTGATTTGTCTTAAACAGCCAGTCAGCTATCCAACCTGACACAGAGTAGCACAATCACAAAACCACCAGCCAACCATCCAAACAAGGCATTCTCCCAACTTGCCTAAATAGGTTTGAGACTCAGAAGTGTGGTGGGCAAAGGTTACCCACAGTTTTCATCTCAACTCTTTTTTTTAAACTGGACTTAATGAGTACCTTTGAGCATTGCAGTCAAGAAAACATTGCATCTTGTGACGGCCTTTGTATGAGAAATGAGAAAAAAAGTGACATTTTAAGTAAACTACATGCTCAAATGGTAGGTTTTATTTTTGGGTTTGTTTCTTTGTTTCATGCTTTGCTAATCTTTCATCCCCTTAGAATCCCTTTTGGTTTTTTTGGCCATTAAGAATATACCTACTGGTATCAGCTATTTCCTCTGTTAAACTGTATGTTTTTGCACTGCTTGGAAAGATCCATAAGAATTCTGAGTCTATACAAACTTTAATAACTCTATTGTTATGGAAAACCTGCTGACCTTTTGTTCTGGTTTCTAATAGATAGACATTATTGCAGGTTCACATAACTGCAATAGCAGGCACAAAATTAAAAGCACAAGTAATTTCCATGTTGATACTGGAAAACCATGCTGAGAGTGCAGACTTGTCTCTATTCTTTTACTTTGTATTGTTGAATAGGATAAAAATCAGACTTTTGAGCAGAGGGATTGTGTGGGAACTATGATCCAGACAAATCAGTTTAGATTCTCAAAGGTAATTAGAAGCTCCAAGCCCTGTTTTGATGCTTGAAGACTCACTGCAATCAACAGGAGCTCAGGAGATTGGAGCACTGTTGTGGAACTGGTTAATTTGAGGCAATTTGTTTCTGAGCTTACTTCAAAAACTGATCAGCTGAAAAAAAACTAATACTGAGGCTGTACCTCATTTCCCTAAGGCAAGTTTAAAGAGTAGCAGTCTGGGCTGTCAGTCATCTTATGAAGCCAAAGAAAGTGTTGCATGAGCATTACTACTGCCCTGCTATTTGACGGTGGCATTGCTTGAATTGGTTTACCCAGAAAAGAACAAACCTTCCCCACCCTTCCAGTAGCTCTGGAAACTGAAAGGCCTCCACTGACATTCTCTCCAGTTTCCATGTCCATGTTCTTTCTTTTTCTATTTCCTTTTTTTTCTATAATCTTCTTTGTGTGGACTTCAGTGGTGACTAAATGTTGTGACTGAACCTGATGCTTCTGCCAGTGCCTGGATAGTGTTTCAGCTCATTTATGGGGTTTCAACTCCATATGAACTTGGGAAGAGAACAAGATCCCCATGTCTGCTTGTATGTAATGTGCCTCTGGAGCTATTGCAAATTGCTTTGATGGAAGTACTGTTTCTATATGGTTTTAGTTTTAGAGATGCCTGGAGGCTTCAAATGAGATTGAGGGCCACGTTGTACTAGGATCTGTATACAGCTTGAAGTCTAGACAGCATGAGACCAAAAGGGAAAAGCCAGTCCTACAATGAAATCATGAAGGTTATGCACCTCAGAGTAGCCAAGCTGGAATTAGTTTCCTAATCCCTGGAACTCAGTCCACCCTTGCACAGTGCCTTACACATGATCATGGTTTAAAGCTGGGCTGGCCATTAAATGAATAAGAGATGTTCTCTATTAACCCCCTCCCTTCCTCTACAGGAAAAAGATAGAGATTAAGGAAGTTTAGTTGGAAACAAATGTACAAATATTTACAAAAGCAGGATCACTATCTCACCCTCCTGCAATGATGCTCATGTCACCAGTGAGGCTGCAGGGCAGGCAATGGAAAAGTCCCAGACCTGGCTCCTGGAGTCAGCAGCAGGCAGGAACTGAATCCTGGAACATGGATTCAGGAGTCATAGGCAGATGAATGGACAGAGTCCTCCCAGGATGCCAACAATGGACAAAGAGAGCTTGACCCTTATAATCCCTCAATTTTATACTGAGTATGACACGTGTGGGGTGAAATACTTTATTTGGTCAATTTTGATCACCTGTTTGGTTTGCCTCTCCATGGAGGAGGGATGCAGGTGTGAGCCACTTACTCTTGTTTCCAGAGCATAAGATATTTTGCAGAACCAGTGAACTTGGTTCTGCATACCATTCTCCAATAGTAACTATAAACATTGAGCAGTATCAGTCCTAGAAGCTTACACTGACTGAAAATCAGGCTTTTAATTTCAGCAAGGGCAGCTACTTAGAAGAGACTTAGCTGGCAAGTAAATTTACTAGAAAGAAATTTGATTCTATCTCATCTCAAACCAGAACACACACTAAGAATACCCTTATATGGGATGAGTGGATGTAGTTTTAGGGACTATCAGTCAATAGTACAGGAACCAAAACAATTAGTGAAACCACATATCTTAACACCTGACCTTTTGGTATTGCCCATGTGCTCACTCACCAGAATATATGCCAAGGAATGTGAATTTTTTAGTCCTCTGTCATTAGATTAGTATCTAATTACAGTTCCTGAGACTAATGATACCTATGGAAATAAAGAATCACTTCAGTTATTTTATAAATATTTCTCTCCTTTTAAAACCTTATGTAGGATGATCTGGTTTACCATCTGGGACTATTACAGAACTATCTACAAAAGACTCATGACACCTGTATGTGACAAGTACTGCTGAAATTCATGGGAACCTTTCCAGTGATAACATGAGCAAGCTCTTCCTAACTACCTGAAGTAAACAGTCTCTAGGTAGGCAAACCTCTCATGTAGAGTGCCAAACTTCTGAAATCTCTGGCTCTTTCTTGAGCATGGATTGTTAGTTCTCATTTAAATCTGGAAAATAAGCCCTTGAATATTTCAGTCAAGGCTTTCAAACTCAATTTGAAATAAGCAACTACTCTTAAAAATGTGCATTTATCTTTGAAAAGTGCTAAGTCATGGGGTACATCGCTGAAAGACAGATTAGGTGGAAATGGATTACACAGAATTACTGGAGTATAATCACAAAGTTAAGAAATAGAAATTTTTCTCTGTTAATGAATCATTGTCAAATTAGGTGGCCAGATAGTCATATCCTGCAGATAGTTCAGATGTTTTATTAATGACTTACAAGTGAAAGGTAGACTGTGTATACATAATGTCTCTAAAAATAGAAAATATCTCTCTGCATCTTTATATTGTACAGAATTTGAATCTATTCATTACTTGTTTACTTCACACTGTTCCAAGAGTTTGGGGTTCTCCCACAAGGAAGCAAGCAATTTGCATAAAGTGATAGGGAAGAAATAAGAACAAATTATTTCTCTGAATAGATAGATTTAAAAATCTATTGTTTGAAAAGCTCATTTATCATCAGCAGAGTGATGGATTATCTCTTTAAGGGAAAATGGCAGTAATTAGTTATAATACCTGAGAGAACTCAATAAATATTTGCTAAATTAAAATTATTTATTATTTTTATTATAGGAGTGTCTAGAAGTCTCCTGTGAGATCAGATCCCTATTGTTCTAAGAACTCTATGAGAACAGCTGCTATCCTAAAGAGCAAACAGTCCAATAGAGATGGCAGGCAAGACAGGAAGGGAAAAAAAATTGCAGAGAAACAGAATTCATTGCCTGAAGGCACAAAGTTAGTAGCAGAGCTAGGACTGGGATCAGGTAGGTCTCTTCAAAGCCACCCTGGAGCTTTACCCATTGGAGCAAATACCTCCCTGTCTCATCCTTTCCCTTTACCCCCAACACATCTCTGAGTGCAAGGAGCAGGCAGTGGGGGGACACCCTCACCATGACTGTTGGATGCAGTGATCTGAGAGGTCATAGATTATGGGATATAAATGGAGCTTGTTGTACAGGTAGCCATTTATAAATGTAATGTGTCTCTTTGACAGTTTTGCAGTGTTTCAAATACATTTGGCAACCTTCAGTTAGCTCCAAATCCCTGGTTTTATAGGTCCTGAGTGATCATGCCTTTGTATTGGCAAAATGTGCATTTTCAAGCTCTGTGAGACAAAATTATCTTGGGAAAAGAACAACAGACAGAGAGATAAGAATACCCCATCTTCATTCTTTTGTTTAGTGAGTATTTAGTGCCGTGAAATTTTGAACAAATGACATTGAACTAAGAAGTCAAAGGCTTTTATGGTCTTAAAGATATGGTTAAATACAGTGGGATTATCAGATAAATTGTTGCTGATTTTTTACTTTCTGGGTACCTGTCTTCTTCACACCTTGGTGCACAGACAGAATCTATTTTTTTAGATTCCTCAGCTGCTTGGCAAACTTGTCTCTTCGTTCCCAGCTGTTAAAGATAAGCATGAACACTTTATGTCCCAGAGGTGCTGAGAAGTGAAATCCACTAAAGATTTTGAGTTCTTTACACTGTGCATCAGAGACATCCGTGTTCGAATAGTATAGTTGCAGTCAGTATTATATAACTACCTGTATGACCTCCACAGTTATATTTGACCTGCAATATTTTAAACCTCTGTATCTGATTTAGAAGTAGAAAAGACCTGTGCCCTAATAGACTATTGCATAGAGAAGTCCTAAGTTTTATATAGGAACTTGAATATGTTCCATTTCAGAATTTGAAAAGTCATTGTAAAACAGTAAGGATTGGGCCTGAAGTATTTTGTGGTTTGTCTTTCCTGGGATTCCTGCAAACATTTCCTTTGTGTGATAGAACAAGATGGTAAACAGTCCTTACTGGGGAGCATAGGATTAATAATGATCTTGGGTGTTTTTTGTCCTCTATGGCAGCCATAGCCATAAACTACAGCTTGTGCTCAGGGGAGCTGAAGCACCACTCCCTTGACATGCTAAACCAGTTCAAGAAGTCCAAGATATCTAAATGCTACAGTGGTCTGCAAAGCTGGTCAAGCTCATAGAGAACGGTGCTCTGCTCTGTGCACTCCTTTTGTCAGTCCAAGAGGTCTTGCAAAAAGATTGGAACTGGACAGGGAGTTTCATTTGAAGTTCAGATGACACTTTGATGACAAGCTAAATCAAATGAAGTTTGGAATCTTCCCAGAGCAGGTCTGTGTTTCTCAATTTCTCAGTCTCCCTAAATGCAGAGTTTGTTATGTGTAGTTGCTAAAGTACTGACATTATTTCTTCTTGAATGCAATATTGCTTTTGAAAAAATATTTTTGCATTAAACTTATTTAATTTGGTTTGCATATGTGTAGGTGTGTGTACACTCTAATGCAAGTATATTCATGAGATATCTGCCGTTTCTCTGGGGAAGTCATATATCCAGATGATATGATCTTGGAATGTGAAGAACTAGTCAAAAATAGGTATAGAGAAAGAATACAGAAGCCTACTAAGAGGAAGTAAAAATCTAAATGGGAAGTATATAGGGGCATCTAAAAAATCAAACTGACAAGCAAGTGGTTTCTCTTTATAATTCAGCTACAATTGCCTTTAGTCACAACTAGAGATACTGCTCAAGGACAAATATAAGACAATATAGTGAAATTATGTAGTTATAACATAGAAACAACAGAAGTGTGTTTCATGCATGGATTTTACACCTATTATAGTATCAGTATGTTGCTTTTTTTTAATGCAAGTGTTCAATGTTGACAGATGCTGTGAAAATTAAGTAGTCTTTCCTAAAATACAGATGAGATTTGGATTTATTATTGCAGTAGTACGGTGATGCTATTATTTGTTTAGGCAATCTAACAAAACATCTGTATCAATTATTGTATATAGATTATTTATTTATAGATTTGGATTTCACCTTTGAATTATAGGCTTTGGCTAGGGACAAACTTTTGCCCTTTAAATCAAAACAAAACAAAAATCTTTGGATAAATACAGAGAATTTGTTTAAAGTATCAATACATACTCTGTAAGTCACACATCTTTTCTTGGCTTACTGAGGAATAGCAAATTAGAACAGGTTGCTCTTTCCATTGTATTGATTCTCTCAAGAAATCTTCATTTGATCTTTGTTCATAAATGGCATTTTTCATTTGCAGGTGCAGTTGATTTTGTCTCTATAATACAATTTATGTTTTTAGCTGTGCATTTAAAACTATAGTTCTGAAAATGCTATAATTTTAAAGCAAGTGATTCAATTGAGCAATTTTTAATTTGAGCACTGAAAGATTAGAAAAAACTTACTGGTAGACAACTGGATTCTGATTTTGGTTTTTTCCTCTTGTCCCCACAAAGACCAGATTTGCTGAACCTTATGACATTCTGTAAGTTGATCCACACATTTAGTATTTGTTTAAAAAGAGAACTAGATGAGCTTTATTCTGTTATTTTAAAAGACAACCCGATTCTTTCCTCACATGTAATATTCAGCTGTAATTTTCATAACACAGCTGCCAGACATTAAGGTAGGCCTAAATAGCAAATAAATAATAAACTCAGCACAGAGATGTTTCAGTTATGATGCTTTATTTAGGAAACATTTGTAAAGATCTTTATATAGCCTCAGATAAATGATACCATCTTCAGCTAATTTTTCTTTATTAAAAGGCTATTGATGATGTGTGAAAGGAGAACAAGGCAAACTTTGACTCTTAGAGAAAACCTTTTAATAATGACATGCTACATGGTACCCCTGATTTCTACATGTGATTTTTTTACAAGGTCAATGAACATTTACCCTTTTTCTGGTCCATAGATGGCAATTTGCCTCTTCATTCCTACTAGAATCTTTTTTATTAAAAAGCAGCAAGAATAAAAAATTGGCTGTAGCAAGATATTCTAGTCTCCAATAAGAGTATCAGGTGCCTCTTCTAGTGATTTTGAAAGCAGTAGACTTGTCAAGTCAAAACTAGTAACAAAAGAACTCAGTCTAACTGGATCTAACAACTGCCTAAGGCAATAATTACTAGATAAAGAAGAGGGGTATTAAATGGTCACAGAAAGCAAAAGGGAAGGCAAAAACTATCCAGGTAGGTAATTTTAATTAAATCAAACCAGTATAAAGAAAAAGTGTCGTTGCATCATGCCTATGAATATTTAAAATAGCCATCAGCAAAATTTTAATATAATGAAGTATAGTATCAAGTAAAGTCTGACAATAATTCAGACACGTATTTCAGACAAGGTATGAATCCAAGGGCAGGCTGTAAATAACAACCATAGCACAGGAAGCTCTATCTCAATGAATAAACACAACTCACTACTGACTTTATACTCAGTCTGACTCACTATTGAAATTATACTCATGAAACTATCAATTTTGACGAAGGCCAAGTGTTATAAAACTTGAATATCACTGTGATGAATTAAGCTCGGTTTTCCATTTCTCCTCTTTTATCACCTTGACAGTAAAGATTCTTAGCAGCACTTGCCATATTTTTCTGCCTTCTCCTTGGTCAGCATTTAACATGGTAATGCAGTAACCATAAGAATGATTTTCCAAGAGAATTGTGAGTGGAATGTCTTTCCAGAATTCTGACTGAATACTTTCCTAATGTATTTGCTTGAGACCTATTTTATTTCCTTACTTACATCTTTTATAAACTTCCTATGGTACCTACCAGACCTTTTCCATGTATAGCTTTGCATTTTGTAATCTTACATTGTTGGCAAATTGCATCCCATGCATGGCATGGTAAATTCCCATGCCATAGCCCACTTTTCAACCAAATACATGCAATTGTGCTGCCCTAATAATTTTATTAGGCAGACTTTCCACTTCAATACAAAGACCATGCTCAAAAATGCTATCACACACTTCTTAAAATCTGTTTAAAATACGTCTGCTGATTATACCACCATTTTTCTTTGTCACAGAAGCATTGAAAATGTCATATACATAGAGATGAGATTTATAAATTGTTATTTATGCCTGGAAACACTTGCATTCTCCCATTGTTTGTTGCTTGTAAGGACACAATCTGTGTAAAAGTCTTAAAGCTAATACTCTATGAAACATAATAGAGAAAGCAGACTGTCTCTTTACATTTTGTCTTGCTTTTTGAAATTAGAAACATGCCCGCTTTCTTCAGTTCCTTCAGCATTTCCACTGACCGTCATATAAAACAAATTATTGAATTATGTCTTTAAGATTACAGCTTCTTGTTTTTAAGATTTCAGTAGCAACACTGTCGACACCTGGTGCTTGTTATTCCTAAGAGCTCTGATTGCCTCTTGAATCTCTTCAAAATTTGGCTCAGCTGCCTGGAAAATGGCCATTTGTTGTTAGTCTTTTGATTCCTTTATGGAGCTTATCTAACTACTCCTACCATATTCCTGTGGTTGCATTCCTTCTAATAAAAGGATTTCCATTTTTATCTTTTATCAGAGTTTCTTGTTATTGATAGTCTTCCTTCATGCATTGATACCCTTGTAAAATTTTTTCACAGTCTTAACCTCCCTAAACTCAATCGTCAGAAGCAAATTCTAGACAAATTATAATCCTCTAAATAGACCCACTCTTGCCTGAGGAAAAATGTGTAATTTTCCAGTGCTCACCATCACATCATAGTATCGCCTTCAAAGGAACCATTGAAAGCCCTGAATTCTGTGTTTGAATTTCCAAGAGTATAATATATTTCACCTAGTACACCAAATGCCCTTAGGGAAACTGGGGATGTGAACTGGTAAAACTGAACAATAAATCTACATTTGCATGAACTTCTACAGAAAATCAATAATGGATATAACCATCCACTTTCCAGTGGGAAACTGTTTTTCACAAAAAAATCCTTCCCTCTATGACCTTTCGGGCCTGATGCTCAAAGGAAGAGTATGAAATAGCTTTAAAAGAAAATTTTTGGAAGCAACATTTCTCATGCCATTAGATACCAAAAAGCTATTGTAGCTACAGATTTCATGGAACAGTAATTGTCACCCTTTTACACCAACTTACCATACTCTTTAGCTACAAATCAGATAAGAATTACATCCAACTCTCAGAGTATAGCTTGAAGTCTTACTAAAATTCTATTTCTTGGTATCTGTTAACTAATCTGTAGATTTTGTAGCTGGCTTTTAATAGATATAATTGTTTTCAACATTTATTAACCTTGCAATTTGTCCTGTTTCTGATCTGAAGGAGAGTTTGAGTAACCACGGCCTAGTCTTTTGTATTTGACAAAATATTTGTATTTTGGAAGTAATTTACCCCAAAATTCTAATTGTAGGAAAGCTAACTTTGAAGTTAAATAGCTTGATCAGGACTGTGTTTAGTCTAGTGTTGTAATTGAAGGTGTTACAGTCCATCAAGCCCCTGCCCACACTTTTGGATGTTTTTGTGGCTGTTCTCATGTTCAACAGGAATTTCTCTATGATTCTTGCTTCTTCAGTATTTCCAAGAAAAGCCTGTCACCACCCTCTCTGTAGCTCAATTTTAGGTAATAGAAATCTGTCAATACTTCCTTTAAATTATCTCCAGACTTAGCCCAGTTTCTTCAGCCTCCTATGTCATATGCTTTGCACCTCGAGCATCTTCATGGAAGTCTACTGCATTACCTCCAGTTTACTGACACATCTCCTACACAAAATCTTCCAAGAGTGGACTTAGTATTCTACACAGAATTACCTATGTCTTAAATTCCAAAAAGCTACTCATGTTTTTAATAAATTTATTCTGATTCATTCCCTCCCTGAAATTTTGTCTTGTATTTGTAGACTTCTACTTCAGCTTTTTGATGTTCCTCAGTATCACATTGATTACACTGGTGCACTGCCCATGTTGCATATTAGTTCAAAGTTTACAGTCTTCAGTATGTAGATATATTTCTAGTAGCTCTTCTTTTGTGGTGTCCTTTAGTTTTCTGATCCCTTTCCTTTGGGTATCAACACACCTCAGTGTAGTATAAGCAGACTCCAGAGTTTTTTTCTGAATTAATACTTCACATTTGTGTGCACAATTTGGATTTTCTAAAGATAGTATCATATGTATACACATATATTTTTATGTTGTCTACTATGCCAATATTTTTTTCTTACATTTCTCTCACAAGACAGTCATATGAGCTACCATTGTCTCCCTCTAGGTTTTTGGTGCCAAAGAGTTCTATCTTGAGATAGTAAGTGCACGATCAGTCTAGCTGACAGTAACCCCATCTGCACTATTTGTGAATATTTGTATTTGTAAAAGAAAGGACACAGTTCTCTGTAAAGGCACTTTTCTAAGTCTGTTCAAATTAATCTCATTTCATTATCACAAAACACCTATATTCTTTATATTTGTTTTTTACTTCCTTTCCTGTGCTAAAACTGTCGAAATTGTAACACATCTTACATCTGTGAAAGATATTCAGAGCATTCATCATCTAATAATCTTTATTTTTCTTCAGTGAAAGTATGCTGGTGAAGTCACCACTGAGCTATCTCCTTTTGATCTTAATTACATGTTTGTCCACTAATGGCCCCTAAGGTGTTTCTGTTGGTAACATATTTAACTGTTCTCATTTCATGTCTTGTAGTCTGTCTTTTGTATTTCTCTGTATCTTATCTTTGAGAAGGCTGTGATGTGTGTACAACTCTCCTCGGTTGTGCTGTATCAATTTGGGAAACTTTTGGCCTATGCAAGGTCAGATGTTCCACATTTCTAAGTCCTAGTCTTTTCCAAAGCTGATGGCTTTTATTCATAGTATTAACTCCTTTTTATCTGAATATTTCTGGGACATCTCCTTAAAGTTGTGTTCTACGCTTGATCAAAGAAACCATTATTAAATTTCTGTTTTCCATATATGTTCTTTTAAGCTGTAGATCAAACTATTCCTAATCTTCTGCAAAAATACTGAGCTCTTGGGGTGTTTAGCTATGAACAGATCTGATCTGCTAAGCATGCTCAGGGCTCTTCTTTGAGCTGAATACAGTTTATCAACGTTTACCTTGAAATGTAAACAGCAGATTGGGACAGTATGTTCTGGTAGTCTTAGGTCATTTTGAATAAAACAAGTTATATTACTGTATTTTCCTTGCATTTTGCTGTTTTTTTTGTTTTGTAAACTACTACAGATGCCATGGTGATGGGATCTTTCAGCTGATTCAGTAGTCTCCACCCTACCCTGTGGTTCCAGACAATGTAGTACATGATGTGACATAAGATCCTGACAATTTCTTGATAATAATTTTTTATTTTTACTTAGGTTTTAGAAAATATCTTCCTTCACTTCTGGACAATTCATTAAAATGGCCCAATGTATTTGAGGTTTTTAGTTATCTATGGATTTGCTGGTTATTATTTCCTTCAAAATATGAGGAATCAAAAGCCTTTATCAGAGATGATTTATGTTACCTTGCAGAAGAGCAACAGGTGTTTGTAAAAAATGTGGGGCCACAAAAACTTCAGGTTTAGTATAAATATCTTCTCTTGGGCAATTTATTTAAGTGGTTAAATTTCTTTCTTCTTTTCTTCATCCTATATCTCTATTGCAGCAAATCTTAGAACAAAACCCTCAAAGGTAATGAGCACTATTTTAAGTTAAGGCTACATCAGGCAGTCTGACATTTTACACCTATTTTGCTTTTCCTCAACTAATGGTAATGCACTGGTAATGCATATATTTTGTGTACTGGAACAGGTCATGTCCCTTTCTGTCACAGTCCACCTTGTTTTGTGATTGTGCACCCTTGGATTCATAATGGAAGTATGGCTACCTGTGCATAAAGAAACACAGCTTAAATGAACTGTAAAGCTTTGTGCTTTATTAGACATCACATTTTGAACTTTTTTTCCCCAAGTGAATTATTCAGAAGATCTTTGTAAATGGTGCATAACTTTAAATTGGGTCCATAGATTGTAGATCAGGTAATTGATTCTCCTCCTTTACTTCATTTGTTACAAGATCCCAGTATTGCTTTTCCTTTTTGATGAAGTTGGGTTTTTTTCTTGATATTGGTATTAATACACAAGTAATTTAAGAGAAGGCTTAATATCTTAATCTTTTGTTACATTACATTTCTTCAGCTCACTGAAATTACCCTTCATGCTGTGTTGCAAGGTCATTCCTTGCTAAATCAGAACAATTTCAGCAGAGGAGGTGCACTGAATTTGGAGAGAGATTGAAATTGATATTGATATGAGACACATTGAAAGTGATACCAGTAAAGTGATCAAAACCCACTGAAGAAAATCAGAAAAAGGTAGAGGAATTTCTGGAAGATTATAACTTGTTGGGTTTCCTCCTCCTCCCCATCCTCCTTTTTTTTCCTTTTCCTTTTCCTTTTCCTTTTCCTTTTCCTTTTCCTTTTCCTTTTCCTTTTCCTTTTCCTTTTCCTTTTCCTTTTCCTTTTCCTTTTCCTTTTCCTTTTCCTTTTCCTTTTCCTTTTCCTTTTCCTTTTCCTTTTCCTTTTCCTTTTCCTTTTCCTTTTCCTTTTCCTTTTCCTTTTCCTTTCCTTTTTTCCTTTTCCTTTTCCTTTTTTTTCTTTCCCTTCCCCTTTCCCTTTCCCTTTCCCTTTCCCTTTCCCTTTCCCTTTCCCTTTCCCTTTTTTCCTTTTCCTTTTCTTTTCCTTTTTTTTCTTTTTTTTCTTTTTCTTTTTTTTTATCCTCCTTGTCCTTGTCCTCCTCGTCCTCGTCCTCCTCCTTCTAGTCCTACTCCTTCCCTTCTTTCTCTTCCTTTTTAAAAAAATTTTCCTCTTTCCCTTTTCCTTTTCTTCTTTTTCTTTCTCCTTTCTTTGTTTTCAATTTTCCTCTTTTGTTTTTCCTTCTATTTTTCATTCTTGTTCTCTTTCATCCTCTTTATTTTCTCCAAGAGCATTTGAGTTTCTTCTTAAGATGGCTTGACAGTTTAAGATGGAACTGCTGAAACTACAGTGATTAATGTTTTTTAGCAATATTTGTGGGAAAAGAACATCCTTCCATTGCCTTCAAAGCCAAGCTCTGCTAACAACACATGAACGTTTTTGTACATATTGCATGGGGGGAAAGTCCATTCTTTTACAACTCCTATTCATCAGATTTTCATAACTGCCAGTAAGGCATTTAGCAGGTGCTGATTATAGCAAACAGAGCTTTGTTATGTTTCCTTATTCATTATTAGTTTTCCAATATGTTTCTGATGTGAATGTCATATAAATACTTAAATTTGTCTTGAGATAATAATTTACAATTAATCAGGCTTGACACCATGTGTCAACATGAAACCAAACAGGGAACAGTACATTTGCAGTTGCAGCTTCCATAGAGTGAAAAGCATAGAGATGCCTCACTCCCCTAGGAACATGAAGAGACATTCTGCTGCTCCACAGGTGCAACTCAGAGACACTTCTTGAAGGGGTAAAGATTACACCTGCTCCATGTTGTCTCCAAACTGCTTTTGTTCTAGAATAGCCTCTGGCTCTGCCTAGTGTTTCCAGCCTTACCTCCGATGGATATGCTATGGGATTAATGAACTATTAAATCTCTAGGACTGCTTAAACTCTTATAATTAAGCCATTTTCCTGTAGCTTAAAGTGATTAAAAAGGATAGGATGCAGAGTTCAGTCTTTTATAGAAATAACTGATATATATTGTAAGCTTGCATTATTAGTGTTCTTTGTTCACAAAATGGAAACACAGAGGGGAAATTTAGTATTAAGTTTTTCCAAAGTCCTGTCTCACTTGAGGAACATGAAGTCCATGGTTTCACATACTTTTGTCTATATAGAATATACAGATACCAAAATGGACTGCTTACATGAAAAAATGAGTATGTGCTGTATGATTTATTGATGTCTGTGGATATTTTGATAGGCGTATATACATAAGTTGCTATAGTTTTTCTCATATGATAGACAGTTATCAGTTGAACATATCAATGACCTGTACTTCTGTCTAAACTAATTTGTACATCTCTGGGTAGTATCCACAACAACACTTTGTCAGACTGAAGAAATAACAACCTACCTTATGAAGAGGGGTTCCTTGAGCAATGTGTGAACGTTACATAAAGTCTGGTAAAAAGAACAAAAAGAGACAAAGAGTAAAAGGGGGAATATGGTGGCTAAGAACATAATTTATATGTAGAAGATTTAAAAGTCAAACTAGGAATATCAGCTTTCACTATCAATCTGAGATCCAAGCAGAGGAGGTACATTCATAGGAAGGGCTCCTTTTAATACATGTGCAGAAGCACTTTGGGTGTGTTTATTGTGGAGGATTACAAATAGCTTCAAGAGCTAAGCATGGAAATAATGCTGAGCTGAGAGGCTGTGAAATGTGTGAACATCAGTGGAAAAAAATGGAAGCAAAACACTTCCCTTTCCATGGGAAATGCCAGAGCAGGAGTGTGTGAGTTCAAAAGCAGCAGGACTTGGACCATACCCAGCAAGCAGTGGCAGTCAAGAAAGGAAGACAGGAAATCACTAATCCACAGAAAAGACCTCATCCTTTTCTTAAACAGAACACTATTTATTCTTTCCTAAGGGGCAGGGACAGGATGGAAAGAAAATGGCATTGAACTTCACTGTTCTCAATGGAAAAAATATGCTGAAATGTGAGCTTTTTCTTCTTACCCATAGTTCTACTTTTCAAATATTTTTTTCTGAATAGAGGATGAATTGGTACTTCACTTGTGTGTTCTCTTCTGAAAAGGGAGAGAGGTCTTTGAGATTATGTTATAGTGATTTATATAATTACTTGCTAGAAACTGACACAAAAGGGAAGTGTGAACATGTTTTCAGGAGCTAGCAAAGTATAATGAGAAGGAAAAGCCTTTTCTTCTGATTATTATTTATATTATCAGCACCAAAGAGCTCTAAGTCATAAACTAGGACCCCATGGTGAGGCTATGATTCAAATATAAGAGGCGATGCATGGATCAAGACAGCTAAAGGAGCACAATGAAACAAAGAGGCAATGTTTGGCAGTATGAGAGAAAGCATCTTAATGCATTATTAGCTTAAACATTTTCTCATGTTTTTTTGTAGGCATCACAGCAAGGGAGTTTTAATGAGGGATATGAAGAAAGATAATGAGGTCGTGTGGCAGATGCTTGGAAAAAAAATCACAGAGGAGCTTGTTTAAAAATATCTGACAAATGGGTGATAGAAGCCAACATTATGGTCTAACTGGAGACAGAGATCACTGGAAATGATAGACAGCATTAAAATGAGAAGTAATTTGAAAATGAAGGTGAATAGCTCATATCTAATTATTTAGGAAATCATAAAAAGACACTGGTCAACGAGGCTGGCACTTTTGTTCTATTGAATTATGTCTGAAGGGATTATAGTTCACCAGAGGGAGATGTCGTGATGGTGGAGATTTTACATAGATTATCGCACAATCACAGAATAGTCATGGTCGGAAAGGATCCCTGAGATCACAGAGTCAGACTGGATTATGACATTATGACAGACTGGACAGGACCTACAGCTTTGTAGGTGAATATGAATAGGTATTCATTAAAGATACCAGTCAAAAAAATCTACAAAATTTAGACTGAAGTGTATCACATAGGACATTGACTTGTTTACAAAGGAGATACTGTAATCTCAGTTTCTATAGGCAGGTGAGACAACTTTTTATAAGTAAAAGGGAAGCACTAGCTAATGTCAAGAGGAAGTGGTGCAGTATGTCCCTCTTTCCTAATGTGGAAAAATAAAAATCTTTAGCCTGAGTGATGTTAATTACTGAAGTTAAAAAAGAATATATATGCATACAAATGCACACGCTTGCATGCAAAAATACAGTGTGAGCAACTTTAATGAAAAAACTCACTTCTGTCCATTTTTCTTGGGCAGATACTTATGCCATCCCATTATTTTTTTTTTCAGAAATGTAGCTGTTTACTTGGCATTTTAAATATTTCTCACCTTTAAAAGTTCTATTGCAAGGCCAACTATATTAAAATGCATGCAAAAACACTAGGTTCCCTGAAAATTAGGGGTTTAACACAGATGGTCAAGGCATTTATTATGTGTCACAGTTGAGACCAGGTACTTAATGGGAGATTTGTGTAAAAGTAGGGCACACAACAGATTTCTATTGCAGATTTTGTAGAAGGCAAAGATGTGTTCTTTGTAGGAAACCGAAGCCTATAGAAAGGGTCAACATGGGAGAAGAGATTCTGAGCTCTTTCGTGAAGTAATTTTGAAGTACTTTGCATGAGAAGTCCTTAAAGATAGGAGGAGTGAGAAACTAGCATAATTAATGGAAAGAACTTCAAGATGTTGAATTAATGATTTTCCTTAACATTCACAAGAGAGTGGGTGACAGATGCTGGAAATGGATATAGATTTCCTAGGAGAGGAAGAGGAAGTACTGAGGGAAATCAAGACCATACTTGAACAGATGATCAGGATATTAGAATGTCTAAAGACTACCAATGCTTCAGGGCTGATGGAGTCTGTTCTGGAGATGAGAAACACAAGAACCTGAGCAGGTATAGACAAAATCTTAGTATAATAGACAAAGATTGTTGTTGGATTTAAAATTGGTGCCTAGAAACTTGAGGACAGGGAGTTATTGATATTTAAGCATCAGTTCTGGTCTTGGGGATAGCAACAGCTAGATACTCACTTTAGGGAAGGTCTTAGAACTCACTCAAGAAAAGGTTTAAAATTATTGTAAGTAATGGTCTACCTCAACTAGATTAAATGTTATCTAGAGAGAGGAAGACAGGGATATAACAGCTGATGATATTAAGAAGTTTTATCTATAGTACAGTCTAAAAGAAAAGCCAGGCTTTAAAAGCTTTACCAGACAGCCAACATTTCTTTGCATGTATAAAACCCTAGGATCTCCATTCAGAGCTGATGATTCCTTGCAATATGTTCTGAGGGTGCAGTGGTAAAAAGAAGTCTCTGCAAACATCAGACCCACAGTACAGTTGATGCTTCTTTGGGGTGACTCTTGGTCTGTGTCAACTGCAGCAGCAACTGAAAAGTTCAGTTTGTTTGGGTAAGGTTAGATGATTAATTTAGGAGACAAAAAAGTCCTGGATTTAACAGGTAATGACAAACAAATGAAAGCAAATGACTTTAGCCATTTTGCGAGGATCAGCATTATAATAATTTTATTTTACTAGAGCAATACAAAGAGGAAGCATAGGTGAGTAAAATGATGACAAGTAATGATTTTCAGGTATGAAGAATTTGGCATTACAAAAGAAGTAAGCAAAATAAATCACACTTGCCTGGGACTGCTCAGGAACATGGTTGAGCAAACTGATTTGTATATACCATGTAGAAAAATGTAATAGGATAATAGGAATAACAAGACAAAAAAAAAAAAGACTAATCCCCACAGTCACATGCAAATCAAAACTAATCAGGAGAATGATCGAGGTGAAAGAATGGTTGGCATATAACTGTTTTTCTCTATGTAATGTGTAATAACAGCAAACAAAGCAAGCAGCAACAAGGATACATAAATATAGCAACTGTATTTGCATTACTTTAACATGCTATGAAAAAAAATAATGAAATTTGTGATTCTAAAATCTCCAATTTCTTTGTCATCTTATATCTTCTGTTAGTGTCTTGATACACAGAGAATGTCCATATCAAAATAATATTTCTGAAAAAGAAAACACAGGGTTCTGGATTTATTGTAGCTACATTCTCTATTTCTAAAATGAAAACAAAAATACTTAGTTACCATCACTCAGGACAGCAATCACTCAGAAACTTAGTGATGAACAAAACACTATTAGTTTCATAAGTAATTTGTCAGTGACCTGCTCTATTTAAGCATAAATCAATTTTTAGAACTTAGAACCTTGGTATGGCTGTGAGTACATCCTCTGAGCTTTTCTTGTCTAGAGGAAATATCAGGATTACATTTCTGTTCCTACTTTTCTAGTACAAAACCTTTCTACAAAACCCACAGTTCCTAACAGTGCTGATTAATGACTTAAGACCAAAGTCTATCAAAGTTAATTGAAAGACACTGTTGTCTTTTTGATCAATCCATCTGTCCTCTGGCATTTTGGACCTGTAGTTTTTTTCAGTCAGTAAGAAACAATTTCAATTATTTCCTCTTTACAGAGCAAGGGAGATTTGCTTTTAATCAGACTTCACCAGTGAAGGATTTGTTTCTCAGAAGACACAAACCTAGTTTTTAGCCCTAAAGAAGATTTTGAGGAGTACAGGGGAGGAGAAAGAATAAATACCTCAGAGAATTTGTGACAGAGCAAGTTGAAAGATCCTGCTTAATTTTCTGTTCTATGGTTCTGGAATTTGAAGGACTAAGCTGGGAGGCTACAGACTTTTCCATATCCCATGACTGTATATCACAAAACTTGAAAGCTACAGAGTCAGTGGGAACCCCAGAGAGTCTATTTTATATTGTTTGTTAGTGATGAATAACAGGATGGAAATGCTGTAGCAGACTGGTAATGACAGTGCAAAAAGTCTCCCCATTCACAAAAAGGCACATTCTTCCAAGAGAAAAAGCTTGTAAAGGTCTGCTACCTTTACTAAAGCTTTTGGCATAAACATTTCTGCTTTGCTACTAAATAGTTGCAGTTCCTAGACTAAGCAGATAATTTTTGCCATCCCATTGTCATTGCAAACGTCAACTGATCACTGATGCCAGGTCTGCTCCATTTAAAGCTTTCAAATAAGACCTCCTTAGTTTGCTGACAAAAAGAAATTTCCCCATTCAGTACTGTGGAGTCAATAAAAATGTAGCTGTGCCAGAGCAAGGTGCATTCTCTTTTCCCTGGTGCACTATAATCAAATTGTAAGCTAAGATACAATTTTAGAAATAACGTCACATATAACAGTTGATGTATGAAGCAGAAAGAACATAGTTAATTTGCAGACATGAGTTTGAGCTTTCATGTCCACCAGACAGGAAAATCTGGTTTTGACTGAAGACTAAGAACATTTTAAATGGAAGCTACTGATGGAAATACATATGGAATGCGAAAAAGAGTTTGTATGGTCCATTTTCTAACCAGGTGAACCTTTTTAATTCTCCCTGTCATGACTTGGTACTTATTGCCTTGCTGTTCTTCCTTGTAAATTCCTTCCACTGTAAATTTTCTCATGGTTTCTTGTTTTTACAGACGTATTGCTTCTCATGCTGTGCAAGAAATGACTCCTCTTCAATGACTTAATATAGGGGTTAATATCTAAAAGAAAGAAGTGTGTAACACTTTTATTGAGATATTACATTTTTAATTAATTCCCTGCTCATTGTTATTGTATGAGTCTCTCTTCATAGAAACAGCTATTCAGGACATTTAAACACTAAACTTAGCCTTTGATTTTAAGGTATCTTCAGGAAGTGTACCTTAAGCTGCATCCCTGCTGTCCAGCTAGCATTGCTTTAGGATGCAGTGGAAATTAAGGTCTTGGATATTTTGTAATGTTCTTGCTTTTCCCCTGTGATAACCTGTTGTTGCTATTTATACACAAGTGGCCTTTACCTGCCTTGGATTCACTACATACTAAGGACAGTTGTGTGGGTACCTATGAAGCAGGTGACATACAATATCTTTATCCTTTATGACTCCTTGTTCAAGTATCAGTGTGATCACAGCAGATACACAGCTGGGAATGCACATTCAATATTTAATGCACTTCAGTGCAACTTAAATATTCATACCAAAACCAGCTATAGTGTCTTCAGCTAGTACTTTGCTCTTAGTAGATAGCAAGACTGAGCTCTCACTAACTTTCTTTCTTATTCTGGTACCAGCTTTCTTCATATTTTTCAGAAAAGGCTATTCTTGGAGGCTGGAGAGGATATTTTCATAGGTGGTGAAAAGTACATCAGTAGAACAGGGATTCAGAACACAGAGAATTTCTCCAAGACTGAGGGTACTCACAGAAACTGGATCAGTTAGTTTGAGTTTAAAATTTCCTTAAACACACTTGACTGGTTTAGACAAACCTTATTATACACACAAATGGAGGAGAAATCTTGGATGCAGGGACAGGTGATATTAGTATGCTCATCTCCATTTAAATAGTCAGGTTTTTTTTGTTCTACCATTACAAATCTACCTAAATGTTGGCCATAAATCAGCTACATTTTAATGTTGGCTGTGTACTTGTGATCCTTCTCTACTGATGCTTAAAAAGGGCACTGACTCTTCCTTTTATTTGATTTCTGTCTGCAGTTATAAAATTAATCTCCCAGCTTCATGCTGCAATGAGCTGTGTCAGTGGAAGAGAGATAAGTTTCATTTTTTTTCCTCAAAACTTCTTCAAAGTTACAAGGAGTTTAGCACATTTACTTTCTCTTTTCAATTTTAACAAAGCCCTTGTCTTTTTTTTCTGAATTTCTATTTTATCCATGTCATTTTGGTTCTTTTGTTTTATACTTCACATTTTTTTCCACACTCTTTCTTTTTTTCTTCCCTTCAAACCTAGTTTATAGTCTCTGACAGGATTCTTTCTATGCTATCTGCCAAAACATCTGTTCCTTTTCTGAATAAAAAGCTTGTTTCTCCAGAAAGTGTCACATGGGTCCACACTGACTATAAACCTTCATTTCTCTCTGCAACTTTGCCAATGATGGACCAGCACTGGGAAGCTTTGTATTCTTGTCTGTCTTCTCTCATTTTTCATTATGCCCTATTCAGGTAGTTTGTTGGGGGGGTGTGGGGAAATTGAAGCATTTGGATGTCAATTTACACTGGATGTCAAAATAGATTTGGATGTCAAAATACATTATTAATCTCTACTTCCTATTTTTAACCCTGCCATTTTTCCTGAATTTCCAATCAAAGTAGATATTTACTAGCTTAAAATTAATTTAAGTTAAAGATTCCATTGCTTGTTCTTTTCTTCTATGACCACATTTCCACATTTTCATTAACACCCTTATCACTGATGCAACGTAACTCTCCTTGATTCTTCTTGGACTGCTTTTTGGTCATATTTCATTTTTTTCTGTCAAAGTAGCACTCAGAGTAATTTTAGGTTTCCTTGAGGAAGTTAGGTAACTTTCAGTATGTTGGCTTTACTGTTTATAATTTTAAATGATTTATTATATTTCTTACATAATAGGCAGGCTTGATTCTATCGTAAAGTTCTTTGACATCTTTAAAGAAAAGCATTATATTTGAACAGGATACTATTTTTATAATGTGTTTCCACAGTATCATGTCATTTTCATGAATATTTTTCATTTCAATACACTGAATAAATATTATTTATGTCAATAAATATTTTTCATGTTATATTTTATAAATGGTAAGTACCATAAATGATTCATTTAAATATTTCTCCCAAACAATGAAAGAAATATTTATCAGTTTATATGTTGAAAACTCAGGGGGAAAAGTGCTTTCCATATATATTTTTCTGTGGCATAATTTGCTGTTGATGGGATGTTGATATCATTGTCTTTTGGCTATATTGATATCTAAGAAAGGGTTTGCTGGTGAATAGTTCTTGCACACATCCAAGCCTTAGTGTGATAAATGATATGAGTGAACAATGAATAGGAATTTCCCCCTGGAGTAACTATAGCTGTTTCAGTATTTCAGTCCCCTGAAGTTTTCATTAATTTTTACAGAAAAATCTGTCAGAAGTTTCTTCAGCCTCTTCCCAGGAAATCTGCGTGTTTCCATTGTCAGATTTGTAGCTGTTCCTTTGGGTTTTCCACTGTCTGTCTGGTATGGGAGTGGGGAAAACATACTTTCTGTTCCATTGTTCTCTCTCTCTACTAGGCACAAAGAGAGTTTCTCCAGGTGGCAGAGATTTGATAAATTCTGGGAAGCTGTGTAAAGACAATTGTTAAGGAAATTGAATTCAATTCCTCTCCATGGCTCCATCTCCCCTAGAACAGGTGGTCTGGCATACTGGCCACAAGTTCCTGTTGACTGACTCCATCCAATATCTCAGTTCCCTCACGGAGTGGTTTTGTTTGTGGAAGCTGGCAAGCTGCCTTCTTGGAGGGACTGCAGCAACAGGAGGAGGGTTGGGAATGGTTTAAAAGTCCAGAGTTTTTTCATAGCTCTTGCTGTGTTTTGCTGGTTCTTTGAAGTGCTTAACAGAGACTGGTGTATGATTTGCTAAGGGAAAGTTTGAAAGTTCCTAGTCAAGAAAATATTTTCAACACAAGACAAAACATACTTTCTCAGTCAACTTTCTGTGTGGATTTTTGTGTCTCCTGCTCAGATTTTAAAGCAAAACTTGTGAGTTTTTAATTTTTTCAGGGGATTAAATTGCCCAGATTTTTAATTTAAAAGAAATTTTTTGTTACCTATGCAAGCCTGCCCCCAGCCTGCCCCCAAAAGAGCAGGAAAGGGAAAATGTTCTCAGTCCTGACAAACATTAACTCATTGCAGTAAGTTGATGTTGACTGGGCTGTTCAGTAACCATATGGAGCAGATTAGAACTTCTGTCAAGTTGGTATTATTCTGGAATAATTCCACTGAAGTGCTGTTATTGTTTATACTTATATACTTGAAAATCCATGCTCTCTTTTTGTCCCTTGAAGTGCAACCTGAGTGACTGGTAGCCCATCAAACTGGGAGGTACCTTTCCTCTGTCCCTTGCTGTGAACGACCTAATTCCTGCCAAAATCATTGTGTGAGTGTATTCGTGAAGTCTGACCTCAGTTCATAAAGGAAATTACTCACTCTGGAAAAAAAACGTACAACTACTGTGATTTACTCTGGAAGATTTAGATTTTTCAGTGGATAGAAATGGAGAAATCAGGGCTCTGCCAATACAGTGCAATAACTTCAATGCAGACCTCTGAGCTAGAGCTGCACAAGTTATCTTCTGAACCAGAAAGCCCAAAGCTGCATCAGCTCAGCACAGTGCCCAAGTTAACAAAGTCTGCTGATAGGTGGGTCTAATTAGCTTCTGTGCAGCATCATGTCCTCACTGTGTTCTGAGGGCCTTTGCTGGTACAATCTCAGGGCAGTAGGCTCTGTCTTCCAGTTTGCAATGATGATTACAGAAAAGTAAATGTAACCCGTGTACAGACCTGGTCAACAGGAAGATTTAAAGCAGAAATGTGGTCCTAAGATTAGTTGCAAATTTGATCTTAAATCTTGTAAAAAAATGATACATAGTGACATGCATGTATAAGAAGAACAAACCTATGTGACAAACTGCAATAGTACTAGGTAGGCACTGGCATTTAGAGGATAACTGTTATCAATTTAATCCAATTTTAATCTAGAAAAAAAATGTGCAGGTAGACCCCCATGTTCTTCCAGTTTTAAGCTTTCCAATGAAACCTATGTGCATGGTAAACTATATTGCCTATGTTTCTTTTCTTTTAGTAAATGTCAGTCTGAAGTATAATTTAATATAAATTTGAAAGTAACCAAGGAAAGAGATTAGATCTGGAGATAAGAAACTTAGAATAAGCCAATCATACTCAGAAAAAATAACCAAAAAACTAAACTCTCAAAGAAAATGCTTGAAGTTTTGTTCATCTCTTTGCTGTATGATCTTTTTTTACAATGAAATTCAACACAAAATAAATCTCAGCTGGTTTGGAATTATGTTACCATCTGGGGGACGATTTTGAAACAAGCCAGAAGTGACAGATTTTCGTCCAGCCCCTTAAGAATTCTAATTGCCAGGAGTAGGGCACTGCTTAGCAGCAAACTGACAGTGCAGTAGCTTGAACCTGCAAGATCTTGGCTGCAAATCTTCTGGGCTGGATATGCTTTTTGATTCATGTAGAATCACCTAGAGCTCCATAGTTATTTGTAATGTTTCTAGTTAGACAGTTTAATCTATACTTTATCTGGAAACTATGGCTAAAACTATAATTAACATTGTCAACTCTGAGCATATTCTTGATGATGTTGGTTAAAAACAATGTTGAACAAGGGGGTCAAGCTGCATGCCTCAGGAGCTCTATGGTGTACTTCAGAGTCCCTCAGTAGGGAATAGTAATTAAGTTACTAGTTTAAATCTAGGAAAGGTCAAGAGTGATTAATGCTTTTTTATTCCATTGGTTATCCAGAAACAGATGTAAAATGAAGTGATGATCAAAATGCAGTTCCTGGTAGATATTTTACATTATAAACACAAAACTCATAATGATCCCTTGCTGGCAGTCTGATTAGAATGGACAGTAATTGAACAGGCACAGAAACTTCCATGCAGCCCTTACTGCCAGTCCCCATAACAAAAAGTACTGTCATTTTCAGACTGGACAAGTGGGAAAATTACAGTTTCTATCTGAGTTTTTTGTGTTCTGTTCATATATTTGGAAATCTTTCATCCTGAGTGATAGCAAATCATATCTGGGACCAGAAACACACCTGAAGATTATTATAGGTGCTCTTAATGCAGAAGAACATGCAATTTAAAAGTGACATATTTTTCATAATTTTAAATGTATGTAGTCAGTCCTCACCTGGTCTAATCTGACATGGATCTGACAAAAAATTACTTAGGTGGTAGTCAATGAAGCTGGCAAATGATCTGATTCTGCATTACTCAAAGTATATGATCATACTTGAAAATGCATGAGTATGTTTAAAGAAAGTAACTATAGCAAAATTATGTGTATTATACATCAAGCCCCTACCCTTGCCTTCTTGGGCAGCAAACAGGTTAAAGTAAAGGTTAAATGTGAGATTGGATGTTAAGGGCTTAGAACAAGGAGTTAGATTTCTGGGTGCGGTTTGGTCTTCATGTTGGAGTTACTACTATGACAACCACAGAAAATGTGTAAAATCCAAAGCTTGATGTTCTCATACTACCCTGCAACTTCTAACTGATAGAATGTCATTCTTGCAAACGTCATGTCTATTAGGTCAAATCTGCAGATATGCTGTTCTACATGGAAAAAACAGTTCTGACATGGAAAAAACAGTTCTGATTCTATGATGCTGTGATAAACTGCTTAAAGGGTCTTGTATACCAGTGCATACCAATTGCACTGTTCTTACTCTCCAACAGTACCTTGCCTTCGTTATCTATACAGTGAACTAAGAAAGACACCACTCTAAAAAACTAATACTTTGACTAAGGTCAGATGTTGCTGGTTTCCAGTAACTATAAAAACTGTATCATTAGAATTTCCTGAAGTAAATTCAAACCAAGAGAAAATATTCTTTTTAGCTCATGAATTACCCAGAGCTGTTGATAACTGACAGCTGAAGGATAAAGGAGGAACCAAGGGATTCACATTTTGGAAGGCATTATATTTGTGGATCACTTTCACACCTATTTTTATCAGAGGCAGAAATCAAATATTTCTCACTACCAAGGGCAGCTTTCCCTGCGCCTGAAAGAAAATGGACCTCTTAATGCTCTGCAAAATGCAAATGGTTTTCAGGCTTCTTCAAGACATGGATTTGGTGATTTCAAATACACAGCTTGATCATGTATCCTTTTTAAAAGAGCTAGTGGCATTTTGTACTTCAGTTAGTTGTTCGAATCAACATGTTTGGAAAACATCCTGGCTATGAAAAGTGGAAAGAGAAGTCTGGAGATTTGTAATAACTCTTAGCTCTGCAATTGAGTTAGGGTATCAACAATATTTCTTCTTTTACCTTTGCCTTTGCCACATCTGTTTCACTGAGAAATTTCTCTACATCAGTGATCATATATGTTTACCTTCTAGTAAACCTTAATGCTGATGACAGGGTGGTCAGTGAGCACTGCAGTAATAGTAATAATAATATATAATACTAACTGTGGGCTTTGAAAGGATGTCTCTTCTGCAAATGCATTTCAAAGAAACACAAGCAGAAGTGTCATTAACTCCCTGAAAAATGGAGCTGCTGAGCATTTATATTTAAATTAAATGCTTTTATGAGTTCATTGAATGTTATTTAGCAAGTATATTATAGTGAAGGCATGTTACCCATTGCCTTAGAATGAGGATTTTATTGCTTTTTCATAGTTATCTTTTTGTATCAGCGTTTGGCAGGTAACAAATGAAATTTGCCTGCTAAGGTTAAATTGCTTTGTGCTGCTGCTCAGCCAGACAGATATAGAGGATGAGACAATGGAAAAAAGTTATTTGCTTTTTTTGAGTAGATACAGGAATATATGAATAAATGGCGATCTTGACCTGTCTTTGAAGAAATGTTTATTCTCTGAAAGTCAAAGAACCTAATTCCTGTCTGAATCACTCCACCAAAATCCTGTTTGTGCAGGAGACTGTATGAACATAACTGAAGACAGAATTGCCCATATAATTAAGTGTGGTCCAGGTGATGATGTTCAGAACAGTCTGAGGTCAATGCTGAAAAAAAATGAAATCCAAGTATCATCCAAAGAAATGAAATTTCTGTGGAACTTGGTATCAAAAATTTCTGTTTCTCTGTCTGTTCCTAGGGTTAGTGCATTTCCTAACTCATACAGATTCGGGACCAATGATGCCTGACTCTCCCTGAACACTGCATTTGTTATACTTTAAGAATATGAAAACATACTGTTGAGTAAATACTGAAGACCAAACCTTTGAGGATTCCATCTTAAGTTTCTGGTCTCCAGTGTTTTCTTAAATCTCAAAAAACTTCCAGAAACTGCACATGACAGATTTCCCTTTAGTCTAAGTCCATTTTGATAGGCCAGTTGAATTTTTTAAAATATATGACAAGTCCTTTTGATACAAGGTCAGAATAATAAATTTTATGTTTTTATTCTTTATGTAGGAAAAGTAATATAATGCCATCACTACTTTATTACTCTGCAGTCATTCTATTACTACTCAACTTAAAATACTTCAGCCATCAGCATTTGGAAAAAGTTCATAGGTGTAGGGCACTGTTATAATTTGCCTTTAAAGACTGCATTTCTTGAGCCACTCTTCCTAGAAGTGCAATTATGGATCAGGACAATGGGAACAGTTCTTAGATGAGCTGAAAAGATGGTAAACTGTGAATACACTGTATTTTCACTAGTATAAACAGTGATCTAGGGCTCCCATACTTAATTTTATAATTGAGTTTATATTTCTTGCTAATTTGTTTGAAGACATTTTTTCTTTCTTTTTCTTAAGATTGAAAAAGTCTCTGAAGGGTTTATGAAGCTAGAAATCAAGCTTTGGTTAAGAAAAGATCTTTTGTAATTTGAAGGTGCTCTGCAGAAACCAACATGCATAAAACTATCCTGAAAATGTCAGCTTACTGGACCTTAAAATATCTTATGTTCAACTTGCTTCAGTATATCTTAATGTGATTTTGAAGTCATTTATCATAACTACTGTGTACTACAGGAGTGGTCTCATGGTCTTCCACAGACAATCTCACAGCACTCCTCATTATCCTGGAAATCGTTGTTCTGAAGCAGTGTTCACTTATTTTGCTCTTAAGTTTTGCATTTCAATGTGAAAAAATTAGCAATGAATAACCTCATTCAACCGATGTGTCAATGCCCAAAGGACTCATAACCCATCTCAATTTAAATTAATGACCTTAGTGATAGTACTAGCAATTGGACCATGGCTCTCATGAGCCAGATATTTGCCTATGGAATTTGATTAATCCTGCTGGCTAGTAATTTCCACTTTTAATTAGGTATGATACTACTGCAGGAAAAAAATACAAGGCTTCTATAAGAGACAGACATTGGGCATTGTATTTTGTTTTTCTTGGCTGTCCTAGGTTCCCTCAGAGTGTCTCTTTGGATTACCAGAAAGGTACCATAGACCTAAAAAATTGATCTTCACAAGATCAGGAACAGTTGTTGCAAAGAAGTTCTGAACTCAATCAATATAACTGCTTTGCAAAAGGTAGTAAAATTTGTAGGAGAACAGCAGAGAAGAAGGCCTGTGTGGGATAGAGGAGTACTGCAAATTCCCTGGCACTCATTGACCCTGAAAAAGAACAAAAGAGCTGTAAATAACTTAAGGAATTTGCCATCTGGACAAGGTTATGTTCTGGTATCAGGTCCCTCCGGTGGGAACAGGTAGATAAGGTTTTATGTTAGTAGAAAGATCACTTTGAGGTGCAAATTGTAGATCAATCAATAGATATTGGGATACTATATTAATGTAGTGAACCACACAACAAATGATTCTGATTGTGCACAGCAACTGGGGCTCTTGCATTCATGTTTTCCATCAGAAATTGGTGCACGTTGTCCACTTTCAGTAATCTGTGAGTTTATTCCTCTTAACATCTTAATAGGTGTTCTGTGATACCTGTTTCCAGAGTCCCAGAAAGACCAACTATATAAGCAAAAGGGGTGGTGCTTTTCCTGACTCTACTTGGTCTCCCTGCATCTCAAATAGTAGAGTCCTGCTCAGATTTGAATCCAGAATAAATTTTACCTGGATCTTGTAAATATGTAACATGGTGTGTCCTAGTTTACAAGAGGTCAACCTGTATTTCTTTGACATCTCTGAAGTTTAGAAGCATTGCAATGTGTTTATGCATGTCCTAGCCAGGAAAGAGCTGTTCAGCAGAGCTGGTGCCCACATGCTGCTCAGGGCTGAGTAGACCCCTGTAAGAAATAGTAGAACTTGACAAAATGACCAAGAAAATCTCAATAAAAATCGAGTAGCCTTGAAATAGAGTAGCTGTTCCATCTCCACTTCCTTACCAAAACAATATTGAAGAAACATACCTCTTTCCTCAGATATAGATTTTCATGTCCACTGACCAAATGAATACATGGTAAAACACATTTAAAATATGGTGTGTTGCTTATGGTTGAAATTCAAATAGATCAAAACCTTGCTGTCTTTGCGATCACAGAAGATTTCAGGGAAATCATACCTGGCAAGGTAATAAGGTGAAGATGGAAGCAGGGATATGCCAAAATTGAACCTTGAAATGGCTCCCTCTGTGCTTCTAAAATGCTTTTCATGAAGTATTTAGCTGTTTGTAATAAATGGATAACTCATAGTGAGCAACAGAGTATTTTTATGAAAGGAACCTGTACTTTTGCAATAGATTTCCATATAATCTTGTAAGCCCCTTTTTTCATATTTCTCAAGCATCTCATACAGATATAAAATTTATTTGTGTGGAAATACACACTTTGTCAACATCAGTGGGAGTTAGATCTCCTCAGAAGACATCTCTGTCCAAATTCAGGTTTCCAGAATGCACCCATGAATCTCTATGTGGAAAGTGACTCAGCTGTATGAACATCCTAATGTTCTTCTTTGGAAAAATATGGTAGCAACAAAATATTCAGGTAATATGTGGGGGCACTGTAATTCTATTAAAATTCCACATTAATAGTTGATGATTGGAAAATGTATATAGAAAAAATTTAGTATTAACAGAGCATGTTAATAGTGTGTGGTGGTTTTGTCTGTTATATATAGTATCAGGTTATCATCTGTTTAACCAGTGCAGAAGGCATTATAGTCTTTTTCACTTTCTTCAGAAAATCTATCTAACTATGTGGAAATGGACGTTTCCCTCAGTGTGTTAAAACATAACACAAAGTACAATAGAAATTTTCATTAAAATGATGCTCCGTGGCCTTTCATATACTACCTAATTTTATTTAATATTATTTTCTACATGTATGCAGAAAACGGCAAACCAATGTTAATAAAAGAAGGCTTAAAGGAATCTGGAATGAGAACAATAGATCCTTGACAAAATTTATTTACCTAGCTAGACTTTCATTTCAAAGTTAGCAGCACTCTGTATTACTGGCATAACACTGGGGTCTTAAACCTCTGTTAGACATTTTTAACCCATTTTAATTTATTCCATGGAAGTTTAATCCCCTGCTGAATGGAGATGAGATGAATTTTCAAAAGTCATAATCCACTGAAGTAAAAAATCTTTACTGACAACATAGGCAGCAGGCTTGAAGAGTTTAAATTCTTTCTAAAAATGTAAAACGTAGGGCAAGAATTAATAGCATATTTCATCCAGTTATATTTAAATCCTTTTCCAAGTCTTTATAAGTTCACTTGCATCTCCACTATTAGAAATATTCGGGCTGAATTCCTGCCCTTCTAAGGGAAAAAGCAGAAAGCTGTAAAATATGAAGATTTTTCAGAGTTTGTTGTAACTCCTTCAGTTCACAAACTATTGTATGAGGTAGTATTATGTTTTATAAATCGAAAAAGAAATTATATTTTACAAACAAAACACCTTCCTTTCTGCCTTAACTAGGCAAGAAAATGAAAACAAATTACATAGTACCATCCTATGTTCACACTTCCCCTCTAGGATTTTATCAATTTAAAAATGGAAACAGGTCAGGATTTGGCCCATAAATCGAGAGAGTCTGTAGATTTCCTGTGTATTCCAGAAACAGTTTTATGCTGCCTCTTGACTACCACCTTTGTAGATACCTAGTTCTGGAATTACCTGTAACTCAGAGACCACCTCCTGTTTTTGAGCTGGAAGCTGCCCAGCCATAAACTTTTACAGCTCTGCTTGGCTTGAGCATCCAGACACCAAGCTTCCGCTTTAAACCCACAGGAAAAATGCTGCTGCTTTGCCAGATTTTGTTGTGGACTGTTGGACAAGAATTCAGGTGGCATCAGATGAACCTTTGGTAACTTGTTCAAACGAACAAGAGGAGAGGGTTCCCCAGAAAGTCTGAAGTTTAGAGGTGGAACTATTGATTGCAGGGTGTTTCAAATGCTAGAAGTTTTGGGGAGATCCAGGCATATTCTTGTAAATGAGAGTTGTTGAAAGTTATTAAATTGGCAGCCAACAATCCAGCCTAAGAAGTCTCTGATCTGCAAAGGTTTGAAAAATGGGAAGGATTTTCTGGTTGAAGTAGTACATTCTTTCCCTGATTTTATATTCCTTGGCAAAAATAAACTTTTTAGCATTGTTTTAACATTGTACAGGACTAGGTGGACTTGTGGTTTGAGTTGCTAATGTTGACAAACTTTTAAAGTAAATCATCAGTTGAAATCACTTCCTTTTTTGCTGGGAGCTACATTTTTGAAAAAAAACCAATGAGATAACTTCTTTGAAAAGCAAGATTGACAGTAGTAGCCTCTCTTCACCCCTGATTTCTGAAAAAGGGTGCAAGATTCCTCAGGTCTGACTTTCATGGCTTCCTGCCATGGATCTGTAGCTTTTGTTTCTGGGTTGAAGTTCCCAGACACTTCGAAGAGCCTGGATGTTTTATTTTGAGTCTGATTTCCACTCTGTAATTTTTTGTAAGGAAAAAAGAAAGGCATAGGTTCTTACAAAGAGCTGTACTACCACAGCTGAGAGAGCAGTACTGCCAGGGTGAAGCAGCAAAGAAGGAGAAACATAATAATATCTAGTAAGGTGTGGGTTCCTGAAGAACCTTTTCCAGAATTACATTGTAAGTATGATTGATTTAAAGTGCCTATATTAAAGTATCTTTAGGTGACTAAACATTTTTTTAAAACCTGCTTACTAAACACTTTTTTTCTCTAGTCTCTAGTGAACAAAACTGGCTCAAGTAGACTTATTTCTCAGATTCTAAATATCTGTGTGTCATAGTTTAACACTAGCCCAGCAACTAAACCGAATAACAGATGTTCTCTATTAATCCTCCTCCCCTCCCTGATAAAGGAAGGAGATAGAATAAGCATGAGAGACTTAGGGTCTGGAAACTAAACTACACAGCTTTAATAAAACAGTAATGATAAAAAGGAAAAATTTCTAAATATATACAAATATACAGAAATACAATACCATGTTCCTCTCCCCTTTCCCCCAATAACTCTCACGTCACCACCGAGGCTGCAGGGCAGCCCTGGGAAAGTCCAGGCTGGAATCCTGGAGTCGGCAGCAGTCGGGAGCTGGAGGCAGGAACACACAGATTCAGGCTGGCAGGGATCAGGATCACAGGCAGAGGGACGGATGGAAGCTTCCCAGGATGCTGAAGCAAACAGGGACAGGCGAAGACAGGGAAGCAGGAAGGGCAGGAAGGGGTTTGACCCTTGTGATGTCTCAAATTTATACTATGATGTGTATGGGATGGAATACTGTTTGGTCAATTTTGGTCATTTACCTTGTCTGTTCCCCCCCAAAGGAGAGCCTCAGGTGTGACCTTTCTACTCATTCTCTCCTTCCAGAGGGCAAAATGCTCCTCAGAGCTGAGCAGTGGCCTTGACTCTGCACACCAGTCTCTGGCAGTAACTAAAAACATTGAGTGTTATCAGTCCTAGGAGCAGACACTGTCTTAGAAACTTGCTGTTAATTTCACCAAGTGCAGCTACTTACAAGAGACTTAGCTGAAAACAGGACACTCTGAAAATTATTTGTATCATTAAATCAAACCCAAGAGGTAAAAAAAAAATAGTACCAATCAAAAAGGAAACCTCCATATGGGAAATTTCCTGTACCTAATGGGAGGAGCAATACTAGTTTGCTATATCAGTAAAGCAGCACTAGCTTGAGCATGCTTATAAATATATAGGGAGTAGTGTGTTTGAACATGACTAGAGAATTTCAGAAAGTGTTTATAAAAAGCAATCATTGTCCTGCTTCCAGCCTGCAGGCTCTGTGTTCTCTCCATGGTATTCTCACCAGAGCAAACTGTATACCACAGGTCAGATTTTTCATTCTTACACGTAGGCATCCAGATGAAGGGTGTTTATTCAATCCTTGAAGGTTCATCAATAGTTGATGGAGGTAGAGGAGGTAGTTCATGCTGTTTCTCTTTATATACTGTTTATGAAATGAGCCCTGATGAATAAGTTTAGACCTAAGACCTGCATTCCAGGTGAGTGAAGTGATCAGTGAGGTGTTTCCCACTCTAGACCACGGACTAGGCTGGCACAGAACTTGTTCTAACTCTTTCCTAATCTCTGGTGGCAGGCTACCACTTTCTTTCATCAGTCTGTGACCCACCATCACAGGGCAGTGTCACAGGTTAGCCCACAGTCAGCATAAATGTAAAGAGGAGACTCTAAAGCAAAGTTTTGACATGGCAGATCTGAAGCATTCTTACTGGAATCCAGTCATTGAAGGTGTTTTATCACCTTTGCATTTCCTGAAAATTATTTGAGACTTACTAGTTTTCAGACTTATTTATAGCTTGCAGCTTAGATTGTGTAGAAGAGCACTGTAAAACTGTACCTTGTGCTAGGTATTTTTCTTTTGCACAATAGCTCACTGCAATATCTTAATATTTTATGATCAACAACTCTTAAGAATTATGTCTCTAAACAAAGCAGTGGCTCTGCTGTTTTATTAGTGCCTTCATCTTTCAGTGGGTGCGAATTTTCTAATTAGTCTTTGCTACTTAGTCAGATCTCAAATAGATATGATTTGATATAGGCAATCTAATTTCAAAGATGTTAAATTTCACTGAATTTATATCAGCTGCCGTCAGCTGAATTTATAGCAGCTTCTGGTCTTGCATAACCTCTGTTGTGTTAATGATTTTAAAATCTCAGGTAGCCCAATTTTTTTTTGAACAAGGGCCATTTGGAAGAAGCACAATAGCTCATAGGTTAAAGCAAGAAAAATGGAGAATTTAAAGCTGAGCTAAGCACATTTGAGAGTATTAAGCTCATCGTAAGAATCCTAAGGCAGATCTACACCAGAATTTCATTAACAGTTAAGTTCAATTTCCCAACTTAAAGACAGTAAAAAAAAAAATCTTCCCTCTAATTTCTCTGTGACAGAATTTTCTAGATTTTTAGATTTTTTCATTTTCTAGATTAAATGAATTATCCTAAGTGATTGCTTTACAAAATATGGTTAAAAACCTTGGATTTTTCTTCTTCTATGGTCAGTAATAGGAGATCACTACATGAGTTCTGTATGGCTCTGTGCAAAGACCTCTGCTGTTCTATATTTGTAAATAACATAGGAAAGGTGAATAAGAAAGTTTATTGATGACATTAAATATTTCAGAGTAGAAAAGATAGGAACTAACAGTGAAAAATGGCAGAAAGATACGATCAGAATTATTAAAGAACAAATTATGGAATGACATTCTGTGGTAATAAAGGTAATAATGATCCACGTGGAGGAAAAAAACAGAAATCCCAGCTTCATAAATAAATACGATTGAGATTTTGGGGTTATGACAGTATTATGCAAGCATCAATTCAGTGCTTATTAGTGATCAACTTTGAATAAAATATTGTGAGTTAGCAGAGAAAAATAAGTAAACAAATAATAGAAGGCTATTTGCCACCGAAGCAGACCATGGTTCTGCCACCTCTTGAATACTGTGTGCCATTCAGGGCTTCTCACCTTAAAAACAGGACTGAAGGTAGAACAGAGAAGGCTCAGAGCAGGAAACAGGAATTCAAAGGTATGGTACTTCCATGCTAAGAAGTATTCATGTGACCCAGAAGGCTGGTACTCAGGGCAGGCAAGGTGATTGATATTTGTTTACCACTGTGAACAGATCTAGCTGAGGGTTGTATGGTGGTCTAGAAGTAGGCTTCCATATGTAGATAGAAAGCATAAAATTTTTCACTCACTGATATTTGTATAATAAAAATGCAAACGGCAGCAGGGAGAATGTGGAAGGAGACTGACTCTTTGGGGATGAATAGTTCTCCAAAGAAGGGAGCAGGATCCAGATTCAAACAAACAGTAAGAGAGAATAGATCTGTGGAATTCATTGCTGAAGGATGTTATAGAGGTTAAGCATTTACACAGAGTCAGTAAAGCATGCACAAATGCACAGCAGAACAGTCTACTGAGAGTTGCTGAAACGGAAAACATATACAGAAACCATATCTAGCAGAGGAAACTAGAAATATTTGACAGCTGGGAAGAAATCAGGAGGGTACCACATGCTTACCATGTTCTTGCTCTTCTCCAAGCACCTCTCATAGCCACTACTGGAGACATGACATTTTTCTAAATGAGTCCTTGGTTTGATCCTGAACAGGCACTTTTGCATGCTCATTTGGCACTGTAGAACAGGTTTTGCTGTTCCATGTGTTAGATTCATCTGAGTTTGTATTTTTTTAAATAGATGAAGCCACAAGATTATTCTTTCCATATTATGTAGCAAAAAGGCTTGCAGGTCTGTTTGTGTGAAATATTAATGCAACATTGTCCACTTTTTTACTCTCTTTCCAAAGTGTTGGTTTGTAACAGATACAAGTGGTTTCTTTGGTTTACTCACCTCTTTTATAATCATGTCACCATTAACTTTCATTCTTAGTTTCACTGTTTACAGTCAAGTGCCTGTGGAATATTGTCTTTGACTTGTCTGGAAATTATTCACTTAATAAAATATTTACATGCCACCAGTACACCATGTACGGGATGTAGACAGGCATAGGAAGAAAAATTGTTCAAACTAACATGGTAAATCAGGTCCAGATTTTCCTCCACCGATTACATAGAAAGCATTAATATGGGGAAACTGGATCCAGATAAAATTGTCTGAATGTTGTCCTGCCTTAACAGTAGTTCCTCTTGTAGTTATGTCCACCAGTAGTCTCCTTCCCATGCTGTATCTGAGATATGTGGCTGAGGAAAGAGAACTCTGAATTCTTGTATACAGAGCATATGTAAATACAGCACTGCCAAATTCTTACAGCATTATGCCAGCAAAAATTATGTTGGTTTTGATTAGTTATTTACCTGAAGAGAGACATTTCCTACCTTGAGTAATAGATTGTTTGTTTACATTTTCATTTGCCCTCAAGTAGTCATACATTCAGAGGAATAAATACATAATTTCTAAACCAGTACTATAATTATAGATAATGAACAGTAATCGAGCTAGAATAAAAGGAAAAGACTGAGAAATCAAGAGGCAATCTCAAATTTATTAGTCTTAAATTAATGTAAATAGAGAGATGGTTGATTTTACACTGAAAAGAGGACGTAATACACCACTTGAGGCCTTCATGGCTTCCCAAGATCCCTTTCCAAACGTGTTTTCTATGCCCCAATGGTTTAGGTTTGACTTGATAAAGCATTCAGGGCCTAAAGGAGAACTCCAACATTTTTTAGGCAAATAAACAACCATCCATTGGGAAGTCTAAAATGAACTACACATATTAATTAAAAGACATTTAACAATGTTAAACATCATAATAAAAATTTTTTCATCCTCAAAAGGGAGGATACATAATGAAAGGACTATTCCATTTTAATGGAGTGAAAACTGACTTACAGATAAATATCTGTGTCTTTTTTAATAATGTTTTGGGCAAGTGTGCAGTGAAACCTCTGCTCCTTCCTAAAAGAAGAAATGTAATAACAATTTAACATTCACTTTTCATTGGAAAACAGTTACCAGGCAGACAGCATCTTGTACCTTTTTGAGATCAGTAAACTTTATGAGGTAGAGAAAATTTGTACTTTCTATTAAAAGTACAAGACCAGAACCAAAGGTCAATCTGCTGTGCTTACTGAGTGCTTTTCCACTGACATTTGTAGCACTGGATAAGAATTTCTAAATCATTTTCATGCTTACTATTGTTCTATACAGAGACTGCAGACATCATAATCATACAAAACCACTTCTAGCCATGCAGTCACAGAGGAAATCCCCCTCCTCAGCCCTTTTGCAAAATGTATATGTTGCACAGTAGTGGTGGTGTAGGTTAACCCTGGTGGGCAGCTGAGTAGCACACAACCGCTTGCACAGTCCTCTCACTTTCACAGTGGGAGTGGGACAAGGGAAGAGGAAAGGAAAAATAAAAGCAATAAACCCTGATGGTTGAGATAAAAAAACCAAACAAATGAAAGATAAGTGGAAGAAGAAAAATGAAAAAAAACAAACAAAACAAATGATGCAAAGAAAACACCACTTCCTGTGCCCAGGCAGTTCCTAAGAAAAAGAAGACTAAACTATCTTTAAAACCCCATCTTTTCCTTTTAATTGCTGAGCATGATGTTATATGGTATGTAATATCTCTTTGGTTAGTCCAGGTCATCTGCTCAGTTGTGTCCCCTCACAACCTGACGCACTCTTTCTAAACTATTCAGCTGGGGGGAACAAGAGAGAAACAGAGAAGGCCTTGATGCTTTGGAAACACTGTTCACCAAGAGCTAGAGCATTAGTTTGTTAACAGTGTCTTGGTCAAACATCTCAACCACACCACCATAGGAACAGCTATAAAGAAAATTAACTTTAACCTATCCAGGCCCAGTACAAGTGGGCCAAGCTTTTCAGTGTTTCATCTTTATTTTAGTATTGTTACTAAAGTTTAAAGCTCCCAATGAAGTACAGAAGCCTACCAAAGCAGCTGTATAGATATACAGTAAATGACATGTTCAGACCCTGAAGAATTTAACCCAATGAAAACTGAAATAGCATGTATTTCTGTATGGTGAAACAATCATTAATCTTGTTACTTGCCATCTCTAGAAGTTTGTATAATTTAAATATTGAGAAAAATATCCATAGTCATGGCAATCCTGTATGGACTTTAACAGTCCTACTGAAAATGCTGCTACAGGAAACAAACTAAATAATAGAATGGACCAGAACCTGTCAACCTAGGAGTGGCAGTGCTGGTTAGAGTGAAATAATTGTTAAGGTAGAGTATGCACACTTCTCAATTATCTGCAAATGTACTCAAGGAAGAGGAAAAAAAGGCCGCCATAGAATCTGGGCTTTTCAGTGGTTTAGTTCTTCATTAGCTGATTAAAATCAGCTCTTTTTCCAGGCACTGCTATGTTTCTGTAATCTAGTTTCACACTACTAAATTCAAAATCTCATGAATTGACATGATCTTTTCTGTATTACTGCATCCTTGTGGCTGAAGAGAGATATAAGAAAACTGTGGATTAGTTCATGTGAAAATAACTGCTGAGTTTCCAGAAATTCTATTCCAGAAATTCTTTCTATAGCACGTAGTATACCAACAGTATATGAAAAAGCAGTTGGCTGGAAAATGTTAGTGAAGAACAATGAATTCTAGAGCTTTTTTGTTAACCCTTGTGGGCTATTTTTCCTAGTGCTTACACAGACACTTGACTAGGAAGGGCAGGTTCAGACCTTTAATGACGAATGCAGCCACAATGAAAATCACAAATTGAAGTCTCAGGGCTAAATACACCACCAGAAATCTTTCAGATATCATGAAAATCATGACAGAAATTATCAATTGCATTTTATGAAGTCGGATAGCATGCATGGGAGCTGAATCATCTATTCTATGAAATGCACTAGCTTCAGAAAAACACATGCATTGCATCAGTCAGTAGCATAAAATGCCTCCTTCCTTTCCTGAGTGTTCAGTTTTATACATCTGAAAAGAAGAAACCTTATCTTTAAAAGATCCCATTACAGTATTTTTAGATGGAAGTTGTAGTGTAATCTTATGATATGTAAATTATTGGATGCAGAAAAGTAAATGAAGGAATAACAAGTTTTGAGTGAAGAAAAACAGTGGTTAAGTGATCTGTACCCTACCTGCAGATTTCAGGTATACCAGCTCTGCTAGCAAATTGCTTAGATTCATAGATTGACAGATTCATAGTAGACAGGCATATTATTCTTTTTAACCACATTTCTCATCTTTTTTTGCACTCCTTCCCCATATGCCATGGCAAAATTATATTCTGAGACTCTCTCTCTCCCTGTGATATCTTCATTGCTGCTTCATTAACCAGTGCACCATCAGTGCATTTCATTACAGCTTCTCTCCTGGCTCACTGTGTTGATGCTAAGTTGCAGCTACAAACTGGCTATCAAAATGCTAGTCTGTGTTTTATTGCTTCCACTCAAAAGAGGAGGAGCTCACCTTTTTGGCACAATCCTAAATAAACCCCATGTTTTACCTAATACTCTTACATGCTCACCAACCTGAAATGCACTGGGGCAGTATAGTGTGGGATGTGACAAATTTATTTATCTTTTTGTTTACTATAAAAGGCCGGAGGCAGACCTCCTATGTGATCAGTGTATTAAGACAATTTAGACTGATTTTATGTTAGTGCCTTCGACTGACCTTGAAAAAGTACTGAAGTTAATGAAAGCATGCTTCAATTACATGATTGCCAGGAAATGAAAAGGCCATGCTGTGATAGATATCCTCTGTGACATATACCTCCAGTTGTACCAGTAGGGAGGAACCATAATTTAAAAACTAGCTGGTTTCCAATGGGTTTCCTGGGTTGGGAATATACTTAATTCATTTGTAAGTGAAGAGAAAGATATAGCTGCAAGTGTAATAACATCATGTAAATCAGTGCCAGAACACAGAGGAATAAACCAGGCATATTCAGAATCTCCTATATAGCCATGAAAAGGGAAATAAGAATCATGATGGTCTTCAAAGTAGTCCAAATGTTACAAAATGTGGCACTATGTCTCATGTGAATTTTTGGAGGGAATGGGACTAAGGATGTTGTCAGTTCCATCCCATCCACCCGCTGTCTCCAGCTAATTCCAGGCCTCCCTGCAATGCTCTGTCAGAGTTTGCTACCAGTGCTGTATGTTAGACAGCTGCGAGGCTGCATCTGTTCTCTGTTTTCCACACAATTAAGGCAAAGAGAAAAAATATAAGTAAGACAAATTGCTCTGACACTGAATTCTATGAAAAACTGAAGTTGATGTTTTTGTAGGAACGTGGTGCAAGATTTTCTTTTATTTTGAACTTCTATTTTGCTGAATTTTTTTACTATTACTTTTTAATAGCTAATAATAGGTGGACCCATCTTTCTTGTAAATATACAAAGAGCTTTGCGTCTTGCACAGATCAGTTTTGGTTAGGGGATAAAGGTTTGAAAAAAAAATGAAGTGAGGAAGCATAAATATATGTTATACTACACACAGACAAGGCAATTCAGTGGCTAAACTGTGAAGGGCCATAAGAGAAGACTGTGATTCCTCCTGCATTAATTGAGGTACAGTACATACATTGTACTGACAGCCGTCTACACAAAATTCATTAAAATGTTCATTATTCTATTGTTTATATTGTAGTTGTGACTGAAGGTCCCAGTCAAGAACACAGACTAATGTGTACTCATAAAAGGAATAGGGAAATTATATTACTATTATTAAATTTATATTGACGAGGACTCTGAGCATGGGCAGGCTGGCACCACCAAGACAGCACCCTGATGGTGAACTCCAGAGGCAGCAAAAATAACTGAAATGTGACTGATGGTGGAAATCACAGTCACTTTGCAGAGAGAACATTCAAGCAAGAGTTCTTCACTCTGAGATGGAAAATGACCAGTACAAGCCACTGGAGGATGACATGGCTGTGTACTAAGGTACACAGTCATCTTTGCAGTACTTTGTTACGTACTCATTGCTTACAGACATAGTAACAGAGGTGGCTTTCATGCTGAAGAACAAAATGAATGGCTGGGCCTAAATCTGAAAGCCAGACTGGCAAATGAGAATTATGTAACTACTTAGAAAGAAAAGGCAAATAGACATTTCTGGTTTGTTTCACTGACCACAGAAGAGTAATTTAATAAAAAAAAAAAAATTTCCTATAATTTTGAAATCTGACCATTTTGGTCTCCAATGGTAATGATAGCGTTTGTGTTACACATCTCAATATATCTTGTCTCTCTTCTTTCCTTCTTTCAGGTTACCTGTGCAAATTTAACAAATGGAGGAAAAACAGAAATAAAATCAGGAAGCTCCAAATCCACATTAAAGCACATATGGACAGAAAGTAGCAAAGACTTGTCCATCAGCCGACTTCTGTCACAGACTTTTCGTGGAAAGGAAAATGATACAGATTTGGACCTGCGATACGATGCCCCAGAAACTTATTCTGAGCAAGATCTCTGGGACTGGCTGAGGAACTCCACGGACCTGCAAGAGCCTCGGCCCAGAGCAAAGAGACGGCCCATCGTCAAGACTGGGAAATTTAAGAAAATGTTTGGCTGGGGTGATTTCCACTCCAACATCAAGACTGTGAAGCTAAATCTGTTAATAACCGGGAAAATCGTTGACCACGGCAATGGGACGTTTAGTGTTTACTTCAGGCATAACTCCACTGGTCAAGGGAACGTATCTGTGAGCCTAGTGCCCCCTACAAAAATAGTGGAATTTGACTTGGCACAACAGACAGTGATTGATGCCAAAGATTCCAAGTCCTTTAACTGTCGAATCGAGTATGAAAAGGTTGACAAGGCTACCAAGAACACACTCTGCAACTATGACCCTTCAAAAACCTGTTATCAGGAGCAGACCCAGAGCCATGTGTCATGGCTCTGCTCCAAGCCCTTTAAAGTAATCTGCATTTACATTTCCTTTTATAGTACAGATTATAAACTAGTACAGAAGGTGTGTCCTGATTACAACTACCACAGTGACACACCCTACTTCCCATCAGGGTGAAGATCAACACCTGCTGAGACTGAAGCCTGGAGGATAAAAGAGGTCACGTAACAGGGCTGTAACCTCAAGGAGGAAGGCCACATCTGTTGCCTGGAATGTGTCTACACACTGCTGCTGATGTCAAATGGCTGCAAATATGTTAGTGGAAAGCAATCTCATGTAATTTTTGCCCAGTCAGCTCCATGTATCAATCTAGTTGCAAATCACTATGGATTTAAAATAAACCCACACACATACACAAAGGCACACACTTTTTTCAGTTCACATCTATTAAGATTCCTGTTAAGAGAGCTTTCATTGTTTGATCTCTAGGGTTTCAGGATAACCTATAATCAAGCAAAATGGATTAACTTGACAGAGAATGGTTTCTAACAGACTGTTATGGAAATCTCTTTGAAAGTCCTTTGAGTACATGTGAATCAATAATCCCCTCTCACGCATTCTACTGCTTGGAGTATCTGTACTGGTAAATAATACTGTAGGAGTAAATAATGTTAAAATGGAAAAAAATGTGTGTCTAGAGTTCAGTATTCCTTATTATATGAACACAGCAAAACATTGTGACTTTTCTCCAGCATACAGTAGGCACATTCAAGGTGATGTTAGGTGGCTCTTTTTCTGTGGAGCGAGCCTGTTACTAGTAAAGATGGGCAAACATTTGGAATTTACATGTGGGCAGACATTCTGATTTCCTATTTCTCTAACTCTTTAAGCTCTGATTCTTTAAACCTGGTTGATTTTAGGCCAGCTAAGCTACTTAAAAACTCTACAACTGGTCTCTTAAGAAGAAAAAAGTTGGGCTGAGAACATGTAAGTTATAAGTGGCTGTCTTATCTTTATTACAAAATATTGTAACAAATTCAATATCCTAGTCTTCATTTGTATGAATGGTTTGTATTGTACATAACTTAACCGGTGTTATTTGAGCTGCTTATTAATATTAACTTGTAATTGTCTCTCTGCTTGTTATTGGTTAAAAACAAGGAAATGAGGAATCCATTTTATCAATGTAGCTGTAAACTCCATTAAAAGACAGAACTATGTACAAAGCATTTACTCAGCTAAAGTATTGTTAAAAGCTATACATATACAACATTACAGTCTGTCTGTATTTAGATATTTTATTTCCAGACAAAGAAACTGTACATAAAAATAAAAAATCTTAAAGTTGAGTTTCAATATGTACTGTGTAGATAGTAGTTTAAGTGATTCTGACAAGTGGATAACATTCCAAATCTGACATGCTTTTCAGTCTTGCCTCTTTGCATTTGTACATATATATACACATATATTTATAAATCTCTCTGTGTGCATGTTTGTGTGTGTATATGTACATGTGTGAGTGTGTGTGCAAATTCATATAGACATTTATATAAAATACATAAAAATTTCTTGGTCCCTATTCCCAGCAAGCAGATCTCATTATTGAAGGGTCTTACTAGCTCAAGTGGAAGCCCCCCTTGCATAAGAAACTGCAGAAGCAGGACTTTATTTCAATTGTACACACTCTCTGTGTACACAGGCCTGCCTTTGCCTTAATTTTAGCCTCCTCTGAGGCACTGATTTCTCTCTGTGGAATGAAGAGATCCCTTTTTATATTACAAGGGAATTTTCTTCCTATAAACAAAAAAGCTCATAGCTTATATATATATATATATTTTTTTTTTTTTGTGTGTGTGTGTGTATGTGTGTGTGTATAGTGGCATACTTTATACCCAGCATCCAGATAACTAGCAACTAAAATCTCAAAGGAGGCTGCCTAAAGAACTCAGTATTTCATCTTGTATCTTTCACAATTATAAGTTCTGGCAATGCTTCTTTCCCACTTCCATAATCACCCCCAGGTTCTGTGCTCCTGTGTCAAAGATCTGAATACAGGTATGGGTCAGCTTCCAAATATGCACAGCATCATGAACACCTTTCCAAAGTCTCAATAAATACTCCACTAATGTTTCAAGAAGTAAGAAATTTGAAACAATTTCTAGTTGTGTCTCTCAGCTGCTGAAATGTGCAGACCCTAAATGAGAATGAAAGCGAATGGATACCATTATTGACAAATAAATATCTTCCCATAGCTGTATGAATAGGAGAGGAAACTTCCATATTTCTTTGGCTCATTGGACAGATATGCTTGTGGGAATTTCTTCATTATATATGACATTTCCTGGACAACCTTGTGACCCTGGCTCCTCTGCAGATTTTGAGAAAGAAATTGTCTAAGCTGTACAGTCCATATTCTGAACTCATTCAGGAATATGCTGAGATATAATTATTTTCTTATTTGACAGGAATTGTGATTATACTGAGTGTTTCATTTGTGCTCTGTGGAAAGTAACTGTTCTGAATATAAACTGCTAAATAATCTGTGCTATGACGAAGAGTAAAATCTTGGCTTTGTTAAAGTCAAGGGGAATTTTGCTACTGAGTTCAAAGCAAATTTCCATTTAACAGTGTCTAGAATGCCAGTGTTAAATAAGACTAGCAATCTTAGCAATCTGTATTATAATTGAGGATTACATGCTTTGTGTTTTCATTTATGTTTCTGAAAAGTGGATCCGAAATACTATTACTGGTACAGTTTCATAATTTTCTTTTTCAAAACTTACCATAAATATATGGAGTATATACATCCTCTTTGTATAAAACTTACCCACCTTTTCAGTAACATCAATGCAAAAAGGAAGTATCCATCACGCAATAGTTTTGATCCTTTTAGTTGTGGTAGTTGGTAATTTATCTGTATCTGTAAAATTTATCTTATTTTTTAGTCTTAAGCATTTGAAGAACTGGCTTTTCTTCATGAACATTCTTGAGTTTGAACTTCAAAGAGTTGGTGGTTTGGTTCTGCAACAGTGACCTATTATCAAAATATATGTGTTATTTAGGTGTTCAATAGTTACATTTAATTCAATTTCTTTGGGAAACATTTTGTGTTTGTTAACCTTGTTTTCCATTTTGCCATTTGAAGAAATGAATGTGAATGTGTTTATTCAGTTAAAGAATGTATGTATAAGTGTCTGGGTCTTGCACATGAATGATGCCTTAACAGAATGCTAGGCCAGGCGAATGTTGCCTCACTATAACTCACTAATTCTAGGTGTAATAAAGATGTATATCTCAAAGTAATATTTTTAGGATTAAAGAAGGTTGAGCTATTTATTTTTAAGAAATTAAGATACTGCTTTTGTTTACTTTTCTTTTTTTTAAAAAAACTTTAAACTATGATTCATATCTTATTTTCATTATATAGAAAAGTTAAAAAAAAAAAGATATTTTAATGAAATCAATTAATCCTGTTTCAAACATACAAGGACCATGCACTTGAGCAAAGATCAACTTTCAATCAATATTAAACTTTCTTTGCATAGATCAGTGGTAGAACTTGCATGTCAGATTCTGTGCTTTTGAAAAAAGGTATGCAGGATACAGGAAACAGGTGATTTTATATTGCAACAATCACTGATCAAAGTTCTAAACCATGATGGAAAGCTGGAACACTAACTTGTTAGTTTTATCAAAATACATTAACATGGAACAGAAAAATATAGTTTCTTCCCTCTTTATGAAGTCACTCATAAAGTTTTATCCCTTTTTCCCAAGTTTTCAAGAATTGTAAGCACATTGGTAAATGCATCTTTACAAATCCCTTGCCCTTCAAGTTAAAACGTATGATAACAGAAACTATTGAAATTTACACTGCTTATTTACAATGAAGTAAGAAATATTCAAATTCCACTTTAGAAGAGCAGAATGGAGTCTTGTAATTTTCTGGTGCATGTCAACCCAGTACTAATTCTCAACTGTTTTAGTCAGAGGGCAGTTATACCATGATTACATCCTTACATCCTCATGCATTCTGAGTCCTATGTTGCAATTTGGAATCCTGTAGGAATATCATAAACTATACTGAAAATGATATGTTAGAGAATTGTGGAGGAAAGAAGAGACTAGAAAATATCTGCTACTTTTACATCAAGAACAACGTAAAGCTTAAACATCTGAGCTAAATTATTAGTCTTCACCAGAAAACACTGAACGGCAGTCTTAGTATCATGAGTCCTCCATGTGTTTCTGGAACAGAGGTGGTCAAATTATCTCTGACTGCATCTAGAAATGGATGAGAATATTGTCTCTAGTGATCTGTACTGTCTGTCTAACTTTACTAGAGACCTCAAATGGCTGCATCAAGACTCCATTGTGTTAGGCACTGTGTAATAGAGATGTGTATGCAATACTTGTTCAGTAGCATTTTTTATGGAAAAAACCCACCCAGTTTTCAAAACAGTGTACTGCAGAGTTCTTGCAAATCATGCGTGTTTAAATTTTAGGCATATTGTTTATGAAATTATTTTTTTCTAAAAACAATCATGTAAATATGCAGTTCTCAAAAATGTACAGTTTTTCGATATTTATGGATGGATACATCAATGAAATACAAGCATTCCTGATCCTGATTTGACAAGGTCAGTATCTATGGATAAGGTTAACACTTTTTGCTCATTAAAAGCAAGGTGTCATTTGTAAAGATACAGAAAATTGCAAGACTATGGGAATACTGTATTTCCTTGAGTAGAACACAGCTGACAACATAATACATGTAACATGATTCCTCTGAGATTATTAATATAACCTATAGCTAAAAATAAAGTATTTTCATTCTTTTTTATATTTCCTATTGAATGATGATATGGTCATTACCCAAATTAACAATTAGATTGCTTTGTTTTGTACAGGAGCTTATTTTCTTCATTGGAATATGTCTATATAATATATTTTATCCTATTTGAAGGTTCAGCTGGTAGAGCTCTTCTTCAGATTGGACTGACAACCTGTGTATGGTATACATGATTTAAAATCTTTGGTCTTCATTTGTCTTTGAGATAAAGAAACAAAAGGATTGTTGATGAAGTACCTACAAAAAAGTAGGTACTTCATATCAAGCTGAAATCAATGACTAACTTGAACTTTAATTCCAAAAGAGTTTTAGTCCCATTGTCAAAGATAGGATTTGAGAAGATTGAGGATGTATTCCTAGTTCAAAGAGTACCTCAGCTGTTTTGCAAGCAGAGATGATGCTATGAAGGAAGACCATAGTGGTCTATGAAATGAACTTCTGCCTGAATTCAGAAAATCAGAGGGACAAAAAAATTTAAAAAGTTGAATTTGTTCACACACGTCACTGAAGACATAGAAATCAACAATTTCAAGAAGTAAATCAGATACTTCATACATTATTTTATGGAAAGGCTACTAAGTTTCTGAGAAAAGCCCGGTGTTCTTACAGAACTGTATATCATGGAAAATAAGTCAAACCAGTGTTGACAGAGGCACAAATGACGTGAGACTTTCAGTTCCCCATCTACATCACAAAAAATCTAAAATAAGATGCAAACGTCTACTTAAGAAAAGGTAGCCTGAAGAAAAATGAGGTCTCTTATGGAGCATGAATAAAAAATCATATTAATTCTAACAGTATACATTAGCTAGAGTTGTAGTGTAACTTATTATGGAATATTTTGGAATTTCTTGGGTGAAAGTAGAGTATTTTGGGTAGTCATAGAGCAAGGAGATTGTGAGAATAATGCTGGGATTTTTGCAAGAGAGTTTCAGCAATTTCAACAAAGTCCCTCCAGTGGCAAATACTCCGGTTTCCATTCTACCAGATATGTCTAGGATCCAGAACTGATACTGCTGACAGTGAATGAACAAGAAATAATAGGACATGACTAGCAGGAATCATGGTGATCTTGCATTTATGGAGGCTTTATTTGGATTTGTTTTTGTAGTGTTTTTGTTTGTTTGGTTGGTTTGTTGGTTGGTTTGTTTTGTTTAAATCTAGCATTATAAGAAAGGCATTTACATAGAAAACATCACTCCAAGTGTGAAATTCACTCCTAAACTGTATGAAAGGGACTGATATACAAGCATATGATTTTAAGTGCAGTAGCCTTTACTTTGCTAATGGCCAGTTAAGAGTGTTGGCAGTGAGTAACATTGCAGCTTATGTGTCAGCAAGACTTCAATAAGGATCCAAATGGATCTTCCATGACTTGAGAAGAATTAAAGAAAATTTTTAGCTGATGAGCTTCAATAAGTCAACTGCAGCTCTTTGGAAAACAGGAATAATAATCTCTATTTGGTGCAATCTTTCTATTTTTTTTCCCAAGAACTCACCAGTATTTGCCAGTACGAACCCTTATCTGTATCATGCAGTGAAAATATCCTGTGCCTATCACAGACTCATTGACCAGTGTTTCTTGACCAGTGGTAAATATGTTGCTATATAATCTCTCCTTTATTCATTGAAATATATTTTCTTGAACCTCTTCTACCATTGTTCTAAAACTGCTGAGCAAGTTTCTATATTTTTTCCCCGCAGACTATACTTGTATTGGATTTATACTCCCCAAAAATATTTTTCTTACTATTGAGGTAAAGACATCCCTTTCATTTATTCAAGGGAATCTTTGGCATTTTATTTATTTATATAATTTTGCTAATTGCACAAGTATTACCTGTACTTTGATTAATTAACCCAGAAGGACTGTGTTGGCCTTTTTGAAGGGACTCCCATTTCCTCAGTCTCTGTTACAGTATAACACTGCAAATTAATGCAGTATTTTAGATGGAATCCCAGTGTTAAAGGGTCTCATTATCTTTCCCTAAAGAAATTCCTCCATGCTCATAGTTCTATCAGTCTCTCTCAGTTCTCAAACTGAAAAAAAATTTACTTCTAATGAGCTGTCCCCCATTCCTTCTAATAGAAACAGTAAGCCTTAGTTATACTGCTTTCCAGTGCTCTTTCTCATTCACCATTTGAGTTATGAAGTAGCAGTCTCCAGATAACTCAGCATCTGCTTGTCTACACTACACTTTTCTGCAGCTCTACCTCTTTAGATCCATTTTTAACACACTTCTAACATCATAGATGTAGGAATCACCTATCAGCTTCATTATGTAATTACTTAGAACTACTTCTGAATTGTTTCTGTGATGTCATACACAAATCCTTTTCCTTGTCTGAGATGTTTTTTCTTACTCTGTGTTTTGTTTGAAGCCATCTTGCCTTTTGTTTCAGATCATAAGTGAGCAGTGCTCCACTCTAATGTTTTACACATAGCAGGGATAAGATATATAATTGCTTATTTTACTAGAGCTGAGCTAATGAGATAATTGCATTAAATAATTAAAAAAACTAAGTAAAATATGGTAGTGGTACTTTAATTAATCCTCAGGTAAAGATTTAAGTATGCCGTAAAAAAAACAGGTTGTCGCTTAATTCACAGTGCTAGGAACTGATGCAAAGAAAGTTCTTGTCTGTATCTCCCTAAATATTACTGAAATGTATGGAGATTTTCTGTGAGGTAGAAGAAATCAATATGAGAATTTCAAACCATTGACAGTAAATAAACAGTGTTTCCATGTAGTTTTCTGATATTTAGTTGTGCATGTAATTGTAAATATCATGTTTATTTATTATTCTTTTCAATGATAAGTATGGAATTATTATATTTTTACATATAGAGAGGAAGGTAAGTTAGATGAGACACTGAAAACTGAGTGGTAAATGATCAGACACAAAATGAGAGTCCAAGCAACTTGCTCTCAGACTTCAATCAATAGATGTTGCTGCCCTGCAGCTAATTACAAAGAATATATTTGAGCCAAGTACAG